>BSBN01001313.1:0-1200000 GCA_027924645.1 Cunninghamia lanceolata
AGATGCACATTCACAATGTACAAACCTTTTATTTAATGGTCATTTAATATGTTTGAGCTTGATATTGATATGATTTTTTTATGGTAGAAATGAGCTCTTCTTTTATAATAAAATAAATGTTCATAATTTTTAGTAATCTAAATTCTAGTCCATTAGTGTCTTGACAAATATGTATTAGAAGAATTATTATCTATTTAGGATATACATAATGCACAAATTACAAATTATTGATATCAAAGAAAATCTTGAGAGAGAGAGAGAGTATGGAGGTGGCAGGGGGAGCAGGGGGGATGGGACTGATAGAAGACTGAATACTAGGACCCGATTCTTGTTTAATTATTTGTCTTAGTATTTCACTCCTCTTGAGTTCTTGGTTCTAAAAGCATACCTACCATCAATTTGATCTAAAAAATTCCAATCTATTTGCTTTGGTCAGCATCAAGATCTATTCTACATTGAGCAGAACTAGGCCTTCACAATATTGTACCAATTTGAGTGCTTGGTTCAAACCTAGAATGGAAAAGATTGCTTAAACACTGTGTCTTTGAGGAGCTTCAAACATTTTATAACAAAAATTAAGTCTGTCAAGTTCCCTATGGAAATTTATCAAGTGGTTGTCATTGAGAAAATTAATGTAAATCATATATATGTGAAGATCAAGAAAAGGCTTAGTTAATAAATTCTTCTTCCACATCACTGCAAGATTATATAAACGATATTGAATTATCATATAGATGATTTTTAGCATTGCAGTTTATAGTCACCTTTATGTACAATATAAGAAATGGCTAGATGTGTGTAGAGGATCAATCTTTAGATAAACAAGTGCCATGGATGTCACGTCTTATGCAGATCTAGGGATCCAACATAGAAACAACTCAATCTAAGAGTTTTAAATATGTGAATGGATGACCAAATGAACTTGGTAGTTTTACAGCCCCAAAAAAAATGATTTGTAAGTACTTTCTTGTGGCATGCAAACCATTTTAGAGGAGTAATATTGATCTATAAGGATTAGGAAAATAAAAATTGAATAGTAATTTGGATCAAGGGATCATAAAAGAAAAGAAACTCTCTCTCTCAATAAAAAATTGCCACCTCCTCGATGAATGGATGCACCTAGAAGGTTTCTAGGAATTAATGCCACATTACTACATCTTTCCTTATTCTCATAAACTCTTTTAAGAGCCTAAATATTGTAAGTATTTGTGTGTTCAATGGTGTGTATCAAATACCTTTAAATTGTGAAAAGTCATCTCAAAACCTCCTTATCAACTTAATTTAGTAAAATATAATTATTATTTATTAATGTCATATTTAAATTTTTATGTATTGAGAATAAGTAAATAATTGTAACTAACTCATTTATAATGTTTTAAAGTGACTCTGAGAATGATTTAATTTATCAACTTTTTCGATTATGGGGAACTTTGCTAAGAGTTTATGAGATAAAATTATTGCATTATATCAAACTAAGTGCCTTAAAGAGGTCTTCAAGGTGAAAACATGGCTAAATGCATAACCTTCATATGAATAATTATTTTAAGATTTACTATTAGGTTGTGTCTTTGTAATCCAATCTTCATGAATGTTTTAGTTCAAAACTTTGCTAAGAGTTTATGAGATAAAATTATTGCATTATATCAGATTAAGTGTCTTCTAAATAAGTTTTTGACAGTTGTCTTGTATCCCTATGGTATCTGTAATTTTTTTGTTTTCTCGAGTGTCCTGAATCAATTTGCAAAATCTAAATGGATTTCAAGATCCCTATGAACTAAAAATCATATATATAATAGCTAAAATTCTAACATGTTTGAAATTTATCAGAACTAAATTAATCATGTCTAAAATTTTGAATTTGGTATCACAGTTGATTTGAACATGATGTAAGGGCATCTTGCCTCTTTCCTTTTTTTGGTTTTTTTATGCTTTAATGTTTGGTTTTCTTTTGTGAATAAAGTAGGAATCTTTACTACAATTTTTGGTGTGTAAGCTCCTATCACTTTTCCCTTGGACCTCCTGTCGCCTGAGTGACAAGATATATATTTTGCTTGGCTATTCTTTATCCTCTTGTCGACCATTTCTTGGTAATTTAATTCTACTTTTATGGAGATCGTGGCTTGCAATTATCTCCAGTTGTAAATGACTAAAGCCTCAAATCATTGGGAACCCATCTGGTAAAGCACTTAAAGGATTCATTTTGATTTTTTTCTTCTTATGAATCAGCTAGATTTAGAAACAACAGCATTATGCTTGGGGCAACTCATTTATGTCTTTATTTATTCTTGCCTTGGTAATTTCTTAGCGACAACCATTTCTGCATTTATCTTGGACATGTTGATCATGGGCATCGTGTGGTCATTTCCCTTCTGGCAGCGATAATTCTACATTTATTTATTTTTTCTGCTACAGACCACAATAAGGAAGTTGTGGACATCATGGTCTGTATTATCTTTGGCGTCTCCATTTCCTTTGTGATGGTGACAGTTTCATTCTTGGCAGCGATTGTTGTTGTCAGTTTGTTCTCTCTGCAGAAACTAACACCCGATGAAGATACATATTTAGTCATGGACTGCTTGAAGGAGGTCAAATGGATGGAAAAAGAGAGCGGAGGCTGATATGTCTGGAGAGGCCGATTGGTGAATAGACTGGAGAATAGCCGAATAAATGATAGAAGAGTTTATGTCTCTCTGCATTTTGAATGTCTATAGTTCTGTGAGGCTGACTGCGTAGGGCCGATATTTGTTTTTTGTGATGAACAACAATATAAAATAATAAAGCATATCTCATTTTCATTATTTCTTGTCACTTCCATATTATATTTCCTGTTGTTTTGTCTGTATTGCTCTTTTGGTTTATTTCTGAAAGTGAAGTTGTAAACGGTGACTGGCAAGACGTGCCATCAGTTTGGTATCAGAGCCAAGGTTGAGATTGGGTATTAGAAGTGGTCAATATGCCTCTAAGAAGGATGGGAAGAGGCTGAGGCAGAGGCCAAAGGGACCATGGTGACCCTGATTTGATGCACAATTTGATTGAAAGGTTGGATGCTCTTAAGAGGGCACAAAGGAGAGGAAACCCCGATATTGAAGATTTAAGTGATGAGGAAGAAGAACCATAGAGAGAAGGAAATTAGGAAGGGAAGACAGACCCAGGAGATGAATTTGGTGAAAGACTGATAAGGTCATACATGAATTTGGGTTCCAAACCCAAGATCAATGTACCAACCTATGCTAGAAGCCTAAATGGTGAAGATTTGATAGATTGGATCAATGACTTGGATAAATATTTTGAATATGAGGGTGTGGCAGAAGAGAAAAGAGTAAAGTTTGCATGCACAAGATTGAACGCTCATGCTGCCATGTGGTGGGACTTTGTCCAAACTGAAAGAAGAAAGAGAAATAAGGAAAATATTAGCTCATGGGATAGGATGGTGGCGAAGTTGAAGGCCAAGTTTCTTCCCAGTGAGTACCAAGCAAATCTCTTTAAGAGATTACAAAATTTAAGGCAAAAAGATGTCTGTGAAAGATTATACAGAAGAGTTTTATAAGCTTATAATCAGATCTAGGCATGCTAAAGAAGATGTGGAGGAGATAGCCCATTATGTGAATGGTCTAAGATACAGTCTATAAGATGAGATGAGTCTTTTGTCTCCTAGAAGCCTGTAAGAGGCTTACCAACTTGCCTTAAAGGCAGAAGAGAAGTTGCAAAGGAAGCAAAGTCAATAAGAGAAGAAGAGAGGAAGAGGTTTTAGAGGAAGGGGACAACAAACTAGTAGAGGACAACAACACTATCAAAGTGAAGAAGATGGAAGTTCTAGTGGGACAGCCCACAATGATAGAGGTGGTTTTCAAAATAGAGGAGGAAGATCTTATGGAAGAGGTGGCTAACAAGGTAGAGGTCAAGGATTTGCCAGAAAATGTTACAAGTGCAATCAATTTGGACACAAGAGTTGGGACTGTACCGAATCATCACAAGGAGGACACTCAAAATTTGAAAGAAGCAATCAAGTTGTTCAGGCTGACCAAGAAAGTGTGGGATCTCCAGTACATCACAAGGATGGAGCAGAATCAGGAGAGTCCTTGATGCTTAAGAGAGCATTGTTAAAGCCACAGAAGGAAAGTCAAGAGCCAATTCAAAGAAGAGCATTGTTCAGAATGAAGTGTAAGTCACATGGTAAATGTTGTAAGCTCATTATAGATAGTGGAAGTACTGATTATATTGTTGCCATTGAAATGGCAGAAAAGTTGAATCTTAAAAGGATTAAACACCCAACTCCATATAAGGTAACTTGGTTATAAAAAGGCCATCAAATATTGGTTAGTGAGCAAGCCTATGTTGATTTTCAGATTGGTAGTTATAAAGATTGTGTTTTGTGTGATATAATGCCCATGGATGTGTGCCATGTTTTGCTTGGAAGATCATGGCAAATTGATAGAAATTCAGTCCATGATGGAAAGGAGAATACATATACCATTATGAAGGATGGAGTGAAGCATACCTTTCTACCCATAAAGGAGAAAGAAGAGGACAGCAGCAGTAGCAATTAGGTAATGATGGTAAGTGGTAAAGAATTTTTGAAGGATTTGAAGAATGAAGAAATTGGTTTTGCTTTGGTTCCTAAACCACAATGTGTAATGACTTCTACAAAGTTTGGATGATTTGCCTAATGAATCACCTCCTATTAGAAGCATAAGTCATCATATGGATTTGATTCCAAGTGCTAGCCTTCCAAATAAGGTTGCATACAGATTAACACCTATGGAGAATGAAGAGATAAGGAAGCAAGTGGGGGAACTTTTGGAGAAAGGATTGATAAGAGAAAGTCTCAGCCCGTGTGCTGTTCCTGCAATGTTGGTGCCAAAGAAAGGAGGAGAATGGTGTATGTGTACTGATTCAAGAGCAATAAATAAAATCACAATAAGATATAGATTCCCCATACCTAGGATTGAAGATTTAATGGATTGTTTTAGTGGGTCAATGTATTAAATTTCTAAGATAGATTTGAAAAGTGGTTATCACCAAATTAGAATTAGACTAGGGGATGAGTGGAAAACTACTTTTAAGACTAGTGATGGGTTGTATGAATGGCTGGTTATGCCTTTTGGGTTGTCTAATGCTCCTAGTACTTTTATGCAATTAATGAATGAGGTTTTGAAACCATTTATTGGTAAATTTGTGGTTGTGTATTTGGATGACATTTTGGTGTTTAGTAGGTCAAAAGAGGAGCACCTTGAGCATCTGAGGCAGGTTATGAAGAGACTACAGGAAGATAAGTTGCAGATTAATTTGAAGAAGTGTGTGTTTTTGCAAACTGAACTAGTTTACTTGGGATTTGTGGTGTCAAAGGATGGATTGAAGATGGATAAGGAAAAGGTTCAGGGTATACTTGATTGGCCATCACCAAGGAGTATCATGGAGGTAAGAAGTTTTCATGGTCTTTCTAGTTTTTACAGGAAGTTTATAAGAAATTTCAGTCATGTGGTAGCACCTATATTGGAGACCATTAAGGGAAGTAAAAGACCATTTGTGTGGACTAAGGAGGCTGAAGAAAATTTTAGATTTCTCAAAAAGAAGGTGAGTGAATAGCCCATACTTGCTTTGCCAGATTTTGATAAAGTGTTTCAAGTAGAATGTGATGCTACTGGTTTGGATATTGGGGCAGTTTTGAGTCAAGAGGGAAAGCCAGTTGCTTATTTTAGTGAGAAATTAAATGATGCAAAAAGAAAGTATTCTTCTTATGATTTGGAATTTTATGCTTTGGTTCAGTCCCTCAAGAAATGGAGACATTATCTTTTGCCCAAATAATTTATTGTGTACATTGATAATCATGCTTTGCAGTTCATTAATAGCTAGTGTAAATTGAATCAGAGGCATGCTAAATGGGTTGAGTATATTCAGAGTTATAATTTTGTTTTGAAGCATAAAAGTGGTCAAATGAATAAAGTTGTTGATGCTTTAAGTAGGAAGAATTTGTTGTTATTTGAGATAAAGACTAACAGTGTGGGATTTGAAAGTTTGAAAGAGTTGTATGCAGAAGATGCAGATTTTGGAGAAGCATTTGCAGCTTGCAGTGATCCTATTTGCAAGAATAAAGAGCCATGGATTGATTATATGATATAAGAAGGTTTGTTGTTTAAGGAAAATAAGTTATGTATTCCTAGAGGCTCCATGAGAGATAATTTGTTGAAGGAAAAACATAGTGGCAGTCTTGCTGGTCACTTTGGACAGGATAAGACTTTTCAACAGCTGAGCACTCATTATTATTAGCCAAGGATGAAGGCAGATGTGAGAAGATATGTGGAAAGATGCAGAATTTATCAACATGCTAAAGGAAGAAGTCAAAATGCTAGACTATATCAGCCATTACTAGTTCCAACCAGGCCTTGGAATTCTGTGAATATGGACTTTGTTTTGGGTTTACCTCATACACAAAGGGGTAATGATTCAATTTTTGTTGTAGTTGATAGATTTTCAAAATTGGTGCATTTTATACCATGTAAGAAGACTAGTGATGCAACTAACATTGCAAATTTGTTCTTTAAAGAAGTTGTAAGGTTGTATGGTATACCAAGAAGTATTATTTCTGATAGGGATACAAAATTTGTGGGTCATTTCTGGAGGACTCTATGCAAGAAGTTGGGCACAAATCTGAATTTTAGCTCTGCTTATCATCCTCAAACTGATGGATAGACTGAGGTTGTCAATAGAAGCCTTAGAAATTTGTTGAGATGTCTTGTTGGTAGTTCAACTGGAAGTTGGGATCTTATGTTAGCACAAGCTAAATTTGCATATAATGATTCCCCAAACAAAAGCACAGGTTTCAGCCCTTTCTATGTGGTGTATGGTATGCATCCAAGAGGTGTGTTTGAACTTCGTGATCTTAATGGAATGGAGAAAAGGAGTGCAGATGGGGAAGAGTTTTCTCAATTCATTCATATTATTCAAGAGAAGGTGAAGAATAACATTGAAGATAGCAATCTGCACTATAAAAGGCATGCTGATCAGAAGAAAAGGGAACTGTAGTTTCAAATTGGAGATCTTATATTGGCACATCTCTGAAAGGAGAGATTTCCTACAAGAACATATAATAAACTTCAGATGAAGAAGATTGGTCCTTGTAAAATCCTTAGGAAGTTTTTAGTCAATGCTTATGAGATATCACTGCCTGAAGAGCTGAATATATCTCCCATTTTTAATGTTGCAGATTTATATCCATACAAGGGGGATTATGAGATAGATGAAGTTGAAGCAGTTGATTCATCTCATGAAGAATACGTTGGGATAGTCATTGTTCCACAACAAATAGAATGCATTATAGATAAACAAGTACTGAAGAAGACCCATAAGAAGGAATATTTCAAGTATCTTGTCAAATGGTGCAACCATCCCATTGAAGATGCATCATGGCTTACTGAAGACAAGATCAATAAGTTGGGTCATTCAATTGCAGACCTCATGAGTTGGAGCTCATGATCTCTTTCTACCCAGGAGTTTGATGTAGGGGCATCTTGCCTATTTCTAGTTTTTGGTTTTATTATGCTTTAATGTTTAGTTTTCTTTTGTGAGTAAAGCAGGAATCTTTACTGCAGTTTTTTGTGTGTTTAAAGCTCTTGTCGCTTTTCCCTTGGACCTCTTGTCACTCGAATGACAGGATATAAATTTTGCTTGGCTATTCTTTATCCTCTTGTCAACCATTTCTTGGTAATTTAATTTCTACTTTTATGGAGATCGTGGCTTGCAGTTATCTCCAGTTGTAAATGACTAAAGCCTCAAATCGTGGGGAACCCAGCTGGCAAAGCACTTAAAGGATTCATTCTAATTTTTTTTCTTCTTATGAATCAGCCATATTTAGAAACAACAACATTATGCTTGGGGCAACTCATTTATGTCTTTATTTATTCTTGCCTTGGTCATTTCTTGGCGACAACCATTTCTGCATTTATCTTGGACATGTTGATCATGGGCATCGTGTGGTCATTTCCCTTCTGGTAGCGACAGTTCTACATTTTTTTTTTCTACTGCAGACCACAATAAGGAAGTCGTGGACATCATGGTCTGCATTATCTTTGGCATCTCCATTTCCTTTGTGATGGCAACGGTTTCATTCTTGGCAGTGGCTGCTGTTGTCAGTTTGTTCTCTCTGCAGAAATTAACACCCGATGAAGATACATATTTAGTCATGGACTGCTTGGAGGAGGTCAAATGGATGGAAAAAGAGAGAGGAGGCCGATATGTCTGGAGAGGCTGATTGGTGAATAGATTGGAGAATAGCCGAATAGAAGATAGAAGAGTTTATGTCTCTTTGCATTTTGAATGTCTATAGTTCTATGAGGCCGACTGCGTAGGGCCAATATTTGAATTTTGGAATGAAAAGTAATATAAAATAATAAAGCATATCTCATTTTCATTATTTCCTGTCGCTTCCATATTATATTTCCTGTCATTTTGTCTGTATTGCTATTATGGTTGATTTTTGAAAGTGAAGTTGTAAATGGTGACTGGCAAGACATGCCATCAGAACATGAATGCCACTTAGAGGGTGTTGGAATTAAAATACATTTCTTGATAGAATTTGAAAGTTTCAAACTTCACAATGGATTTGGAGATGTATAGTACAAATTACATGGATGGTTGCTATTTAAAATTCTTTCCCAATGGGTTGCAATATCTTGTTTTAATGAACCAATATCATCATGAATGTTTCCAAATGGTTGGTATAATAGTAGTTCACTCCAACAGAATGCTTGAAAACATTCATCATTTGCTATTGGGATGGTGGTGAAATGAGGGGAGACTTGAACAATAACCGGTGTAAAGCGGTATTTCTATTTGGTGGACTTTCAAGGTGCTACAAATGTCTATTTTTGAGCCACTTCAATAAGTGTCATTCTTTCCAATTATATTGATCACGCCATGTATAAATCAATGAAGCTTGGAGATGGGATGTTGCTATTGTTAGAGATAGATACACTTTAGTGTGCAATGGGTACACTAAAGAGGTCTCAAAGGTAAATTATTAGGTCCTTAATAAACATAAGTGTAGTTCCCAATAGACACATGTCATCTTTGGATTGTTGGCATGAAATGATTGATTTAAAGTCACTCTCTTTTCTTCATTGTTGGATCATTGACATGAAAAGTACCATTTAATGAGGCTCCAATTGAGCTAGATGATTTGGACCAATGCATACCAAGCTCCATTTTTTACATTCTAAAAGTACCATAGCCTGATCTTTAATGAAGGATTTTCCATTAGAATACTTGACCGTAGCCCTAAGTCTATCACACAACGAAAGAATTTTTTCCACTATGTTTATGGAGTTAAGCTTAATTTTGTAATCCCATGATGGCTAATGATTTTGTGTTTTAGGAAATGTCTCTTCAATTTTCATGGGTGACCTAAAGGTAAAATTTTGAAATAATTATTCATAAAAAGGTTATGCATGTAGCCATGTTCTCTACTTGAAACTGAATGGTACTTGGAATCCACAAATTTTAGTTCAACATCATACATAAATAAGGATATGGTTTTGATATATTAATATGTGCAGGTTTGGTTATTTAATATAGTAGATTGTTGACAACAACTACCCATGGTTTTCATTTTTTATAGCAATGACTTCAAGCCACTTGCTGTAAAGGTTATCATGTAAGATAAAATATGTTACTATTTTCTAGAAGATAAAGTTTCTATTTGGGAAGAGATATAGATGATACACATAATCGAATATGGAGTGTGTTAGGTTAATCCCTATCAGTTTATTACTGAAGAGGTGAAAAGTTTTGTCCCACTTTTACTTTTAATGTATTTTAAAATAGCTTCATTTGGACACTTGTTTATGGTTTAAGGGGTTCTTTTAAAATTATTTGATGTGTATGTTATATAGGGGTCTTCAAACTGTTAAATTATATACTTTTAAATTATATGTTTAGAGTGTATATTTGAAGAAGTTGTTTTGGATTATTTGAGTAGGAGAAAATATCACATCACATTTCTTCTATGGAGGACATTATATTTCTAAGACATAACTATTAAGTTACCCATGTTTGTTAATTGAATAATATTAAGTTACTAAAGAAAAGATAAAAAATGCATTGCATATGGACAACACTATCTACTTGTTTTACTCCCCATTCTAACAACTTCTCAATTGCTATTGCATAATTCTTAAGCTAGATATTTTACTATTACATACTCATGCTCCATAATTTGTCAATTTAATGTACCTTAAAGCTCAAATACCATGTTTGGTTCCAAATATTACATAGCCTAACAAGCACAATCTCTACATCAAAAAACTCACCATACAATGAAATAAGTTTTGCAACATTCCTCAGTGTACCCATTGCACACTAAGGTATGCCGAGATAGCATGTATATCAAAGTACCATGGATGTCACCTCTTATGCACATCTAGGGATCCAACATAGAAAACAACTCAATCTAATTTTTATTATTGATCCAACTAGTGGTTTCGAATGAGTTAGAAATAGGGAGATCTCTCTCTCTCTCTCTCTCTCTCAAACTCACTCTCTATTCTTCTTATTCTTCTCCCTCCTCTCCCTCGACTCGTAGAAGATCAATTAAGCTATTAGATTTCTTATAATTTAATTAGTATTATATATTAAAATATATATACTATACATTATATTATATTTATATTTAGTAATTTATAATGTAAAAAATATAATAATTTAACTATAACTATAATATAAATTGTATACATAAAATAAATATATAATTAAATAATAAATATGTATTATATTATATTTATATTTAATAATTTATACTATGTAAAATATAATATACAATAATAAATATTTATAATATAGATTCTATATATAAAATAAATATATAATTAATTTATTATTATATTATCAAATTGTATATCTATAGTAAATATAGCAAATATTTAATATTTATATCTATTTATATATAAAATGTATATTCTAATTATATATATTATTATAGATTATATTTTATGTAATTTAAACTATTAAATATATTTGATATAATATTACATCATAAAATCGTTTATTTATAGTAAATATATTGTAGATTTAATTTTTTTATATTTATTATTTAATTATATATTTATTCTACACATTAGAAATCTTATAATTGTATTTATTATTTTTGATATACTATAAATTATTAAATATAAATAATTAATATATAATATATCATAATATAACATTATTTAAATTAACTAAAAACTCTTAGATTGAGTTGTTTATATGCCGGATCTCTAGATGTACATAAAATGTGACATCCATGGCACCTGTAAAATATTAATATTTGATGCCATTAATTAAAAATTAGATTACTTTTATGTTATACCCATTGTAAAATATCCAGTTGGCCTTTAACTTTCCACGACAATCATTAAAGGAGCTCGAATAACAAGACATGTAAGGTGCAGATCTATTCTAGATACCTTGGAGCATATTCCAAAGAGCTTGGGGTGCATGTATTGCAGTTCTAAGATGAAATTTTAGGCTAGGTAAATAAAATATGTCATTGCTTAAAGTAGCACGAATTCCTTGTCCAAAATACTGTACGGGAGACGTAAAAGAAATCTAACGAAAAACAATTTTGTAGAATGGACGAGCGACCGTAAACTAAGAACGAAAATATGGTGACAGAAGGGAAAAACGACGAAGGAGAAAATGACAACAGAAAATATCTCGACGACAGCTGGTGGACTTTTACTGGTTTAAAACAAACAGATGAGATACGATTTTAATTATCTGCCTGCCCTTTCTGAAGTTTCTCACCATCGATATGCCGAGTGTAAAAACGTAGAGAGGGAAACGAAAAGCATTGGACATTAATAAAGGGAAACTGACGAGTGAAACTGACGGCAACAAAACAAACTGTGGAAATCGTTCACGACAAATGACAAACCAAAAATATCAGCGGCTCAAATGATTTTGATTGTCTTGCATGCTTCCGATCAAATTTGAATCATCGATCCATTGAGCTGGGGCTCTCTTCGCCATAAGGAATACCTTCAATGTAAAAACTCAAACCCTAAAATTATATATATATATATATATATATATATATATATATATATATATATATATATATATATATATATATATAAGGAACGCTTTCAATGTAAAAACTCAAACCCTAAAATTATATATATAAAATCATAACAAACAATGGGATTAGACCCACATTCCTATTAAACATAACTATATTTTTTTATTAAAATATTGTATCAATTTAATATTAATTTTATTATTATCATTTTAACATATATCTAACCATTATAATTATAACAACATGACCTACACTTGTTTAAAATCTAACCTAAGACTTATACAATAGAAACATCTACTAATAATCATATTAAACTCAATTTATATTAAGTATATATAAAATCATATACGTGCCTATTTAATATTTATAATATAATAAGGGGGGGAAGTGAAGAATGTATATGTTTTCCCAACTTTATTAATTTTAACTCAAGTGATGCTATAAACCATTTCACTTTTCACTTGTTTAACCTAATGGTTTTCTATTTTTTTTAATTATCTTATATTTTTTTTAATCTTGCTTTATTTTATCTCTCTATTGATATGCAAATAAATATTTATGTTACAATTTCTATTCAATATTATTTTAAATTTAGATCTCTTTATCTTATATTTATTCAACATTTATAATCTTGTTGTGTTTTTGAACAACTCAAAATCTTAATAAAAATATTATTCTTAATAATAAACAAATGTTATATTTCGCTAGGACCAAATGACAACAAACAAGTCTAGACAAATGTTAAAGACAAGATTGTCTTTGTTAGATTTTCTAACTACACAAGCATGGATTGAGAGTAGTAAATAATGAAGTCATATACTCATATTTTTTATCTTTTCCCAAAAAAACCTAAATTGGCCATCATATACGGGAGTGAGAATATCGATGTTATTTTAACATGGCTATCTTGTCTTTTGAGCCAAATAAATAAACGTAGGGCTAAAACTATGTATAAATAATAAGCTTATTTAGTTCATTGGAATTACTTTGACTATGTGGAATGAATGTTTAAAGTGATATTTCTATCCAAAAAAAAGGTGTAGAAGCGAGTGTATAATATTCTGTCTCTTGAAAATAACACTACTCCCCGGTAAAAACAACAACCACTACTTTTTACAAAGTTTAAAATTGGTATGCTACACAATAATTATTTTATAAGTTACTTCATGACTGGTAAAACCAATAACCGCTATTTTTTTACAAAGTTTTAAATTGGTATGCTACACACCAATTATTTTATAAGTTACTTCATGACTATTATTTTTTTAATGGAAATGACTCTTTATATAAATCAAAATGTATCCCTAATCTAATTTTCTATTGTTTTATAAATAGTATATCAACTCTTAAAAAATGCTAAAAAAAGGAGCAAAAGTTATGGGTAATTTTATGCTCGTATTAGAAATATGTAAGGAGTAATTAAGGATTGGTTAATGTGGAATTTGAAAGCATATAATAAACTTTATATAAGAAATCCAGATCATTAGGCTCTGATACCAAATATTATGTAACATTTTCTCAGAGTGAAAATATGCACAACGAATTACCATCTAAATCATAATATAAATTTAATGATAATATCTTTTACTTAAATCACATAAAACAAGTAAATATCAAGGATCTTTTAATAAACTTTTAACTAAGTGAAAATGCTATAATTCCCAAGCACAAATAAATACACAATAGTGGAAATAAATACATATATATCACTTATCTATGAAGCACTGAGATGTTATACGACACTCGGAGGAATAATCACAGGTCACAACTGTTCTCGGCAAAGAAGCACCCCCGGAGGAACCGGTTCTTACACAGAACCAACCATGCCTCACGACATAAAATAAACACAACCCTGGGATAAGTGCACAAAGATGAGGGACCAAAAGGGGGTCTTAAGATGCCATTTTTTTTTTCTTTTTTTCTAAAATCAGGAAAGATTGATGTTGGATGAGAAATTGAAGATAGTTACACTCAAAATTTGAAGATACAACAAAAACAAGAGTCGTAGTGCTCTAAATCTAGTTTCTAAACTAGTAATTTTTTTCAAAAATGGTTGAGATTAAGGGGTTCAAAAAGGGGGAGCACATAAATTGGTCCTATTTTTCTCAAAAAACATAACATAGTGTCTGGTGTGCTCCCCCTAAAATGTTAACTTTTTTTTAATATTTCAAAAATCGCTTCAGTGAGAAATTAGCCAACACCATGTAGTTTATCCCTAATTTTTCTAATAATTTTTTTATGAATAATTGATTTTTTACTAATTTTCAAAGTGGACACATCTTGAAAAATACAAAATTGAGCGTGCTCCCCCCAAAATTTTTGAAAACTAATCAAAAATCAATTTTTTTTTGAATACGTGTAGAATGGAGTCTAGTTTCTAAAAGTGTAACTTATTGGAAATTTTGATGAACGGTTAAAAAAAAGTCAAAAATGCCAGACACTAGTTTTTGACAAAAAATAGATACACTAACAAAAGAAATTAAAAATTAAACCCTTAACATACTCAAAACGTGAAAAAAATTATATGGTTAGATAGCTAATAGAGAGCTTAAAATAAAATTATGGTGGTATTTTTTTCGACTTTTCATTGAAAAAAGTGCAATCCTAATGAGGAGCACGCTCCAGATTATGTGAATTTTGTTAGAATCTAGAAAAACATGTCCTTGGACAACCTAAACATAGTCCAAGCCTTTGGGTTAGAATCCCAAGGCAAATCCAAGCCTTAGGCTCAGTAATTACCAAGCCTAAGCATAACGAGCTCACATTATGTGCATTCACATAATGCTAGCGCGTTATGATGAACTAAAACATCTCTATCTCTCTCTCACTCTTTTGCTCTCTCTGTCTCTCTCTCATTCTCTCTCCCTCTCCCTCTCCCCCCTCTCTCTCTCACCTGAGAGGGAGATGAGAGAGAGATGTACTCATAGTAACACAAACTTAGTAGGTGGATGTACTCGTGAGTACTCCATCAACACCTCTTTACCCATAACAGGTGCATCCTGACCACACCCAAAAAGCATGTCACGATGAGTGGATGGTTTACTAATCTTAACAATAGTAGGGGTTGGCAACCTTTTTGCCTCCTCAATCCATTTCCTCCTTGCTAGGCGAATACATTTGAGTGCATCAGCTAGTGTTTCAAAATCAGTGAGCCAAGATTCCTTTGCATAACTCATTATTTCTTTCATCTTTGGTTAAGGTGACGACTCTTTCTTAATAGTGATCTTAGGCATTTCACTAAGTTTTATTTTCTTGGCTCACTTTCTTGTCCTTATCTTTCCTGCCACACAATAAAAAAATGTTTTATCATAAGCATATCTAGCCAATCTTGTGAAACCTCGCAATGAGCTCCAAGGTTTGGAAGTGCTGAACTCGGTAGCTCTAATACCATGTGTAACATCCCAACTAGAATATTAAATATCCTCAAAAACAAATAAAGCAAAAACCTTGCTTTTTTTTTAATAAAAAACTATAATAAAAAATATTACATATACAATTTCCAAGTATAATATATATATTCTCAAAAGATGGTCACTTCACATGCGACTAACAAATTTCACATACACCAAATGGTTGTATTTCTTACGACTTACAATTTTATCAATTTCATTTATAGAATAAGTAATGTGTTCTTGGTCACAAGTCTTCGGCATTCAACTACAGGAGAGAGAGAGAGCATCACCCTCGTGCTTTTCTTCCAACCACAGACCGGCGGTCCCCCACACACCTTCCTTCTGGAAGTGGCCCTTCCCTTCTCAAGGGTAATAGATAATGAGAATCAACTAATTCTTTATGCCATCTGAGAACTAGTGATGTGTCCTAGCTAATGACAATCAGGTTTACAACTCTAGTCTAGCTCTAGCTATGTATAACCCATTCTGATAGTTCAATTATTTGGTACGCTGTAAACTGATAATGCAAGCAGTGACTTTTGCATTACTTTGGCCAAAGTCTCATATATATATATATATATATTCATATGTTCACTCACTCTTTTCTCGACTTAGAGACAACATTCTTATAATTCAATTTATAACATTTATATAATAATTCTCTTTGACTTGATTATACCATATTAGTCTTAAAAACATATTCCTTTTTCTACTAGTCAACTAGACAAGTCTAGGGTGAGAGCTTAGGTGGCTTATGTTGGGAATTAAGGTGTATCAACCTTTGCAAGTTCCTAGCATTTAATATTTAATTGTATATTTATTTTTGCCTATTATTGTAATTTCTTTGCAAATCTTATTTTGTCACTTTGTGGGAGTTGGCACGGTGATGTGTCATCCTACATGGAAGGTGACTAGATGTATTTTTGTCCTCATATGAGGAGATAGGAGTCCCACTTTGTGGTAGAAGACTTTTGCCATGTGTTGTCATCTTTTGGGTGTTGTAAGAGGTCTGTGGCGCATAAGAGTTATGACATATTCCTATGACATAATCTATGACATGTAAGAGCCAAAAATAGAAGATTTTATGACAGGTGTGACAAGTGTCAGGAAGCATCTTTGCATGGAAAAGGTAGGCATCCAAGTTTGACTATGACAGGTTGTCAGAGAATCTACTATTAATAGTCAGTTATGACAAATTTTCTTACAGTTGTAAGTGTTGTCATATATGACGGATTTTATGACATTGTAAGAGCATTTGTCATACATTTTTTGGGCAAATTTGGGGCACCCAAGTTTGGGGTTTTAAGGGATGAAAGGGAATATCTTACAAGTGTCATACACATGTTTTATGGCCTTGGAAATTGGTCCATATGGTTTTGGACAAGATTCTTGTGTTGACTTGCTCTAGAAGCTTCCTCCATTCACAATACTTCTCTATTTATATAGGTGCTTGGAATTGGAGTTGTATGGTTCATTTGTAGGTATATAAATGCTGCTAGAATTGCTCCAGAATTGACATCTTGGGAACTCTTGAAAAAACTTGCATTGCAACTGTATTGTAATCTACATTAGATTTGATAATACATTGTGCAAGTTTTGGAGTATGGAGTTTTTCACCCGAAAGGGTTTTCCCCACGTATATCTTGTGTCATTGGCATTGTTCTTGCATTTGATTCTCTGTTAATGTGTACCACATATCTGTAATTGTAAAGATTTAATAAAATTTGCATAACACTCCCCTCATTAGTTTAGTGTAGGAAGCTATTCTGCATACCTTGCTTCCTTTTAGTTAGTATAGGAACCTGGCCAGTTTTGGTCCTAGTTGTTGGGTAGAGGGTTTTTTGTACTGATCCTCAATTGAGTGGGAGTTTGTGCAGAGTATTTTGTGATCCTATTGCAGGAAGAAGATCTAGCGAGCACATCTAGGAGATTTGAAATTGAGAAATTCAATGAAGGCAACTTTGAGTTGTGGAAACTCAAGATGGAGGACATGTTGGTGGATAGAGATTTATGGCTTGCAGTATCCAAAACCAAACAATCGAGCATGAAACAAGAAGATTGGGATCTGATGGATTGAAAGGCTAAGGGTATGATAAGGCTCTATTTGGCTGATTCAGTACTCCTAGATATCCATGAAGAAAAGATTGCAAAAGATCTTTGGAAGAAACTTGGGAGATGTTTATTAGGCTAAATCCCTGGTGAACAAGTTATTCCTGTGAAAGAAACTATATTCTCTAAGGATGGAATATGGAGGATCTTTCGTGGATCATCTAAATGTATTCAATATGCTTGTTTCCCAATTTACCTCTGTTGGTGTAAAGATGGAGGAGGACGATCGTTGCATGACATTACTATGTTCCTTAGCAGATTTGTGGGACCACCTTGTCATGGCCATTGGGAGTACCACCACCACCTTTAAGATGGATGAAGTGGTTTATTCGCTATTGTCTAAAGAGTTGCAGAGAAAGTCTTTTGAGTCAGCAAAGGAGGCTCTTGCGGTTCATGGTAGATCTAAAGAGAATGGAAAGAAAAAGGACAAGAAGATAGAAGACAAAGGAAGATCCAAATCCCATGGGAGATCTAAGTCTCCTAGAAAGTCCAAGGCTCTATGTTGCAATTGCGGCAAACCTAGTCATTTCCGCAAGGAGTGGAAGGAGGAGAAGAATAAAAAGAAGAAGAACTATGATTTAGATTCTGTAAAGTCCTCTCAAGAAGATGGAGAAGTGTTTGTCACTACCTTGGCAACACATACATTTAAGGATGTCTGGCTAATTGACTCCTGTGCATCTTTTCACATGACCTCATACAGAGATTGGTTTTCAAAGTATGAAGAGTTCGATGGTGGGAAGGTGTACTTGGGTGATGACTCTCACTTGAAAATTGTTGGTCGTGGAAGAGTCCTAATCAGATTCCTTGATGGTCGAGTAAAGGGGATGAATGGTGTTCTGCATATCCTTGGTTTGGCACGAAACCTTCTTTCTATAAGTAAGTTGAATGATGTGGGTGTGCAAGTTGTTTTCTTGAATGGAGGATGCAAGATAACTACAGGAGTTATGGTGCTAACTAAGGGTGTTTGGATTGGCACTCTGTTTCAACTTGATGCATGCACAGTTTAGTGCAATAGTGCCTCTGTTTCAAAGAAGAGAGCTTCAAATTTTTCATCCTCGCCATTGGAACCAACAACAAAGAGTACTATTGCATCTACTTTCGATGGTCATGCTTTCTGGGTACCCAAGGGTGCTCATTCTATGGAGATGAAAAGTCTAGCAAAGAAGACAATGTTATGGCACTAAAGGCTTGGCCACATTGGTGAAAAGGGTTTGAGGACCATGAAAAAATAAAAACCTTGTTGAGGGTATGAATGATTGTAACCGTGAGTTCAATTTCTACAAACATTGCATATATGGAAAACAAAACCGTGTTCAGTTTTATTCTAGTTCTCAAAAATCTTTTGAGGTGTTGGATTTGATTCATTCTGATGTATTTGGTCCTGTTAATGTTCCTTTGATTTTGAAATATGTATATTTTGTTTCATTCATTGATGACTACAGTAGAAGGACATGGGTGTATTTCCTTAGATGTAAATATGAAGTCTTTGCAAGATTCAAAGAGTTCAAAGCTCTTGTAGAGAATAAAAAATATAGAAAGATTAAGTGTTTGAGGACTGATAATGGTGGTGAGTTTTGCTCAGCAAATTTCGACAAGTTCTATAAAGAACAAGGCATTAAGAGGCACAAGACAACTCTATATACCCCTCAGCAGAATGGCATTGTAGAGAGGATGAATAGAACATTGATGGAAAGGGCTAAGAGTATGCTAAGTGGAGCTGGACTTGAACAAAAGTTTTGGGCTAAAGCTATTGCTACCGCTTGTTACCTGGTTAACAGGTCTCCTACATAGACGCTTGTTGATAAGACACCTATGGAGGTGGGGTCTGGTAAAAAGCCATCATTAAGACACATTTGAGTATTTGGTTGTGAGGCATATGCACATGTGCCTAAGGAGAAGAGGTCTAAGTTGGAGAACAAAATAGTAAAATGTATCTTCATCAGTTATGGTATTGGTGTGAAAGGGTATAAGCTTTGGGATCCAGTGGCTAAGAGAGTTATGTATAGTAGAAGTGTGATCTTCAGAGAGATCAATCCTTCTTCTTATTGTTACATGGATCCTAATCAAACTCAGAGGTCAAAATTCCCCACTTTTTTCAGTGAGTTTTCCCCCCAAATTAATTAACGGGGGAATTGAAAGGGAGCGGAGCCCCTCTTGCGAGCCCGGGGGGATGACCCCCCCAGTGGGGGCCTAGGGGCGGAGCCCACGGGGGCAGTGCCCTTGGCCGGGGGCAGCACCCATGAAGCAAAAATTTCCTATTATTTTATAAAGGTGTTGACATCTATTTTTCTATTGACCGACATATAAAAAACCCTATTTTTGTAACTAACATAAGTCTTGGTAAAAAGGGCTAAGGGTTAGGGTTTTTGTGGATATTGTGTTGTAGCATATTGCAGCGGTATTGAGTTGCATGAGATTGCTGGTTGTAATTGGTTCTATTTACTGGATAATAATATTGGACTCTCTATTGGTGGATGTAGCCTGAGTTTGGCTGAACCACGTTAAAATTGTCTCTCACTGCTTTATTTCTATGTATTTTTCATTCTTATGTTTAATCTTTATCTGTATTTAATTGATATCTTCTGCATGTTAGTCCTAACACTTATGTTGTTCGATAGCCAGAGAAAGAAGAGAAGAAACAGGATGTGGTTCAGCTCCCTTCCACCCATGAGAAAGTTGAATCAAAAACATCTGCTAGACCTGATGATGAGGAGAGCTCTAGTAGCTCTGAAAGTTCAAAAGAAGAAGAAGAACATCCACCTCAGCTTGTGAGGAGGTCTACACACATTAGGAAGCAACCTAAGACGTTTGGTTATTCATTGCTTGATTCTAGTTGCATTTTTGCTTTGATTTCTAACATTAATGAGCCTAGAACTATGAAAGAGGCTATGGGTATGAAAGATGCAAGTTTCTAGAAGGAGGCCATGAAAGAGGAAATGACTTCTTTGGAAAAGGATAATACTTGGAACTTGGTGCCTTTACCTGAAGGACGAAAACCTGTTGGATGCAAATGGGTGTTCAAAAAGAAATTTGGTGCAGATGGCAGTGTTGAGAAATATAAGGCTAGATTGATTGCGAAGGGGTATTCTCAAGTGGAAGGAATTGACTATGGTGAAAATTTCTCTCCCATTGCAAAGCTAACATCTATTCGGTTCCTGTTATCTCTTGCAGCAGTGTATGATTTAGAAGTGGAGTAGATGGATGTGAAGACAAGATTTCTTCATGGTGACTTGGAGGAGGAGATTTACATGCCACAGCCAGAGCACTACATTGTTGAAGGTAAAGAAAATCTAGTTTTCAATTTAAAAAAGTCTTTGTATGGTTTGAAACAGTCTCCTAAGATGTGGTACCAAAAGTTTGATGCCTTTGTGTTGAGTATTTGATTTCTGAGATTGAAATCAGATCATTGTGTTTATTACAAGTTTGGCAATGATCACATTCTCATTATTGCTATGGATGTCAATGATATGTTGTTAATTGGGAATGATAAAAGTTTGATTTCTGATTTAAAGTCTTAGTTGTTAGCACAACTTGAAATGAAAAATCTAGAGGCAACCAGGTACATTCTGGGGATGGAAATCAGAAGAGACAGAGCAAACATAAAACTTTGGTTAGGCAATACTAAGTATGTTAACACTGTGTTGGAGAGATTCAACATGGTAGATTGCAGACCTTTGACTATTCCTGTTATGATGGGGACAAAGTTATTTTTTGCAAATTGTCCAAAGTCTCCTTTTGAGATGGAGGATATGAGCAGAGTTCCTCATGCTAGTGTAGTTGGCAACTTGATGTATGCTATGGTCTGTATAAGACAAGACAGGGCCCAAGCAATGGGAGTCCTTAGTCGATTTATGGCTAATCTTGGATGGGTACATTGGGATGCAGTGAAGAGAGTGTTTAGATATTTGTTGGGTACTTCTAAGTATTCCCTATGTTATCATGGTTATCGTACGGGACCTCAACATTATGTGAGTCTTCTTGGATATGTGGATTCTGATTGGGCAGGTGACATTGACAGTAGGAGATCCACTAGTGCTTATGTGTTCACTATGTTTAGTGGTGCTATTAGTTGGATGAGTAAGCGGCAACATGTGGTTGCTTTGTCCATGACAAAACAAAGTACATGGAAGCTACTCATGTTTGTAAGGAAGCCATTTGGCTTAAGAGATTATGTTTTGACATTGGGTTCGATGTAGGGAAGATTACCATTTGTTGTGATAGCAAGAGTGCCATATGTTTGGTGAAAAATCCTACTTTTCACGGAAGTACTAAGCATATTGATGTCCAATACCATTTTGTTCATGACATGGTAGAGGATGGGAAGGTGAATTTGGAGAAAGTTGACACTTTGGTGAATGTTACAGATTCCTTTACAAAACTTGTGAGCACGAAGAAATTCAGATGGTGTTCAGAGTCTATGGGCCTCTTGGCCCCTAACAGTTAAAATCCTGTCATTCTATTGGCTCTTGAAAGGTGTTTGACAAGTGGGAGAATGTTGGGAATTAAGGTGTCTCAACCTTTGCAAGTTCATAGCATTTAGTATTTAATTGTATATTTATTTTTTACTAATATTGTAATTTCTATGCAAATCTTATTTTGTCACTTTGTGGGAGTTGGCACGATGATTTGTCATCCTACATGGAAGGTGACTAGATGTATTTTTGTTTTCATATGAGGAGATAGGCATTCCACTTTTTGGTAGAAGACATTTGGCATGTGTTGGCATCTTTTGGGTGTTGGAAGAGGTCTATGACGCTTAAGATTTATGATAGATTCCTATGACAGAATCTGTGTTGGGATAGGTGTTGTATACCTTGCATAGTATTGTACTATTTTATTCGGTTACCACTTGTATAAGTTGTATTGTAACATTGGGTTAGTTATTTTATGTGTGTGGGACACATAGAGTAATTAATTATTATTTGTATTATTTGATTTATTGGAAAAAGTTAGTACCAATAGTCAAATGTGGGATCAAGTGGGTTTATAAGTTAATGGTTTTGTGTTACCATGGTTTTTTAGGGCACATGGTTTTATCCAATACCACAAGCTATTTTTGTGTGAGCTTGGTCTATAAAAGCAAGCACGTGGTTAGTGGTTTGGAGAATGTTGGCTATTTCATTGTAGGTGGATTGGAGGTTTGATAGAGGCTGTCATTGTATTGAGTTCTCTCCTGTAAGTGCATATTGTAAAGCATGGCAGGTGATGTGTGGATTCATGCTTGTACACATGGAGGATGCATTGGAGGTGCTTGATGGATTCAAAGGTATTCATGGATGCTCATGGATTGTATTGTAATTTCATATTGCTAAATAATATATTTGAGAGTGGATGCTTTTGGAGGCTGGGTTTTTCCCTGCAAAGGGTTTTCCCAGGGTATATCTTGTGTTCCTTGTTGCTTGTTCATTTGATCTTTGAATTATGGTTGTTTTAGCATCTTGTTTCTCCTATTGGGTTATGTGGAATTGGTTTAAATAGACTTGCAAATTCCTAACACTATGACATTAAGAGCTAGAGATAGAAGACTCTGTGACAGGTGTGATAAGTGCCAGGAAACATCTTTGCATGGAGAATGTAGGTGTCCAAGTTTGACCATGACATGTTGTAAGAGAATCTGCTATTAATAGTCAGTTATGATAAATTTTCTTACAATTGTAAGTGTTGTCATATATGATGGATTTTATGACATTGTAAGAGCATTTGTCATACATTTTTTGGGCAAATTTGAGGCGCCCAAGTTTGGGGGTTGTAAGGGATGAAAGGGAATCTCTTACAAGTGTCATACACATGTTTTATGGCTTTGGAAATTGGGCCATATGGATTTGGATGAGATTCTTGTGTTGACTTGCTCTAGAAGCTTTCTCCATTCACAGTACTTCTCTATTTATATAGGTTCTTGGAATTGGAGTTGTATGGTTCATTTGTAGGTACAGAAATGCAGTCAGAATTGCTCTAGAATTGACATCTTGGGAACTCCTAAAAGAACTTGCATTGCAAGTGTATTGTAATCTACATTGGATTTGATAATACATTGTGCAGGTTTTGGAGTGCGGGTTTTTTGCTCGAAAGGGTTTTCCCCACGTATATATCGTGTTGTTGGCATTGTTCTTGCATTTGATGTTTGTTTAATCTCTTTGTTAATGTGTACCACATATTTGTAACTGTAAAGATTTAAGAAAATTTGCATAACACTCCCCTCGTTAGTTTGGTGTAGGAAGCTATTCCGTGTACCTTATTTCCTTTCAACTTATGCAACATACATTGAGTCCCTCTTTGCATCCTTGCAATCACGGGTCTATGACGTCCTGTCATCTACTCAATGTCTTGTCTACCTATTTCCATGCTCATCTATATTCTTCTAAAATATACAAAATTTTGGCATTTAAGCCATATGGATTAATGATTAAAGACTCTATCTGTCTTAATATAGGAATATAAATATTTGTCTCATAATCTGTTGAAGATAAACTATAATTTCATAAACCTACATATTGAATACACTTCTTCATGAATATCAAAAGAAAATTCCAAAATACCAAAATAGTCCAAATCTTGACCCATCATTGCCATAGTGAGTGTATCGCTCAATAATCTTGTGGCTATTCTTAGCTTAGGATTGGGTAAAAAGAATATTCCTCTACAAAACTAGGATAAAGATAGTTTAAGATAACTCTAGAAAAACATCTAATAACAATTTATACTTCTTCATATATACTTATAAGTAGTAGTCTAATGTCAAGTGCTCCTACACAATGACTTTGACTCATTTTGTAGCTTTTAAGCTTACAAACACACTCTCTACCATTCTCGGTTAGCTACTGATATGAGAAGAATGCTTTGTTTAAAAATGACCTTCTCTTAGGTCTCTTAATAAATCTATCATCGGTCCATATTGAGTTGCTAAAACTAAAGCATGGTTTCATTTAGTAATCGACCCATTACATAGTCGACCTATACTTTTCACAGTCGGCCTCTATATCTTGATACAGTCAGACTCTACTTTTACACAGTCGGCCTATACTTTTACTTAGTGGCCTTTACTTATACACATTCAGCCTTTGTCTTACATAGTTGGCCTTTACTTCTACTCAATGGCCTTTACTTATACATTGTTGGCCTATGCTTTTACATAGTCAGCCTATAATTTTATCTAGTAGGCTTTACTTATACACATTCGGACTATGCTTTTACATAGTGGCCTATATATAGACACAATCAGCCTATACTTTTACACAGTGGCCTATATTTTGACTCAGCCAGCCTCTAATGAGGTTGTATTACATACAAAACCCACGTATTGAATATCATTAGACATTGGCTAGGTTGCATAGTCTTTTGACTGTTGCACCACCGATAATCTAGTGTTCCATTAACAATAAGAAATGACATAGGTTTAAAACATAAATGTGTGATTCTCTTAACCAAAGATATTGAAATGTATAAACATTTCCAATAGTATTTACTATATGACAAAGAAAAGATATATATTGCAGAGTTATTATAACTTTATCTCTTACCAGAATATGGTATAAAGATACATAAATAATCCTCTGTTGAGGATAAACATCGACAAGTTTACTATCACTATATTTCGTGGTAGCCTACATGCCAATCGACAATTTAAATAGAAAATCCTTTCATGTTTTTACTTGCAGATTTAATCAAATAAAAGCAATCTATTCAATCATATTCTATGGAATATGGTGGACTTACCTGTATAAAGTTATAGGTTGAACACTCACCAACCCCTTTCTCTTCCTCTACAAAGCTTGCATTCCTAATATCTCCACTGCTCCCTATGCTTCGAGCCCTACTTCATCTTCAATTCCATGCGTTTACTTATGTCACCCTCTCTTAGTTATGAGATGCTAGTAAATGCATCACCAAAAATCTCTCTCCACTCCCCCGCGACTCTTCACATGCAGAAAAATGTGGGAAGTATGGAGCTACTGCTCCTTCCCCCACTCCAACCATCTAGGAAGTACGCCTAGGTGAATAAAGAGAGACTATTACCTCTACTAAACATGATTCTTAACCAAGACTTGGCTTAAACAATAACAATAATAATAACTTAAAAAATAGACAATAATACACTTATCTAATAGATGTCACTATTGCATACTTTCAAATGCTAATTATGCTTATTTATAAGCATAATTATCGACGAAGGATTCTCGCAAAGTTGACTAAGATCTCAATGGCAAAATTAAACTTGTTTAGTCAATTACTCGCGTCAACTAGGCATTCGAAGACATACACTATGTTACTATATGTTAACAAAAAATATTTAACCATTGACTTGACAATGACATAGATTGACGAGAATAAAATGATCTCTATGCTAATCAGAAATATTTCTAAGACAATCAAAGACATAGGAATAAAGAGCTATTCCAAAACTGACTTATCCTCTAATAAGTATATGTGTATGTGTGTGTTTCTAGATGGCATAAGGATCATTGCATTCTCGCGATCTAGCATCCTCTTCATGGTGATACTCTCTCTCCTCATCTTGGTGGGGAAAACACTATTCCTGCATCCACCTCAGTCGCATGATGGTAGTTAGTCCATTACATCATTTAACCACGTGATTGATAATAATGTCATAAACAATTATTCTTTACATATAAACTAATATAAAGCAAATACATTCTCTATCATTACTTTAATCATAATATTTTCTCTGACTATTTGTCTTGTCGAAAATAATGAAAATAAATATGTTAGTTTAAAAATGGGGTGTGACATGGTGGCTCAGTATGTCACCTCACATAAAATTGACTCTTCTGTTCCATAATTCTAGCACTTTGGGAATTTTAGGTTTTCAAGGCATTTCAGGATTTTGAGTTTTCCAGGGATGTCAAAACCTTCCCTTGGTTCTGTTGTCCTTTGGAAACCCCATTTCCCCTCACTCAATTTCAAGGGTCAAAACTTGGTATTTTCAGATGATCTCGGCGTTGGTGGCTCAATATGTCACTTAGCATCAAACTCACTCTTTCATTCTAGAATTCTTACACTTTAGGAATTTTAGATTTTCAATGCATTTTGAGATTTTAGGTTTTCTAGGGATGTCAAAACTTTTCTTTGGTTCTGCTATCCTTTAGAAACCTCATTCCCCTCACTCAATTTGGAGGGTCAAATCTTGGAGTTTTTAGGTGAAATCAAAGGTTATGGACTGTTGGCGCCCCTTGCATATATTTGGACTGTTGTTTGAGTGTTTTGCTCCTTTTGGATTTTTTGTGTTCTCTGAAATCCTTCTGGACCCCTCTCATTTTCTGTGCCCATTTGGGGGGACAAATCTTAATATTTTATGGTGATTTCAGAGATTTGGGCTATGTTCATCATGTTTTATAAAGTGGAACTTTCCTTTGTAGATTTTGGTCACTTCAGTGATTTCAAGATTTTCGTGGATGTCGATTCCTTTTCAAAAACCCCCAAGTTCCAAGTTCTTCTGAGTTTTCCATTTCCCTTGGGGTGCCCCATTTCTTCCAAATGTCCAAAGCCTTTTTGGATTTTGGAATTCGCACTTGTTCTGAATGTCCAAATCCTTTTTGGATTTTGGAATTCACACTTTTTCAAAATGTCCAAATCCTTTTTGGATTTTGGAATCTGCACCTAATGTTCAAATCCCTTTCAGATTTTAGAATTAGCACTTTTTCAAAATATTCCAGGGTTCCTAGTTCTTCTGGGATTCTAAATTTTGGCCTAAAAACTCAGATTTTCACATTTTTCAACACGCAATGGGACACTCCAGTGACTCTCAGGGACACCATTAATGATCATTTTGGGGCTCGATGGCATGGTAGGTGAGATCCATACGCCCCAAGACTACTGTGGACCCTCCATGATGAATTTTTTGTACCAAAGCATGGACAAACACTCCAAATCTGCAGAGTTTTCTGCTTCAACCCATATGGTCATGATGCAAGCAACATGGTAGCCCATTTTTCATTTTCAAAGGTCAAATCCTTCCTTCCAAGGCTCTGTGATGGATTGAACAAGATATTTAATGGATTTTGCATTCATTTGCAAAGGATGGAAAAACTTTTGGTTGCAGAGAAAAGCTAAAAAGATGGAAAATCTTGTATGAAACCCTAGGGTTCCGCCTAGTTACTCGTTTTTGAGCATTTGTATTGTAATTTTATTGATTCTCTTTCAAGGGAAATGAAAGGATAATGGAATCTCCAAAGAATGAACTGGATGTGTAAATCAAACCTCTTTTCAAGTGTCTCGATGAATGTTTTGTAAGTTTTTGGTATTTTGGCAACATACCCTAATCACATTTGTTGATTTGAATATTTCCCATGATTGGCTAATTTATGCAAATTGTAAAATACCTTTGCAATGCTTTGCGAGGTACCCTTTCATGTCAATGTATGAAACTTGTGGAATGTTTTTGGATTATTAAAGAATGCTTTTGATTAAGTTCTACAATCTTTTGGCTATTTGTTTATTGTGTAGAGCCGAGCTTATGTGATGAGCTATTAGTTATTGCCTTTGTTGTTACCTTGATTAGGTAGCAAAAACCTTATTATAGAATTGTCCTCTTTGACTGTTCATTCAAACTCTATTTCCCTAATTGGAATAGGCACCGAACTGCTTCCTGCTCAACCTACATTTTTCCTTCAACATACTCAAACACAATAAAAAACCTAAATATTTTACCTTATTTGTGTTGTTTGTCCTACCTACATCCACATCTAGATGTGCTACTACATTAGGGGCTGTTAAAGCAACATTTTAGACTCTACATGGTTGTATATCTGCTACATGAAGGTGTATTACCCCTAAATTCCTCAAACTAGCATATAGGCTTTTTAGTGACAAAATTAGAGTTTCATGTGCATTGGGTATGGTTTGACTCAGGGTTTAGTTTCATATTTTTATCAATCCTTTCTCTCATACACCTTAGGGAATACCCCTTGGTTTAGCAGAGCTAAAATAAGTTCTTACCCACCTTATCAATGTTGGCCTTAGTTGCCTCATCTTGCATATGAGTTTGGATTCTCTGTCTTGAGTTTGACACCCCTGACACTCAAGAATTGATTGACTTTAGGGATTTGAGGAGCAACAACTTTGAGCACCAACAATCCCTATGTCTAATTTTATATTAAAGACAACTCATTTATGGGTATTATCAAGAGGTATATATGAATCTATTGTAGTATTTTTTTCTTCATTTCAGAAGGATCAAGATCTTTTTTGACTATATTGATTGATTGATAATACAAACCATAGGGCATTTTATTGTTCATTGCATTGTTGCCCTAAGTGAGGGGAAAGAAAGGTCTCCACTCAATTGAATATCCAAGTTGCAATATGAAGTTTCATTCACAAATGGTGGGTGTATTTGGAAGTTGGCCTATACTAAGAAATGCTACTAGATGTCAATAAATATTATAAGCTCAACCATTTGGAATACCATGGACTTGAATTTAAACTTCAATGGGTTTTACCTACAGAGTTTGAGTTACAAATGACATTAGTGAAGCTATTGTTGTCACTTGGATTTGCACCTTGTGTTGAAGCGCCTATGCAACAACAATCCAGTGAAACATTGGAGTAATTTCCAGGTGTGGGACCCTGCTAAGGAAATCAAACCTCTAGAGAAGGCTGGTTCCTTCCCTTGAATATACAATTAAGAGTTGGCCAAGACTAAACCTAATTTAATCACCATTGGGGAAAAGAGGAATAAGGAGAAACTGAAAAGAAAGGTGATTCACCAAGTTTGAATGTAGGCTCTCAGATCAACCATGTATGC
This sequence comes from Cunninghamia lanceolata, assembly GCA_027924645.1. NCBI lineage: Eukaryota > Viridiplantae > Streptophyta > Pinopsida > Cupressales > Cupressaceae > Cunninghamia > Cunninghamia lanceolata. The sequence goes on from BSBN01001313.1 coordinate 29,315, forward strand.
ATAGAATAACAACAATCAATAGACTAGCATACATAAATCACAAACAAATTGTAGAGGTAAAAGAAACTAATTGAGATTCAGAAGGAAATAAACATTCACAAATAGATACTCAACAGAAGTATTACACAGAGCAAAAGAATTTATGAAAAGGTAAAATCTCTCATTTATTCTCAAAGAGGCACAATTACAGCTGAAAGGAGATGTGATGTTTTAGATCAACTGCCAACATAGTACATTTGATTTCATGCATTTTATAGCATTTTACAATGAGGCGTCATCACCTACTGTAATAAATTTGCCCCATGGGCCTGTTAGAAGACATTTTACAAAAGGAATGTCTGAAAATATCTGTTTGTCTTTGACATAAATGCAGAAAATATCTTCTCTGAAGTAGCTGAAACAAATATCTACGTTGAAACCTTGCATCTTCCTTTGCCTACAACAGTAAATGACCAGCTAAAAATTCTAGCTGGACTGGACATTTAACTTTCAATCTGGCCTGTATTCTACCTTATCGGCAAAAATTTATCATGATTAACCATGGCAGATCCTAGATTCCACCTCTTTTCCCTTTGTTTCTGAAGATCGCGGAAGCTGTCGGAGATTGGGCCTTAGGCCTTTAGCATTTTGCCTTCCTAGAGAAAGAAGAAGAAAGAAAGTATGAGCCCCACAAGTCTAAAGACTTAGCCACTTTTTTGAAAGTCTCGATGGAGTTCAGGCCTCGGGCCTTCTATCTTCCAAAGAAAGGAGGGAAGAAGGAAGGTCCAAGCATCGAAGTCCAAAACACTTAGAAATATTTTGAAAGGAAAGAAGTGGAACTCGGACGTTAGGCCTTCCTTAGTAAAAGTTAATTTGGATGATGTCATGACCACTTGGCAGCTTCCCGCGGTTCTGTGGCTATAGACAAAGCTTCATTGACATGCTCCACGGAATGGTGGAATGCCACAAAGTAGACCATGTGGCACGCATTGGGTTGCTTGGATGATCAATTGTTGAACCTTGCCACATGTCTACTTTCTGTAGTTCTGCGAGCCCATTGTGGGTCCCCCAAAAAAGGCTTAGCAGAATGGCATAACGCCTTTACACTTGGAATTATTTTTAAAGGGAAAGAGTCAGAGCTCAGACTTCGGGCCTTCCACCTTTCTCTTTCCAAAAGAAAAGGAAGGAAGAAAGGAAGAAGGTCTGACCCTCGACACCTGAAGAACTTTGAACACTTAGAGGATTTTTGCAAGGAACAAAGCAGAGTTTGGAGTCGATTAGGATGGCATGATGAAGGGGAGAACTCTAAACTTCAAAACTCTAAAAATGCTAAAAACACAAGGAAAACTTAATATTTTTGGACTTAGTCAATTTGGGATGTTTTTCCTTGCATTTCCAAAGGGGAAAACACTTAAAAATTTCATGGATTTGGGTTATTTGGCTGGGAAGCAAAATAGGACAACATTTTGGCAACTTCTTAGGGGTGTTTTCTTGCTAAATAAAAGGGAACCAGTGGCCTTAAGCATTCATTAGGCATAAAGTCAAAAGGGTTGAAGCATGTTGGAACAACTAAAACTTGCCTCAAAACAACACCACAAAAGGAAAACAAGGCATACATTCTTCTGATGAGAGTGTAGCCTGTGCAAGAGCACTTAGGGAAAAGGAAAACCTAAAGCATAAACAAAACAAAACAATATATACAAAATCTCAGACCAACCTTAGAAGTAAGGCTTGAGATGGATCCCATTAACTGAGATTGGTAGAACTTCACCATCTAGCTTTGAAAGATTGAAAGCATTAGCTTGCTTGTAGTTGGTGATGATATATGCACCACTCCAGATTGCATCAAATTTAGTATGGCGTCTAGGTTTGGCTCTGTTAGCATCCCATTTGGGAACAAGATCACCTTCCTTGAAAGTTTGATCCTTGGCCTTCCTGTCAAATTACTTCTTGGTCTGCTTTTGGTGCTCTTCCAAGGTAGCCATGACTGATTGTCTATGTTCTTATAACTCAGTTACCATGGCTAATTGTCTATGTTATTCTAACTCAGTTAACTCAACCATCCTTATAGACTTAGCATCTTCACCTTCTACCTCCAACTGTTGGGCCAATTCTAATGATGGAAGCTCCAAAGATAAGGGAGATGTAGCCTCTCTTCCATACACAAGAACAAAAGGAGAATTACCAATGACTCTTTTATAGGTGATCCTATTAGCCCAAAGAGCCAATCTGATCTTATTGTGCCATTGTCTCTAGTTTGTTTCCATGGTCCTCTTCAGGATTCTAATTAGGTTCTTATTAGTAGATTCAGCTAAGCCATTGCCTTGGGGGTAATAGTTAGACAAAGTCTTCAAGAACGCATTATATTTCAAAGCCCAATTAGCTATCCTAAAACTAGTAAAAGCTCTTGCATTAGCAGAAATGATAGTTTGAGGAGCTCCAAACATTGTCATGATTTCTTCCAAGAAATCCATGATTGTTGATTCTGTAGCCTCTTTGAGTGGGACTATTTCAACCCACCTGGTGAAGTAGTCTGTTGTAGTTAAAACCCATTTGTGGCTAGAACTGGATGTAGGGTTGAGCATGCCAATGAAATCCAGGCCCCACTGTGAGAAAGGTTGATCTCCCTGAATAGGATGAAGTGGGAGGGATGCCAATCTTTTCTTCCCAGCAAAGAGAGCACACTCTTTGCACTTCCTTACCCACACATGGGCATCATTGAATAATGTGAGCCAAAAGTAACTTGCCCTCATTATTTTCATTGCTATAGCTCTTGCAGAGAAGTGGCCTCCAGCTAGACCAGCATGGAATTCACTAAGCAATCTATCAATCTGATTTGTTTCAATGCATCTCATCAAGACTCCATCTAGACTTCTTTTAAAAAGAACCCCATCCACCAAAGCATAAGGAATGGATTGCAACCTAAAATATCTTCTTTTAGTCCTATCCAATTCATAAGGATATTCACTAGTGGATAGAAACCTGGCCATGTCTGTCATCCAAGAACTTACAGTTATTGGGTCAGCTATAGGTTCTGCCTCATTCAAGTGGTAGGATGATTTCACTTCATCCATGGTAGTTTGAGTTAACTATTCACACAATCCTCTACCTCTAATCAACTTAGTGGCTTTGATAGTAACATCATATTCCAGGATCTTGGTGACCCAACTTGCTCTCTTTTTGCTGATTTCAATTCCCATTTTATAGTCTCTCACACTAGGATGAGAAACTAAGACTTTGATATGGTTATTTTCTAGCATATATCTAAACTTTTTCAATGCTCTTACAATGAAAAATACCTATTTATCCATGGGACTGTACCTGACCTCATAGTCATTTAATGTTTGACTAAAAAATGCTAGGGGTTGCTCCATACCTTGGTTATTTTGTTGCATCAGGACATCTGCAATGCTGCTCTCTCCTCCATGGGCATAAATGACAAAGTCCTCATAATTTGGGTTCATGAGAGTAGGAGCTTGAGCAATCTCTTCTTTTATCTTCTCAAATCCATCCTTCCCCTCCTTAGTCCATCTAAAAACAATATTCTTTTTAAGAATAAGGGTGAGTGGTTTGACCAAACCAGTGTAGGTAGGAATGAATTTCCTAACAAAATTGATCTACCCAAAAAATGATTGCAAAGGCTTTTTATGAGCAGGCAAAGGGAGAGCAAGAAGAGCTAAAGTTCTTTCTAGATCTATGGAGATCCCATCTTTTCCCACCAAGTGGCCTAGAAGCTTGCCCTGAGTAACAACAAAAATACACTTTTTAGGGTTCAGAGACACCCCAAACTCTTTGCACGTTTCGAAAACTTTCTCTAGATGCCCCATGTGATTTTCTCCTCTCTTGGAGAAGACTGTAATATCATCCAAATAAATTAGGATGAACTTGTTGATAAAGCCCTTGAAGGCAATGTCCATTGCCCTATGAAAAGTTGTACCAACATTGGAGAGCCCAAATGGCATTTTTGCATATGCCATTGTTCCATGCTTAGTTGTAAATATTGTCTTGAATCTATCCTCCTCTTTCACAAATATCTAGTTATAACCAAAAAAACCATCAAGTAATGAAAAACCTTTTTGCCCCTGCAACAGTCTGCAAGATTTGGTCCATGGATGACAAAGGATAGTGGTCCTTCAAAGAGGCATGATTCATATCCCAAAAATCCACGCACAACTTTATCTCACCATTTTTCTTCCTCACTCATACTAAATTAGCTACCCAGGTGGAGTACTTGATGTGGAAAATAATTTTGTCCTGAATGAGCGTTGCAAGCTCCCTTCTCATCAAAGGCTTGATTTTAGGATTTATAGGCCGCTATTTTTGGTGAATAGGTTTGGTGTTTGGATCAAGGTCTATGACGTGTTGGGCAACATTAGGGTCAAAACCCTTTAGGTCCTCATAATTCCATGCAAAAACATCGTTGTATTTCTCAAAAAGATGAATAAAGGTTTGATGTTCATCATCACAACATACCTTTCCCAACAATAAATCTTTGCCTTGGGCAATAGCAACCTTTTGATAGTCCTCTTTTTTGAACATGATGTTCTTCTTCTTGCCCTTGAATTCATCATCATGGCTGAAAATAACTTCCAGCATGACCAAACCCTTGGGCAACTTGTTTGTTTTCAATTGAATAATCTGATCACCATACCCTTCTTGTAGCCTAGACTGTGCAGTTGATGCGAACTAAACTTCATTTAAAATGAAGCTTACAATTTGCTCATTACTGTAAAACATTTGCCACTTCACATCATTATTAGGGACTGAGGGCCTGACCACTATATTGACATGCTGATCAGGGCTGTGAAAGAGGTCTGTAGGAGGAGAAAACTGAGCAGTATTTAATTTCCATCGGATCACCTGTAGGTTGAGAGCATCAAAACTTTCAAACATGCCCCAAACTTTGTCTATAAGCTCTAAGAAGATGATTTTTTGTTGCACATCTTTCCCTGACCTGTTTGACCACCAACTCAATATCTCCAAAGATTTCTAGATGTTTGATTTTCTTCTTTTCTACTAGTAGCAAGCCATGGACCAATGCCTCGTATTTTGCAATATTGTTTGTGCAAGAAAAATGTAGTCTATGAGCAAAATGCAATTTCTTACTAGTTAGAGAGGTCAGTAAGACTCCTGCACTAGCTCCATTTATGCTCTTTGCACCATCAAAGAACATTTTCTATGGACCATCAGAATCATGATCATCTAGTTTAAGTATAGAGGGGACAGAAGAATTCCCTACATGAATCATGTAGGTGCCTAACCCAGTTGCTTTAGTGGTGTCATAAGGATCAAAATCAAAGTGGTCCTTTGCCTATTCATTGAGGAAAAGATTTGGGGTTGGAAGGGGTGAAGATACTGTCTCAAGAGACCCTGAATCATGCACTTCCTCACCCTGAATCATACAACGAGGGTTCACCAGACTATGATCATAATTCTCTACATGATAATTTGAAATTGGTTCAGCCTTAATGGTGAACCTTTTGCCATACCTTGTCCTCAACAACATATGAGACCAATCAAAAGAGAGGTAGCCACCCATGTTAGCTGTGAAGTCTTTAAACAAGCAAATAGTAAAGAAAGGAGGAAGATCAATGACTGAAATATCTTGACTAATAGTCAAGTTTGGATAGGCATGTAAGGTCAGGTCCAATCCTTTGATCACCCCAACAATGTTGACAGAAGTACCATCCAACTATAATATACCTAATGAAAAGGGAGTATATTTGATGCCTAATGCATCTGCTATCTTCTTTGGCATAACTGAAATGTTGGCCCCTGAATCAATCATACAATTGTGTACTAGGAATTTCCCAATGATTAGGGACAAGTAGAAAGGGTATGGCTTGTTTTTTGGACCCCCTTGTTCTTCACTTGGTTGCACAAGATTGACTGGGCCCTTTTCCTTCTGGATTGCTGATTCAGCTGCTGGGAACTGTCTTAAGGCCTCTTGCAACAAATCTCTTTGAGAGGAGATTGATAGTACCTCCCACATGGACACAATCATGTTTGTCCTTTTCATTTGTTCCACAATGTCCAAGGGGAAATTTGTTGTCTTATGCATTGAAGGAATCCATGTTCCCCTCTTTGACTATTTTGTAGCTTGTTCAATCACCTTTGGTGATGATGGAATCTCCTTTATAGTAGCGGGTTTGCCGCTCTAAGTTGAATTTGCATCACTGGCCCCTTTTGCCTTTGACATAAGTTTTTTTTGTAATACAGTACGCATGGAGTTATCCTCTAAGTGCCTCTTCTTGGACCTTGTGTTGTTTGCAATAGGCATAACAACATTGTCCATAGGTTGATTGACAACATAGAAATCCTCAGGAGTCTATAGCATCAAATTGGAATCCAAAGCAACCTCATTTGGTACGTCAGGGTTGCTGTTGGCTGCTTCCACCAATGATGCTTGCCGAGTGTGAAAATTTTACACCATTAAGGCTCGCTCTTGTGATCCAAAAGTACAAGTGGAGTGATTGTGAGGTTGGTTGCAAGGATAACACCAATTTTCCTCTTGGGCCAAATTGTTTTGAGTAGGGACCAAGGCCCTAACTAGATTAATAACCGGTATTTTTTGGATAGGTCTGACTGTTTGCAAAGGCTGGGCAGGGTTATTATTTGGGTACCTATTTAGTTGGTAACCCTAGTTCCAGTTTTGATTTCTATTGGAATTATAACCTTGATTCCAATTCTGATTTAAAGACTACCCCTGGTTATAATTTTGATGGCATTTGGGGGTAGTTTAAATAGCTATGCTATTAACCTTGTTGATCAGATTGGTCACCAGGGTTTTGAGGTCATTCTCTTCTTGTGAAAGAGCAGATGTAGAGGCTTTAGGCTCTGGGATGGGGGCAATAGTAGGTTGTTGAACCTGTGAATGCAATTCTAGGAAAATAGGTATAGGGGATCTGGGAGCAATTTTCCCAGCCTATATTAAACAATTTTCAGCTCTCAAAGCAATTTTATATGCATCCGATAAGGTAACAACACCCATAGATTGCATCATAACAACAATATTAGAATTTAAAGCTCTCAAAAAATATAAGAAGGCACCTTGTGGAGACAGTCCGAGGAGAGCAAGGATTCTTTCCCATGTCCTCTGAAATATGAAGTTGAAGTCTGCCATCATCTCGTTGGAAGCCCTTTTTATGGTTGTCAGCTGCTCAAGTAGAGAAACATTGTCTGCCCTCTCTCCAAATTGCTTGTAGTGTGCTTCTCCTATCTCATCCCAATCATGCATTGAAGTAAGGGTTAAACTCTTGAACCATTGCAGAGCTCTCCCCCTAAGGATGAAACCATGAGCCTAACAACCACATCTTCATACTGAATATGGTGGACTGAACATACATTTGATATGTCTTTGATATGTTCAGCAAGTGTAGTAGAGCCATCACCCAAAAATAATGAAATACTCTTTAGGGTTGATGTGGGGATATCATTGTGTGCAACCAAGTCTAAAGGGCTACCTCCATTGAAAGTCACAAAGGGTAGGTTTCTTGGCAGAGCCATATTTAGGGTATTCAAATTTATTCTAGGTATGTGCAAGCCCCTTCTTGTGTATTGAAACCTAATAGGAGGAGGTGTAGATTGAGCTCTTGGGTGAGGAGGAGTAGCACTATTATTTCTTCTTGTAGGAGACCCAGATAACCTAGTTCTTCTTCTTGAAGAAACAACATGTAATTCAACAAAATGATAACTAATACCTCTTGAAGAAGCTCACGTTTGCACAAGCATATAATGTTGGCACAAGCATATAACATTGGACTGGTTTGAAACATGAGTCTATAGAGTCACCAGGTGTATGAAAATGTCTGCCAAACTGTAGAGTACTGAGGACAACGCCAAACTCTCAGCCTAATTCTTAATTCATACTAAAACTATCCCACTGGGCATGCCAAAAACTGTTGTCACTTGGATTTGCACCCTATGTTGAAGCACCTATGTTGCAACAATCCAGTGAAACATTGGAGTGATTTCCAGGTGTGGGACCCTACTAATGAAATCAAACCTCTATAGAAGGTTGGTTCCTTCTCCTGAATATACAATTCAGTGTAGGCTAAGACAATTTAATTTAATCACCGTTGGGGAAAAAAGGAAGAAGGAGAAACTAAAAAGAAAGGTGATTCGCCAAGTTTGAATGTAGGCTCTTAGATCAACCATGTATGCATAGAATAACAATAAACAACAGACCAACATATACAAATCACAAACGGATTATAGAGGTAAAAGAAACTAATTGAGATCTAGAAGGAAAGAAACATTCACAAATTGATACTCAACAAAAGTATTACACAGAGCAAAAGAATTTATGAAAAGGTAAAATCTTTCGTTTATTCTCAAAGAGGCACGGTTACAGTTGAAAGGAGATGTGTTTTTTTAGATCAACTACCAACATAATACATTCAATTTCATGCATTTTATAGCATTTTACAATGAGGCGCTATGACCTACTATAATAAATTCACCCCATGGACCTGTCAAAAGATATTTTACAAAAGGAATGTCTAAAAATATCTATTTGTCTTTGATATAAATGCAGAAAATATCTTCTCTAAAGTAGCTGAAATAAATTTCTGCATTGAAACCTTGCATCTTCCTCCATCTGCAACAATAAATGACCAACTACAAATTTTAGCTGGAGGTGGACGTTTGAATTTCAATCTGGCTTGTATTCTACCTTATCGGCAAAAATTTATCATGATCAAACCATGGTGAATCTTGGATTCCACTTCTTTTCCCTTCGTTTCTGAAGATTGTGGAAGCCATCAGAGATTGAGCCTCGGGCCTTCAGTGTTCCATCTTCCCAGAGAAAGAAGAAGAAAGAAAGTCTAAGCCCCACAAGTCTAAAGACTTAGCTTGTTTTTTGAAAGTCTCAATGGAGTTCGGGCCTCAGGCCTTCTGTCTTTCATCTTCCAAAGAAAGGAAGAGGGAAGAAGAAAGGTCCGAGCACCCAAGTCTGAAACACTTAGAAATATTTTTAAAGAAAAGAAGCGAAACTCAGACTTCAGACCTTCCTAGGTAAAAGTTAATTTGAATGACATCAAGGCCACTTGGCAGCTTCCCGCAGTTCCGTGGCTATAGACAAAGCTTCGTTGAAATGCTCTGCGGAATGGTGGAATGCTAGAAAGTAGACCACGTGGCACTCATCGGGTCACTTGGATGATCAACTGTCGAACCTTGCCACGTATCTACTTTCAGTGGTTTCGCGAGCCCACTATGGGTCCCCCAAAAAAGGCTCAGCAGAATGGTAGAATGCCTTTAAACTTAGAATTATTTTCAAAGGGAAAGAATTGAATCTCAGACTTCGGGCCTTCCACCTTTCTCGTTCCAAAAGAAAAGGAAGGAAGAAAGGAAGAAGGTCCGACCCCAATACCCGAAGAACTTTGAACACTTAGAGGATTTTTGCAAGGAACAAAGCGGGGTTCGAAGTCGATTAGGATGTCATGACGAAGGGGAGAACTCCAAACTCTGAAACTCTGAAAATGCTAAAAACACAAGGAAAACTCAGGATTTTTGGACTTAGTCAATTTGGGATGTTTTTCCTTGCATTTCTAAAGGGGAAAACACTTTGAGATTTCATGGATTTGGGCTATTTGGCTGGGGAGCAAAATAGAGCAACAACTATCTTAAAATCAGATTCATGCAACCCAAATGTGTTAAAATAGCATGATGATTTTATTAGGCTGATGTAGATTAGAAATATTTGGTACAGTATTTAAAATATCATATTAATTTAAAAAATTTAAATAATTTAATAATTGAAAAACTATAAATAATTTATTTATTTTATAAAATTAAAAATATAATTATTAATATTATAAAAAAATTAAATAATATATGTATATATATATTGGATACATCAAAATGGCATCAAGGGCGCCATACCTGAAACAACAAACAAAACATGACTGAGTAACATTCAGTCAAATTACAGGCAAAAACCAAAGTTGGCTTAGAGCCATTACAAACCCTTGCTACCTAGATTCAGTCTTCCACCGCTACTAGCTCCATCCCTTCAATTCTGCTAGCTTCTTCAATTGCTGACATGGTCGGTGCATCTGACAGAGCAAAGGATAATTCCGCTACCCTCTTGTTGAAGCTAGAGATCTCCTCAAGCATAGTCACAAAGCCACTTACTTCTAGCATCCACACCTCTTTATCTTCTCCCACACTCCAAATGATGAAAGGGATCCATAGTCCATTATAATGGGCTGTCATCGCTGGCCAAACACTAGTTGTAGGATTCAAGCCTAGCCCAGGCACTGCCCACTCCAAAACTAACTCCATCCCCACTCTCCGCTGGGCTTTAACCATCCATTGCATCAGCCATTTAACTGCCCACCGCTCCTCACATGCCTGTAGAAGCCACGCTATTGCCATCATTGTAATATCACACTTTACACAGAACTTGTTGCTACCAAGTAAAAACCGCGAGACCAACAATCCTTTCACTACCTCTAGGGCTTCGTCATCACTGATATTGAATACCAGTTTGAGCCTTTGGTTAGATACCTTGCCTCTAAAAGCCATCTTCTGCTCCTTTCCTCTAGCATGATCGTCGTTTCCATCTCTTTCTCTGCATTTCATGAGCTTTCTCACTTGATAAAAGGACTCCTCACTGCCATTTCTCCCCACCATGATGCCTCTGCCAAGCATTAACTCTACTGCCTTATCACCATAATGTCTCTGTCCTTTGAGCGTGCGAGAGATCTGATCAGCCAATGAATTCTCCCAATGTTGATTCAGGGCTTTTATCAATGGCTTGTTTAGAAAGTCTATCATCCTCCAAATTTCCCTCTCTATATAGATGGGAAACTTTGAAATCCTCTAGGAAGCTAATGCTTTCCCAAATTTGCCTTATTACCCCTTGAATTTTCCAATTAGGGGTTTCTTTCTTTTGAATAGCATTGATGATGATTACAGAATTTCCTTCTAGGTGTAATCTATGATGTCCCTTCCTTCTACACAAATCAACCCCCAACCAAGCTACTTGTGCCTCCGCTTCGTTGTTCATTCTGAAAGGAAGTGGTCTAGCCTCCTCTACCAGAATTGTGCCCCAATGATCTTGCAAGATGCAACTCGCTCCTGAGGGACCTGGGTTTCCTTGCATGACCCCATCAAAATTCACTTTCAGCCAACCTTCGTATGATGGCCTCCATTTTACGTCTTTCCTCACATTTACTAATGGCTCAACCCTAGGGCAGCCATAAACGAGGGACATATATATATAAACAAACAAAATAACTCTTAAATAAATAAAATAACTCGTAAGTAAATAAGAATAGCTCTTCAAATAAAAATAAATAAATAAATAAATGTAGATAAAATAAAATAATTCTTAAATAGTTTTAAAGTAAAATAAAATAAATCTTAAGTAAATGAAATAACTCTTAAGTAAATAAAAATAATTCTTCAAATAAAAATAAAGTAAATAATGTAAATAAGATAAAATAATAATAGAGTCAAGTGGGGTGTGCTCAAGTGGTTGGGCCACTTGGTTCTCATGATGGAGACCAAGGTTCAAATCCCCTCAAGGATACCTTAGCAATGAATGACATGCTAAATGAATATCTTAGCATTTTCAAAAATATTTACCCATAGATAAAATATTATTACACTCATTATAATATAGTATAATTATATTTATATTAATTTTTAAAATCAATAATTTAATATAAATATTAATATTAATATATTAATTACATTATCAATTGTTTTCTTTTGATAGGGATCACATTGGGCAAAGGATCACATCTGAAACAACCTTAATTATTTTAAAGCGTTAACACCCATTTTGGAATGAGACTGCAAATGTATTTTGTTGTTGGCCGACTCACTTTTGGAAATACCCTTCTTCCTTTTCTGCACCACCTACCATTCTTTGTAACCTCCACCTTCATTTAGTTCCTCTGGGAGGTGGGAAGGCTGATATAAAATAAGAGTTGACGTGCATTCATCCCTAGAGGATTGAGAACCATTAATGATAACTGAGGGTTCAAAAATTTGCATGCCCTTAGGGCACATGGTTAGTTTCTGGAAAGGCTCCTGATGTGAATTATTGCTAATTGTTGGTGTGCCCTTGGAACCCAAGCCTGCATTCTAAAATGGCTTTTGACCCAACTTTGTAACTGAGGACTGCTTGATTTCCTGTTAATCTTTCTTGTACCCTGTGGCTACTATTAGAGACGGTTCTTGCCTTCCAACAAGACTATCAACAATCTAATGTTGAGGGCCGACATCTTTCCACCATGTAGCTTCACGCTTTGAGGGAAATTTACCACTTGGACAATCAACTCTAATGTGCCCAGTTATATAACATCTCCTACATCAAAAAGATAAACCTTCATAGTCCAACAGTTGTGTCCATCTATGATCTTCTGTATTTAGAATTATTTTTGTCGAAAGATCTTTTGAAGTATCTAATTCCACCAAAATCTAGGTAAAAGTCATGTGGATAAAATATGTTGAACTTTTGTCTGGAGTCACAAAATTACTGATTGAGTTACCAATTGTTGCAAAGCAGGATTCAAACTAGTAGTGGAGGAGAAGATTTGGAAGGCGGACCCAGACTGGAATAATAGAAAAGGATTTATTTGAAGGATTAAAATATAGATGTCAAGATTTTAGAATTACTATATTATGTCCCCAAGTCCATAAGTAGCTTAAAATGGTGTTTCTATCTTTTCTGTTGTCAAAAACCAGGATGAAGAAGCCTCTGGTGGAAGGATAAATTTCTAGTTTCTCTTTCATTAGAGGCTTCCAGAATTTAGATATCCATTTGTGCAGATCTAGAAGGCTTGGCTATTAAACCATTTTCAACAAAATATTCTTTGTTCTCCAGCAACTCTTTCTTCAAATCAACATCAAAATTTAATTCAATGGACTTACTAGAGCATTGAACATTCCTTCCAAATTCATTACCATTGGCGTCCTTGAGATTTAGTTCTAGGATGGATCTGGGATGAACCCTCATTTTGGCAGCATCCTAGAATGAAACCCTAGCTGTTGTTTTCCCTTTATCCATGATCGGCCAACAATTATCCTTAGCTAGCTCATTTTGCACCTTAATGCTTGATGGCCAACTTCTCCCCCTTTGAATCCAACCGGGGATATAGGCTTGGATGGCTCCATTTGCATCGGCTCAAGGATTTTGGTCCCAGATGCGCAAAGGCGTGAGGAGTCGTCACAATCATGTCGAAGTTCTCATCTATTGCCATCGAAAGTAGGAATAGGATTTGCTGTAGCTAAAGCCACGTGTGCATAGGAGTTACAAAACCCTAGTTCCATGAGTATTTAGAAGTTTTGCATCCATTTGGGAGATCTTATATATAATAATGTATAAATATTTAAAAAATTATTAATCTCCAATTACATTACCAATATTTATTATAATACTTATTAATATATTATATATGCTATTAATACAATTGAATCTACACCTATCATGTTTAGAAATTTACACAATTTTAGTGAATTCCATTGTATAATCACAATGGCCACCAAAATTAATTTAAAAAAGTTAAACAATTCAAAATTATCTACGCTAACAAAAATTTACAAGCTTAATACTTTACTCACATTTACAAATATAGACATTGTGGCTTACAATATGCCAATGCTACAATGACGTCATTGTTAGGGATATATTTTATCTTTTAATAATCAAATGGGAGGTAGGACCCATGCCCCACATCATTTCACCCTTCTTGTGCGGCTCTATGTGCAAATATTTTGAAACTTGGTGACTACCTCTCATCCCCGCTAAGTGTGAGTATTGTTAATTCAGTCCTATATTGAACTCCTAATTAACTTCTAACTACACCACTTATATAGCAAATTTACACCAATTCTACTGCATCACAAGTGAATAATTTTATCGAAAGAAATTCAGACAATGTGATAAAATCTTAAAATTTAAAATTGAAATGAAATTATTACTTATTTTTTATATCACTTTTCTTTTGCGTACAAAGGGAACTCGTGCTTATTTATGCTCTAAAACTTGTTGCATTGGCTAGTACTTGCCTTTAAAATATTGTAACAATGAATTTATTTTGTAATAAAACTTGTTTTGCCTTCTAATGTTATATTGTTAGAAGAATTGGGTAGTTATTGATGTGAACAGTTTGACAAAATGCCTCAAAGAAATGTGGTGCCATGGAATGCCATGATTGCATGATATATTTGATATTAGTTTGTTGAAAAGGGCTTATAAACTTGTAAGCAAGATATGGACATCCATCAAAGCATAATTGAAAGTGGATTTTGTAAGATGTGGTAGCTGCAAGTAATTTTTACTACAATAATATTGCCAAGGCAAGTACTAATAACATAATTATGCAAATTTCACCGAAGAAAAATGGTGATATTATATTGTGTGTGGATTTTAGGAATCTCAATATCTCATCTTTGAAGGATAATTATCCCCTACCTAATATGAAAGAAATGCTACAAAAGGTAACTGGATGTGAACATTTATCCATGATGGATGGTTTTTTGGTTACAACCAAGTTAAGGTCAAGGAATCAGAGCAATACAAGACAACTTTTACAACTCCTTGGGGTACATATGTGTATGTTCAAATGCCATTTGGACTCACAAATGTTGGAACAACATTTTAAAGAGCGATGGATTTGGCATTTTCAAATCCGATCAATTTTATCATGGTTGTGTCTCAAGATGATCTAACAACTTTCTCAAAGAAAGAAGAAGAGTATTGTGGTCATCTAGAGTAGATTTTTAGAAAATGTTTAGAATATGGAATTTCCCTTAATCCAAAGAAGTTTATATTTGGGGTCATAGAGGGAAAGTTACTAGGGAATATAGTATCAAAAGATGGGGTTAGAATTGACCCAGAGAGGGTTACTGGAATTGACAAAATTCCTCAACCTAAGATAGTCAAGGGTAGATCCAATATTTCTTTGGGAAAAAAAATTGTGTTAGAAGGATTTTCCCTAACTTTGCTGAGAAAACAAAGGCTATATCGAAGATGTTGAAGAAGGGACAAAGTATAATATGGGAAGGTGAGCCAACTCAATAATTTCAATACATTAAAGATGCAATCAAGCAGGCTCCAGTGTTCACCTCACCTGATTTCTCTAGGCCATTTCAACTATTTTTATTTGCTTCATACCATACTATTGCAATGATGTTGTTACAAAAGAACCAAGATGGGTTTAAGCAACCTATCTCTTTCTTCAACAAATCACTCCAAGATGCAGAACTGATATATTATACCATGGAGAAGCAAGCTTATGCTCTAGTAAAGGCAGTGAAGAACTTTAGACCATACCTGGTGGGTGCCACAATTGTTGCCTATGTACCACATGTAGTTGTTAAAGATATTTTTACACAGTAGGAGGTGTCAGGTAGAAGATGTAGGTGGATCATTATGATCTAGGAGTTCAACATTGAGCTGCAGATCACTAAATTGGTTAGAGGATAGGGATTAGCTAAGCTCATGGATGAATCGAATCTAAGTGTTGCAGAAGTAAATTTCGTAGAAGAGGAGGTTGAAGGAGAGGGGTGCAACCTAGAACACTCTCCTTTGTATAAAGATATAGTTCATTATTTGATTTATATGGATTGTCTTAGAGGATTAAATTATAATCAGAAAAGGACTTTAAAGTTGCATGCCTTGAAATATATGATGGTTGATGGACAACTAATATGGAGGAATAATGAGGGAGTGCTTCTGAGACACCTTAATGAAGACGAGTCCAAGAAAGTGGCATCTGAAATGCATAATGGTATATGTGGCAGTCATTTTATGGTAAAAACTACAACTCATAGGTTTCTCAGGATTGGATATTGGTGGCCTACTTTGTTTTCTAATGTGCATAAACTAGTGATAAAATGTGATGCATGTCAAAGATTTATAGGAAAGTTGAAAGGATTAGGTGCATTCCCTTTAAGGCCCGTGGCAGCAGAGGCTCCATTTCAACAGTGGGGAATTAATTTTATTAGTGAGATCATTGAAAGATCAAGTAAAGGACATAAGTGGATCCTAGGAGCAAATAACTATTTTGTTAAGTGGGTTGAGGATATTCCCATTAGGAGAGCCACTAGTAAGGTGGTGATTGATTTTTTCCTAGATCACATTGTGAGTAGATTTGGTGTACCAAACAAAATCAAAGTAGATAATGCAATGTGCTTCAAGTCAGCAGATTTTGTCAAAATGTGCTCTGAATTTGGGATTACAGTTTCTCACTCATCTCCATATTATCTACAAGGAAATGGACAAGTTGAATCTAGTAACAAGAATATGATGAAGGTAATTAAAAGATTGCTGGTCCAAAATAAGAAAGCATGGGATTCTAAACTCAAGCTTGCACTCTAGGTAGACAAGATCACTCCTAAGAAGTCCATAGGAAAATCACCTTTTGAGTTAGTCTGTGGATGCCATTATACCTATCAATAACTTTCTGATAGTCTATAAATTCATTTAGGAGGCAAACACCAGGGAAGATGATGCATTGATTAACAAAATAAATAAGTTGATTAAGCTAGATGAAACAAGGACTGCTCAGAGGAACGATTTAAAGATAAACAACAAATGGAATATTTATTTGACGAAAGGGAAAGTTCAAGGAAGTTTGAAATAGGAGACATGGTCTTGGTATGGAATGTAAGATCATAGGACAAAGGAAAACATGGGAAATTTGATCCCATGTGGTTGGGCCTTTTCATTATTGAGAATCAGTATGGTGAAGACTCATTCTTCATTAAGAGTTTAGCCAGAGAATTTTAGGAAATGCTAGTGCATGGATAATTCCTAAAACATTATTTCTCTTGAGCTTTAACTCATTTTCAATGCACAATAGTCTTAGGGTTTTTCTTCCCCTTGTTTTTGTCAAGTGCAACCATGGTTGTCTATGACCCATGGTGAAGAGTGTGTGTTTTTTCCTATTGGTCTACGTCCAAGAGTTTTTATGTATTCTTGTTATGTCCCATTAGAATATATACATCCCTAAATAAGAGCCACTGTGGGAAATATTCCTAAAATTTTCTTCAAGTCATCCTTAGGGTTTTTAAGTTAGCATTGTACTAGGGTTTATCCCATAATTATGTCTAAAACCCTCTGGACTTCAAAGTCTTTTGCCTTTGCTAAAAATTCAATTCTATTTTGTCTTTGACTATTTCTATCAGTTGAGATCCTTTAAGTTGTTTGCCCAAGCCTCATTACTCATCAATCTACCGGCCCCTTTGGTTAGGTTACCTACCGTTTCTCGTCATCGCATTATTTTAAGTATCTAGACTTCAAATATTAACTCTTTTTGTGTGTCATAGTCAGCCCTCCACATCTCACTTTGCTATTGCATCACACCAAATTAATACATTGCATGATTCTTTTCCCGGTTCATGTTAAGTTTGTGAGCCTGCACTTTAATGACACTTGTAAAGTATCTAATGATGAAGTTAGAACAAGTCGAGGTTTGTTAGTCACTTTCCAGCTGGTAGTTTCCTATTGCATCATAGGCAATCTTCGCATCACAACTTTTAATGTGGGCTTGTTTTAATATATCTGATGAGCAATGCCATGTCGAGAAGAGATTTTTCCCTGAGTTGGAGTACATGTGGCAACCACCTATTACATCACATTGGTTCATACACATTAAAAGGCTTTCATTCTCGAGGATGTGATGTGCGATGAACATGAACTATTCAAGCAGACTCAAGATTTGGGTCCTTATTTTCACAACCTGATTGGGCCACCTGGAGGTAGTCAAGCTAGATGGATTGACATGTCGTAGCTTGAAGTAAAATTTGACACCCCTAAACATCTTTTCAAATGGAGCAAGGATATTATGCTTGCCATTAATCTTGATCATGAATCAATGACCATAATTCAAAGTTTTGTCAAAGGACAATGGTTATGCCACCCGAAATTTGAGGCACGTATGAATATTAATTGAAACAATGGTGGAATATTTATATGGATCAGTCTGGTTTCCCAAAAGCATTTTCATGCAATTTCCTTCACTACAAACAAAGCATCTTATAAACAACCATTGTCGATGCTCGATAGTTTTAGCAGAGAATTGCAAAAATTTGAAGGAATTGAATTGTCTTCAGGCACACGAAAAAAGGTATGAACTCTGAACCCCTTGAAATTACATATTTCCAAAGAGGGTTAGGATTTTTCAATTTTATTGAGTACAATCAGGTAGTGTTTATTCTTTTGACAAAATTATGAAGCTACTAGATACCAAAATCCCATTAATCCTATATGAACCTTAGCGTACCATCATGAATCAGATATTATCCCAGTCTAGTAGGTTAAAGAGTGGTTTAGACTAGGATATTCTTGATTTACTACCTAATTCTTCAAAGAGATCCAAATAGGACCAGGGCACTAGCATCTTTATTGAAATATTCAAGGATAAAATGAAGGATATTATAAATCCGGTTACCCATGTAACATGCTAGGAATTATACAAGTATTGTCGCAATCGAGCTAATGACTGCATCCCAATTAGTAATATATGGTATTTTTATTTAGGGAAGATGGTGGTCCCTAATGTCTCTGTAAGCCTTGAATTGGTATATTCAACCAGTAGGGAATATGATCTAAAGACCAGACTGATGAGTCTAGTTTATGACTCAATTTTGTTAGAATTTATCATTCATTTGCTGTAGTTATCTTGGACTTTGGTACCTAGATCTTGATCTTTTCATGACATTTCCTCAAAACCATAAGATATTGGGCATAGGTTATTTCCTATAATCTTTAATGACATTGACATGCTATATGAACTATCTATGCTAATTTTACATGTGGTTAATGAATGTTACTCTAAGATATTTACAGATATGCAATTATTGTGCATACTACTATTGTTATGCAGATATAATTAGCAGCCTATAAAGTCAAGGAAAATTCTATCAGTTGGTTACTCACCATCAAAGTCAAACAAGGTGGTCATTCAAATGTCAAATGGAGGGAAGATAACCGCCTTGTAATTGGTCTTAATTACTTGTTGAGCAAATATAGGAGCTACTGTTGTGCTAGATCTATGTTGAAGTGACCATGCTTGACCAGATTCCATGAACGCATAACCTCCTCTCCACTTTCTATGCTTTCCCTAAAGTGGCATCCTCCTATTCTATTGGAGTTGACCGCCTTGCTAGGTAGTTGGTTTGTAGTTTTTCTTTCTATAAATAAGACTCAAATGCTCCTTCTGAGGGGTTGATTAATCTGAGGTTATTCTCATACTATTAAGTTTCTCAGTAATATAGTTATGTTGCTCATTTGTACTCATGTTTTCCAATGAATAAAATGAAGTTATAAGTTCACATCTCTGAGTTTACATTTGTCTTAAGGGATACTCATCCAAGGGGTCCCACTTGGTGAGCATTCCATCCTTTAGTTTAGTTATTATTTTCTATTAAGGAGTTAGTTAGAATCTGGCATCAAATATTCTTGCAACCACTAGAATTCCATTCTGTGTCTGATCCTGCAACCAAAGTAGACATAGTAGTTTCCTGTTTGTTTGCCTAGATTTTCATTTTCTGTCATGCACTTTAGATTACCAAAACCCTTCACCCCAGTGGCAACAACCTCAGGGGAATTGGCAGTCACCTCTATGAAACTGGCAGCAAACATCTCAATGGAGGGGAGGACAACAATGGCAAACCAGACAACTAATTACATAAAGCCACCTTCTCAGCCCTAGTAGCCTGCTATAATGCCACATCTTGCTAGTTCCAATTCAAATACACCTAAACCTACTCAGTTACCAGCTCAACCCTCACCTAACCCAAATAATAGACCATAGCAACAACCAGTATACTCTGCTGATCCAAATTAATTCCCTGCATATTCTGTGAGTGTAAGTGACATCCACCTACGTTTAGGAACTACCTTGGCATCTCCTTCCAGACCCATCATTACTGAGCTTCCTGAGGAAGAAGAGGAGCCTTTAAATGCCCCCATTCAACAAAATGCACATGAAAATCCTGAACCAGTCCCAGTTAAGTAGACTGCACAAGAACCAACATTTCCACAGAGGTTGGAAACTGTGAAACAAAAGGAAGAGAAGGAGGAACCCACCTTTGACATTCTAGAGCAGTTGAAACATGTATGTGTCAAGATCTCTCTATTTCATACCATAAAAGATGTTCCTATGTATGACAAAGCAATCAAGGAAGCATGCTTTAAGAAGCCAGGCAGAAAGAGGAAATACCCCACTATGGTTCATGTGGTGGGATAGTTGGATGACATCATGCTTGGGAAAGTGACTGTTCCCAAATATAATGATCCAAGGAGTCCTGTGGTAGGAGTTGTTATAAATGGGATCCAAATCGGAAATGCTCTGATTGATCTGGGAGCAGCCATAAATGTAATGACCAAGGATATCTTGCAGCAACTAAATGTTGCAAACATGAGACCTACTCCTACTGTCCTACAGCTTGCTGATAGTTCTACTATTAAACTTGATGGGATAGTAGAGGACCTTGTGATATCCCTAGACTCATGGGAATATACAACTGATTTCATGATACTTTCTCCTAAAGCTACATTGGGAGGGTATCCGATCATTCTAGGAAGGCTGTGGTTAGCCACAGCTGATGCTTATATTGGATGTCGGTCAGGAGACATGACCATCTCTGATGGGAGAAGCACTAAAAAACTTGTTCTTTACCCACCTGCACAGCCATCTCATGATATGGATAATCCTGTTTGGCCACATGTTGGTGAAGAGGCTGAGGAAGCTAATTCTGTGGTACAAATTATGATGTTAGGCAGAAGTTCTTTCATGCAGCTTCAAGAGGAAGATGAGATATTGTCTAACATAATTCAGAGTCATTGTGAAGTAGAGGAAGCATCATACTCTCATTCTGCTGATCCAGTGAAGACACTTATTCCCACTTTTTTTGCAGCAATAGGTATGTCTCATACATTGATTCCACAAGAAATCAAGGTACCAAGCATTAGTGAAGCAACTATGGTAGAGTTAACAACTTAATTGGAGATTTCAAAAGAAAGATATCTGAATATTAACAACAAATTAACTCAAGAACAGTAGCTGTCTTTGACAAACTTGTTAAAGAAACACAAGAATGCCTTTACATGGGATTACCATGATATGAAAGGACTAGATCCCACATTATGCACCCACAGGATTTACATAAAGGAAGATTGTACACTAGTAAGACTACCACAAGGAGAATCAACCCTGCATTAAGAGAAATTGCCAAAGAAGAATTACATAAGCTATTAGATGTAGGATTTATCAACCCAATCTCAGATAGCCAATGGGTGTCTCCTCTGGTTTTTGTGCCCAAAAAGGGAGGGAAATGGAGAGTCTGTATTGATTACAGAGAATTAAACTCTGCCACTAAAAAGGATCATTTTTCCCTTCCTCTCATAGACCAAGTATTGGACTCACTTGTAGGAAAGCAGTACTTTTCCTTTTTGGATGGGTTCAGTGGTTACAATAAGATACAAATTGCACCAGAGGACTAGGAGAAAACAACATTTATCTGTCCTTGGGGGACATATGCCTACTCAATGCTTCCATTTGGCTTATACAATGCACCTGCAACTTTTTAAAGGGCAATCATTAGCATATTTTTAGATATCTCACATGATTGCATAGAAATCTATATGGACGATTTCAATACTTATGGTGCTACTTTTGAAGAGGCATTGGGAAACTTAGGGAAGGTGTTGGAGAGATGTGAAGACCATAATCTGTCCCTGAACAGTACAAAGTGCTTCATGATGATGCAGGAAGGAGTAGTGCTTGGCCACTATATCTCTCCAAAAGGAATTCAGGTAGACCCAACAAAGATTGAAGTCATAATCAATCTGTCCATTCCTACAAAGCAAAAAGATGTCAGAAGCTTCTTGGGTCATGCAGGGTACTATAGACGTTTCATCAAGAATTTTAGCAAAATAGCAGCCCCATTATATACTCTTCTCACTAAGGATGCTAGATTTTAGTGGAATGAAGACTGTAACAAGGCATTTTCTAATTTAAAGACAACATTAACTCATGCTCCTGTACTCAAAGGGCCCAATTGGGAGCTCCCTTTCCACATTCATACTGATGCATTAGATTATGCCATAGGAGCAGTCTTAGGGCAGAAAGAAGGAACCATTGAACATGCTATTTATTTTGTCAGCAAAAACTTGCAGGGAGCTGAGTTCAATTATACAGTGATAGAAAAGGAAATGCTGGCAGTAATCTATGCAGTCAACAAATTCAGGCACTACATAACAGGCTATCAAATCTTTGTGCACACAGATCATTCAGCCATTAGGTATCTTTTGAACAAACCCTTGATATTAGGTAGATTAGCAAGATGGGTGTTGCTAATGCAAGGATTTGACATCACTATTGTGGATAAGCCAGGGAAGGCCAATGTTGTTGTAGATTTTCTTTCAAGGCTGACTACATCAAAGGACAACCAAGTCATTAATGACTTCTTCCTTGATGAACACTTGTTTTCAATCACTATGCAAACACCCTGGTATGCTGACACAACCAAATATCTAGTCACAGGGAGAGTCCCTCCTCATTTCTCTCCAAAGGAGAGAAGAGTGCTCATTGAAAAGTTTTTTCCTTTTTCATGGATTGTTGGATGTTTGTTCTACAATAGACTAGACCATGTCATGAAGAGATGTGTGAGAGAAGATGAAACATATGACATTTTGCATGCATGCCACAATGAATCATATGGAGGGCATTTTGCAGCAAAGAGGACAACAATGAAGATTTTGAATATAGGTTATTACTGGCCCACACTCCACAAGGATACAGGGAGATATACAAGGAAATGTGACCAATGCCAGAGGATGGGACGACCAACCAAATCTAATGAGATGCCCCTTTACCCTCAACTTGTGATCACTCCATTTGATAAGTGGGGATTAGATTTTGTAGGACCCATTGATCCTCCATCCAATGGTAAATCCTATATCTTAGTATGCACTGATTATGTAACCAAATGGGTAGACGTTAAGGCCATGAAGCATGTAAGAGATAGCAAGGTTGCATAATTTCTTTATGAGGAAATTTTCACATGATATGGGGTTCCCAGAGAGATAGTGACTGATCAAGGCACTCAATTCACCTCAACCCTAGTTGTAGCATTAGTCAATGAGTACAACATAAGGCACAAGAAATCTACTCCTTATCACCCTCAGGCCAATGGCCAAGTTGAGGTGACTAACAGGGAAATTGAAGCCATTCTGACCAAAACTGTGGCTGTCCATAGGAAGGATTGGGCAAACAGACTGCCAGAAGCTGTCTGGGCCTATAGGACATCCTAGAAAACAACCACAGGCTTCACCCCTTTTGAGTTGCTATATGGAAAGACAACTATAATGCCCATTGAGTTTGAACATAAGAGTCTCCGGACTGTAATAGACTTGGGGATGGATATCTCTGAGGCACAAAAGGACATAATCATGCAGCTCAATGCTTTGGATGAGATGAGGAAAGCAACCTTGCATCACACACAGGTAGTGCAGAATTAGAGAATAAAGTGGCATGACAAATTCATCAAAGACAAGAAATTCCAGCTAGAGACTAGGCACTGCTCTACGAATCAAGGTATCAAGATAATGCAGGGAAGTTACAGACAAGGTGGCTAGGACCATATGAGGTTGCTGAAGTTTTCTCTAATGGTGCTGTTTAACTTACCACCATTAACCCTGTCAGATTTAAGTTATTAGTCAATGGTCATCACCTCAGGTTATATCACAAGCAAACTTCGAAGGATGAGTTCCTGCAATAATTCACTCAGCATGCAACTCCCAAGCTTCCTATAGCCAAAGGCAGTGGACCTAGTGTCCCTCCTTCTGGCTAACCAAGGTACAACACTTGTCATAATAAAGACTTCCACTTTTGTGGGGGTCCACTTCTTCATCCATTCACCCATCTGCCCATCCATATCCATCATTCTCTCTTCCATCACATTGCCATGATCTCACTCCATTCCACCTCACTTTCTTTCACTCCAATTTCATTCATTGCTGAATCAAATTCTTCAAAGGTGACTGGTACTTTCTCCATCATTTTTACAACTGATCTTCCAAACATCAAGGTACGTGTGCATTAATTTGTTATATCTTACTTATCTTTTAGTACATTAATTTAATTATTGTAAAATAATGTCGATGTTCTCCATAGCATGTAATTATTCCTTGCCTCGTCAAATCACATCACCATTCTGCATGTGAGGACACATGCTCAAATTTAGGTTGAGGAGTGAGTGTGAATACCATGTCCACATGTCAGTCCATGTACTTTACGCCAGCATGTCAACAAAGTTTAAAATTGAGTTGATTTGAATTCTGAGTGAGATGACGGCTCGCAAGTGTGAGGTGATAGCCTTCATTGATTACTCCTTACTACCTGTACTACTCTTGTCATAATCTTGAGTTCCCAAATAAGGAAAATTTAGAGGACATTGGTGATTGAAAATTTAGCAGTGTTGCAGGAAGGCGAAGTTCAATTTTCAGCCAAAAATTGCAGGAAGAAAAGCTTTGCAGAGTGATTGTTTTCAGACAGCTAAACAATGGGAGGTGGATTAATTCAAAATGAACCCATGGTTCATGAGGTATTGCTACAGGATGCACCCAGCAAGGCCGAGTTTATAAATTGTAGGTGGTTAGATTATTTCTTGAAGCTAAATGGTTTTAATGAAGATGTTGCATTGGAATTTGCCAAGACATTGTCTAAAGGCAAGGCCACGGTAAAAGGGTTAGAGGTATTGGCTACAGAAGAAAGGATTGTAGAAGTTACAGGGTTGCTTGCCACTGGTGAGAATTATCCTGTTACCAGAGACGCCAGGTCAGCTAGGGCCGAATTTACAGAACTTGGTGACCCTCCAATAATTATGGACAAACAGGAAGCCAAGAGAACCTCTCTACCTGAGCCATGGAAGCAAGTAGCTGTTCATGTTATGAAGTACATTAATTGTGAAGGTCGTTAGTCGAATCTTCATTCTGTGCATTTCAAACTGCTGAATCATATGAGGCATGGGAGAAGAATGAATGTGCCAAACATGCTATACCACCTTCTCTCAATCATGCCAGTCGAGACCCAAAAAGGTAGGGCTAATTTTGTTTCCCACCATTGTTTGATCAAATTGTTAGTTGAAAAGTCTCTGCATGATGTGTCTGATATGACTTGGGAAGAATTCTTAAATATTGATCAAATCAGACCAAAGCATTTGCGACCTACGGTTATGCCTCAATCTCGTAGGACTAGGAGGAGAGTGAGTTTTGTTGAAGCTACTCCTGGAACCTCAACTTCTAGTGTAAACCCTCCTGCAGCTGAACAAACTATAGAGATTAGTTCTTCTGAGGCAGAGAATTCAGGCAAAGAGAGTTCTTCAGATTCTGCTGATGATGTTCCTTTGAGCAACCTAATTCAAACTAGGGCTCATAAGAAAAAGGCAAAAATAAGAAAGGGTAAAGCTAAAAAGCAAATTGTAGGAAAGGGAGTGCCAAGCTCTAAGAAATGGAAGGCTGACACTGTTCTTCCTGTAGCCAAAGAAAAACATGAGAGCCGTCCTAGGAAATCAAGACCTGCTGAGCTAGCCTTTGGTGTGCCTCCACAGAGAAGTCCTAGGGCTGAAGAGACGTCACCAGAAGATACAGAGGCTCCAATGAGGCATGAGAACATTGAAGAAAAGGACATATTTGAGGAAGCAACAAATGTAACATTGGCAGACCTTGTTGTCGTTGCTGAACAAATTAAGAGTTAGGGACATGAAGACAACCAGGAGTTCCTGCAGCAAGAGGCCCTGCAACCCAAATTGGCTGAATATTTAGGAACCATGCAGTTAGTGCTATATGAAGGGGAACCATTAGTGCCAGGAAAACTTTTGGTAGGAATACAAAGGCCCTCTAATTTTTCAATGCATATGGTAGCTATGAATTTATGGAATGAGATGCAGAGGAGAGAAGAAGAATGGAAAAAAGAGAAGTGCAGGCTGAAAGAAGAAATTTGAAAGAAAGATGAAGAACTTGAAGATAAGAATGCAGAAATTGTGACTTTAAAGGAGAGAGTGGATAATATGGTAGCCTTAGTGCCTTAGGTATTAGAGTGTAGGACTCCTCCAAGGGTCTATGCTCTATATTTGAAGAAGTATCTTTCTTTTAAAATAGCAAGGATTGTTTCAGGTTTGAATCCTTCCATTGAGTCTCCTCTTAAATTTTTCAATGCTTATTGGATTACTCCTCCTGAAATGGAGAATTTGTTGTGTGAATTCTATTTACATAATTATGCTGTGTCCCAAGATCATGATTGGAATCCCTTGTTGTATGTTGGGGATGTTTAGTTAAGGGCATTTATGTCCTGGATACAAAATGAGATTAGTTGGAGACAACAGTTCAGGGCTTATAGGAAAACATAATTCAACACTCCCCTGTCCATCAAAGCTGAATCTAGAAATCCAGGGAGCATTTTCAATGATTGGCACATAATGCTTTATAGACTAAGCTATGGCAGTAGAATCCTAGCTGAGAGAGAAGTAGTTTACAGAGAATACGAGAAGGTAGAAAACACTATGGGAGAATCTGTAAAGGGACATTTGGCACAAAGGTGGAACAATTTGTCTGATGAACTAAAACAAGCAGAGCCTCACTCTCTACAGAACTATGCTACAACATGTAAAAGAATGGATAAATATATATACATATTGGGAGAACAAAGGGCCAATTCTGGCTTCCCTTAATTTTTCAACCACCTATCCTATTATGGCCTGTGCAAAATTTTAGGTTTTACTAGTATGATATTGCTGAAGAGAGAAAGAGATGGAACAGATTGGATAGAAAGCAAGGTTTCTATTGGGAT
The DNA here is from genome assembly GCA_027924645.1 of Cunninghamia lanceolata. NCBI lineage: Eukaryota > Viridiplantae > Streptophyta > Pinopsida > Cupressales > Cupressaceae > Cunninghamia > Cunninghamia lanceolata. The sequence continues at coordinate 56,107 of BSBN01001313.1, forward strand.
CCTAATTCATGCATTGCGGAAACTGATATAGGACAACTGGCAGTTGCTAATTTCAGGGCATTGACCAAATAGAAGAACAACCCTTCCTCTACTGGAGGACCAACAAAGTATTAGGTTGGGGAGAGTGATGAGTCTAGTTTATGACTCAATTTTGTTAGAATTTATCATTCATTTGCTGTAGTTATCTTGGACTTTGGTACCTAGATCTTGATCTATTCATGACATTTCCTTAAAACCATAAGATATTGGGCATAGGTTATTTCCTATAATCTTTAATGACATTGACATGCTATATGAACTATCTATGTTAATTTTACATGTGGTTAATTAATGTTACTCTAAGATAGTTACAAATATGTAATTATTGTGTGTACTAATATTGTTATGTAGATATAATTAGCAACCTATAAAGTCAAGGAAGATTCTATCAGTTGGTTACTCGCCATCAAAGTCAAATAAGGTGGTCATTCAAATGTCAAATGGAGGGAAGATAACCGCCTTGTAACTAGTCTTAATTACTTGTTGAGCAAATATAGGAGCTACTGGTGTGCTAGATCTGCATTGAAGCGACCATGCTTGACCAGATTCCACGCATGCATAACCTCCTCTCCACTTTCTATGCTTTCCCTAAAGTGGCATCCTCTTATTCTGTTGGAGTTGACCGCCTTGCTAGGTAGTTGGTTTGTAGTTTTTCTTTCTATAAATAAGACTTAGATGCTCCTTCTGAGGGGTTGATTAATCTGAGGTTGTACTTGCACTATTAAGTTTTTCAATAATACAGTTATGTTGCTCGTTTGAATTCATGTCTTCCAATGAATAAAATGAAGTTATAAGTTCACATCTCTAAGTTTACATTTGTCTTAAGGGGCACTCATCCAAGGGGGCCCACTTGGTGAGCATTCCATCCTTTAGTTTAGTTGTTGTTTTCTATTAAGCAGTTAGTTAGAATCTAGCATCGAATGTTCCTGCAGCCACTATAATTCCATTCTGTGTCTGTTCCTGCAGTCAAAGCAGACAGAGTAGATTCCTGTTTGTTTGCACAGATTTTCATTTTTTGTCATGCACTTTAGCTTAGTATAGTTGTTGGTTGATTGGGTTTTGGTGTCATACAATGATTTAACAACTAAGCGCATAAAGCTGTGACTTAGAGATTGGACATCTAACCTGAATAGCTGTCTTAATCACTATGAAGAGATGCTTTAGGGAGATTCCTTCCTAATGATCCAAATTACCCAGCAGAAGAAGCATAAGTGAATCCTTTTCTTGATGCATTCCATGATCTGAATAGTTCTGAAACATCCTCTGAAGAACAAGCTGCCCAAAACTTGATTGACAATCCATTTGCCTTGATAATCAGCCAAGCAACTATGGCTACCCAAAATGGACCCAATCAACCAACCTTTCCATTTCCTATTGCTCATCAAAATGAAGTGGATAATCTCAAAAACATCCTTGCTTCATCTCTCCCCAAGTTCTATGGACTTGCAACAAAGGACCCAGACACCTTCTTGTTTGAATTTGATATCCTCTGCAGAAGCTATGACTACACCACTGATGCATACAGGCTTAAGATGTTTCCTACTACCATGAAAGATGCTACATTAAGGTGGTTTATGGGTCTAGGTAGTGATATTGTCAATACTTGGGATGAGATGAAAGAGAAATTTCTTAAGAAGTATAAAGACTACTACAGGGGTGGAGATATGAGAGGAAATGATATTTTTAGAATGCAGCAGAAAGAGGATGAAAGTTTGGAGGATTACATCTCAAGGTTCCTATTTTGTTTACAAAAATCTCCCCATCATACACTCAATGAGGAGTCTCAGAAACTACTCTTCCTTAGGGGAATAAGTGAGCATTGTATGGATGCCTTGGATTTAATGGGAGGAGAAGATATTACCCAAGTGCCTTGGGAGGATATTAAGAAGTTGTGCCAGAATTATTCCAGAGCAGCCATGAAGAAAGGAAGAGGTTACCATTCCCTTATGGGTAAAACCCCTACCAATGGAGTTTCAAGGATGGAGATAAGTCACTTGTTGTCTGATTTTAAGCAAGATATCATAAATAATATGGCCACCCAGCTAGACACACTTCAGGTAAAGAAGAAGCAAGACGAGGCAGAGGCAATGTTGGCAGAATATTGTCCTCATTGCAGACAAAAGAAGAGGGACTGTAGATGCAAGATGGTAGCTAATATTATAGTAAGCAGATTCCACCTGAGTTCAAGCCAATCCAGGTTGAAGAAAATCAAGTCTACTATGTTGCATAAAGGAGGCCATGGGCTCCAAGACAAGGTATGCCACCAGATCCATTATCATTTGCTGGACCATATTTTAATACTTATGCATCTGGCAACCAATGGCAACAGCCATCTCCATCTAACTGTGGAGGATATTCACCTCAGCCTTGGAATAACCCTCCAAACACTTGGCAAAATTACCAAAAACCTGCACCCCAGTGGCAACAACCTCAGGGGAATTGGCAGTCACCTCCAAGAAACTGGCATCAAACATCTCAATGGAGGGGAGGATAGCAATGGCAAAACTAGACAACTAATTACATGCAACCACCTTCTCAGCCCTAGCAGTCTGCTATAATGCCTCCTCCTACTAGTTCCAATTCAAATACACCTAAACCTAGTCAATTACCAGCTCAACCCTCACCTAACCCAAATAATAGACCATAGCAGCAGCCAGTGTACTCTGCTGATCCAAATCAATTCCCTGCATATGCTGTTAGTGTAAGTGACATCCACCCGCGTTCAGGAACTACCTTGGCAGCTCCTTCTAGACCCATCATTACTGAGCTTCCTGAGGAAGAAGAGGAGCCTTTAAATGCCTCCATTCAGCCAAATGCACTTGAAAATCCTAAACTAGTCCCAGTCAAGCAGACTGCACAAGAACCACCATTTCCACAGAGGTTGGAAACTATGAAACAAAAGGAAGAGAAGGAGGAACCCACCTTTGACATTCTAGAGCAGTTGAAACATATATGTGTCAAGATCCCTCTATTTCATGCCATAAAAGATGTTCCTATATATGGCAAAGCAATCAAGGAAGCATGCCTTAAGAACCCAGGCAGAAAGAGGATAGACCCCACTATGGTTCATGTGGTGGGACAGTTGGCTGACATCATGCTTGGGAAAGTGACTATTCCCAAATATAATGATCTAGGGAGTCCTGTGGTAGGAGTTGTTATAAATGGGATCCAAATCAGAAATGCTCTGATTGATTTGGGAGCAACCATAAATGTAATGACCAAGGATATCCTACATCAACTAAATGTTGCAAACATGAGACCTACTCCTACTATCCTGCAACTTACTGATAGTTCTACTGTTAAAACTGATGGGATAGTAGAGGACCTTGTGGTATCCCTGGACTCATGGGAATATCTAGCTGATTTCATGATACTTTCTCCTAAAGCTACATTGGGAGGGTATCCCATCATTCTAGGAAGGCTGTGGTTAGCCACAACTAATGCTTATATTGGATATCGGTCAGGAGACATGACCATCTTTGATGGGAGAAGCACTAAAAAACTTGTTCTTTACCCACCTGCACAGCCATCTCATGATATGGATAATCCTGTTTGGCCACATGTTGGTGAAGGGGCCGAGGATAATTCTGTGGTACAACTTATGATGTTAGGCAGAAGTTCTTTCATGCAACTTCAAGAGGAAGATGAGGTATTGTCTAACATAATTCAGAATCATTGTGAAGTAGAGGAAGCATCATACTCTCATTCTGCTGATCTAGTGAAGACACTTATTCCCACTTTTCCCACGGCAACAGGTATGTCTCATGCATTGCTTCCATAAGAAATCAAGGTACCAAGCATTAGTGAAGCAACTATGGTAGAGTTAACAACTCAAGTGGAGATTTCAGAAGAAAGATATATGAATATTAACAACAAATTGACTCAAGAACAACAACTGTCTTTGACAAACTTGTTAAAGAAACACAAGAATGCCTTTGCATGGGATTACCATGACATGAAAGGACTAGATCCCACATTATGCACCCATAGGATTTACATAAAGGAATATTGTACACTAGTAAGACTACCACAAAGGAGAATCGACCCTACATTAAGAGAGATTGTCAAAGAAGAATTACATAAGCTATTAGATGTAGGATTTATCAACCCAATCTCAGATAGCCAGTGGGTGTTGTTATCTCTCAGATTCGCACCTTGAGCTGCAGTTGTAAAACTTTAGCAATCTGGAGAAACATGGGAATGATCTCGAAGTGTGGGACCTTGCGAACTGAGATCAGACCTTCGGAGAAGGCTGACTTCCTCTTTCTAAGCCTATTACTTAGAGAAATGCATCTAAACCTAGTGCTAATGCTTGTTGGGAAAAGGGTTAGAAGGAATGCTGAAATGAAAAGGAGTGATACACCAAATTTAGTGAGCGATGGTGATCTTGGTGTAGACACAACAATGATTTCAATGATGAAGGGGATTCACACAGACTTATGACTGATTGAGGCTTTGGTATGAAGGTCAAACCTGCAGAAGAGCCGCTTTACTCACAGAACAGACTATAACTTTAATTAAAACATAGAAATCAGGACACAAGAGAGGCAAGAAGTCATACATATATTAATCATGAAGGTCAGAAACCATTACATTACAGAATATTCAGTAGCAGAAGTCTGACGATAGAAAAAATGGCAGCATAACAACCCAAAATAAAACCATCCTCCTCTAAAATGAGGTTACAAAGCATCTTATAGATCAAGCTCTTGTGCAGGGGACACTGAAAACCGCTGCACAGGATCTGAGGTCATCAATGTAGGAACAGGGGTGCATAGGTAGGGGTGTGGTGAAAAGACAGGAACCATGTCACTGGCAGTTCTGCAACCGCAGAAAATAGCCGCCCAAATGCAAGATAGGATAGGGCATTGAAGAGGAAACCCCCAAAGTCGTCGCCCAACACATGAAGATTGGCCAGTGAGACATAGAGCACATACCCATCGAAGAGTGAAGCCATCCACCATGAATGCACTTGCAAAACTCACCAACCAGAGTTACTACGAAAAAGCTAGCCTTTGTACACGCCAAAATGGTCGCTGAAACGTCTAGTCGGCCGGGCATGTAAAACCAGATTAAATTTGAAAGTAAGAAAAATCCCCTCAAAAGCCCGCCAGATGAAAGAGGAGGCAAAAATAAGCACTTTTGCCTTTTGTAGCATGTGGAAATTCGCCAGGATGAGGGAGATACAGACGGTCAAAGTTGCGGTCAACTACATTTGTATATCGCTTTGCATATGCGACTTGAATCACCATCTGAATGACCCTTTGAATTTTCCTTTGCATATGCAAATTGCTTTGTATGTATCGGGTTATCGGGGTGACCTCCAACTGAGTCACCGATAAGCAAAGTCTTGCCGAAATGTTCATTGTATGTGTCTTTTGCTTTCAGCATTTAAACGACCTTTGAAATTGCCTTTGTATATTACTTGTATATGCGTTTGCATATAAAATACAATGGCTACATACAAGAGCAGGCCCATACTTTTGTATCTCCCTTTACACCTTCATTTGAATTCACCTTTGGATCAACTTCGACATGTGGCACTATCTGATTGGCCATTACACTGGACTTGGGACCCATCGCTGAAAAACTACATCCTCCTTATCGGTCATCAGAAAGACCACAGACTAAGCCACCGATAAGGTTTGTCTCGCCGAAAGTCCTTGTATGCGACCCTTTATATATCGATTGTATATGAGATACAATCGCACATGCATACAATGTGGAACTCAAAGGAGACTATCAACTATATTGGAACTTTGCAACAGGTCTGGCTTGTACCTCTTCTTCTTTGTATATTGGCTTTGTATATCACATATACAATGCGAACATACAAGCAAAACCACATACAATCGCACTTGCACATTGCAAACATGCGTCTGACCTTTGTATGTTACCTTTGTATATTCCCTTGTATGTGCAAACATACAACGCGAACATACAAACAAAGATGCAAACAAACATCCACCTTTATAAATCAAAATGCAAACTCTTTTCGGGTCCGAGCCTTTTATTTTAGGAACGTATATGCTGCTTGCATATGCGATTGTATGTGTAAAGATACAATCTCATATCATACAACTGGTGGGCCTGAGGCTTTGTATGTTTTCCTTGTATCTGCCTATCAGAGAGACTTTAAACTGAGCCACCGATGGTCTTGTCTTGCCAAAATCCTTTGTATTATTGCCTTGTATATCACCTTTGTATGTCTGCCCCTTGTACGCTACCTTTTGTATCTTTCCGATGTACATTCACCCTTGTATCTCGCCTTTTGCATATTTTCTTTGCATCTTCCCCTTGTATCTTTTCCTTTGTATGTGCGATTGTATCTCATATACAATGCGAACATACATAGAAAGAAACATACAATTGCATATGCATACAAAATGACTAAACATAAAACTGAGAAACCCTGCGATGGAAAATACTTGAAGCTAAAAGATTTTTGGGTTTTTCTGGATTTTTTGGCAAAGATTCTTCAGGTGAGATTTCAAGATTTTTTGGCAAGGCACAATATGGGAAAAATGTAGGATTTAAGACTTTCCTCTTTCTATTTAGGCTTTCTCTGATCGGATTTCTTTGATAGAAAGAGGCAAACAAGAATATTTTGGGGGGGGGCAAAATATGACAACATGTGTCTCCTCTGGTTCTTGTGCCCAAAAAGGGAGGGAAATGGAGAGTCTGTATTGATTATAGAGAATTAAACTTTGCCACCAAAAAGGATCATTTTCCCCTTCCTTTCATAGACTAGGTATTGGACTCACTTGCAGGAGAGCAGTATTTTTCCTTTTTGGATGGGTTCATCGGTTACAATCAGATACAAATTGCACCAAAGGACCAAGAGAAAACAACATTTACCTATCCTTGGGGTACATATGCCTACTCAGTACTTCCATTTGGCTTATGCAATGCATTTGCAACTTTTCAAAGGGCAGTCATTAGCATATTTTCAGATATCTCACATGATTGCATGGAAATCTATATGAACGATTTCACTACTTATGGTGTTACTTTTGAAGAGGCATTGAAAAACTTAGGGAATGTGTTGGAGAGATGTGAAGACCAAAATCTGTCCCTGAACAGTGCAAAGTGCTTCATGATGATGCAGGAAGGAGTAGTGCTTGGCCACTATATCTCTCCAAAAGGAATTCAGGTAGACCCAACAAAGATTGAAGTCATAATCAATCTGCCCATTCCTACAAAGCAAAAAGATGTCAGAAGCTTCTTGGGTCATGCAGGGTACTATAGATGTTTCATCAAGGATTTCAGCAAAATGGTAGCCCCCTTGTATACTCTTCTCACTAAGGATGCCAAATTTCAGTGGAATGAAGACTGTAACAAGGCATTTTCTGATTTAAAGGCAGAATTAACTCATGCTCCTGTACTCAAAGGGCCCAATTGGGAGCTCCCTTTCCACATTCATACTGATGCATTAGATTATGCCATAAGAGTAGTCTTAGGGTAGAAACCATTGAACATGCTATTTATTTTGTCAGCAAAAACTTGCAGGGAGCTGAGTTCAATTATACAGTGACAGAAAAGGAAATGCTGGCAGCAATTTATGCCCTCAACAAATTCAGGCACTACATAACAAGCTATCAAACCTTTGTGCACACAGATCATGTAGCCATTAGGTATCTTATGAACAAACCCTTGATATCAGGTAGATTAGCAAGATGGGTGTTGCTAAGGCAAGAATTTGACATCACTATTGTGGATAAGCCAGGGAAGGCCAATGTTGTTGTAGACTTTCTTTCAAGGCTGACTACATTAGAGGACAACCAAGTCATTGATGACTTCTTCCCTGATGAACACTTATTTTCAATCACTGTGCAAACACCCTAGTATGCTGACACAATCAATTATCTGGTCACAGGGAGAGTCCCTCCTCATTTCTCTCCAAAGGAGAGAAGGGTGCTCATTGAAAAGTCTTTTCCTTTTTCATGGATTGCTAGATGTTTGTTCTACACTGGACCAGACCATGTCATGAGGAGATGTGTGAGAGAAGATGAAACATATGACATTTTACATGCATGCCACAATGAACCATGTGGAGGGCATTTTGCAGCAAAGAGGACAATAATGAAGATTTTGAATACAGGTTATTACTGGCCCACACTCCACAAGGATGCAGGGATATATACAAGGAAATGTGACTGATGCTAGAGGATGGGACGACCAACCAAATCTGATGAGATCCCCCTTTACCCTTAGCTTGCGATCACTCCATTTAATAAGTGGGGATTAGATTTTGTAGGACCCATTGATCCTCCATCCAATGGTAAATCCTATATCTTAGTATGCATTGATTATGTAACCAAATGGGTAGAAGTTAAGGCCTTGAAGCATGCAAGAGATAACAAGGTTGCAGAATTGCTTTATGAGGAAATTTTCACATGATATGGGGTTCCCAAAGAGATAGTGACTGATCAAGGCGCTCAATTCACCTCAACCCTAGTTGCAACATTAGTCAATGAGTACAACATAAGGCATAAGAAATCTACTCCTTATCACCCTCAGGTCAATGGCCAAGTTGAGGTGACTAACAGGGAAATTGAAGCCATTCTGACCAATTTAACTGTGGCTGTCCACAGGAAGGATTGGGCAAATAGGTTGCCAGAAGCTGTCTGGGCCTATAGGACATCTTGGAAAACAACCACAGGCTTCACCCCTTTTGAGTTGCTGTATGGAAAGATAGCTATGATGCCCATTGAGTTTGAACATAAGAATCTTTGGACTGTAATAGACTTGGGATTAGATATCTTTGAGGCACAAAAGGACAGAATCATGCAGCTCAATGCTTTGGACGAGATGAGGAAAGCAGCCTTGCATCACACAGAAGAGGTGCAGAATTAGAGACTAAAGTGGCATGACAAATTCATCAAAGATAAGAAATTCTAGCCAGGTGACTGAGCATTGCTCTACGACTCAAGGTATTAGGATAATGCAAGGAAGTTGCAGACAAGGTGACTAGGACCATATGAGGTTGCTGAAGTTTCCTCCAATGGTGCTGTTCAACTTACCACCATTAAGCCTGTTAGATTTAAGCTGTTAGTCAATGGTCATCACCTCAGGTTATATCACAAGCCAACTTTGAAGGATGAGTTCCTGCAACAATTCACTCAGCATGCAACTCCTGAACTTCCTGCAGCCAAAGGCAGTGGACCTAGTGTCCCTCCTTCTAGCTAACCAAGATACGACACTTGTCATAATAAAGACTTCCACTTTTGTGGGGGTCCACTTCTTCATCCATTCACCCATCCGCCCATCCATATCCATCATTCTCTCTTCCATCACGTTGCCATGATCTCACTCCATTCCATCTCACTTTCTTCCACTCCAATTTCATTCATTGCTGAATCAAATTCTTCAAAGGTGACTGGTACTTTATCCATCATTTTTGCAACTGATCTTCCAAACATCAAGGTACGTGCGCATTAATTTGTTATATCTTACTTATCGTTTAGTATATTCATTAAATTATTGTAAAATAATGTCGATGTTCTCCATAGCATGTAACTATTCCCTGTCCTATCAAATCACATCACCATTCCACATGTGAGGACACATGCTCAAATTTAGGTTGGGGAGGGAGTGTGAATACCATGTCCACATGTTAGTCCATGTGCTTTACGCTAGCATGTCAACAAAGTTTAAAATTGAGTTGATTTGAATTCTGAGTGAGATGATGGCTCACAAGTGTGAGGTGATAGCCTTCATTGATTACTCCTTATGACCTGTACTACTCTTGTCATAATCTTGAGTTCCCAAATAAGGAAAATTCAGACAACATTGGTGATTGAAAATTTAGCAGTGTTGCAAGACGGCAAAGTTTAGTTTTCAGACAAAAATTGCAGGAAGAAATTACAGAGTGATTGTTTTCAGATAGCTAAATAATGGGAGGTGGATTACTTTGAAATGAACCCATGGTTCATGAGGTATTGCTGCAGGATGCACCCAACTAGGTCGAGTTTAGAAATTGCGGGTGGTTAGATTATTTCTTGAAGCTGAATGGTTTTAATGAAGGTGTTGCATTGGAATTTGCCCAGACATTGTCTAAAGGTGAGGCCATGATAAAAGGGTTAGAGGTATTGGCTACAGAAGAATGAATGTGGCTACTTTGGAGTTCCTAGTGCACATACTGTGCTGGCCCATTTCAAGTTCACGTCCCTAGGTTGACAAGTTAAATGCATCTTCATAGTGATCAAGACAACTATTCAGGTTAGATGTCCAATCTCTAAGTAACAACTTTATGGGCTTAGTTGTTAAATCATTGTATGAGACCAACACAGACAATGGAAGAATTACGAGGGTGATGTATTGTTCACAATGAATAGAGAATTGATAGTGAAAGTCTTCGACTTAAACCCATATGCCAATGTGAAAATTGATTTTTATTAATTGTGTCAAGAGTATAGAAGGGACAAGGGCAGTTACAGAGTAAAGTGGCTGCTACAACATAAAAACCCTGACAATTGTGGACCCAAGATAACTCATGTGAGTGAGAGTGAACCCTAACAATCGTGGACCCAAATAGTCTACACAAGAGTAGGATTGAGGTTTTAATGTTGTTAGTGCTATTTTGCACGAAATGTCTAATCATAACCCAATCAATAGTTCACTCATCTCCAACGAAAGGCTCCAAAATTGTTGGAAAAATGATGCACTATTCGCTGAGAGACATATGAGTTGGTAGGTGGGCCTAACAAAACATACAAAGAATATTTTTATATTCACATGAATTTAAGGTTTCAAAGGAAATAATTAAATCAATGGTGAAGCCTATATTTCTATGATTAAAATTAAATGAGCTCTTGAATATTAAGATCTAAATATAAATCCTAAAAATAAAAGTGAGAGATTAAAATGAGGGCATTAAATATAAGTTAAATATTTAAGGTCAAAATTATGAAATTATAGCAAAGGGTAAATAAACTAAGGAAGTCTGCAAGTAATAAAGTCATAGACGATTGGAGATGGATAAATAAATAGGCTCCTAGAGCCCTAATTTCATAAAAAGAAGCTTACGTAGCTTATATAAAGTGATAACCTTATAAGCTATGGGTATAACAATGTCTTCCTGTGAAATGGGTGAGACAAACCCTAGATTTGAAAGCCACTACATAGCTTACACTTGATGATGGTTAGATATAGACATTTGAATCTCATGCCATGTGTAACATAAGGAACAACCTGGCCTATTTCTAAAGTCCTTCAACATATTGTTGACTGTAGAAACACATTCAGGCATCCAAAAAACATGTTTGTCTTACCCCAAAGAAGTAAACTTTTAGCTTTACATACACGAGTTCTAGTCATCATGACCAACATTACCTAAGAGGGTCTACCATCCTCTATTGGCTCACATATTTTTTTTGGCTAATAACTCCATAGAGTGCACTTGATAGACCTCAAGAACTGAAGTCCACAATGATAAGAAATAATTCTTCAATATGGCTTTATTCCTAGTATGAGTCCATTTATCCATAATGAGAGAACATCTCTCCTCCAAAAGGGAGGTGCATTTGTCATATCTAGTAGGCTTGTATCCTTTAGGTACCTCATTTACTATATGTACCATCTCAAGAAAATGAGGAAAGCACGCTATATTAAAAGAGATACCACGCATATAAGAACATGAAGTAATGCCATTGCTTATGTTATCCTTATTGTCATTGCCAAATAGTGATGTAAAGGAGAAATATTGCATCTTTTTGAAGGTTTCACCTATCTAGAAGACTTGGTGAGTCATAAGTTATTTGAGATTATGAACCTTGAATTCCATCCCACAAAATGGAAGAATTGAATCCAAGAGTTTAAGTTTGAAAACTATCATCCTCTTCATCAGAAATAGAGAGCTCACTATATTTTAATTCTCTATGCAAGTATTAAGTATTTTAGTGCAAACTTCTACTCCATATTTTTCTAACCAAAATAAATGTGTTTTTACCTATAGGAATAGTAACCTTACCATGATTTACCAAAAAGATTGCATCTTCTAAATTTTGAACCCCTTCCTTTTCAAGATTAAAGTATAATCATGTTCTTGAATAATGGGATCCTATAGTTTATTTTGAGAGAAATTATGATTTAGAAAACATAAAATATAAAAAAGTTATAACAATACAATATGCAATATTTATTGAAAAGAAATTAGACAATGAAAAATGACTTCCAAAGTAGTGAAAAACAAACTGTTAACTGTGAAAGATGGCTGCTCCACTTTGACAAGCAGCCTCTCAACTTTGAAACTTGGTTGTCTAACTAAAGAATGCCCTCTCAACATAAATAACCTTTTTTTTTTCTTCCAACTACAAAAATTTATTCTTGCATGATATTCAAAGACCCCTCTATGAAGTCTCCAACTCAAGCTTGCTTGAAATTGTCTCGAATCTCAAACACTTACAATACTGAATACAACCCAAAAAGCTTAAACAATGAAATGACTTACAACCTAAGCATCCCCCAAAGCTTGCTTGAGTTATTTGATTTCAACCATTTTCCCTTCCCGAAAATAAAATCCCAAGGTATCCGGTGGTGGAAATATAACCTCTTCTGACATGATTTTTTCCTGGCGTGACAATCGACGAGTTTAGAAAATTTCCTGACGAGTTTAGCAAATTTCCTGGCGTGAAAACAACCGATGAGTTTAGAAAATTTCCCGGCGTGAATTTTTTCTTTTTTCATTTTCACACAGATAAAACCTTTACCAGGATTAATAACAAACGCAGAGTGAACTGAAAAAGACAAACCACAGGTGAACAAAGGGAAAAATGACGACGGAGAAGGAGAAAATAGGGACGGTGGTTTGAAAAACAACAATGAAAAATTGACGCTTGGGATGGTTTCAACCATCTTGCCACTGATGTGGACAATTATTAACCATGGATTCTCCAAGTCAGCCCTCTTTTTCACAAAGGGAACGCCTTCGGCGTAATAAGCCATTACGGTTGATCTTCGATAGGTTTGATCTGAGATGATAATTGAATGACTTAAAGAATCAAACTCTATAGAGTCAAGATAATCTTAATTAACTCTTCGAATATGTAAAATTTCATGCAATCTAAGGTTGAGGAAGGAATCTTTATGCATTGTTCATTTTAAATATCAAGTCATCTTGACCACTAATCAAGAAAAGGTAGATTTATTAAAGAAGATTGTTCAACTAGCTTTTGCAAGGGCATATAGCATCATCTAATAAGTCTCACTAAAATTAGCACTTTGGTAGATTGTTCCCATACAACTTGCCAATTTCTTGAGATGCCACAACCATAGATTAAAAGCAACAACAAGTCTACGTTGTTGATTGATGTGAAGTTTCAAACTAATTGCCTAATACAACATCTTTTGATTTTCAAAGTAGAGGAAATGACTCTCGAAGAAACGAGAGTAGGGTGATATTAATGAAGGAATGGCATGAATTTTCAAGCTAGAAAAGCATTCAAAGAAATTATAATCTTCCACTTTGTAAAGCACTTATTGAAGCATCGGGTCCTAGCTTACAAAGTATCTTATTTAAGCAAAATGAATGTGTGTGGAATCATTTGCTTGCAAGAAATTATGGGTAGGTTCAAATCCTCTTCTTCACACAAGTATTAGTTAAGGAAAAGTGAGGACTTATTATCTAAGTCTGTAAAGGGGAGGTTTCATAGGAATTTGGAAAAATAGCCATTCAAAGTCTGTAATTAGTTATGATCTTTAATGAATTATACCTTTATTAGAAGAAATGCTAGAAATATTATCTTGCTACTAAGAAATTTGTGTCAAATCTTTAAAAAAAATCATTTGTCTTTGATCTACTTTAAATTGTAAAAATGGTCTCTAAGAAAGCTTCTAGTCAAGATACATATGAAACCATCCCACAATATATAAATAAATATAAAAAAAATTATTAGGAAGGGAAGTGCTTACTAATGGACTAGTTCTGACATGATAAAAGCAATATTAAGGATTCTTTGACAACATTATCTAGAAGAGATTTGATTTTGAATATATATGGCAAAATATTAGACCTAAGTTAGCTAGCAATCCTTGCACACTAGATTTGGCAAAAGTTGTAGTCTTGAATTGTTTCCTAGTGCTGAAAGTGGTTGAATGGGGCTATGAGTGTTATAATGCAAAGGCCTATATGATGAAAGATTTAGAAGGAAATTGTATTTTCACCATTAATAGAGAGATAATTCAAAAGGTGTTTGTCTTAACACCTTAGGTGAAAGTTGAGTTGTATTTGAGAAGATTGGCTCTTGAGTATAAGAAGGATAAGAGTAACAAAAGAGTAAAGCTATCCCATTATAGAATTAGGGATGGTTCATTTAGCTTAACACCTATTCTAAATGATGAGATTGAACCAGTGGATGCAAAGAAATTAAAAACATATTTCCAAGATGAATTTTAGGGTTTTATTCAAGTCATTAGAGTAGATGTAAGCACTAAAATATCTCAAGGGGCTTTGGTGTTTCTTATAGACAACCAAAATTCACATTATAATACATTATATAATTTTAGGGAGTTTCTAGCACAAGAAATTTATAAGGAAATCGATCATTTTAGAAAAGTGATTCCTCCAAGAAAACTTAGGAGGTATTCTATATTGTATTGTATTTTCCTATTTGTTCTAGCCAATGAATGGGACAACATATTAGGCATAAAGTATTTGTTGCCAAATTTTGCAAGGAATCAAGTCAAACTAGTACAACTATGATCAAACCTTTGAAGCATCTTTTTGTTAATCCCTTGTTGAAAGAGTTAGGACTATACAAATCTAGGTTGGTAGAAGAAGTTATGAAATTTATTAGACCATATGTAAAGCAACCTATGGGGAAAATTAAGAGAAATTAAGGAGATTAGTTTTTTCATGAAAACTATACCTTGTTTAGAATGTATTGGACTATAGTAACTCCATAAGGACTTCTTGACATTGTGCTTTCTAAATTACCTTTTTGGAAGCAATTAAGCAAATGCATTCTATAGACAAGTACCATTTCAAGGACCCTAAAAAGTTTAGTTTCCTTCCTCTTTCCATGAAGCTTAGTGATTTTTCAATATTGGGAAAAAGGATTCAAAAAGGTTTATGAATATATGGATAAAATGGGAATGTGCCTTGAATAATGGAGAGCATATGATTAAGAAAAGTTTATTGATAAAATGAGGGCACATGGAAGGTCAAGATATGACCATGAAAATGACTTAATTATAATTTATGTGGATGATGTTAAGAAGAAAGTTATTAAGATAAGATGCTATTAACCTTGCAATCCTAATGTATTTCACGTATCTTCAACACCTTCAAAATGAGTGCATGGATTCCTAGGGGTGATTGGTTGAATTATTTAATTATTATTATTCTCTTAAGACTTGGAATATTAGTTGTAATGGAATTACATAAGGGAGACTATGCTTATGGTGAGTGGTTACTTATGATAGTGGCAATTATAGAGTGATTTGAATGCATTTATACCACTTTTTCATTCCTAGGTGCTAGGGAAGAGAGTGGAGCATCTTTGGCTATGATGGATGGGGTCCACATGTTGTAGTGGTTTAAAAATGGATAATTACTTTTAGGGATGTGTGCCATGGGAGTTATTGGTTAAAGGCTCTACAATTAGTGACTGTTATTCTTGTGGGTATTGATGGATTTGGTCATGGGGCATTAGAGTTTTTCCATACCATGGTTTTATGGTACTTGGTTTTGAGGAATCCACTTATGATTTTCCTACTCCATTCCTCTATAAAATGGATACCTTGGATAGTTGTATTATTGTATTTGTATGCTGAGTACTATTGCGTTGTCAAACTCAAGAGTTAAGAGTAGATGTATTGATCTAACACTGTTATTATGATTAATATAGATTTGTTCTCTCTTTAGTGGTGGAGTTTTTCCTGAAAGGGTTTCTCCATGTACATCTGGTGTTATGTATTTGGTTTGATGAGTTTGCTAATTTTATTGTTGATATATATGTTCATACTTCTCCAAGTTCTATTCCAGATTTAATGTTTAATCACATGTTCATTTAAATCAAATTTGTACACTTAATTCATATATTTTCACTATATTTTTTCATTGATTTCTCAACATTTGGTATCAAATATTATGATTTTGATTAGAGAGGGGAACCTTTATAGGAGTGTTGTGAGGTTTTTTGTTTTAGTGGGAATATTTAATTTGATGGGTCTTGTAAATCTATAATGGTTGAAGCCATGGCTAGCACATTATGGTTAAAATTTGAGAAATTCAATGGTTCCAAGTATAAGTCATGGAAGTCAAAAATGGAGGATCTCTTAGAAGAAAGGGATCAAGGGAGAGTTGTTGTATAGGAAATCCTATAGGTATGTTTAGTGAAGACTTTACAAAGTTAGACACAAGGAACCATTTAGTTATGCCTTGCATATTTTATTCTCTTGAATATCTTAGAGAAGGCTACCACACGCAGGTTGTGGAAGAGAATAAGTGATCTTGTTAATAAGTTGTATTTGAAAATAAATCTTTACTCTTTGAAATTAAAATAGGGAGACTTTCTTGCTAAGCATTTGAATGATTTCAATTTAACTTTGAGCTATCTAGATTCCATCAATTTGAATATAGATGAGGATGATAAGTGTATTTTACTACTTTATTATTTTGCTAGATCTTGAAAAAATCTAATTGTTACTTTGAGTGGTTCTATTTCAAATCCAAAAATGGATACCCTTATTGCTACTTTGCTTAGTGAAGAGATTAGGAGAAAGCCCATGGATGAGGGCTCAAAAGATGGATTGCACATTTAATGAAGGCCCAAGGGCAAAGGTGGGTCTAAAGGGGAATAGAAGAACTTGAAAGATAGGTCCAAGTCTAAAAAATGATCTAAATCCCATAGAAAGAGTAGAGTGCAGTGTTGGAACTACACAAAGTAGAGAAACATAAAGAAGGAATGCAAAAATAAGAAGAAAACTTATGATGATTCCTCCACTGAGAAATCCTCTAATGATTATAGATAATTCTTTATTTATTTCAGCTAATATTGTTAGTGATGATTATTGGCTCATTGATTTAGGTTTCTCCTACCATGAGTCCCCATAAGGAGTGGTTCTTGTCTTACTAAGGTTATGATGGAGGAAAGTTATTCCTTGGTGATAATAGTTTGCATCATATTATTAGCCATGGGTAGGTACAATTGTGTTTCAATGATGGGAGAGTGAAAACTCTCAATGGTGTTTACATGTTTTAGGACTTGCGATAAATCTTCTTTCTATATCCAAGTTGAGTGGTTTTAGTGTCTGTTGGTTTTTTCCCAGACTGGATGCTTATTCCCAGATTTCCCTACAAGGTATCCATCAATGATCAACAGGATCTCTGGGCCAGGGGCCAATAGTGTAGGAGATAGACTCTATATTTTATCTCCTCTTCTTCTTCAGGCTCTGCAAAACCTAGGGGGGTATTCCCTACTCAACATCCATGAGGATATACATACAAAGGCTGGGATGCTGACAAAAAGCAGATAAGTCCTCCCGTAAGTAGACCAAAACTAAAAGATAAGAGCAAAGGGGCTAGCTTTGGGCCTATTTGCAGTTGTAGACAGAGGACTGAGGATCCTAAAACTAATTCTAATGTCCTAAAGATTGTTTTAGATTTTGATTTTGATTTTAAGTTTGGATGCAAAGCTGGACATGGTTGTAACACAAACACAAAGCAAGATTGGTGCCTATCCAGGGCCTGGAGTCAGTAGACATACACCTGTGAATGATATGCATGAACAACTAAAACTAGATTTCAGGGGGACACATATGATACCTGCCTTACAGATATCTCCCAATACAGAGTGTTAAGCTATCTATACTTATGGCATCCCTACTGCAGTATACCCTTCCCAATGTTCAATCTGAGAACAATTTAATCTACCCCTTGAGCAGAAGTTAAGAGATCAGACATTCAACACAGGAATTCTATGTTCTAGAGTCTCAAACATTATTTAAATATCCAGACTCAGAAGAAAGATACATGTAATACTGGAGACAGAATTAACAAAACACATGCTAACATAGCATTTCTCATATAGAATTAACCATGAAATCAGTGGATTCATGCAAAAATGTACAACAAGAGATACATAAACTCACAGGTTTTGCTGTACAGAGCAACCAAATTAGCTGTATTGTATTACAGAGCCAAATGTTCAACTTTCAACAACCTAAACAATGGTAACACAGTCTGCTTATATCAGCCAGAAAGTGTACCACAGCAATTAATTACAAGGCTTTTTCAAAAAACTGCCAGATACAGATCCTTCAAAGGAATGGCGCTCAGAATTTATTAATGCAGCAGACAAAGGGGGGGCCTCGAGCCATGCGCCATCATCTGGGGTCTTCATTCAAAAATTGGGCGACCTGACCATGTGTACCATTGCCCACATCCCTGCATCGTTGCCATTAAGGGTCTCAACCACCCGCGGCCGCTTGAAAACCGTCGCTTCATTCAAAAAGGATTTCCCGCCAAAACATGCTTCTCTGCAGGTTGAAAATACACAGGGGAATAATCCCACATGCACGGTGAAGAGATCACTTTATTAGTTTAAAAATGGGGCCGCATGCATACTAAGTGTCGAGCGCTTTTGCCGTGCTTGACACACAAGCCTTCGCCCAAGAGCCCATCACCGTGACACAAGCCATCGGCCAACTCCCAAATTCTCCTGCCGACCTCACTAGTTACTCCGATCGCACCTCCACAAGCCCCTGTCGGCTAGACATAGTCTATCGGCTCGCCTCAAAAACCTCCTGCCGACCTCCGTTGTCTCACCGACCGCTACACCACAATTCCCCATCGGCTAGAGATGCACCATCGGGCCAACCTTCTAAACTTCCACCGATAGCATGAGTCTCTCCGATCGCTACTCCAAACTACCTTGTCGGTGTGACTGACACCATCGGCCAACATGAAATTCCTCCTGCCGATAGAACAACTCCCGCTGATAACATATCGGCCTCCCCCTTCATCGGTCAGACCCTCCACTGTCGGCCCAACGCAATCCATCCATGCCGACAACACAAGTCACGCCGAAGACCACCTCCGTCGGTGTGACTTACACCGTCGGAGCAACCAAAATCTCCCCAGCTGACCTCACTAGTTACGCCGATAGACATCGGCCTCCCATCTCCGTCAATATGACCAAAGCCGTCGGCGGAACCACAAACTCCATCGCCGATAGATCAAGCTCCGCCGATGGACAAGAATACCTAGGGTTTGAATGAAGAAACCCTCCAACAAACAAGCTCAGCCTCCAGGTCAAAATTAGTGCCAACACTGGCTCCGAATGGGGACGTGCAGGTGAAAAACCTACAGCGAGAACTAGATCTCCGGGCAGACCAGGCAAAAAAGCCAAAAAAAGCACGAACTGTACAGAACATTTACACTATATACATATTTTTTACAAATGTGCACAATGACAAGTCATCTATGCAAAATAGAACTTAAGGAATTGGCCATGCACAGGCAATTCCAGAAATTCACCATCTAGGGCCTGGAGGAAATAAGAATCCTCCCCATGAATACTGCAAATCTGATATGGGCCCATCCATAAGGGTTCAAACTTACCATGTTTACCCTTGTCCTAATTTTTTGCATTCCAGATGAGCACCAGATCATTGACTTGAAACTTCCTTTTTGTAGCTCTCCTGTCAAACTGATATTTCATATCTTGTTGTCTCTTGAGGTTAATCTGGTGTGCTTTCCTTCTATTCTCATCCAATGCAACCAGCTGATTCACTCTTTTTGTCATGGAGTCTTCAATCTCCTCATCATTTTCCTTGATGAATCTGTAAACTGGTAGGAGATTGTTTATGGGCAATCTGGCTGATGCACCATATACTAGCTCAAAGGGTGACATTCCAATAGCCTTTTTTACTGTCACTCTGTCAGCCCATATTGCTAACTTTAATTTTGAGTCCCAAGCTCTCTTGTTCTTGTCTAGTATCCTCTTGATAACTTTCATGATGCTTTTATTGCTTGATTCTGCTTGACCATTTCCTTGTGGGTGGTATGGTGATGCATATGATAGATTGATCCCATATTTGTTGCAAAAATCAACAAATTCACCTGATTTGAAACACATAGCATTATCAGTGACTATCTTGAATGGTACTCCAAACCTGATGATAACATTTTCCAGTATGAAATCCATCACCACCTTACTTGTAGCTCTCTTAGTTGGAATGGCCTCAATCCATTTGGTAAAGTAATCAGTTGCCACTAAAATCCAACTGTGTCCCCCACTTGACTTGTTTGCAATTTCCCCTATGAAGTCAATTCCCCATTGCTGAAATGGAGCATCCACAGTTACAGTTCTGAGAGGTAAAGCACCATCATATCTCAATTTTCTTGAGAATCTTTGGCAAGGGTCACACTTCCTTACTAACCTTTGTGCATCTGAAAAGAGAGTGGGCCACCTATATCCTGCTTTGAGAGTCTTATGAGCTGTTGTTTGGGCAGTATAATGTCCACCACACAATCCTTTATGCATATCAATCAAAACATTGTTAGCCACATCTTCATCCACACATCTCAGCAGCACACCATCAAGGTTTTTCCAGTATAGCTCACCTTGAACAATAACATACCTGATTGCATGTAACTTTAAAGTCCTCTTTTGGCTATCACTGAAATGGGAAGGACAATTCAGATTTTGCAAGTAATATATAATGTCCTTGTACCATTCAGATCTTGATACATTTACACTCTCATTTTGGACTGCATTGACTTGGCATGCTTCCAAGTTTGACTGTGCCATCATCTTGGCTAATCCTTGTCCTCTTACCAACTTGGTAATTTGTATGTCTATGTTGAACTCTTGCAGTTTGTTTATCCATCTGCACCTTCTTCCGGTCACCTCCTGTTGAGTGAATCTGTCTTTGACTGCTGCATGGGGTACATATGCAATTACATGTGATCCTACCAGGTATGGTCTGAAACTTTTGATGGCTCTGACTAGTGCATATGCCTGTTTTTCCATAATATCATACTTCAACTCAGAAGCTTGCAAGGACATACTGAAGAAAGCTATGGGCTGTTCAAAACCATCTTCATTTTTCTGTAGCAAACACGCAGCAACAGTGTGAAAGGAAGCAAATGAAAATACTTGGAATGGCCTAGAAAAATCAGGAGATTTAAGAACAGGGGCCATCTTGATTGCCTCTTTGATACTCTGAAATGATTCTATTGCTTCACTTTCCCAGTTGACAGTTGCATCCTTCTTCATCATCTTAGAAATGTTCCTTGTAGTTTCTGCAAAGTTGGGAACAAATCTCCTAACAAAATTTATCTGTCCAAAGAAGGACTGAACTCCTTTTACAGTTTTTGGCATTTGAATTCTGTCAATAGCAGCCACTCTCTCTGGATCTATCCTAACTCCATCCTTGGAAACAATGTGCTCTAGGAGCTTTCCTTCAACTACCCCAAAGGCACACTTCTTTGGATTTAAAGAAATACCATACTCTAGTGCTCTTATGAAAATCTCCTCTAGATGCAAACAATGCTGCTCTTCCTTCTTTGAATATGCAGTCAAGTCATCCTGATATACAGCCAGGATTGAATCAATCAACCCTGCAAAAGCAACATCCATTGCTCTTTGAAATGTAGCACCTGCATTTGTTAGTCCAAATGACATTCTAACATATACATAAATTCCCCATGGAGTGGTGAAGGCAGTCTTGTACTATTCTGATTCCTTTACCTTCACCTGATTATAACCTGAAAATCCATCCATCATGGATAAGAGTTCACAACCAGTCACTCTCTGCAACATAGCTTCCATATTAGGCAGTGGATAGTTATCCTTTAAAGAGGATACATTCAAGTTCCTGAAATCAACACAAAGCCTAATATCATCGTTCTTTTTTCTGACTGGGACAAGGTTAGACACCCAAGTTGAATGTTTGATTGGCACAATTATTCCAGCTTCCCTAAGCTTTTTAAGTTCTTGCATCTTTGGAGCTAAGGTAGGATTAATAGGTCTTTGCCTCTGTCTGAATGGCTTAGCTCCAGGCTTCAATGGGATCTCATGCTGGAATAGATCTTCCCTATAGGCTTTTAGGTCCTCATATGACCAAGCAAAAACATGTTTATACCTTCTCAGTAATGCAATTAGCATACTCCTGATGTGTGGTTTGAGCTGTTTACCAATGTACACCTTCTTGGGGGCCTGAGATGTCCCCAAATTTATCTCTTCTAAATCTTCCTTATTTGTGGGAGATGTCCTTGTGACCAATTTGTCTCTACTGTCAAAAGCTCTTTCCAAAGCTACTAACCCTCTAGGGATTTTATTAGTCTTCAACTGAATTATCTCCTTCCCCATAAGAGTTTCTTTTCCATCTATCGTTTCTACAAAAGCTTGGAAATCAATTTCTTGATTCTCAAATTCATCTATGCAGTGCAAAAATTTTAACAAGTCCCTATCATCATTAAACACTTGCCAACTGCATATATTTACTGGTACTGCAGGCCTGATTTTAACTTCTACATTTGTAACATCTGACAGAGTGATGTCATCTGGCCTTATTGCAAAATTAGCTAAGAAATCAGCCATAACATTCTTTGATCTCTCTACCCAGCCTATTGAAAATGCATCAAATAGTTCAATGGTATCCCAAACAACATGCTTGTATTGTTTCAATCTTTTGTTTTTTGAAGCATACCTATCTCTAATTTGGGATACAATCAACTCAGAATCCCCAAATACTCTTAGCATTTTGATTCCATGTTTGAGAGCTATATTTAGGCCTAAGATTAAAGCCTCATATTCTACAATATTGTTTGTGCAAACAAACCTCAGCAAGAAAGAAAATTTGAGGAGCTTACCAGTTGGAGACAGGAAAACAACTCCAGCTCCAGAGCCTTCTTTTGCACAAGCTCCATCAAAATACATGGTCCACAGACCGTGCTGGTCCAGCTCTTCACTGCAGACATTTTTCTCTTTATCTTCTCTATCATCTGAGACAACCTTGAAGTTATCACAGTTAGTGTTTACAAAGCATATCTGTTCCTCTGCTTCTTGGTCTTCCACTGTCTCTGATGATCTCTGTTCTCTAATTAGCTTAACATCCCTGCCATTCATTGGAATCATGGCATATGACAAGTCCAGCTGCATACTTCCACCAATTAGTGCAGCCCATCTTCTTGACAGCAACATACCATACTGTGGCTTGATGTCAACCACTGTTATATTCATTTTATATCTCTTTTCAGGAAATGCTGCCAGTTTGAAATCTACATCCTTCATGATTCCAATAACTGGTACCTCTCTGGCATCCATAGCATAACATTTTCCACATGCCTTGTCAATTTTCAATCCAGCTTGTTGCATGATGGCCAAAGGCATGACATTTGTAGATGCTCCAGAGTCAAGCATACAATTTCTGATTATTTTTCCATTTATAACCAGGGATACATAAAATGGTTCCACTTGTGAAGGACACTTTGTCATAGTCACTCCTAAATAGACTTCAGGAGCCTCATCTTCTTCATTATACATGACATGTTTCTCACCCTGGGTCTGAACATTTTGTTTAGCTTGAAAAGGCACCCCTAAAATTAGGGATACTGTCCTATTCTTGATCTCTTCAACCTTCATCAGTTCCATAAGTGGAACAAAGACTTTTACCTGGGAGAGGACTTGAGCTATATCAAATGGAGCATAATTTTGTATAACAGTTGTAGCTTGCTCCACAATCTTGTTTTTATCCTGAACTGATTTAGCTTTTACTTTCATAGTTCCCTGATCATCGTTCTTGTCTTGGGAACCTTTACTTTGATCTTCAGCCTGAGGGATTCTATTTTCTGGTCCTTGAGATTCATGACCTGTTCTATTTCTAAAATTCTATTTATTATTACCCCACTGCCTTTTTTGTGATTCAATCCCCTTATGACCATGCACTGGCTGACCTGCAGAAACATCTTCTGGTTGACGCAAGCTGCTTATCTGAGCTTTACCTCTGAGATTGTAGTTACTCTTGACTTGAGCAACTACTGCAGCTGTGAAGGCCCTAATTTCCTCATTAGAAGGTCGTTGTAAGTTACTCAGAAAATTATGCGAGCTTTGAGCATACACATAGCTCTCTTCATTACCTTCATCATAAAAGTCCTGTTGACAGGCCCAAATTCCATCATCTGTACTCTCATCAGCATCATAAATGGGGTATCCATTGTTTGTGGACATCATATTAACATCATCATCTTGCACATAATGTGGCTAATTGCATTCATTACAAGATGTAGTATTATCACACAAGGACTGAGCAATCATACACTGTGACTGTGAATGTGGCATCTGACAAATTATACACCATGGAGTATCATCAACAATATTTACAGCTTTCTTTAGAGGATCAGGAGTTTCTTTGACATGTCGAGTCCTCTGATTTGTGTTGTTATGTGGGAATATAGGCTTACCATTATGCCACTTGGTATTATAAGGCATATCATGCAATGATGGCCTCTTTTCCTGCCTTTGATAGACTTGCCTATCAGGACCTATCCCTTTTTCACTTCTAGCTAGTCTGTAGCTTAGGTCCTTAACAACATTTGCCAATTTGTCTATCTTATCTTCAGGGGCAGATGTATTACCTTGAGTGTTCTGAGGCTTGTTTCAATTTTGCAGAATTTTCACATCATCCCTTCTGTTAGTCTTGCCTGATGCTTTCCTGTTGTTCTCAATATTTACTGCAATTCTGAAAGCATCCCTGATAGTAGCAGGACTTTTATCTCTTAATCCATATGCAGTTTTTGCATCAAAGGCGTTGATATACAATATTATGCACATAGGTTCATTTGACCTCATGTGATGTGGCAATTTGTTTAACACTTTAGTAAATCTTGCATTAAAATCTGCAACCTGCTCATTTGACCCTTTAGTGATACTGGTAAACTCATTTACAAAAAAGCTAGGGTCAGTTTTGTCACCATATTGCTCCTTGAACATCCTTTTAAAATCATCAAACCTCACATTGTTCAAACCTTTCACTAGGGTCTAGAAATGGGCGTTCTTGGAACACCTCTGACCTCATTCTCACGCTACCACCCTGTTGCCTCTCATATGCACCCTGAATATCAGCTTCTGCATTTGAAAAGTAAGGCACATGCTGTCCTGATGGCCTAGGGTTATCTTGCATATCATCATTTTTTCTGGGGGAACCCTCATGACTGACTGAGACAGCTCCCTTTCTTCTGTACATCATTCTTCTTGTTACTAGTAACTCTTCAAATAAAGGATTTTGTTGGGATCTTCTCCCCTGCATATAAATTTTACTTTGACCGGTTGGGAGATTACTTCGGAGTCGCCACCTATTACTAGGAACTGTTTTCTTTTGAAAATCAGGGTTCTTTCACAAACTCCCCAGCGGAGTCGCCAATTTCTGTTGGTGACTCAGATGGGCACACAGATATTTCACCAGGGAGGACAAAAATAATAATTTTCAAATCACCATCCCCAGTAGAGTCACCAATTTTTGTTGGTTTTTTCCCAGACTGGATGCTTATTCCTAGATTTCCCTACAAGGTATCCATCAATGATCAACAGGATCTCTGGGCCAGGGGCCAACAGTGTAGGAGATAGACTCTATATTTTATCTTCTCTTCTTCTTCAGGCTCTGCAAAACCTAGGGGGGTATTCCCTACTCAACATCCATGAGGATATACATACAAAGGCTGGGATGTTGACAAAAAGCAGATAAGTCCTCCTGTAAGTAGACCAAAACTGAAAGATAAGAGCAAAGGGGCTAGCTTTGGGCCTATTTGCAGTTGCAGACAGAGGACTGAGGATCCTAAAACTAATTCTAATGTCCTAAAGATTGTTTTAGATTTAGATTTTGATTTTAAGTTTGGATGCAAAGTTGGACATGGTTGTAACACAAACACAAAGCAAGATTGGTGCCTATCCAGGGCCTGGAGTCAGTAGACATACACCTGTGAATGATATGCATGAACAACTAAAACTGGATTTTAGGGGGACACATGTTGATGTAGAGTGGGACAAGGGAAGCAACACACAAAGGTTTACTCTATTGTCCTTTGCCCACTCACCCACTTCAACTAGCCTTCAACCAACCAACCAACCAAAGGCACATACAAGGCATATGAAGGATTTGATGTCCAGACTATTGTCCAACCCCTAAGGCTTCTCCAACACCTTAAGACAGATCAACAAACACCTTCTATGCAGTTGGTTTGATCTCCAACTTCCTAAAACTCTTCAACCTATACCTTGACTAGTAAGGCTACTAGCCCTCCAAACTAGGTTTTCTCAACAAAACTTGACAAAATCCCATAAGACCAGGCAAGCAAATGATGGTTTTAGATACACTCTATGGAACCCTATCAAACTCCCAAGTCTCCTGTTCCAACTCTACTCCAGCAACCCAGAACACTCATTTGGTCTTCTAGGCCTAATTGATCAATTTAGGCTAGGTTACAAAGCAAGTGCTCAAAATTGGGGTCATAAACCTGGGGCAGGAACTTGGATCTCTTCTATGACCTACAAACAACTCACAAACCAACTTTCATTCACCCACCTATCAGATTTTGTCATCTACATCAATAAATTGCACAATTCTGGCCAAATACATAGGAATACTTGACCTAGGGCATCAAATTAAAATTAGAAGACTGCATTTTCAAACAAAAATATTTTGGAATCTTATAGTACATACCCCTAGCCTACATTTCACCAGTTTTTACGAATTTTCAATGGTGGAAATGCATTCTAGGGCCGGATTTCTATGGCTGCCCTAGAAAACAGGGTTTCTGGACCTGTTTTGAAAGAAAAATCTATAACTTTTGATCCTGACCACTTCAGGACCTCAAACCAATTGCATTGGAACCTTGACTCCAAGATCTTTCAGAAAAATATCATTTGCACATGTAAAAAGTCCATACAGTCCGTACACAGCAAGAAAAATAGCGAAAAATAGTCAGTTTTCTTGATTTTTGTGCCCAAATTCCGTACAAAAACTTCCTCCTCCGTACTGGAGTCAGATATCCACCATATTAACCCATCCAAGTTGGTTTCCAACTTCTACAATAGCATTTAACTGCCCAAAGTGGTTTTTGAACTGACCCAACACATAACACCTTTGACAACTATGGTGTTTTGCATTAACACAAGGAGGTTGATTTGTTTGGCTTGTCCAATGGAGTCCAAATGATCAACACACTCCTTCCAACATACTAAAACATTAAAACAACCAAAAAAAACTTGAAAACCAATCCTTAGACCTTCTAGGCCTAATTGGCACAACAAGGGTCCAAATGGACTAAGAAGGATTTAAGGTTTATATAGTCACCCCAAACCTCTTGACCATACAAAATGGACCAAACAACAATGGCTAAAAGCCTTATTACAAAACACATTGAACAAAAAAACATAACTTCTCAAAATGCATCAAAATGCCTTTAGGAACCAAGGTGCTCCTAGGTGCCCTGCACCATACACCCACTGTCAAAGAGAACTCAAGTCTCTTGAGTTGGAATGCTGTCAAATGTGAAACCTGCCTTTTCAATGTCTGCCCTGCTCATTCAAGTGGCATCCTCCTGAGGTTTGTTTAGCCACTTCACCAAATAGTCATGATAGGTGTGCCTTCTAGTTTGTTTTGCAATCCTCTTGTCCAAAATGCACTCAATCTGAGTTGGAGATGAAGGAATGAGTTCTTGGAGTGTCTGATCAGTTTGATCTTCTTCAAAAACAGTCTGAGGATCAGATCCTTTATAGGGATAAAGGTCTGAAACATTAAAAATTGGAGACAAAGCAATGCCATCCGGAAGTCTGATTTTGTAGGCATTTTCTCCACATTTCTTGAGCACTTCACAAGGCCCAATCTTCTTCATGAGTAGCTTAGTGTGTTTACCTACAGGGAGCCTCTCCTTCTTCAAATGAACCATTACTAAATCACCTTCCTTGAACTGCAAATCCCTTCTTTTTCTGTCAGCAAATTGTTTATATTTCTGAGAAGTGGACAACAATTTCTGTTGTACTTGTTCATGGACATCTTTCATGACTTGAACGAAGTCTTCAGCCAAGGCACTGCTGTTTTCTAGTCCTTTAACCTCCCTTAGTTCCAAAATACCCCTTGGGTGAGTGCCATAAACAATTTGGAAAGGAGACAGGCCGGTGCTTCTATTGACAGTGTCATTGTATGAGAACTCTGCCTGAGCCAAAATTGAATCCCAACTAGCACCCTGCTCCTTGGTTAGACATCTTAGGAGGTTGCCAAGTGACCTATTAATCACCTCTATTTGTCCATCAGACTGAGGGTGATAGGCAGATGATAAGGACAAATTTGTACCTAGTCTCTTCCACAATGTCCTTCAGAAGTGTCCAATGAACTTGGGGTCTCTATCTGAGATTATGGACAAAGGTAAACCGTGTAACCTGACTATTTCCTTGAAGAAAAGACCTGCTATGTGTGAGGCATCATGTGTGGTTCTACATGGGATGAAGTGAGCCATTTTTGAGAACCTATCTACAACCACAAAAATGCTGTCATGTCCATTCTTTGTCCTAGGCAAACCAAGTACAAAGTCCATACTTATGGAATCCCAAGGCTTTGAAGGAATAGGTAGAGGAGTGTATAAACCTGCATTTGATGTATGCCCCTTTGCTCTTTGGCAAATTTGACAAGTTTCAACAAACTTCCTTACATCGGTTGGCAATTTTGGCCAAAAATAGTACCTCCTAACCAATTCTAGGGTCTTATCAATACCAAAGTGACCTGACATGCTGCCACAATGCTTTTCCTTTATTATATTCTCTCTAATAGATCCTCTTGGGATACACAACATGCTACCCTTGAAAAGATATCCATCTTGCAACAAAAAATTAGAAAAATCAGTATTATACCTTCCTGTCATGGCCTTGCAAGAGAGGTATGGTTCTTTGAAGTCTTCATCTGCTGTATACTGATCTTTAATGGCATGAATACCTGTACTTTCCAACTGAATAGTTTGCACAACAAGATTTCTCCTGCTTAAGGCATCGGCTACCTTATTGGCCACTCCTTTCTTATGTTTTATGGAGAAGGTGTATGCTTGGATGTACTCCATCCACTTGACATGTCTGTGATTCAGCTTTTGCTGCCTGTTCAAGAAGCTTAATGCATGGTTGTCAGTAAAAACTATAAATTCCTTTGGCAATAAGTAGTGTCTCCATTTCCTCAATGACTGAACCATGGCATATAACTCTAGATCATAGGTGGAGTAGTTTTGTTTTGCCTCATTTAACTTCTCACTAAAGAATGCTACAGGCCTCCCATCTTGACTTAGGACTCCTCCAACAGCCCTCTTACTTGCATCACATTCTACCACAAAGACCTTGTCAAAATTAGGTAGCACTAGGACTGGTTTTTCTAAATTTTTTTTCTTTAACAGTTCAAAGGCTTTGCTGGCCTCATTTGTCCATACAAACACACATTTCTTGCCCCCTTTTATGGTGTCAACAAGTGGAGCACAAATGCCACTAAACCCTCTAATGAACTTTCTATAAAAGCTGCATAAACCATGGAAACTCCTTACCTCCGAGGCTGTTGTAGGTGTTGGCCAATTAAGAATGGCTGCAACCTTACTTGGATCCATTTTTAGGCTGCCCTTGGAGATGACAAACCCCAAAAATATCAACTCTTCTTGTAGGAAGACACATTTGTCAAGATTGATTCTCAACTTCTCCTCTTGAAGCCTCCTGAGCACTTGATGGATATGCCTTATGCGGTCTTCCTTGCTGTCACTAAAAATCAGTATATCATCCAAATATACAACAACAAACTTGTTAAGGAAAGGTTTTAGCACTTCATTCATCAATCTCATGAAGGTGCTTGGTGCATTTGACAAGCCAAAAGGCATGACAACCCATTCAAATAGTCCTTCATTGGTTTTGAAGGCGGTTTTCCACTCATCCCCTTCCCTTATCCTGATTTGGTGATAACCACTTTTTAGATCTATCTTGGTAAAATACTTAGCCCTACCCAAGCAATCCATTAAATCTTCTATTCTAGGCATTGGAAATCTATACCTGATAGTAATCTTGTTGATGGCCCTGGAATCAGTGCATAGTCTCCATGTTCCTTCCTTCTTGGATGCAAGCACTGCAGGTACTACACATGGGCTAATACTCCTCCTGATAAGCCCTCTATCCAACAAGTCTTGGATTTGTCTTGCCACTTCAGCATTTTGCTTTGGAGTCAACTTGTAGGCTGCTTGGTTTGGTAGGGTGGATCTAGGGATGAGATCAATGCAATGACTAATCTCCCTCTTTGGTGGAAGAGCATCCTTGCCTTCATTGGCTATCACATCATGGAACCTTTCCAATAATTCTTCCACTTCCTTTGGTCCAATCCTCCTAAGAGGTTGCTGCACTTTGACCTTCTTGGGATTCACATCCTTGGGCTTGATGACTACTGCAAAACATGACACTTTCTCTTCCTTGAGGTTAGCCAAAAACTCTTTTTCACCTACCAACATAACTGAACTAGAAATGACTTTCTCTTTGCAATCATCAATCAAAGGAGTCATTGTAAACTTTTCACCATTCTTGGACAAATGAATTACATTGTTCTTACCATCATGTTGGGCACTTGTGTCATGTTGCCAAGGCCTTCCAAGAAGAAGGTGGCATGCATCCATATCCACTATCTCACAAAGAACCTTATCATGATATTCACCTATCTTGAATTCAACCCAACATTGCTCTTTCACCACAATTTGTTGTTCCTTGGTTAGCCAAAATACTCTATAGGGGTTAGGATGAGGCATTCTTTCCAATCCTAACTTAGTCACCATTTCATTAGAAGCCAAATTTTCAGAAGAACCTGAATCAACTATTACCTTGCACACTTTTCCTTTCACCTTGCAAGTGGTTTTGAACAAGTTGTTTCTTTGGGGCTGCTCCTTGGTGGCTGGCATGATGAGTGACCTGTTGAACATGATGCATTCTCCACTCTCAGGTGCTGCAGACTTGGAAGAGGCTATTTGGTAACTTGTGGTGCTTTGACAATCCTCTTCTTGAAGGAGTTGTACTCTTCTTTCTTTCTGATTTGCAGCAGTGTTTCCCATCTTCTCCGGGCACCTAAATGACTGATGTCCAATCTGATTGCAAGAGAAACACCTTCCAGTAAACACATTGGGACCTCTGCCCCCACTTCTTCCTCTGCGATTACCTATGCCCCTAAACTGACCCTTATCAGCACTGTTTTTATCAGCCTGCCCTTGGCTGCCTTCTTGTGATCCACCACCTTGGAGTCTAGAGAAATTATCTCTGTTTTGAAATCTGCCCCTGCCCCTAAAGTTCTGATTTCCTCTGCCTCTGCTGCTGCTGTATGAATCACCTTTTCTTCTTTGTTTATCCTCAATTCTCAATGCCATTTGAAAACACTTATGGACTGTCTCCGGGTTAAAGAGAGTTAATTCATCTTGAATGGAGAACTTGAGGCCGTTAAGATACCTTGCAAGCTTTTGTTTTTCATTCTCAGGCATCTTGGCTTTCAATGTCATCTTGTGAAACTCCTCTGTGTAGGTGCTCACGTCCATGTCCTTTTGTCTCAAGTTGTGCAACTTCTTGTTCAAGTTGACCTCATAATCCTCAGGGACAAATTGCTTCTTGATTTCAAGTACCATCTTCCTCCATGTAGAGATAGGATTCCTATCATCTTCTATCCTTTCATTTTGAATAAAATTCCACCAACTCAAGGCTGGCCCTTTCATTCTTGATTTGGCAATCTTCACTTTCTGATTTTCTGCCACTTCTTCACATTCAAAATAGTTCTCCATTGCCTCAATCCAATCAAGGCACTCCTCTGGATTCATCTTACCAGGAAACATAGGTAAGTCTGCCTTAGTGTCCTTCCTACTCAACTTTCCAAGTGCATCTAGGAATTGTCTCTCTGACATGCCTCCTTGTGGCTCTTCCATAGGCACTTCTTCTTCCTCATCTTGATCCTCTTCATCTGAATCCAAGATGACTTCTGACTTCTTCTTCTTGTCTTTGTCTTTCTTCAACTTTTCTATCTCAGCCTCCATCCTTTTGTTCTTGGCTGCTTGCTCTCTCACTATCTTTGCCAATTCGGCATTTGTCACCTTTGAAGGAATTTCCTCCTCTTCTTCTCTATCTCCCATCTCTTTGATGGCTCTGATACCACCTGATGCAGAGTGGCACAAGGGAAGCAACACACAAAGGTTTACTCTATTGTCCTTTGCCCACTCACCCGCTTCAACTAGCCTTTAACCAACCAACCAACCAAAGGCACATACAAGGCATATGAAGGATTTGATGTCCAGACTATTGTCCAACCCCTAAGGCTTCTCCAACACCTTAAGACAGATCAACAAACACCTTCTATGCAGTTGGTTTGATCTCCAACTTCCCAAAACTCTTCAACCTATACCTTGACTAGTAAGGCTACTAGCCCTCCAAACTAGGTTTTCTCAACAAAACTTGACAAAATCCCATAAGACCAGGCAAGAAAATGATGGTTTTAGATACACTCTATGGAACCCTATCAAACTCCCAAGTCTCCTGTTCCAACTCTACTCCAGCAACCCAGAACACTCATTTGGTCTTCTAGGCCTAATTGATCAATTTAGGCTAGGTTACAAAGCAAGTGCTCAAAATTGGGGTCATAAACCTGGGGCAGGAACTTGGATCTCTTCTATGACCTACAAACAACTCACAAACCAACTTTCATTTGCCCACCTATCAGATTTTGTCATCTACATCAATAAATTGCACAATTCTGGCCAAATACATAGGAATACTTGACCTAGGGCATCAAATTAAAATTAGAAGACTGCATTTTCAAACAAAAAGATTTTGGAATCTTATAGTACATACCCCTAGCCTGCATTTCACCAGTTTTTATGAATTTTCAATGCTGGAAATGCATTCTAGGGCCGGATTTCTATGGCTGCCCTAGAAAACAGGGTTTCTGGACCTGTTTTGAAAGAAAAATCTATAACTTTTGATCCCGACCACTTCAGGACCTCAAACCAATTGCATTGGAACCCTGACTCCAAGATCTTTCAGAAAAATATCATTTGCACATGTGAAAAGTCCATACAGTCCATACACAGCAAGAAAAATAGCAAAAAATAGTCAGTTTTCTTGATTTTTGTGCCCAAATTCTGTACAAAAAATTCCTCCTCCGTACTGGAGTCAGATATCCACCATATTAACCCATCCAAGTTGGTTTCCAACTTCTACAACAGCATTTAACTGCCCAAAGTGGTTTTTGAACTGACCCAACACATAACACCTTTGACAACTATGGTGTTTTGCATTAACACAAGGAGGTTGATTTGTTTGGCTTGTCCAATGGAGTCCAAATGATCAACACACTCCTTCCAACATACTAAAACATTAAAACAACCAAAAAAAACTTGAAAACCAATCCTTAGACCTTCTAGGCCTAATTGGCACAACAAGGGTCCAAATGGACTAAGAAGGATTTAAGGTTTATATAGTCACCCCAAACCTCTTGACCATACAAAATGGACCAAACAACAATGGCTAAAAGCCTTATTACAAAACACATTGAACAAAAAAACATAACTTCTCAAAATGCATCAAAATGCCTTTAGGAGCCAAGGTGCTCCTAGGTGCCCTGCACCATAGTGATACCTGCCTTACAGATATCTCCCAATACAGAGTGTTAAGCTATCTATACTTATGGCATCCCTACTGCAGTATACCCTTCCCAATGTTCATTCTGAGAACAATTTAATCTACCCCTTGAGCAGAAGTTAAGAGATCAGACATTCAATACAGGAATTCTATGTTCTAGAGTCTCAAACATTGTTTAAATATCTAGACTCAGAAGAAAGATACATGCAATACTGGAGACAGAATTAACAAAACACATGCTAACATAGCATTTCTCATATAGAATTAACCATGAAATCAGTGGATTCATGCAAAAACGTACAACAAGAGATACATAAACTCACAGGTTTTGCTGTACAGAGCAACCAAATCAGCTGTATTGTATTACAGAGCCAAATGTTCAACTTTCAACAACCTAAACAATGGTAACACAGTCTGCTTATATCAGCCAGAAAGTGTACCATAGCAATTAATTACAAGGCTTTTTCAAAAATCTGCCAGATACAGATCCTTCAAAGGAATGGCGCTCAGAATTTATTAATGCCGCAGACAAAGGGGGGGGCCTCGAGCCATGCGCCATCATCTGGGGTCTTCATTCAAAAATCGGGTGACCTGACCATGTGTACCATTGCCCACATCCTTGCATCGTCGCCATTAAGGGTCTCAACCACCCGCGGCCGCTTGAAAACCGTCGCTTCATTCAAAAAGGATTTCCTGACAAAACATGCTTCTCTGCAGGTTGAAAATACACAGGGGAATAATCCCACATGCACGGTGAAGAGATCACTTTATTAGTTTAAAAACGGGGCCGCATGCATACTAAGTGTCGAGGGCTTTTACCGCGCTCGACACACAAGCCTTCGCCCAGGTGCCCATCGTCGTGACACAAGCCATCGGCCAACTCCCAAATTCTCCTGCCGACCTCGCTAGTTACTCCGATCGCACCTCCACAAGCCCCTGTCGGCCAGACATAGTCTATCGGCTCGCCTCATAAACCTCCTGCCGACCTCCGTTGTCTCACCGACCGCTACACCACAATTCCCCATCGGCCAGAGATGCACCATCGGGCCAACCTTCTAAACTTCCACCGATAGCATGAGTCTCTCCGATCGCTACTCCAAACTACCCTGTCGGTGTGACTGACACCATCGGCCAACATGAAATTCCTCCTGCCGATAGAACAACTCCCGCCAATAACATATCGGCCTCCCCCTTCATTGGTCAGACCCTCCACTGTCGGCCCAACGCAATCCATCCACGCCGACAACACAAGTCACGCCGAAGACCACCTCCGTCGGTGTGACTTACACCGTCGGAGCAACCAAAATCTCCCCAGCCGACCTCACTAGTTACGCCGATAGACATCGGCCTCCCATCTCCGTTGGTATGACCAAAGCCATCGGCGAAACCACAAACTCCATCGCCGATAGATCAAGCTCCTGCCGATGGACAAGAATACCTAGGGTTTGAATGAAGAAACCCTCCAACAAACAAGCTCAGCCTCCAGGTCAAAATTAGTGCCAACAGTGTGCATGTGACATTTGATAAGTTTGGTTGTAGGGTGGCTAGAAGAATACATGTGACACTAAGAGGATCATGGTGTGGGTCTTTGTTTAAGATTAATGCCTCCACATTTTTTAATTCTACCAATATAATTGACACTTTTGAAAATGCATGTATGTTGTGGCACCAAGTGTAAGAAAGGTCTTTAAACTAGTATTAATAAAAAGATGGATGACAAATTTTCTTCTTATTTTGATGAGTTTGATTTCTATGAGCACTATGTTTTTGGAAAGCATAATAGGGTTTATTTTCATGTTGGAAGTTCTAGAGAAAAATGTGTTTTAGAAGTCATTTGCTCAGATGTGTTTGGTCTAGAAGATGTGGGTTCTATTGGTAAATCAAAATATTATGTTTCATTTATAGATGATTACTCAAGATATACTTGATTTTATTTTCTTACACCAACATATGAAGTTTTCTCTAAGTTTAAGGATTTTAAAGCTTTGGTTGAGAACTAATCAGATAAGAAAATAAAAGTTTTGAGATCTAATAATGAAGCTAAATATTACTCCAAGGACTTCAATGATTTTTGTAGACATGCAGTTATTATGAGTGGAATGCCCCAAGCTTTCACTCAAGACATTAACAGACAAAAATTGACCGTTTTTTTATGAAACAAAAGTGGTAATAAACAACCACATCACATACTAACTTGCCCAAGGTGTCATATATAATCCATGATGACACTCTTGACATGCATACCAATGCATAAAGCAAAGTGACGCAAGTGGAAGACTTAATAATACCATGGGACAAGATACAATGGTTGACAAGGAAAATGGGGCATGGAGGAGAGGTAGGATCTCCAAGAGCACTAGGAAACCCTCATAACATCTTTGCTAACCCACTCAGATTTCATGAATTTATGATGAGAAAAAAGACCAAAATTACTAAAGTTCAAGTTCCAGAAAGAACTTGTAGATGGGTCAGGTTTTAGACCCAGGTTGCAACTTGTAACTTTACACACTAGTTTGGGTTTGGGTTTCAGGTTGCAGTTGCAAAATACACCCTTGTGGACCTCAAGTTCTATTGGCATAGTGTAATATGTAAATGACATACCAATCCCAGAATCTGACCTACAACCACTTCGGGTTTTGGAAAACACCTTTAGTTTGCATGTTGCAAAGTGTAAATGGACTATAGTTCCCAAGTTAAGGGAATACTTAGACTTCATAAAGCTCTCATAGTTTGCACATCTGCAAAGTGCAATTGAGTTCCAAATTCTAAAGCAACAACATATTAGATTTAAGAATCCCTTGGTAATCTGCACGTCTGCAAAGTGCATGTGAACATCAAACTCTGGACTACCTGTGACCTCAGAGTTTAGAAGCTGACTGCAACATGTACTATACAAAGTGTGTTAGGTTTTTGAACTTTGAACCTCCTTCATTTTTGGGTTTTAGGGAGTGACTGCAACTTACAATTTGTACTGGTAAACATGTTCTACATGTATTTCAAACTATATCTTTGATTTGCAAAAATAGAGTCCAAAAAGTTGCTAAGCCATGGAAAAACATGGTTATTTTGCACACTCTAAGAGGTGTATCTTCCTTGATTTTTGAGTTATTTACAAATATTCTCAGGCATACATTCAAGGGGTTGTGGGCTCTAACCTAGCCACATAAAACCTCCTAAAGTACATAGTTCCCAAGAAACTAGGTGTAAGGTACTTTCCACTTACAAAACTTAAGAAATTAAATATATAATTGAAATGAAAATAATGTAAGTACAACTACTTCTAATGACTCACCATGCTATCAAGAAGAGAAGGTTCTTGACATGCTCTCCATGTAACTCAAAGGTCCATGGTGGTCCCTAATGGTGGTATAGTGCCACCCAACCATGTGGTACCCTTAGGACCATCCCACTGAACTAAGATACAGTCGCATGTGTACAAAACACACTCACATAATATAAAAGAGTATGGAAACACACATGCCAATCAACATGCATTTAAATTATGCTACAATACATGATGACACTGAATGCAATAATCACATAAGTATCAACAACATGATCACAATCACGCTGAATACAAAATCCAACATAAGGAGAAGGATGAGGATCCTAGGCATAAGACAAGGAGTGTCATCATAGTAGCTTGAAAGATCCATGGGTAAATTGGGAGTAGAGCTTCCTCAACGAAGATACTCGATGACATTCACCAAATCCTTGAGTTGTGACACGTCCTTCGCCACTAGACCAAACCTTTGAGAGCGTTCAAATCATAGCATGGGAGAGGCTTGATTAATCATTTAATTATCCTAATGTTCATTACATTATCACTTGTTTAAAATATCCATACATTTGTTCCTGTGATCCATTTGTATTTGTTATGTCAGAAATTATCCTCCTGTATGGAATGGTACAATTTCTCACAAGTTTAGCTCCTCTCCTTTGGTGTCCTTTCAACCTATTTATTTCTAGCCTTCCCGAACCTTGATTGACCTATGTCGAACTAGAGAAATGTCGTATTATGAGATAATTGATGATTGAACCTTAAAAGCAACTTTGGATTCTAGACATCCTAGACCTCCTTGGCACAGATCTGATGAAAAAATCAGGGCCTGGACAAGGGCGCCCGTGCCCTTGTCCTGAACCTATTTTTTGGGGTTTTGAATTTTGGCAGGGTGTCAACTCTCGCGGTGCACCTCAGGATCCCTATTTCAAAATCTAATTTTTTGCACGATGTCGACATGTTATTTCAAATATTTGAACTCCTAAGGTTAGATATTTAAAGATAATTGAAAATCATTTTAGGACACACAATCTATATGCAAGCTTTCTATGCCAAAACTTTGCCATTTTTGCTATTGAAGATCAACAACTTGTTGAAGCTCTTTGAATATATTAAATATTGCTATCATGGAGATATTCGATGGAGATTAGGAATCAAGATCTTGAGACTATCTTGCTCTTGCTAGGGTTTGCACAATCTTTTGTATGATCAAGAGAAGGGTTGAAGCCTCCAACTTGAGATTGGGAATCCTTCGCGGATACGGCTGCCTCACCTTCTTGTTCTACAAGTCTTCATTGCTCTCATCCCCTTGAGGTGATGTTGTTGTTGTTTCCTTGAGTGAAACAAAGTGTTAATCTTTTCTTGATGATTGAGTCATCTAGGGTTTGATATTTCTGCATACACATTTGTTTGATGAGCACACACATTTGCAGATCTTTATTATTGGCTATTGTTCAGGTAGGAATGTACCGAAAATGGGGCTTGATTGAGGCAAGCTCCTATATAGCCATAACCATCTTTCTCCTCTTTTTGTATGTGCATGTTACATTCGATGGAAAGGAGCGACAAAAAGATGGACATTGCGGATACCTTCGCCACTGAACTTTGGATTTTGACATTGCAAAACTTTTAGGTCAAAAGAGCAGGCACCCTAGCCCAATTGAGCATTTTCTTCAGGATCTAGGAACCTCTAGAAGTTGTCAGATACCTGGTACAAAAGATTTTGACTGACGAAAACTTGCGGGGCTAAAGAGTGGGTGCCCTTGTCCAACAGGCCCTCATTTTCTAGGTGCACATTCTTTGTACCTTCTGCTCTGTGTTTCTGTGACCTGTTTGCCTGTATCTGTATCTAAAATCAATTTGTTACAATTTAATTAAGAAATTAGGGTTTCATTCTTTGTGAACATCATAAGATTGTGAAAGCTTAATCAAAACATCTATTGAGTCATAATTAGCAGAAAAAGGGAGTCTAGGAAATCTATAGCTTGATCCTTCAAACTTGATTCCTACTTCCCTAATGTTTAGTACATGAAAGAGTGGGATTTGACTTGGTTTTGACAAACTATCCTTATCCTACTTTTTCCACTAAACAGTATTGCAGCAAATGGTGAGAGCCATTCCTTTCCTATCCTATGCCTCCATCCTAAAAGTGCAACACACCAAATCCATGATTGAGGTGTGCCACAAAAATCAATGCACAATTTCTCAACATGATGCTAAAAGATGAAAAATACCATTTACATTGGAGACCATTCATTCCATAAAATAAATCACTAAAATGAGCCTTAAAATACATTTTTTACAATTTTATTTCCAAACATATAAAACCATAAAACTATCCCACCTCCATTAATGGAGTCATGTGCAACATTGAATTTTTCTTCATTTTAATTTGGAAGAATCTAAAAAACTAAAGCTACCCTTCTATTCCCAATCTACCCAACATCAATAATCTTCAACAAATTTGGGAAGAGATGATTCTAGGAAAAAATTTCTATAGTAATCGCTTTATTTTGGATTTTTCAAATTTTAAAATTAAAACATAAAACAATTCAAATTCTAAATGAACATAGCTCTTAATCCAAATATTTCCTACACCTAGACCATATGCTCCACCTACTATGGGCACAACAATGGAGGATATCCATTCAAAATTTAAATTTTAAATAAATCATGCAAAGGGAAAAATACCTCTAATTAAGAACACATACAATGGAGAGAAATTCCTTGTTTGAAGCAACCACACCAATCAACACTCCTTCCCAAACCAAACAATTTCACACTCAAACAATTCTCCCCAACTTTTCTTTCAATTTTTTTTCAATTTCATGAGAGAGAGAGAGAGAGAGAGAGAGAGAGAGAGAGAGAGAGAGAGAGAGAGAGCGCTATATTTCCTTTTATATGGGACACATCAACTTTGACAATATGGTAAAGATTAGCTCTATTCATGCGGTGAGTGATATGCCTAAGATAACCAAGCCTACAAACACATTATGCAAGGAATGTCAAATGGGAAAGCAGACAGACAAATTTCAAGAACAAGGAGTATTCTTCTTCAATGCCATTAGAGCTGATTCACACTGACCTATGTGTCCCTACAAGATCAAAGAGTCAACAAGGTGAAAGGTATTTCATGTTGCTTATTGATGATTATTCTAGCTTGACTTGGGTTACATTCTTGAGAGAAAAATCATATGCCTTTGATAAGTTTAAGATTTTCAAAGCAATGGTTGAGAATGAAATGGATGCTAAGATCAAATGTTTAAGATCTGATAGAGGAGGTGAGTTTACTTCAAATGAATTTATCATGGCATTAGGAGATGGGTGTGTGCAAGTTGTGTCCACTTATTGGCCAAAAAGTGGAAGTGTTTTTCCTGATTTTCAGAATTTGTCACATTTGACCTAAAAATTTGAAGCACTTAAAGGTGGAATCTTAAAAACGTCACTAAATATGAAATGTAGTACTCGGAGTCTAGTTTCTAAATATGTAATTTTTTCAATACCCAGATGATAGAAATTGATTTTGAATAGGCGTTTCTAAAAACCACTGTTTAAAAGTCATTTTTTTTACTATACCATGTACGTGTACATCATCCATATTTTGACCTAAATAATCATATTTTTTAAAATCTTTTTGGGAAAAGATTTGTGACTCACTGAAGCACGTTATTGATATTTTTTTGTAATTTTTTATTGAATATTTTTTTTAATTAATTTTTTATTGGCCATTTTTTGTCTTTTAAAAAATTGTGTACGTCACGCATAAGATGACCTAAACTTAACATTTTTAATTTTTTTTTTAAATTGAAAAGAATTGTCTAAAGTACGTTTTCCTACAATTTTTTTACAAAAAAATATTTTAATAAAAAGTTATTAAAATACTAAAAAACTCTGATAATTAAAATTTATGGACCTATTTCATCAGAAATTGGTTAAAAAATAGAAAAATTAATCCAATTGTAAAAAAATTATATATTTGGAATCTACTCTATCTGATCTATAATGGGTTTTAATTTTGTTAAAATATTATGCAAAATAGACCTTTAGATATATGCCCAAAGTCAATATTTTGTTGTGACATTGAGAGGGCCTTCAAGAACCTTCAAGTTGCAGGTCAAACCAGGTTCAGAGGTCAGGTTCAGGTCCGCAAAGCATTTTCTGAACTGAGTTACAAAGCAAAACCCGAGCTTAAAATTTAAATTTTAAATAACGCGATCCCGTTTCATAAGCGGGATCCCATTTAATAAACGGGATCTCGTTTCTTACTCCACCGGTGCAAAACAAAATGAGATCCCGTATTAAACGAGATCTCGTTTACTAAACAGGATCCCGTATGATATAACGGGATCCCATTTATTAAATAGGATCCCATTTATTATTTGTCCATTTTTTAATAAGACTGTACTATGACTATCAGCGCTGCAACTTGCTCTACAGTACGGCTGACAACAACATTTGCAGCAATCTCTACCATCATTTTTTCTTTTGCAGGTCCATCAACTTGGAATATTGTTTGAATTTTGATAGAAGCCATCATTGAAACACTATTTGAGTGAAATTTTGTTGAATTGGTACTTGTTTGAAGGACTTGAACAAAGAAGAAAGGCTTTCAAGTTTTTTACATTCATTTGTACATGTTTCATAAATTTGTTAATCATGGGATGACAAAGTCGTAATAAGAGGAAAGATAGGAAGGTATTAACCCCTGAAGAAATTGAAGCAAAGAGAGAGAAGGAGACAAAAAGACAAAGAGATAGAAGAATAAAGATTCAATCAATGAATAATGCTGAAGCATCCAATTCCACAACTATTGAAGATAAAAACATTGAGGAGACCATGGATGTAGACGATGCAAATTTGCAAGAGGTGAATGTGGAAACTAATATGATTATACAAACTACTCCTGGTATGTCTTCAAATCCCTCTATCAATGCTATGGAGAATGTTTCAATAGGCACAAATCCAGGTACTTCTTCAAATCCACCTTTGAATGAAATGGAAATAGTGTTGATAGGAGATTTAAAACAAGCTGGATATAACAATGTTGAGATTGATAATATTCGTAGAGATCAAAATTTAAAACAAATTGTTGTTGAAAATGAAAATAAAAATCCTTTTGTTGAAAATGAAAATGAAAACCAAAACCGTTTTGTTGTTGAAAATGAAAATGAAAACCGTTTTGTTG
Source organism: Cunninghamia lanceolata (assembly GCA_027924645.1). Classification (NCBI taxonomy): domain Eukaryota; kingdom Viridiplantae; phylum Streptophyta; class Pinopsida; order Cupressales; family Cupressaceae; genus Cunninghamia; species Cunninghamia lanceolata. The sequence continues at coordinate 98,231 of BSBN01001313.1, forward strand.
TTGAAAATGAAAACGAAAATTCTTTTGTTGAAAATGAAAACGAAAATTCTTTTGTTGAAAATGAAAATGAAAACCGTTTTGTTGTTGAAAATGAAAACGAAAATCCTTTTGTTGAAAATGAAAATGAAAACCGTTTTGTTGTTGAAAATGAAAATTGTTTTGAAGTTGAAAATGAAAATGAAAATCTAGGATGTGATGTTGAAAATGACAATTTTTTTTTAAAAATTGAAAGAGATGTTTTGGATAATCTTGTTGGTAAAATTTCTTGGAGACAAATAAGAACACATGCCAATAGATTATACAATGAATTTTTTTATCATAAAAAACTATCGTTTCAATGTCAACTAATGATGCAATTAATGAGAATGTGGAAAATGAGAAAAGTAATGAAAACGTTAGGCATTTTTGTTAAATCAAGAAGAAAAGATCAATCACTAAAACATGCTATGTCTACTATTGCTAGTGCCATTGAGTCTATTGGAAGTAATAGTCGATCCAAAGATAAGAATGCAGCAAGACGAGCTATAATAACTACTATAGTGAATAAAACAACTTTGAATAGAAGAATGGTAAGCAATATTAGTGGAATTCTAAAAATACATCCTAAAATATTGGTAAGAGCGGCAAAAAGAAGAGAAAGTATAGAAAATATCCAATTAACCAATGTTGGAGTTTTAGTGGTCGACTCCCGAGATCTGACATGAAACTAAATGTTGAAATCAGATCTTTGATCGAAAAATATTGGCATGATAATACTAGGGTATCATCTAATGCTAGAGATGTTTTAAAATTAAGAGTGGGGTCCAAAGTTCACGATCCTCATCCAAAACACCTATTAGATACAACGCAAACTGAATTTTATAGAAAATTTTGTGATGAATTAGTGTTACCTGGTAATATTAAAATAAGTCAAAGATCTTTTGAAAAATGCAAACCATGGTATGTAAAGATTAATAAGCAACGAATATCTTGTTGTTGTAAAACGCATGTTCAATTTCGTTATTATTATGATGTGTTTCAATATATACATTGTACTTTACATAGTAACATGATTATACAGGAATGTGATATTAATATGCCAACTGAAGCAATAAAAGAGTTTATATCAAGTTTGTTCTGTGAAAGATCTAATGAAAAATCATTTTATTTAAGTTCATGTATTTCTAGACAATGCAATAGTTGTGGCAATCTTTCTTTGTTAAGAGTTTGTATGCATGAAAGTGTTGAAAATGATTTTGAACAACAATTAGTAGATGTTAAAAGATTTAAGAATGTTGAATATTCTTTAAAAGATGGAAAATTTGGAAAGCGTTGTGATTTAATTACAGAAAAGGTTAGTGTGCATGCATTCATATCAGAATTTAAGAGTAAAATTGTACCAAAATATGTCAAGCACTCTCAACAAGCTCGATGGCTTGATGGTCAATTTCGTGAATGTAGAAACATATTTCTAGTTGGTACTATATTATCAATGGTTGATTTTGTGGAAAACTATACTTGAGCTCTGCAAGAGGAAATTTAATCACAATATTACAATTCAGTGCAGGTTGCTATGTTTGTTCATATTGTTTATAGACATGCAGATGATAGTACAGAGAATGATAGAAAAGTTTTGAGGGAGTATCATTTCTATTTGAGTGACAACCGGTTACACTCATCAGAGTTTGTTCAATTTTGTTTCAATATATTTTATACAAATTCAAGAGAAAGAGGAATCTAGATGACTGAACATCTTATATGGTCAGATAATTGTATGGGGCAGTTCAATAATGCTCGAATGTTTTGTTGGTTAAGTAGGGTTCACAAGGAGAATAATGTCCAACATATGTGGAATTTTTTTGAAGCTGGACATGGTAAAGGAGAACATGATGGAGCTGGTGCGTGTGTTAAAAGAATTCTTGCTAGACAACAATTGAAATTTGAGGATGCAGTAAAATTTAAAGATGCATGTGGGATTGTAGATTGGTGCAATACAAGATTATGTACACTTGGATCAAGCGAGTACTCTACAGTTCGTCGATTCTTTTGGTTGGTTGAAGAAGAAAACATTCTACCTAGACTTGATTGTCAGACAATCAGTGGATCTACTAAATGGCATTCATTTAGGAGTTAGAATGCAAGTACATGGACTATCTGGACAAGGGAGCTTGCATGTTTTTGTCAGTTTTGTATTTCAGGAGATTGGGAAGCATGTGAGAATACATAATGGGTTGAAGAGTGGAAGCAAAGACCATTGACACTTGCACAAGCACACAATCAAAATGAAACAACAATTGAAGACAATAATCAATTGTTTACATCAGACGATTATGACCGTGTTTCAGACCTTGTACAAGAAGGTAATTTAATTCAAATTATATTTCATTTTATTTCACTTCATTACTAATTTGTAGTACTTTTATTTATATTTATATGTGTACATATGAATGCATGTATGTTGATTGGTCAAATTTTATGGACATGTGCAAGTTATTGAATCAAAATTTGTTTGCAGGACATGTGTATGCTATTGTTGCACCAAAGAAGAATGAAGAGGAAATGAAATATTGGTTGGCTCATTGTGTGGAGACTAAACATAAGTTAATAGCACCTCGAGAAGATGATGATGGCTTTCCTTATCCAATAGGTTTGGTGATCCCCTTAAGACATCCCCTTAAGCAAATTTTGATAACAAGTCTTTGATCCCCTTAAGCAAATTTTAAGAACTTCTTTGATCCCCTTAAGCAAATTTTAAGAATTTCTTTGATGGTGGCTATCATTATCCAATAGGTTCGGTGGTGGTTGTTGGCACATGGCTACGAAAATACCTCATTAGGAAGAATGGTTTGCCTGCATTCGAAGATTATGAAACACATAAGAAGATTATACACTACTCACATTTGGTGTTGGCAACAAATATAAAACTGGAGAGGTATTGTGGAAAACCTACAAATAAAGAGTTATGGAACATTTCTATGGAAGACCATGAGACAATCATCGATGCGTTGGAAAAAAGAGAGGATGGAGATGGTACAATGGAATAAGTAAATACAGGTAAATATAGTTAAATAGATTTATATTGTTCTTTTAAATACATTAAATACATGTTTTAATATTTCTTGTGCATTATTAGTTGAAAAATTGATTTAAATTATCCTTTTATATCTTTAGGTCATCATCACAAATTCATCACATACTTTGAAACAAAAACTTGAGAGGCACTTGTAAATACAGGTACAAATTGTGTATATCTAGATAGTTTTATATAAATTATTAAAATACATGTTTTGATGATATATTGATAAATTGCTTGTATTATTTTTATATCAGGTGGCGTGAAGACCTGCTACATTCCCCACAAGTTTTGTAAACATTATTTTGAGTTGGCGTGAAGACCTGCTACATTCCCCTACAAGTTTTGTAAAAATTATTATTCTATATATTTTATTTGTTAAATTATGCGCATGTTTTTCTACTTTGAATTTACTTTAAATTTGATTTTATTATATTGTTAAATTGGGTTGCTTTGGGCAACTTCACCAAATTTTGAGAACTTAAGACGTCCCCTTAAGACATCGTAAATTAGGACCCCTTAAGACATCCAAAAAGTTAGCATCTTTGTAGGTTAATTAACATGGCCAATTTGAAGTTGTTAATGGACCACAATACATCCTATGTGCAGTTATGTTCTATGTTTCAATAACCATATATCTCTCAATCCAACTAGATTACACTAGATCATCTTTATTCTATCCTTAAAATTTCTTCTTTATATTTGACATGCTCAATAATGAAGATGAACTATTATATGTCCATGATGTGTTCATCATGCATGTATATGTGCTCTCTATGTTAGCAATGATATGAAATTAACATATGTCACTAAATGTATATGTCCTCTTCCCAACGTAAACAAAAAGTAATGAGAAAATCCATGATTGTCAAATAAATTCTAATGTAATAGCATAATCTAGATCTTGATTATCAAGCAAATTTTAGAAGAAATAATCTCTAGCATCAACCATATAAAATCTACAAAGAGAGATAAGCTATTCTAAGCCTCTTGTTTATATTTGCATTTATGAGTCTCAACTCATTTATTTTATTTTAACTAATTAATAAAATTTAAAAAGCATGCTATTAGACCTAAATAACTATAGCCTATGTTTATTTTCTTACACAATCCTAGACTAGAAAAAAAAATAGATTTTTTTAAAATTAAACAAATATAACTTATAGATCACTATGACTAAAGTTATGAGCAAGTTCTATTTTGTGTATCAAATTCTTAAATGAGCCATGCCCTTTTACTATTTAGATGATGTGATATATTAGTGTGGGCTTAGGTCGATACTATTTAGTTAGTTCCATAAAATAGTAAGATATTGTTAGGTCGATACTATTTATTTTTTGTATTGGAAAATTTTGAAATATTGATGTGTTAATTTGTTGATATTTTCTAGAGTGAAGAAAAGACCTGACAAATCTTAGAAGCCCTAGTGAAGGATATCAAGAAATGGGGCACAAGGGTAGCCAAAGCTCCACTAATATTTATCTTACCAAGACAAAGCAATTGAAGAGTGTAGCTTCTCCTTCTCACCTTTATTTTGCAATTTTCTTATAAAATCTATTAGATTGGGATTAAAAACTTAAAGTATTGTAGATTAGTATCTAGTCTAAGATGTTAAATTTTTACCATGTTTGAAATTGTTAAAATTCCTTGGGGGAAGAAGTTCCCTTTCAAAATATGCATCATGTTCAAGTGTTGAATCAATTTTGCACATCATCAACATTATTCTTCTAATTAGTTTATCATGTTTGGATATCTTGTTAGGGTTTATATGTTTATATGATTGGATAATTTGTATAGATAGAGAAGTTCATACCATTAAATTGTGGCATGTATAACACTATACAATTCTTCTAAATCATCGAATACAATTATATTACAAAAGTCTTATATGGACATCTTGAATGTGTTTTGCATACTTTAAATCTAGAGTTTTTTATGGATATGAACTACAAATTCTATAACATAACACACTTAGAAATTACAAGTTTGGACATCCTGTAATCCTCCTAGGATTCAAATCAAATAAGACAGGTTCAAAACATGTTTTTTCAAGTGGTTTTTTTTACATATACAAGTTTTGGAAAGAACTACTCATAAATTTGTTAAAATGAAATACTTTTCAACCAAATAAAAGAGTACAAATATATATTTAACTTCATTTACAACTTCCTTTATATAAAGTCATAAGGGGAAGATTATTTAACAAATATATAACCTTAAAAAAGATTTCCATAATTATAAACTATTTAAATAAAGCAACAATATCCACATGAAGAAAACAATGCCTACTTATTGTCTATCCAAATAGCCCACACAAGAACAAATAGAGGAAGGTCAGGTTGTATAAACTCCAGGTCCATGAACTCAAAAAATATACAAAGTCCCATACATTCAAAATATAAAGTCCATGTTCAACAATATATGTATAAAGTCCGGATGAAAAATAGTATATAACATAGTCCATGAAATAGTCAAATTATGTAGCCCATGTTCAATAACCTATCACATACTATCTCTATAATAAAGAGTCCTCTTCACACCATGCGAACTACTCAGATGCCCTGAATGACTTTGTAGAAGAGAAAGATTTAGATGAAATCAGATATAAGATGATTAAAAATGATTTAATGACAATTTTTAAATTTATAATTTTTATCATATTATAATTAAATTACCGTGTGAGGCTGAGAGGCATGCTCTGGTGCACCTGGACCTGTCTCTACATGCTCTGAATCAATCTATTTAATACAAGAGAAAGTTCAAGTTGAAATTAGATGTACAAGACAATTTTAAAAATGATTTAATTCAATTTCATTTATAATTTATATAGATCATATTTAAATTATTATACCGTAAGAGGAACTTGTTGTGCATCCTCTATTCTAGGACCTGTCTCTACAGGCTTAGCTACATGACATGTCTCAAGCTATAAAAGAAAAAGAATTTTGAAGACATGTCAACATATATATCTATCAAGAAATTTAATTTAATTGAATTTAAATATAATCTAAATTTTAAATTATACCGTATCAGGCTGCCCATCTCCTCTGTCCTCCTGCTCTGCATGTGTTGTGTGTTGATGAAACGTGTCACTAACAAGCTCCTGTACAAGGTCATTTCTAAGTTAGCACATGTGTGTACAAATTAGGTTTTAAAACATATATATAATTGACTTGTGTACATGTTATATGTTTTTGAACAACCTGAAATGCAGTCAACTCTTGATATAAACTTGGATTATCCAAGTGTGCTGCAATGCCCATCCTCATTGTTGTGTCAACCTGCATAGACATATTTTTAATATTATATTAAATAGTACATGCATGTTTTTAGATACAGTGTTATATCAAAATAGAAAAATCTAAGTATATATAGTTTTTTAAAACAATATACATACTGTAAAAGTGTCCTGTGAGATGCCCAATGATGGAGGAGTGCTCGAGACACCCTGAGATGGAGGATTCAATGTGGAAAAAGCCTGAACCAGTTCATAAATATTTAATGTACACACATTCAAGACTGAATTACAAATTAATATCAAGACAAATAAAATTAATATTTAAAATATAAATCATTCAAAATGTACCCCAAATGGGTGCTTGAGATGAACAGGTGTCGATGAAAAATTAATTTGATCAATGGTCGGACCTGTTGCCATCATCTACACCAAACAATTCGATTGTTAAAATATTAAACAATTTAATTGATCTATATGTTGATTAAAAACACGTGCTTAAAAAATTGTTATAAATTCAACATTTGTACATAACCTATATATACCTGTGTCAAATGATCGGTGGGATGATCCTCAGCAAATAGATAATCAACAAATGATTCACCCACATTATCAGATGATGCATGTATAGCTGAAGTGGGTGCAGCTGGCTGATAAGGTCCATAACACAAATGATTGCAACTCATGCATGTATGAGGCATCGACACGTGTGGAGTGGTACTAGGACCACTTCCATCATCAACTCCTCCATGTTCTCTAACCTGAGCTACCATCATAGAAGTCTGCTCATGTAGGCTACCTGAGAATGCACTCAATGTGCCTAGTGTGGATACCATTGCACGATGCTGGAAGGGCGAAGGAATGACAGCAACAGGAGGATCAATAAGAGGTTGAATAGGCACGGGTCGTTGGGGATCAACCCGTGCCCCCAACCTCTGTTGTGGCATGCCACCACCAATACCCTGGAATGATCTAAAATCAAAGTAGTTGGGTTTTTATTCAGAACAATTAGCATGAGGTGGATAATCAAACACCATCCACCATCTGTCCCAAAAATTGCTAGACATTCCTTCATGCCTACACCACCTGATTGGTATTCTTTTCTTATTTGCAGGAATAGGTTCATTTGTAATGGGATGTCTAAAATATTGCGCTAATTGAGATTTTGTGATTTTCAGATCCAAAATAGTCTTATAGGAGAGGCCATTAGCATAAAATTGGCACCTCTCCTCTCTCCATTTCCAGAATCCATCAAAGTCTGAGTCAATAGACCTCACAGAATCTACAATGTTTTGCATCAAAGATGCAAAATGTACCACGTGAGGAGGCATGAATTGTTCATTGCAAATGGAACTCAATTTTTCTTGTATGGAATCCACATTTTCATTAATTATGGCTCGCAAGCGAGCTTGGTCAGTTCCAGGTGGGGGTGGAGGTGGGGGTGGAGGTGGGGTTGGAGGTGGGGTTGGAGGTGGGGCATCTGGAGGTGGGGCATTTGGTGCTAGGGCATATGGAGGTGGGGCATCTGGCACTGGGGGTGGGGGTGGGGCCGGATCATCTTGTGCATTGAGGAAGTCGTCAACATCAAAGTGAATATCATCCAGATTCATGATATATATAAAAACAGATATGAACCTGCATATATACATATAAACATACAAATTTAAAATTAAATCAAGAATATATATATATATATATATATATATATTATAAATATTTACATATAATGTACATGTTCAAAAATTATAAATTATATACATATGTTTCAAGAAATTACACTTTCAGAAATAAATTTAAATTAAACATACAGATACATGCAATTTTCAAATTGAAATTGAGGGATTTTCATTTGAGAGCTAAATTTTGATTCTTATAGTGAGGGAGACAAGAAATATCAATTTAATAGTATATACAGATCAATTTAATAGTCTAGGGCTATTAGGACTACCATAATTCAAATTTGTTCTCAAGGTTTGTTATCATATGTTAGGTCCAAGGTTTTAATTTTGTTAATTTTTCTATGGAGTTAGGTCCAATTTTCTAATTTTGTTAAATTTTCTATAGGAAAGAGGAAATCATTGAATGTGAACTTTAGTATCTTGTATAATGTTGTCATGACCATTAAGGACTAAACATTAATTGTTATTAAATTCATCTAGATTGTTATATGGACCTTTAAGATAGCCTTAAACCAATAACGCACTTGTCATGAGGGACAATGAACTACAAAGGGACAATGAAATTGTTGTTAAGATGTAAGACTCCTTTAGAGATTCAATTGCATTATCTAGATAATCAAAGAGACATATATATCAATGAAGGGTGAATGTCTAGGATTAGGTGGTGGTGAGGGTAATGAAGGGATTGATGGATTAGAAGGTGGATGGACCAATGAATTAGGATTGGGATTACATGGTGGTGTTGGGATAGGACTAGTAGGCTCTTCGATAGGCCTTCGATTGGATGATGATGAAGGATACCCATATAAGATGCATAATCTAGAGTGGTGTTCCCCTTGTCAAAGGTAACACAAGGATTTAAGGACACTTTCAATCTTGGTGAAAAGGGTAACTTGGACTTGCACATTCTTATTGCGAAGGAACTTGATAGTCTTGTTCAAAATATATGCATCATGATCTACAAGGTTCTCATGATCATTGGGAGGAAATTAGGAACCTCTTAGGATTGTGACTTTGGGTTTGGCATGGTTAACTTGGAGAGGTTGTGTGGCCCATATCCCTATAAGAGGATGAAGGGTGATAGGAGGTTGTACGATGGCTAAAAGCATTCACATGACGATAATGTTCAAGTTTAAATCAAGATATGCATCATGGTCTACAAGGTTCTCTTGTTCAAAAGGTTCATCATATTCTACAAGGAACTCACAATCATTGGTACCAAATTCAAGACCTCCTATTATGACCGGGGGTTTCCTATTGATTATGAGTACAATACTTGCTTCTTTTTTATTGTCACAACCATTTTGGACAAAAGAAATGAATTAGAACAGATGCATCTATGCTATTGAATGATGTCATAGAAACCAATGGACTATCATACTACCTAGGTAGAATCATAATGAACATGTGCAAGACTATAACTAGACTTGGAGTCTAACTACCTTGAGGTGGATATCTTGTGCATGCCACATGATTTGAAAACGTAAATTTGGTGAAGTTGCCTATGGCAACCAAATTTGATAATGGAGATAGGATTGAAGTTACTAGTTGCCTACCTGACTAATCTGAGTATGAAGATGAATATATTCTGATGATTTGTGATTTAAATTTAATGAAGAATTTGATGAGCTTTGTTTTTAACTTGTGATTGTAGGGATTCAATGTAGCTAGAAAAAGATAAATTAGTCAAGATGGTTCTAGCTTGATTTTGTTTCAGGTATTTCCTATTTGCAAAATTATTGTTTTCTATTTAGTTGTTAGTCCCAACTCTTTCCTTTTAAGAAGTATATCAAATCTAATGTAGTAGTAGATACTTCTACATATACAAGTTTCTGTTAGGAGAAAATATCTTTTGCCAAATTTGTATAGAGTTGTCTATAGTGTGTTCCAGGGTAATCAAATGATGTTTAAGTCACAATTTAGAGGGTTGAGCGATAAGTTTGTGTTGAGTCTACAGGAGGTGTTTTCTTACATAGACCTCTCCAAAATCTAGGTGTCTCCATGTCTAACTCAAATGTTTCAAGGGATATTATATCTAGATTAATGATAACATTTTATATATATGGCTATGAGATCCATGATCATATCAATGTTTGGTAGAGAAAAGTTATCTTTAGGGTATCCTTTTTTGATGTCTCAAAAGTTAGTGCAAACATGAATTCCCTTAGTTTTCTTGCTAACTAAGACCACATTAGAGACCCATTTAGGATAAGTAATAGTCTGAATGAACCCCACATCCAAGAGTTTATACAATTCTTCTTTGACCAAGAGGGCTACTTGAGGGTACATTTTGTGTAGCTTTTATTGAATAGGTTTGGCATTGAGGTGAACCACAAGATGATGCATGAATTTAAAGATGAAGTCTCAAGGCATATCACCATAAGACCACATGAAGAAATCAACGTAATCTTTAATAGTGACATGGTTATGCCTTCTTTGATGTCAAGGTCCAGTGGAGCTACTATCTTAGAGAGTTTAGGGTCCTCTTCTATTCACAGGTTGATGTCTATAGCATCCTCAACAAGGAGAGGGGAGTCATCTTGTATTTGAGTGGTATCTAATGGAAGGTGAAGTTTGTCAAATTGAGGAGCTCTTGGGAAGTGTCCATTTTTATTGTATCATTTTAATCGATCACAAGTTTCTTCTTATATCTTGTTGCTATTCTGCCTACTAGGGTGCCTTAGGACTAAAGGGTTCTTTCTTTCTCTCCAAAATAAGCATATGTAGGTGTTAAGTATGGTGGAAAAGTCTTTCTTATGATTACAATGGGGATGTGGTCTTGACACTTCATAAGTTTCATGATGGCTTCATCATTTTGGAAAACATCAAATCATAAAGGGTTGTGTTGGTCCCAATTGATAAGCTCAAGGTATTATAGGTCTAAGGAGATGGTGAGGATAGTGACCTATCATGAAAGAGGTTAGTGGTGGAAAGATCTTCGTAAGGATCATGAGTGGAGCCTACATCAATGTCATTAAGATTAGGGGAACCATTACCAATGAGGTTGGGCTCGTATCACAATTAACATCATGATGTTCATCCTAGGGGCATAACCTAGCTAGTGAGGACAGCTACTTGAGTATCTCAAAAGTTACATAAATGTTGGCTTGATTTCATTCTTGATTAGTTGGCTATCACAAAAACTGTAAAATTTTCTCAATTCTTGATTAGTTGGTTGTCTCTAAAGGTTTGATTATTGAAGGATGTGATAAAGGTTTTATTATGGTTTGTTGTAATTTTTTTACATGATAGTTACCTATTCAATAATGCCTTTAAAATACAATGACATACATTGTTATAAGTAAATTTTATAAAAACCAAATATATATATCATCCCAATGCTATATAATTTTTGACAGTTTGTTCAAAATCTCTCCTTTCATATGATACAATCGTTTCAAAATTTTAATTGTATTTTACAGCTAAAATGTTTAAATACAGCTATTCAACACTCAAATTGAACTCAAATTTTGACAGTTTGTTCAAAATCTCTCCTTTCATATGATATAGTATTTTCAAAATTTTAATTGTATTTTACAACTAAAATGTTTAAATACAGCTATTCAACACTCAAATTGAACTCAAATTTTGATAGTTTGTTCAAAATCTCTCCTTTCATATGATACAGTATTTTCAAAATTTCAATTGTATTTTACAGCTAAAATATCTAAATATATCTATTCAATTCTCAATTTTAAACATAATTTTGACAGTTTGTTCAAATTCTATCCTTTTATATGATATAGTCTTTCAAAATTTCAATTGTATTTTACAACTAAAATGTCAAAAATCAGCTACTGATTTCATAAACAGAAACCCTAAATAACAATTCACAATTTAAATTTTGATTGTATTTTACACCAAAACAAACAAGGGAAGCTTAAAAAGATTCATGGGTAATTTGTAGAAGTGGAAAAATCCACTTACCTGGTGGGTGGATGGTCACTCAACTCGGGATCCCATTCTTGCCTGTCGACTGTTGCTGGTGAAAATGGGGTCTCTGCCATTTTTTTTCAAATTTAATACTTTTTCAAAATAGGATCTCGTTCCATAAAACGGGATCCCGTTCCATAAAACACGATCCCGTTTATAATGGGATCCCGTTTTATGGAATGGGATCCCGTTTTTGGCATCTAGGTTTGGGATCCCGCTAAGGAACGGGATCACGTTTTGTGTTTCAGGCTCGGGATCCTATTTTATAGAAACAGGATCCCATTTTTGGTTACCCGATTTCGGATTTTTTTCTAACTCTGAAATTTCCACCTTAAGTGGACACAACTTCTTGCATTTACCCAGACATCTGTCTTCTCCTAGGACCCCTCAACAGAATGGGGTAGTAGAAAGAAATAATATGACTATGCAAGAGATGGCTAGGGCAATGTTGAAAGATGCAGATCTGCCTAATATGTACTGGAAGGAAGAAGTTCACACTGCTGTCTATCTGCTTAACAAAGTACTACTGAGGGTCAATGGCACTAAGACCCCTTATGAGCTATGGTATGTGTTGGTGTACAAATTTTGTCACCTAACTCTATATTCTCACACCTAAACAAGTGACAACTGGACCAACAGTTGAATCAATTGCAATGATATTTTGCAATGATTCTCTACTTATTTTACAAGGCGTAGCTACCTTCAAATGATATACAAAGAATGGAAACAATGTATGCTTTTCACCAGAAAGTAGAAAAGGTGGTGCTTTTAACCCGAAAGCATTAAAAGGAAAAAAATCTCAATATAATCTAAAAACTAAGAAGTACAAAGACTTTGATTATTGTTATCTCATCCACACCATTGTAAACTCATATCAATTATCATACAATCATCACCATGAACCATTAATCAAAAGAAAAACATTCACAGTAATGAGCCAGAATAAAAATATCCAATCACTTTAATATAGAACTGAGAATCAGTAAATCAATAGTATGATCAACATAAGAAGAATGAGCATTCATCAACCATAACACAAAGTTTACGATCTTTGAATTCCACTGCACCAACTTCAATTCATATATATAAAAGTAACTAAAAATAACAACACATCAAAATTGACCTTCTACCAACACAAAGTTTGCCAAATGATACTATGCATTGACAAACTTTTAGAATATATAGTCTTGCCAACCATAACTGTCTTTAAAATAATAATGGCTTCTTGGCGACATCCAATTAAAGATGTTTAAAATAAGTCATTAACTTAAAAGAAAAATCTCCAGAGCCAATAGTTTTTTTGCAAGAAATAAATATCAAAGCATATGAAAAGTCATCAATTAACAATTATCACATCCTCATCAAGTGCCACCTCCTTTTGTGTCTTCTCCTATTCCTTGTTTTGTCCATCTCCTGAAGCTGAATCGATCTATGCCATTTGAGTTGCTAACACCCATAACTTCACTTTGTATGCTCTATACCTGCCAATGACTGGTATTAACACTTTGCCACTTGGACTGCCAGTGATATTATCCCAAAGCTTCCGTTTACTTATCATCCGATTAACATTCGCCACCCTTTTATAGATTTCTTTGATTTCACCTTTGAAGGTTCAAAGATACATTGCCACTCTTCCAAGTTTTCCTATTGATTCATCGGTGACTATGTCAGTAGCCACAAGTTCTTCAGTAATCATTTTCTTGAAAGTTTGCTTTATTTCTTTGATCTTGAGCTATTAATCTTCATCTACACCGAAGGCTTCTATATCTAAAATTGTGAAATTACTCTTGAGATCTTTCAGATCAAAGAAATATTGAGTCATTGTATCCCTCAATTCCTCTTCTACTGCTCCTAACACAGCCATTCTCCATTCGAGTGTATCTAGCCATACTGTAGATTCATTCTACTTGGGGTCATTTAGGATCTTTTCAGCTACGAGGATGCTAGTGTCAATCTTGGCCATTTCTTGGACTTCTTTAAAAACCATCAAAATACTACTGTTATCTTTCCTAACATTTTGCAATTCTGTAGCCAATATTTCCCTTTTGCTAGAGATCAAGGTGTACAACTTCGCAGCTTCCTCAATATAAAATAAATCATCAAGAATAGTTTTCTCCACCCATTGTTCAACAACATTACCTATTTCTTGGCACCGTTTGATTAGTTGCAGCAAGTTGGGGTCTGCACCATCCATAGTTATGCTCAGTGTCTCCTCTAAAAGTTGAGCAATATTCCTAAAAATAGATTGAATGCATGAAGTCAAAGTTCTCACTTGAGCCTGTAATTTGGCCTTCTCTTGTTGCTCATTTTTTTACCCTTTTTGATAACGTGCTCATGGAGAACTTGGAATGATAAGTTTCCCCTTGAACTATGGAAGGCCCCATATCAATTTAGCTCATGTTAAAATTGACATCAATGACTTCATCTTCATTTTTATTACCAATAAGATCTGCAATTTCCAAAATATGATGTCTGGTAGAGGGATCTGCCACCATTCTAGACATCCTCCTGGCCCTCTTGGGCTTAGTGTTAGAACATAATGTTATTAGGGGGGTCATACCCTTATAACATTTATATAATGTTCTAATATAAGGTTATAAAACCTTATGTTATAAAGCATATACCATTTAATAATTAATAATCTTATAATTATTAGATTATTAATTATTTACAAATGGTTGCTTTGAATAGGTGTGACTAATACCCTTTAGGTATTATGCCACCCCTTCTCCTTTATTTAAGGAGGTTCTCTCTCATTTGAGAGTGTGTCTAAATTTGGAGTTTTATAGTGAATTATATCACCATGCACATGAAGTATTATTGGTCATGTGGAAGTCTGTAGAGGAGTATATCCCCAGGTTTAGTCTATTCTTTAATAGACTATATTTTGTAAGTGTTTTAATAAAATGATGCTTTATGGGGTTGTTTACCTAAAAGGGTTTTCCCCATGTATATCTTGTGTAATGTGTTATATATATGCTTGTATAATTCTCATTTATATTTATTTTATATCTTGTTCATAATGATCAGTATCCTAAGATCCTAATTTCTAACATGGTATCAAAGCAGGTTAGACTATACTAATCATTTTACAGGTTATACTAGAAAAACTTTATGGGAAACCTCTTTGTACTCAATCAAGACATATACAAGACCAATTGTACAATACATATGGTGTGTCTTTTCTATTGTTTTAAAATTAATTTAGCAAAACCAAGTAAGGAAATTCTAAATCTCTTTTGTAAGTGTTATCTGATATATTTTTTTCATACTAACTTTCATTAAATACTCATGAATTTCTTCTAATGACTTCTTCTCTTACTAGATAGATTTTAAAGACCATATTTCTAATTCCTCAAAACCATATCTCTAATTGGATATGAGTTATTTAAATTGGGAAACATTATAAGAAAAGTAAAGTTCAAGATATTCTTAATTTATACCCTTAATTTATACCTTTTTTCAAAATAGATTTACAAGATAAACTTTCCATGGGTATATATATCCCTTTATATGGCTTTAGATAGTTGCTATGATCTTGCTTTAGGGGGGTACATATCCTCTTCACCACGACATAAACACTACGATTCCTTAAAATAGATTAAATGAGTTCAAAATGATGCTTCAACATTACCTACCTCTTTAACTAAATCAGTCCATCTCCTCTTTGGAAGACATGAATCAACTAAGTCTCTCCCCAATAATTCGACTATATGAAGACAGATATATTTACGTGAATCGATGTCTTTTTCGAAAAGAAAATCATTGTTTTTTTAAGGAAGTCGTTATCCTTTTATGAAGAGTTGCATTCCTTATAAAACAAGGGATGCAGTGCGTCAGCTTCCTACCGTTGTATGTGTTATTTGTTGGTTGATGTTGAAATTGATATTGGTAGCAATCCAAGTTTGCTATATTGTTAAGAAAATAAGAATTTATTGAACTAATGTAGTTGAATTTGACATGGAATTGAGCTGGGAAATTAAAACATTTAACATCACTATTTTCAAATGATTTTTAGTTACTGTTGGAAGTAAATAATGAGGGACAAATTTGAAATGGCAAATACTGAGTACAAATATTTTTTTTTCAATTTGTTGATAATAGCTGATAGTTTGTTATATAGAATCCCTTCGAAACATATAAGACAAATGATATATAAGTTTCTTTATGCAAATGCTTGTTAAACAATATAGAGCTTCATTGTAATCTGATTGTTGGCTCCATTTGCATCTTGCAAGATATGTATAAAGATGGTTGTCAATAGATTATTATAGTAAATAAGCTATTGTAATGAAGAGTGTGATGAACAAACTAATTTCTTTGAAATAGTTTTTTAAATAAGACCTTAGCAAGGGAAGTAGAATTATACCTTTTGATATGCATTAGTCCTCCTTACAATTGACACTGATAATAATATTGTTTTGATTAAGTGTGAAGTCTCCTTTTGTTGAAAAGTCTCTTAGCATGAAGACAATATCTGATTTGTCATCAATATACTGTTCATAGGTGACATTGTGGAGTTCATGGAGCAATACCTAAATGATGGACTTGTCACAAGAACAGTTAATAGTTTTTTTATTATCAGTAGTCAAAATTGTTTTCAGATACAAGGAGTGTATGTATGTAACTTGTTTGTTGCATATAATGCAATGGGCAGTTTGCTCTTCTAGTGTTCCATATGCATCAAATTTGTAATTACAGTTTGGACAGAATGCATGGAATGGACTTGAAAAGGCATTGATTATTCTTAATATTCCATGGACCTGCAAGACGTGTTGAAGTATTATTATCTTTTGGCTCAGATTTACAAAATTGTAATTAAAGAAATCCAAGAGTTTGAAATTACTTACCTCAAATGTTGATTGTAGTACTGTGTTTAATCTATCTAAGGTCCTTTTATTATTTAGTTTACCAATATATGTTGACTGACCTGTATAAAGTTTGTTGTCCCTTGAATCTATCCATTTAACAATATTCTTGAAAAGTATAGGTGGGAATTGATTCCTTTGGACTTTGTCTTGCATTGCTAGGAAGTGGTGAAACTTGAATGCATTATCAGTTATTTTTTATCAAGAGAGTTAAGCATTTTTTTCCATGTATCTAAGGAATATAAGAGAAAATGAAAGAGGAAAAATACAATGAATTGATGATTGGAGAGAATAATTGACCTGTGCTTTGTCAAGTTCAGTATCTCCATCTTTCAGATCAACAGAATATTGGTTTCCTTTCTTTGTTGTGGCCACTACCAAGGCACCAATAGTTCCTGTAGAATATTCATCTGTGCTTCTAAGTAATTGTTTGATTGTAGTGCTTGGTATGAAGTTGTACTCTTGACAAATTTGTGGTATGACTTCCACAGTGCTGGAGTTGTTTAAGATAAGGATGCAATCACAGTCACCACAATCATAATTTGTCTTTACAACAATCTCAAAGCCTGAAATCTAGATGCTTAAACCTAGGACTATCTTTTGTTCAAATTGCTTGACAAGGTCACCAGTTATGTTTACAGTCACTGTCATCTCAGCTTTGGCATCTGTTAGGTCAGCCCAAAGCACTTCATGTGTTCTATTGTTTTTATCTAATGTTGTCTTATAGACAACAATGATATCTCCTTCAAATGTCTGTCCTGCTCTCTGGGCATTGAGATCTTCAATAGACATTGAGTTGAGATTTTTTGTCTTTGATCTGTGGGGATTGAAAGAGAATTATTTGAATACTAGGAAATTGAATCAGTATCATATATTTGCAAATTGAAGGTGTCATTTACCTTTTTGTTGATTATTGTTGTTGCCCATGCAATTGTTTCTCTTGTCTTTGGCTGTTTTCCATTTTTTAGCTGCAACAAAGTTGTCAAATGTTAAGATACATGTTGTGGAATGTTAATTTAGTAACTGTGCTTTTTAATGACAAGGAGTTATAATTATGTCATAAATGAAAAATAGAATTTTGTAATAAATAGGGATCAATTCATACCTCCAGATATGTTGAATAACATGGTAAAGTTTATTTATTGACATGAATTGCTCGAGAGCCTTTTGATTTATTTTGCATCATTGATTTCAAGAATTGTAAAAATTGCATCAGGATCAGTCCAGTATGCTTCTGATTTGTAAATACAATATGTTTGTCTATGTACATTACACCAAACATGATCAATGAGTGGTCTAGATAGGGATTGTATACTGTTTAATAGAAAGTTCATTTTGTGTGTTTGCATATGGCTAGAGAATCCTTTTGTTTTCTTGTTATGTATAGACATGTCAATGTTGAAATCGCCTACAATGTATAGAGTAGCATGAATATTTATGCAAGAAAAAACTTGGTGATTTCTATGATTTCTAACAATGGGGTAGCAGGTCTTACATATAGATTAGATATGTTGATTTCATTACCATTGAAAGTTGTTGTTATTGTTATAGCTTCAGCATTATTTATTTTGTGTTGCATAGTTTTTAATATCTTATATTTTTTTTCGGTGAAAGTCATAACACCATGTATATGATATGTTGAGAAATAATTAAAATTTTGAAATGGATTAATAAAATCAGAGGATCGAGTATGTGTTTCTTGTAAACAAAAAATATCAGATGACATTATATCATGGTCATTGAGTATGTCTTCTATATGAAGAGGCAAGTTACATGTATTCAATGTGGACATTAATATTTGTCCAGTATGAATTTCTTTTAAATGTTCAATTTGAAATTTCCACATTGCTGTAGATTGTAGACGTGACATTTCGACAAGTACTTTTTTCTTTATTTTGAAATTGTTTTGTGTAATAGGTTTCATCAGAAATAAGTTGTCAATTGTTCTAGTGCGTGAAAGTGTTGTATATGCCAATCCATGTTTGTTTATGCCTGAAGGGTCAAATGCAAGACCTTCTATTGTAAGTCCTTGGGATCTATGAATAGTACGAGCACATGCTAATTGGATTGGGAATTGTCTTCTAATAGTTATCTTCTTTTGGTTTGAATGCTTGTGAATAGGTTTGGCAATTCGAAGTATAGGTGTCCAATCTTTATCAATGTCATTGGTAAAGCATTGTACTAGCCTTTTTGATTGTCAATGTCCAATTTGTGGATCATTAAATTTAATCCAAACAATGTCAAAGTCAGCAAATTTGGTATATGCTTTAAACGTTCCATCGGATGCATTGACTACACCATCTTGTGTGTCATAATTACCAGTGTATATTTCAACTAACATATTTGGCTTCAACTCTATTTGAGTTGGTAGATTGGTTGAATGATTATAAGATCTTATTGCATGATAATTGTCTTCATATTCATCAATTGAAATCAATATGATTAGATCTCCATGTGTAATTGAAAGCATTTTTCTATTGTGTGTATCAACATCTTTTCTTCTATAAAATAGAAAAGGGAACATTAGGTCCATTGGTGGTGGGCAGAGGCAGTTTTTATTGAGATATTCTAAGTCATCATTTGTTTGTGATCCAATGCGTATTCTATTCAGTATGTTGATGAAATTTTGATTTCTTTGTCACATTGTTGTTTGCAAGGAGTAGTACTTTATTTTCTATTTCCAAAAATTATACGGCATTAGTTCATTTGTTGTTAGTAAGTTTTCAAATACTAAAGAATCTTGTACGGGTTGTGCTTGGTAAAGATCGCCACAAAAAATGGTATCAAGATTTCCAAAGTAGCTAGTAGGCATTTGCATTATATCTTGTAATCGTTTGTCAATAGATCACATAAATCTTGCACCTACTAGTGAAATTTCATCTATCAAAAGGATTCGTAATTGTTGATAATGCTTTGACATTGTATCTAATGTTTCAGAATTCAAAGGAATGAATTCTGACTTGTTGAAAGGCATATGCAATGCTGAGTGTATTGTCATGCCACCAATGTTGTATGCTGCTTTTCCTGTATAAGCAAGAATCAGGCCTTTTGGTTTGTCTAGATCATTATCAATAGAATTGTTGTATATGCGAATAAGACATTGGTATATTGCTTTTGCGGTAAAAGTTTTTCCAGTTCCAGCTCCTCCTGTTAGGAACAAATGTAATGGAGTTTTGTTATTTTCTAATTTTTTTAATACAATGTCTTTTACAATTGCTTCTTGTTCTTTGTTTAACATTTGTCTCATTTTGTAATATTCGACATTGCTAATCATTTGACGATGTTTTGATATTTCAAATGCAATAGAATTTGTTTTGTTTGTTTTGTTGAGTTTTAATGTATCAATATCTAATTCTATGTTATATTGTTCTTCTTGTGATGAATGCTTTTTAGGTGAGGGCTGGTTGTGAGTTTGTTCATCAATAGTTTTTAGGTTGGCAATAGCAGTGTCAATGTCACCCCATGTGTGATTGACATTGTAATTGTATTTGATGAAATTATCTCTAATTGTGCACTCATGATATGAATATGCATTATGCCATGTTTCAAAACCATCTTTTAGTGTGTTTTCATGTATTGTAAATGACACATAAAGTAGTAATTGCTCTCTGTAATGATTCTCTTGGTCAATATGTCTATTAAAATTGACAAATCATATAACATTTCTCTTGGCTTTGGCTTCTAATTTTGTACCATTTTTTTTGTATTCTGAAACAAATTGTGCAAGACAAATGTCTGTTATTGTTTTAGGTCGTGCAAGATAATAGTCTATTAATGAATTGCAAGTTACATTTTCTGAATCATCTGGTTCTTTGTTCAAATGTTTTACTGACTTTAAAATAAATGTTCACTCATTATTAGGCCTGGTGTCAATGAATATACATTTCCTTGAGTTGTAGTTTAGTGGAAGAGATAGTACGAGGTGAACAGCTTGTTGCGAAGACATTTGTTGTAAATTGAGCAATGTATTTCCAAGTTTACTTATCATTCTTATAGCATCTATTTTATTTTGTTCATGTTCTTTTCAAATTCTTTTGAATGCATTTGTCATTGACTTATCCACTTTTGTCATGAAAGAGCTGCAATACATTGCTGCGACATATGCATTAAAGACTAATTGTGCGTCTGTATTTGCATTCCATATTTCTGGTATTTTTTTGGCAAAGCTATTATTCCATATGTGTGCTGGTTTCCTTTTCAAAAAAATTGTGGGCCTATGGATTGTAGATTTGATGGCCATTATGTAATCGTCCTCAGTTAAATTCATTTCTTGTAAAAACATTTTGAAAGAGATTGAATTGTCATAATTTGATTGTTGTAAAGTGGAAAGAATATCTTTTGTTGTTGAAATTGTAGTTTGATCATTGTCTATAGATGGTTCAATAATTGAAGTTTTCCCCATTGGTGGAAGTGGAAAATTATATCAACAATTTTGTTTTTTTGATTTCTTGCATTGCTTGGTATGGTGATGTTTATGTATTATAGCTAAGTCAGGATGTAGTTCTTCAGTATTACATGTTATGTACTTGTCTACAAATTCTTCAATATTTGCATTACTATCTCTACCATAAATTGGTGCATCTCTAATCCACAACAGGAAATGGTCATGTTCATTTCCACGATTTTGGAATTCAGTTACAGAGAAATAATCCAAGATTTTCCCAAAGAAGGAATTGTCTGTCAATATTAGTTTTTTTATTGCATTGATTCTATGCCTATAATAACGTGCACATGTCACAGGATCTTTCCTTATGAGTTGAAATTTGTCAGTTTTATTTGCTATGCTGTGTTGCTGATTTGTTTTTGTTTGATATGTATTGTGTAATTCTTCAAGCATTTTTGATAGTGGCTCCCAGTATTGTTTAACACTTGTAAATGTAATAAAAAAAGGCAGGTGGTCCAAGTTGTCTAATCATTGCAAATGCATTTCTTTTTAATTGGTGCATATAATCTGGAGATATTCTTATCCTTTTGAAATCAATGTAACCAATGTTAGATCTAAGAATCTTTTCTAAATTGGGTTTATGTTTGACATATTTTGCTACTAGCTTTCTACCTTTTAGTTGACCTTTGCGTAGTCTTATCCACATTGTGGATAGAACTTGGTGTATAAGTATCTTAATGGTCTTGAAAAATAGATTTGTTGTATGGTAAGCAAACTTTCTATTTGAGTTTTGTAATTCCCATTGTGTAATTTTTTGGTATGGAAAAGATTTGGTTATGTTTTCATCACGTGGTTCCCCAAAGAATAGTATAGGAAAATTCATTTCTTCTGCATATTTGTCTTTAAACAGTCCAATAGGATTATGGCCTTCTGCTGGTGCAAGTTCTATAATCTTGTCTTGCATTTCATGTATAGATTTTGATTCAGTGAATCCGTGTATTAAGGTCTCACAAGGTTTTTCATTTTCTATATCATTTTCGACATCGCTCTCACTAGTAGTATTTTCATTTATTTGATCATTGTCATTATTGTATCGAAGAGTTTTTTTCCAATCTTTATTTAATTGAACATTTTCCATTTTATATAATGTTATTTTGCATAATTGTTTTAAAGCTTTCATAATGATAGTTGCACATACCATTCCTGTTTTGTATGCATTTCTATATTGTAGTCGTCTTTTAAGAGCAACAACAATTGTAGATGTCTCATTAGTAGATTGCGGTAATGCTATTTGTATAATGTCTATGTTAACTGGCACACTGATAATAGAGCCTATTAGACGCATTTGGGAATTTTTGTATCCTACTTGCCATATTTGTGCAAATGCTATTCTAAGTGAGACTAAACATTCTTCTAGTTGTGAAAGCATTGCTACATAGTGCAATGGTTTATTCATTCTAATATAATCTAGTGTTGCATATCTAGGTAGTTTGAGATGGTTCAATGATGCTTTACAATTGCGACAAATATAGTTTTCTGGTAGAATACATGTTTTTTTTGTTAATTTGAAATATGCATGCTTTTGTTTGTCCTTCAGCATTGATATATCTTTCTTGAAATGCAATATTTGACAAATTGAACATGCATATTTTGGCGTGTCTTGAATTTTTTTTTTGAATATTTCTAATGGTGACATTTGAGTTTTTTTTCCCAAGGTTGTAGGTGCTAGTATATTTCTTGCACGTATTCATTTTTTAATTTCTCGAAGTGATACAAGCTTATTATTTGTAATGTTTTTGGTTTGGCTCAAAAAATTTATGTGATGTATATTATTATTTCTAATGATTTGTTTAATGTTACGTAATCTTATATGTGGTGATGTTGAATGTGATTGAATATCAATTGATTGTACTTCATATGGAACGAGTGGCTCAAAATGGCCATAAAGAGGATTTGCATCGTGAAATAAGATAGAGTATGCTTGTCCATGTGATGCTTTGTTGAAATGTAAGTACTTCTTTCCTTTTGTCATTGACCAAACAGATATTTTTATATTTAACCATTTGGATAGCCAAAGAATACAAAATATGTCTCCCCATAATCCAATTTCTTGATTATTTGTAGTTGGTATTGCAGAGAGTTGCATTCGACGGAGGTACATTTTGACATCTTCTATTTTGTGTAATTCATAAAGTGTATGAGGATGCAATTGATATTTATATGAATTAATTGCTTCTATGTTGCCTTGTGAAAGGCAATTGAGGAAGTAATCGATAAGTCCATTGCGTACTTCAATTGATGTATAGCGATGATGAAGTAAGAGTTCTAATGCATCAAAGAGACAGTCACCTACATTGTATTTAAATGTGGTGATCCTAGACAATCCTTCAAGGCGTAATGCATTGTCGATATTGGAAATTTGAGTCTGATTTTTCAATGTATATTTGTCAACTTCTATTATTTCTTTTATATGTGTTTGTATATTGTTTGATTGTGTTTGATAATGTAGGATTGGCTCAAAATGACCGCAAAGAGGATTTGCATCATGGAATAAGATAGAATATGATTTTCCATGGGATGATTGATTGAAATGTAAGTACTTCTTTCCTCTTGTCATTGACCAAACACATATTTGTATGTCAAACCATTTGGATAGCCAATGTATACAAAATATGTCTCCCCATAATCCAATGTCTTCATTGTTTGTTGTTGGCTTTGCAGAGAGTCGCATTCTACGGAGGTACGTTTCGGTATCTTTTATTCTATGCAATTCATATAGTGTAAGAGGATTCAGTTCATAGTTATATGAAGTAATTGCTTTTGCATTGCCTTGTGAAAGACATTGCAGGAAGTAATCAATAGTTCCATTGCATATTTGGATTGATGTGTAGCAATTGTCAAGTAGAACCTCAAATGTATCAAAGAGATAATCTCCAACATTATATTTAAAGTTGTTAAGCCTAAAAAATACTTCAATTCTTAAGGCATTATCGATGTTGCAATCTTGAGATTGATTTTTGAATTCATATTTTTCTACTTCTATTATTTCTTTCTTTGGCACTGCTAAAGAATCTATCTTCCTTTTCATTTTTTTATGCCTTGAAACAAAGTTTATAATTGCAGGATAGGAGGGATATGTTTTACCTTGGATATAGATGATGTGGATGTTTACTAAATTCGTATTTGTGTCTGATCTTTATATTACCACTTTTTGTTCTAATACCTCTTCTTGCTTGTGGTTTTGCAATATAAAATTGTCATTGTTATATTCACATGGTTTTATTTTTGTTCTAATCATATTCAATAAATGAACAATTTTCCAATTATCTATTCACTATATGGACATATGCAGTCTGCTAAGTTTTTGTGAAGTGGTGAGACATTGTCAATCTATCGTTTTGATAGAATTTATGATTACAATTATACACTTTGTTCTAAACTAATATAAAATAATTGTTAAATAAAAACAAAAATTCATGTCATAAATAAAATAGTTCTAAAATATAATAAAACAATTCTTAAAAAAGATAGCTTTGTCTTTTTTCATCTATTTATTATCTATTTGTATATGTGTAATAATTTAAATAGATATTAAGATGTAATAGAGAAATGTAATTAAAAATTTCTTTTTCTCCTCGATCACTTGGCCACATAAAATACCATATTGATAATGCTTATAACTGATCTAGGTTCAGTTTTGATTGAATTTAAATAAATCAATATTCTAGATATAGATATGAAAAATGATATGGACTACAAGTAGAGATTCTCAAAGAAGCATTAAACTCAAAACATTATGTATCATAATTGTTTTAGTATGCTCTTACAGAAGCGAAGCAGAAAAGAAATTGCTTATACATATTAGACAGTTGAACTAGATTCATTATTGTTAGAACTGGAAGCATCAGGAACTGGAAAGGTCATCAGAGTATTTGGAACAATTGGACTAACTTGAGCAGCATTTGAGATAGTGGGCACAACATTTTGGATAGGGGCAGAGTGATGAAGCAAAGGTGGATGAGGAACATGGCCCAAGAGAAAATGAAGGGCAAGAAAAGTCCTTTTGACCCGTGATGCAAAGTGTGGACCAAGTTGTAATTGATGGGAATCCACAACATTTTGCATAGTGAGGATACTGTTGATAACTGAGAGGGGGGGGTGAATCAGTTATCCTAATTATTTCCCTTATTGAACTTTCTTTTTAATTGATGCAGCATAGAATCAAACACAAAAACATTAATCATGAAATAAGAAACACATGACACAGTATTTTTGACGTGGAAACCCTGTTAAGGGAGAAAACCACGGGGTGATTAACCCAAAATTATTCTCTGTTAGAAGAATAGGAAATTACAAAATGGCACTTGCCAATTAGGGCTCACTGCCCGAGCACACTGCTCACAAGAGGCCCACTGCCTACAAGAAGACACACTGTCTACAAAGTGATAAGAATCACAGTCTTGAACTGATTGGAAGCATCTACATATGCTGGAGTTCAGTTCCGGTTAGGCTCAGTACACTGATCTGCTGCACTTCATCTTTCCTCTGTTCTTTATTCTGCTATCTTTCACATACCGGATCCTTTTTGCTACCTCTGCTCTGTTCTGGACTTATTCGCATATATCTTCACACCATCACACACTTCACAACTAAATCCATCCTCTATATATATCCGCACAAGTAATTTCATCACCTTCCTAGTCGGCATCCGGAACAGTCTAGTTTCTTACAAACTCTTGTTCTGTCGGCTGAATCCTTCCTCACCAAGCAATGCGGATCAAGCATATACTTGTAGATATCATTAATCATGTCGGCCAAACATGATTCATGCCTTCACAACCTCTATCATCAATAGTAACACATCCGGAAAGTAGTCTGATACTCTGTCAGTCAGTTCTTCCTCTGTTTTCACTGTCTCTCAGGAATCCGGTACTCAACTATTCATATCTTTTTCCTTGTCCATCACCGGAGGCTAAATCCTTGGAATATACCACTCAAGGTAGTCCTCTTGACTTCCCCAAATCCGCACTGCACCAAGACACTTCCTCTGAGAGATCCGGACCAATCTGTCGGACCTTGCCACATGCTCTGTTCTTGTTCACCGGACCACAACATTCTTTATTCTGACTTCCGGTAGAGACACATCATGACTTGCGGATATGTGGGATGACCTTTGTTGCCATCAATGACAACAACCATGAATCCATATAGTGTCTCTTGCCAACAATCTCCCCCTTTGGCATTGATGGCAACACTTAGTGAAAAATGACTAAGTGTTTACACTATGCTCCCCCTTTGCTGATGCTCTGTCTTTATATACAATTTCCGGAACTCCCCCTTAATTGGATTCCTCATTTTTCACTGCTCCTCACTCCCCCTTTGACATCAATGGCAAAGGGTAGGGTCCGCATATCAAAATTTTCAAAAATTTTCTATACATAGCCGCATATTTAAATACTCACATATACTGAAGAATGTCTGCAAAGGATGTCTGCAATTGGATCATTTCTGTAGCCCAACTTTGCTTCATTCTATCCAAAATTGAAATGTGACCACTCAACAAAAATGCAAAAGCTTCTGCCCGCTTGAGATCTGTCGGATCTTTTGTTTGGGCGGTGGTCTGAGCATCACTGATGGCCTCATGCATAGTTTCCAACTTAGGGATTATAATCCGTCTAAGTTCTCCCATCCGGTTAGTGATGTTCTTCCTTTCCTTCTCAAGATTCTTTATTTCATTCAAGACTGCAATAGTCTGACATTCTTGATTTATTATGGAGGAAGAGAGAGGATCAAAACTTTGAGATAAGCTTTGTAGCTTGTCCTGTTCCTCTTTTATTTTCTTGTCAATTGCTGCTGTTGCCTTTGGCCAGGATATGCAAAATTTGTAGATGTCACCGCCATCCTTAAGAGCATTCTCTAAGCTCTTTATTCCAATGCTCACAATCTTCCTATCTTTAGAGATTAATTCTAATACCTCTGAAAATCTTTTATCCAAAAATTCCTTCCGGACCTTTTCTTCAGCTGATTTTTCTAGAGAATCAAAATGTGTATCAACACTGCTGACTAAGGTTTTTAGATTACTGGAAGAGGAGGCTGTCGGATCTATCTGGATTGATGGCATAATCTTTACAAGTACTCCGGAAGCAGCCTCTATCAACTCACAGTCTTCCATATGAGACTTCAGGAGTTTTTCATTTGCCTTGGCATTTGCAAATGAAGCTATCTTCATTGTTTGTACCGGAGAGAGAGAGTCAAAGTCGAATGGGCCTTTTAGAAGCTCCGGTTCATCAATCTCTAAAGTTTCTTTGCTCAAAAATTGTTGAACAGTTTGTGCAGTGTCTCTTGCCGGAGACAGATGTTTCTTTTCTTCTGCAGTCTTGGAACTGTCAACCTCTTTGTCTTTCACCACTGCTTCCTTCTCCTTTAATTGCTCTTCTTCTTTGGATCCGGAGACTGTAGGGGAAACCGGAGGAGAGATGCTTGTATGTTCAGGGCCCACTTCTTCTGGAGCAGAGGGTTCCAAGTCCTCAGCTGTTTCTGTACCTAAGTCCTCTACAACAGGAAGATTGAACCTTTTGAAGGCCTTCCGGAGGATCTCTTCTGTTTCTTGGGCCACTTTGTCAGTCTCACCAAGCATGAGTTGATTCATCCTGGCTTTACTTCTGAACTCATCTTTGCAGTCCTTGAAGATTATGTTCATTGTCTTGGGATCAATTTGAGGATATAGCTGAATAGCTATTTGCTCCCGGATCTCAAGATCTTTTGCATGAGCATTGTTCTTTCTTACTTCCAATTCCTTTTCTAGGCTTTTAGGAATAAGAGATATGATCTCAATGAAAGCCTTATTATATATGTTCAGATATTTGACTGTGGCTTCCTGCAGAGTCTTTTGGTCAGCCTCACTGAAGTCATCATAAGATTCAGTCATTGGTTGAAGGTTTCCATCCACCGTGACCGACTTGATTATGCTCTCTAGAGACAGAGTGGGCTTTTCAACAGATACCTCTGCCATTTCATCCTTGTCTTGGCCTGTGGAGGGCTTACCGGATCCTTTCTTCTTCTGTTTCTTTATTTCTTTTACTCCCTCATCTGACTCTGTTTCCTCTTCATCCTTTTGGCTTCCATAAGCCCTTGTGGCTTTTGTCTTGGATCTCTTACCGGATGCCTGGACTTCCGGTTTTGAACTTTTGGTTGTGGGAGGTGCAGATCTCTTTGATGATCTGGTCCGGGTGGGAGCTTCAACCGGAGCACTTTCTTTACTTTTCTCTTCTTCCTCAGCCTTCCTCCTCTTTTCCCGGCTGGCATCAAGTGCCTCTTTTGAGATGCCTAGGCCTTGAGCAATGTGCTCTACTTCTTTTCTCACCTTTCTTTTAATCTCAGGTTCCCTGAGTTCTACATGTATTTTTACACTCAGCTCCTCAAAGGTTCCAAACCTTTCTGCCTTAGGATCTTTGGGCTGACTTAGCATGTGTTGAACATGCAGCTCCACTATCTGTTCATCCACTTCATACCCCATGGGCATGATCCAGACAGTCCTTGGCTCCACTGCCTCCATTAGGCACTGATCAGTGTCAACCATAAAGCACACTGAGTCTTTGTATTTTTCAACAAGAGACTGGGGAATTCTCTCTCTTGCTTGCATCATGCTCTGAAAGTTTTTGAAGTATCCCCATAGAGCTGTATTTCTCGCTTTTGCATCCCCAAGTCCATGCAAATAGTCTCTTATCTGGACTGCAACAGGTTTGTCATTCTGCCATACCCATCCACTTGATCCGGGTAGCTCATTCATGAAGTAGAAGAATAGACATACAATAAGAGTACCATACTTAAAGGAATTCTTCTTATCCTTCTTGATTTTCTGTATATTTTCCATTAATTGGCTTAGCAGTAGTTCGCAGAGATCATATTCTGCATTCTTTCTTAGCATTTCATAGGCAGTGTATACTGCAGTTCCGGATACAGAATTCTCCCTGCTGGAGTGATAGATCTTGTATCCTATTATCATGGATGCATATTTGATATCCAGATCCGAAATATCTTCAATGGTCATTGCCCTCTTATCAAATTTTGATCCGGTGGCCTCAGTTACAATGTTGTTCTTGACAGATTTGAGGATAGGTATCCCTCCGGAAGAGTATAGACCAGTTACTGCTCTAATTGCCTCTTTTGTGATCTTGCAGGGTCTATCCAGCCATAGAAAGTTGTCATGCATCCTGCTCAGTACATACCGGACCCATTCATCTTCTTCAAAGCAGGGGAAATGAATAAATTGCTCAAACTGTTTCTTCTGGATATCCTTATACTCTGGTTTAAGCTCAAGAGCATTGTCTATCAGTTGCTTGTGATAGAGGTCTCTTAATTTGAATTCCCCAAATTCCTCAATGCTTGCATGTATGTAAACCCTAATGTCTTCAGTATGTAAAACTCCGTGAGGAACACTAGAGAAGGCTCCTAGTGGATCTACCTCCAATGATTTGTAAGGATGTTTCTTGAATGTGGGGCGAGGTCTATCAGAGATCTTAACTATATTTGGAGTAGCCATTCTTCAAAGATTTGTAGTGAGATAATGAAAAACGGAGAATACCTTATGCGCCTTCGGTTTGCACGGAGTGGTTGGATTGATTTCTTTATGCAATAACTTCGGCAGGAGATCCTTGGTGTGCTTGATGAACCTTGTTGCAGAGCTCCACTTTTCGCTTCTTCTTGAGTGCAGAATGAGCAAATGACTTTTGAGAAATCCCTTAAATTGCTCCGCGAACCCTAATATCTGTCTGCACTAAATGCTTCACCTACATCATTCCGGTTTGCCTTGTCTGGATAGCTTGGAGTCTCCCGGATTAGTCCTGATCTGTGAATATCATCCGGATCTTTCAATCATGAATAAATTGAGGTAACATATTACAAGAACATCCCAAACACTCTGTCCAATCCGCAGAACAAGATAGTGCACTTCCGGATCTCTCCGGACCTTTTTGTAATCCTTTATCATACCGGAGCATCTCCCTGAGCATGTCTTATTTGATCGATCACAGCTTTTTCATGACTCCATGCGGACCTCTGAAAACTTGACTGAAGCATCTCAAGACTCATATCTGCAAACCCTTTAATCCGCATCTTGTGCCACATTCGGCACCACTTGTTTGGCTGGGGGAACAGGATTTTCTTTGAGTCTCCCCCTGAGCCTGAGCTCACTTTTTAATTTCCGGAAGAAATATCAGCACCAGAGTCTGGTGCGGATCCAACCTCTACATTCTCTGAACTTTTCTTCACCCAAATCTTGCTCATCTGATTCCTAACTTCATCCGCATTCATCTTTTGTTTACCCTTGTCTTGATTCTGATTATACACCGGACCTGTTTTGTCCTGATACTTGTTTCTGCAGACTTTAGCATTATGACCGGACCTATTGCAGATTTGGCAAGTAACATTTCTTTGCATATTTGACTGATATCCTCTTGATCTGCATTGATTAGCCATATGACCTACTCTATTGCATGTGAAGCATCTACCTTTGAATGATTTGTTTACTTGCATAATTCTGCATTCATGGGATTTGTGTCCATACCTTTTGCAGTTGAAGCACTGTCCGGAGAAGGATGAATTAATCTGATTCATTCTCATTCTGCACTGATTAGCTTTGTGACCAAAGTGGTTGCAGCTGTGGCAGTATCCATTGAAGGATGGATATCTTTGAGCATTTGGCTGTCTTACCGGAGGTCTTCTAGGCCTACTCCTTGGATTTTCTGATCCAAGATTCTTCTGACCGGATCCAGAGCTTTCTCCTTTCTCATATCCCAAACCATACTTGTCATCTGTCCTCTTTTGACTTCCAAGAAGAACTTCAAGTTGAGCAGAACTTATCTTGAATTTCTCTTTATATTCATTTGCTGTTTGAAGGTCTCTTTTGAGAGAGGCAATTTGATCCTCAAGTTTTTCTTCATCATCTTTGGCATCTTCAAGATCAGATTCAAGATGTCTGATAATCCTGTCCATCTGGTGGCATTCTTCTGATTTTTCTTTAAGAGATTGTCTTAGATTGTCTTCAGCCTTTCTTTTTTCTTCAATCTCTTGAGTAAACTTTATAGTTCCTGATTCCATTTCATGTCTTAACATAATGACTTCTTTTGATAACTTTTCACATAACTTGGTTTGCTCAGTCAATTCTTCATTTGTATTGCTTTCTTCACTTTGTCTTGCCAACTGTTGGAGCAGCTCCTTTCTCTTTTTCATAGAGAGACTTAATTTGTCTTTTAATTCTCTCATGAATTCATCAGCCTGTTTGAGTCTTTCCTTTAATTCACTGACTTCAGAATTTGACTGTTCAAGATCCTCAAGAGCAGTCTTGAGTTGCTCCCTTAAACCATATGCATCCATTTGAAATCCCAGATCTTCCTCAAGCTGTTAGGCTCTATTAGGAGGAACTTAGCTCTGATACCAATTGTTGATAACTGAGAGGGGGGGGGTGAATCAGTTATCCTAATTATTTCCCTTATTGAACTTTCTTTTTAATTGATGTAGCATAGAATCAAACACAAAAACATTAATCATGAAATAAGAAACACATGACACAGTATTTTTGACGTGGAAACCCTGTTAAGGGAGAAAAACACGAGGTGATTAACCCAAAATTATTCTCTGTTAGAAGAATAGGAAATTACAAAATGGCACTTGCCAATTAGGGCTCACTGCCCGAGCACACTGCTCACAAGAGGCCCACTGCCTACAAGAAGACACACTGTCTACAAAGTGATAAGAATCACAGTCTTGAACTGATTGGAAGCATCTACATATGCTGGAGTTCAGTTCCGGTTAGGCTCAGTACACTGATCTGCTGCACTTCATCTTTCCTCTGTTCTTTATTCTGCTATCTTTCACATACCGGATCCTTTTTGCTACCTCTGCTCTGTTCTGGACTTATTCGCATATATCTTCACACCATCACACACTTCACAACTAAATCCATCCTCTATATATATCCGCACAAGTAATTTCATCACCTTCCTAGTCGGCATCCGGAACAGTCTAGTTTCTTACAAACTCTTGTTCTGTCGGCTGAATCCTTCCTCACCAAGCAATGCGGATCAAGCATATACTTGTAGATATCATTAATCATGTCGGCCAAACATGATTCATGCCTTCACAACCTCTATCATCAATAGTAACACATCCGGAAAGTAGTCTGATACTCTGTCAGTCAGTTCTTCCTCTGTTTTCACTGTCTCTCAGGAATCCGGTACTCAACTATTCATATCTTTTTCCTTGTCCATCACCGGAGGCTAAATCCTTGGAATATACCACTCAAGGTAGTCCTCTTGACTTCCCCAAATCTGCACTGCACCAAGACACTTCCTCTGAGAGATCCGGACCAATCTGTCGGACCTTGCCACATGCTCTGTTCTTGTTCACCGGACCACAACATTCTTTATTCTGACTTCCGGTAGAGACACATCATGACTTGCGGATATGTGGGATGACCTTTGTTGCCATCAATGACAACAACCATGAATCCATATAGTGTCTCTTGCCAACAGATACAATCATTTCGTATCCAATTTTGATAGCATTATAAACACACAACATCATTGGATCCTTGCGTATCTCATTAAAGGTAAAAAGACCTCCTATGAGAGCTAAACCATAAAACAGTTCATAGTTATCAATTGCTGACTTAAAAGTTTCCTCCGGTATGAGATAACTTTGTACATAGTCAAATGCCAACTTTTTGAGGAGGTCAAAATCTTTGAGTAGATCCATTGCATTGGAAAGGAAGATAGAAACAGTTTATGAGTACTGTAGTACTTGTGGAAATTCTTGAAGGATTTCTATCCCCACTACTGTTCGAATTGCCTCTTCCACAACTGCACAATCAATCATAAAAACATGGGCAATCTTCACAGCATCATATCTTCCAATGTTTGTTGGTTCCCATTTTTGAGTTGGGAAGAATATACGTTTGTTCTTTTGCCACTCCTTTATTTTGAACTGTCAAAATGGTGTGTAGAAAAGAAAAAAAATTGTAATAGAAAATCTTTGATCAATAAGATAGTGAAATATATTAAATATAGAAAGAATGCAACATAGTACTGATCTAAGTAATATATTGTATAAATTGCATCTTTTGAATTTACATATGTTTTAGAAATTGTTTTATCTTTGTTTTCTTTGGTTGTTAACTTATAAATGATGAACTATTTTATGGGTAAACATTTTAAATAGGCTTTATGTCAGAAAATGAAGCCATACTCAAAAGATTAAGCTAAAACAATAAATCCCCAACCCAAGATGGGAACGTGGGATTTGAGAAAGAAGAAGTTGCTTTGAAGTTAATTACATTAGGGATTCAAGATACTGCCCAAGGTGTCTAATCTATGCAAATGATCAAGAAGATTATCAACAATCGACTTGTATGTTATTTCTGTGTGTGTCATATTATTGCATACAAATTGCGCATGCAAAATTTAAGAAAGATCATGTTTATAGAAACAAAGCTATATGATCTTGCTCTGAGATTCTTCAAGAAATTCTTTGAACTTTGTCAAAATAGTAGTTGGTAGCTATTTTGAAACGCAATTTAAAACCTCACCATCAAAGTTCATAACCATATAAGTAGAAATCTTCGAGGTGAGTGCACATAGAATGGCCAATTTTGCAACTAGACCATTGAAGCCAATAACAATTATCATAAAGAAAATTGTGCACATATAGAGAGAGCTCTATGACAACATTATCAAATTCAAATCAGGCAATAGACATTGTTCAAATCAGATCATGTTCAGTTACGAGAGTTATTATATAAATATATTTATATATACATAAAAATACAAAGACAAAGAAGTCTATACTGTTGCCCTCTACTGAATGTTGGTTGCATATACTTCCTTGTTTTAGATTGGAATATTCATACTACTTCTTCCATGCCTATTTACCTTGAGTTGATAATGATTAGTAACTGCCAAAAAAATATAAGAACACTATTACATCGCATATCAGCAATATGCAAAAATGTAAAGTGTTTTTTACTAGAGTGAGCAATAGCAGCACTATGAACACCTCGACTATCATAATAGCATATACTTGTAACATGATTTCATCCTCAGAAAAGTGAGCCATTTCTTTTCCACACTGGATAACTATATAATTTGTAACTGCAATTGCATAGAACAACTATTTGCAAGTTCTTAGCATTCCATCGATCACATTTGCATTTTCTGTCAACCAATCATTAAATATCCTTTAGAATGTAGGTTGTATCAAAGTCTATGACTATTATACTTGTTTGAAGAATAATTATACTGTCATGAGTGGTATATGTAAGTTCAATATGTTATTCATGATGATTTGATCAGGATCGTGACTATGAATAGTAAATTGATATCTAATTATTTTTGTGGAGTTTTTGCAATTCAAGCTCCATTTTCATGACAGTGTAGAAATTGGAGGACAATATCATTCAAGTAGAGTTGGTCATACATTAATTGTTTTACTTTGGGTGATCTACATGAAGCTCTAAAAGATTATCTAGTGACAACAATATATGTTCTTCGTGATGAATTGCTCTTATTGGAGCTATTGCTTTTTATTAGCATATAAGTAGTGGGTCTAGTCATGAAAATAGAAATGATGGTCATTATGTTTCAAATAGACAATACCTATGGAACTAGTACTATTCCTGTGGATGTATCCAGTATTGAAAAGTTGTACTATTGTTCCAATTGATTAAAACTAATTTCAGCTATAGTAAGTTACTTTTTTTTTTTCACTTTTAGGATAAAGTACATAGTGTAGTGCCCCTCACCTTGCTTCCGTCAGACTGATAGTACTCCTAGTAGGATTATATATCATGACATGGATTCCTTGTTATTACGTTGAGTTGTTTATGGACCTATTTCTTTGATGACGATTGATGAGATTGGATTATTGATATTTTATGTTTCATAGTTTGATGGACATATTTGATATAATGGATTAATGCTATTTCTGAGTTTAATGTGATATTTAATCAGGGTTATGATGCTCTAACAATAATTGTTTTACTAGATCATATCGTATTGATTGTTCTATGTTCTTGTAGACAACTGAATATTTAATTGTGGATGTATGTGAACAGAACAGTGTCGCATTACTCGTGTCCGAGTACCCTGCCATGCTGCGATTTCTGTTTACTGTGTGCATGACTTCATGTTGTATATATATGTTTAACCTTGAGGTTTGTTGCAGGATGCAGGTACCGAGCATCGACTCCACCTAAACTAGCAGGTCTGAGCGTGCCCTAGCCAATGGAATTGTTGATGGGAGTTAACATAAGGTTCCCTAGTTGTCCGTCGTCCTTGTAGAGGATAAGTCTTCAGTTTTGCATCTAGTCATTGTTCTCAGTTTCGTTTGTCTTCATGGGTTGTCGTCTTGCTTTCCCTGCACGATTGATGGTCGAGTAATTGCATGATTATGATTGGTTAATTGTGGTATACAAATAGATAAATTTGATTAATGTTTATTAAATAGATTTATAAATAATTATTAGTTGTTATATAACAAATGTATATTAAATATTAAATAAATAAAAATAAATAATTAAGAAGATAAATTAGTTATAAAGTGTTATTATAGTTGGGGAATTGTTCTATAATTAATAAAATCAACATGAAAGTAAATATATGTGGCCAAGTAAATAAGTGATTAAATAAAGTAATAAATATTTATGAGTTGTTATATATTAATATCAATATAAAATACTAAATTAAATAAAGTAAAAATTATAAGTTGTATTTTATTAAATGAAAGTTACCCTTGAGTAAATAAAGGAATCGGGGTTATATTGTAATGGTATTAAAAATTAAATGAAAGTAAGCGGTATTTTCAGTTTGCATTGGATCGTGAGGTGGAGTACAAGCAATCAGGGTAGGAAATTCTATATAATGAGCAGAGAGAAGGAAGGGAAGGGAGGACAGGAATTAGAGATCCGGGAAGAAAGACGGAGCTGCGAAGAACAGATTGAGGACATTGCAGCGTATACAGGTTCCTTCAATTGTGTTAATATTATTTTCTCATCTTGCAATCAAGGATTATATCTAGGGTTTTTATTCTGCGCATTCCTCTACTCATTCAAAGCATTTTTAAGTTATTCTGTGGTCATTATACTCTGAATTTCTGTATTATCCAATTCATTCCTGCCAAGTGCATTTGCTTGAAAGTTTGTAAGGCCAGAATAGCAATTATTTGTTCTCCGAGTATGTGTTGATGGATGTTTAAGCCCTTGCAATGAATTTATTAGGTGTATATCCTGCATTTATTGCATTTCGTATGATGACATTTAGATCACGACTGCCTTCTTTTTCTGTGCTAATTTTCCCAACTATGCAAAACTTCCTGCGCCTTTGGATATGATACGTCTACCACATGAAAAGTGTGAACCATTCTACGGCCTGAAAATCCAACTGCACACAGTGATCTTATCAATTCCTCTATCTTTCATCAATTGAAACGCACCGCACTAGGCCTCTTCTGCGTAGATGTCTGAGAAAAGAGCATAGTTTGTGTAGTCAAAAGGAAGGCTCGCTGTAAATACTCCTAGGCCGATATTCATTTGTGATTTGCAGAAAATGCCCTACTGATTTAATAGGTATCGCCTTGATCCTTACTTTTAGCAATTTGGAAATTCAGCGATCTATTTTGACTCAAAAAAACCCTCGTGTAATCTCAACGGCTCACAAAAAAACTGCCTTATCTCTTTAACAGCGGTTTGTTCAACAAATAAAGATCTTTTAACATACCTGTGGACTGGGATCTTTATATGCCTACGATTTGGACTCTTTTTTCAGCGATCTGCTACACTTCACTATTATCTTCCTTGTGAATTCGCCTTTGGCAGATTTTGAGCTATGCCCTTGAACCTTTTCCTTTGGCTGCCGTCACACAGATGACTTTACTGACGATGGATCTGCTAGTTCTAAAAAAAAAAATACCATAGAATGTAACCGCGCAATCAACTTCTATAATGAAAATTTATATATTTCCTTCTTTTCCTTAGACAGCTATATATGGAATCCAAAAACTGCAGTGACAGCGAACTCTATCCTTTCTATCAAATACCTCATATTTGCAACTTATCAACACCAATGACACAATCTAAAATTCTGCATTAGCCTTTTAATCGTTGGCTTTGGTTTGATCAGTCTTCTCCTTTCTTCAGCAGCAATCCTTCTTAAAAGAAAACTGGGACTTATTCTTTGAAATGACGGCCTTTAAATCTGTTTTAATAGTTTTTTGATTTGATAAATCTGTACAGTATAAATAACTGACCATATTTTCCTACAAACCTGGGATAAAGATATTTTCCTTGAACCTTCCACCGATTTCTCATTGGAGGGAAGCGATGGAGGAATTTTGAGGGCACATAAGGTTGTTTCGGCAGGGAAGTCTAGAGTTTTTAAGGCAATGCTGAGGGCAGGAATGTCCAAGTCTACTAGCTGTAAAGTGAAAATAACAGATATGACCACTGAAGAATTGCCTCCGCTGATTGATTTTCTGTATATAGGCAGAATAAATCAAAGAAGCTTGGAATGTCATGGCGTTGCACCTTACAGGGCTTCTGTTAAGAATGTTCTGTTTCGTTTTGACGGCCCTATGTGAGCGTTTTCTTGAAAGGAATGTGTTTAGAGATATTCGTGGAGTTTTCGAGCTTGCTGTAAATCATAATGTGAACAAATTTCAGGAAGCTGTGTTGCCTTATTTTTTTTTCCAACCAAGGTTTTGTTGAAAACGATGCGAGCGGCTTCCAAGTTTGAATGCTTTGCCGAGTACCGAAAGAAGAACTTTGTAGTGGTTTCTAACCTTATGGAGCTCACTCTATATCGAATTGCAGATCATCTGGACGGCCCACAGAAGAAGAGGTCGAAGAAGTAAACGAAATTATTTACCATTCTTGAATCTACGGTAATTATTATTATTATTAGAAGTATTAATAATCGGAGTACAATTCTTTTACCATTCTATTGAGTATATAAATGCTTAAATAATGTTACCGATAATTCATTAGGAAGTTAATTTACTAGGGCAATTAGGGTTTATAAATCATAATGGTAATTGTTCAAATTGTGAGATATCTATATTTCGAAGAGTAATTAATTAGTAAATTAGTTGATGTATTATTATTATTATTATTATTTCAAAGTAATCGTTGTAATCCCCAAACTACCTGGGGAGTGTATGAGTGAAAGTTAATCGAAATGGTATAAACTTCATGATGGAGAAAACCCCTAGATAAATGATCAAGTGAAAATATATTTTGTTAGTTGCTAAAATCAAGTATAGATTAAATATTATAGTTAAGTCATTTAATTTATTTAAATCAAGTTTTTTGAAATTTATAGGATTAAAATTGGGCTTATTAAACTTGTTATGAAAATGGAATAAGATAAGCAAATTTGTGATATCGTTTGAATAAATAAAATTTTATATGAATAAATATTAGTGTTGATGAATTTAATTCAACTTAGTTTTGAATTTACTACATTTTCTTATGATGTTTGGGTTAGGAATAAGTATATAAATAATGTAATGGAAACTTGATTTATAAGTATTGCACTAAATGGTGAAGTCTAATTGCAAATTGTAAGTGAAATTTGTTGGTCGTAATAGGGTCTTCCAGAGGCGTAGAATGTTATGTCTTGATTTCATATGCTAAGATGTAAATTCATCAAGATGTGTAAAAGGTCCTTCATGGATGTTATGATGTATTTAATTGTTTGCGATGTTGTGTTGGTTTAGACAATGGGAGACATCGAGTACAGTAATGGAGTAATGTTTATGTAATGCTATGGACAATGTTTTGTTAGTTGTCCTTGTGATTAAGATGACATGCAAGATGGTTAATTCCTTGCATTGTTATATACACATGTTGATATGAGGATCATTGTGTGCAAGATGGTTGATTCCTTGCATGATTCCTGTATCCTCGTTGTCCTGATGATGTTTTCTATGCTTGTTGAGTGGGGTTTTCTAGTTGCAGGTAGGGGAGTGGCTCTCAATGGGGGCCGGAGCCCAAAGTGGTGTCCAGGACAACCCATGTGGGAGTTTGATAACTCAGTGATAACCTAAATAATGAATTAGGGGGTTGGGTAGTTAATCACACCTAAATAAAGATAAGTGGATGCCTCACTCATGGCTCAAGTGCTCGTTTAGGCTTGAGATGAGATGAGAAGGCCTGGAATGGCTAGATCAACTACCTTGTCCTCACGAAAGGTATGTTGACTCTGCATGAGCATTGTATGGGGGCCGGGAGTCAGGAGAGGTTGCCAGGACAACCCAAGATGGGGGCCGGAGCC
Organism: Cunninghamia lanceolata; assembly: GCA_027924645.1. NCBI lineage: Eukaryota > Viridiplantae > Streptophyta > Pinopsida > Cupressales > Cupressaceae > Cunninghamia > Cunninghamia lanceolata. The sequence continues at coordinate 137,702 of BSBN01001313.1, forward strand.
TAGGAAGGCTTACCAGGACAACCCATGACAAGCCATGTGATGACACTCCTCCCTACTGCAGCCTAGTTTTCCCTAGTTGTACTCTCCCCATTCGTTATGTGGTTGCCTCTGGAAGTGTTGTTAAGTTGTTTGTGTTAATGACTTGTGTTGTTGGAGTTATGTGTTGTCTTGTTCTTATAGTCTGCTGTCTACCTGACTGGATGTTGTAGTGGGAACCTTATGTTAACTCCTAGCTCGGGGGGTGGACCTTAGGGTTCCACATGGTCGGGTGGAAGAGCTTTTATCCATTGGTTTGTCCTCTTGCTTTTGTTCATGTGTGAGAATGTTGTATCTCGTGTATCAGCTGTTAGATCTTGTACCAGATATGAAGTAAGTGATTTGTATTCATATACTTGTTTGTGTATCAGTTGATTTATAATGTATGTGGTCAGAAGGTGTTAAGTAACAATGCAATGATGTACTCATGTGTGAAAAGAAATTGTAACTACGTACTAGATCCTGATGATTATTTATTTGATGTTATGGAAATGTAAATGTTTATTGATTTCAAAAGTTCTGAATGATCTATTAATGTTAGTTAAGGATGTATGTCATATTATGTTGTTTGATTTGACAAGTAATGCTCCCATGATATCTTAGAGGACTAGTTGATAGTTTATTGATGTGTAGTGATGTGTTAAACATTACTGTGTTACTTTATTCTTTTAAAAAAAAATTTTATTCCGTTTTTGCATAGCGTAGATGTGTTGTTCTCTAAGGTGATTCGGGCGGGGCGTTACACATAGTAAACCTAACACAGTATGAGATAAAAACTGTAACTGATTCCATTTATTTCTTCTAACATTTGTATTTTATGGCCAATACCAAAACAAATTTGTATAAGAATAGACATTTAAAAGTCAAAAGAAGTAGTTTTGATCATTTATATATGTGGTGTTTCATTGGTATTGCAATAGAAAAGTTGTAGATTATCAATAATATATTTATTGTAGATAAAAAAACATAAATAAGAATAAATCTTATTTTTATAGAATATCTTTTAGTCGTGCTCTTAAGCTATTCATATTAATAGGGAATATTGTAATAAATAATACAATTCTTTATTTGTAATTTGTACTTTTCTATAAGTAAAAATAAGAATATTGTTCAATCAAAATTTTGTTCTACAAAGAACAATATCAATTCTATTTGAAATTGTTTGCTTGAAAAGCTTTTAAAGAAACAACTTTTCATGCATTGTATGTTTCTCCAACTGTATACACAATCTAATTGTTTGCTTGAAAAGATTTTAAAGAAACAACTTTTCATGCATTGCATGTTTCTCCAACTGTATACATAATCTAATAACTTATCTTAATAAGATATTTGACATGATCAATAGCAAGATCAAATGTATTAATCTTAGTAACAGGTACATGGCTACTTTGTACCAGACACATGGCTAGTGGTAGCTATAGATGAAATGCTACAATTGTGATTGATATTGTATATCTCTCTTGTATCAATGTCATTATTGACGAGCAGCGCCTTCCAAGAATTGATTAGGACAATGGTTACCAATGCTATATGGAAGAATAGCCATGCCAAAGTTTTTTATGGGCATTGTATTGATGACCGCGTTGCTACTAAACAAACACTTGTTAATAGGACTAAAGCAGGATTGGCAGAATGAAGATGTACATTGAGTAATGTAATTGGTTGAAGTTATATCAATGTTTTCAGGTAAAACTTCTAATTTCAAACTAGACTCTAAAGTATAGAATGGTACAACAGGTTGCTTGATCAGGAAATTGGTACTGCTATCAACTTCAGGAAGACACATGGATAATTGTAAATTGTTTGATTTACCTCCAAGAAAATGATCATTCTTTTCTATCATTTTTGTTAAAGGTTTCATGTAATCATCCGTCGCCAATTGAACAAAGTTGTCATCACTTATAGCATTTGATTTTTGTTGACTCAAAAGTGGATTTAATATAGGAGTAGACTACAAAGTAGATAGGGGCAAAATAGGTTGATTAGTGGACAAATTGCATGGCTTTGGATTGACATACAAGAAATTTGTTCTTGCTTTATTGCCATTGATAGATATAGCAGCCTTATCATAGGCAAGAGCAACTTCTTCTATTGTATCAAAAGATCCTAACCATTGACGTTTCTTAGACCTACCATTCCAAATTTCTACAACATAGCTACCCCAAGGTCGTCTCCTAACACCTCTATATGAGATATCCTTTGTACAGTTGTCCATTTCCTTAGGACTGAAACATGGAGCTTTGTTTCCTTTAACTATTTCTATGGAGTCTTGATAGCTTGATTCTCTGTGAACATTCTTCATTATTTGTTTCTCCTTCCTTTGATTCGCTTCCAAACTAGAAAATGGAACAATAGGCTTCTTGGAAAACAAGTTACATGGTTTTGAATTGGAATAGATAAAATTTGTAATTGCACTACAGCCTCTCATTGATATAGCAACCTTATCATAAGCATATGCAACTTCTTTTGTTGAATCAAAAGTTCCAAGCCACTTATGTTTTTTCAATTTAGGATCCCTAATTTCTGCAACATAACGACCCAATGAGCGTTGTCTAACACCTCTATACCTTGTTGCTTCTTTAGAATGTTTTGAGTAAATAGCACTTAGGCTTAAGTGTGTTCTTCTTTGTTCCTTTTGTACTAATTCTTCAGTATTTGATTGCTCTAGCAATTTCTCCATTCAGTATCTCTTTTCTAGACCAAAATTACAATTGCGTTAGAAATTTTTGTATCGTCAAATTAGTAAAATTCAAGATTTCTTCAACTATCTTTGCAATTGGAATCCACATTTGAAAGACTCCTAGACATTATCAAATGCAATTGACTACAACAACTATATCTTTTTTTTATTCATAACAATTATATTACTAGAGGATCAAAGGATATTAAAAATGAAATATGTTATTAACTGATATTAGAATATAGGATACATTATAATAATTACAGTAAGCACATTCTTCTTTGAACATGCAACTAATAGATGTAATCTTATTGGCATAGATATAGGCACATATGTTCAAATATATTAACAGTTTTGGTTTTATAAGAATTATATAATAACTACTAACTCTGTATAAATACAATTATTAAAATTAGTTTTGATTTTGTATGCTATTATTTTATTTTTTTATTGCAGCCTCCAATACATTATAACCTATTACAGATTTAATACAATTTAAAATGATTCAAGCTAATCGCATACTTTATATATCTATCTACATTCTTGATTTTTAATTAAAACATTCCATGGCAACATTGTGGATGAAAGTAGATGAAAAAGTAAGCAGTAGTTTCAACTTTAAACAAATCACATGGGAAAGTTGAATGCACCTTGGTAAACAAGAGATTTTAGACTACTCTCGTAGTGCACAACAGTTGACGTTCAAAAAAACTTTTTATCGAGTTCTGCAAAAAACGTATTCACATGACAAATTAAGAAATTAAAATAAAAAAAATAGAAAACTAGTATAATACATTGTGCATTTAACACAAAAATTTATTGATAAGTTTATTCTATGTAGTTTTGATTCTTAATGAAGCACAATTAAAATATAAGTACAAAAAATCCTTTTATTCAGTTCTGCATAACAAATGTATTGACAAGAGAAATCAAGAAATTAGATAATTGAAATCTCATAATTAGATGATTTAGCCATTACTAAAAGTATGTAGTATATAACTATAACAATAACAATTAAAATATAGTATATAACTATATTAAATATTAAAAATAAATTATTAATGTAGAGAGGCATTCTAACACGAAACTTTTACCTTTTACATTAAATTTGACAAGCTATTTACATGTAAAAATATTAATTTTTCATAATAAGCATAAAATAAATCCAAAATAGAAATATATATTAATAAAATTTATGTATATAAAATAACTCAAAGTAAAATTTACTTGTCAAATTATTAATTTTTAATAATAAACAAAAGAAAAAATCCAAAATATTGATATTTAATAATAAAATTTATGTATACATGTATAAAGTAAATCAAATAGCTGCAATGTAAAATCAAATAACTGCAAGCATGATTACAAACATCAATGCATTTATGTTATGTGAAGCCTTTATACAACTTATTCAATTAGCCTTTGTTAAATCAACTCTATATATCAAACCACTATATGCTAGACTTCTAAATTTATAATTTGCAACTTCCCATCTGCCCTTTTAAGATCACTATTCCTTTTGTATAAAGTTTTTTGGTTCTTGAAATCTTCCCATTCTCTGTGTGTCAAAGATTAATTTTCCTAATATATTACATTCTAGTTGTTCAACTCTATGGCTTCTGAAAACTTGTGAACTTGAAATGTTGCATTAGCGAAAGGTTTATGCCTAGAACTTGATTTGGCAGAGGCATGCGGAATACAAGCCCTATCCTCTCTGCCTTCCATTGGTTGATGCTATGAGGCTACCTTCTACAATTTCACCATGGATGCATAGATTACATCTCACTTTAAGAGTAAATCATCATGTTTTCCGTTGTTCTTTTTAGCATTACATGGTCCAATGCATTTTGAATTGTATTCTGATTTAGCATCCAGTGCACTTGCTTCATCTTGGGATCTTTTAGAATTATTCTTGTAGTTGCAATCTATTGCTATTGACCCCAAGGTTTGTACCCCTTGCTCTCCAACAACTGTGTTGTATCCTTAAGGAAGACCCGAGATGAAATTGTGAGTATTTGAGGCTTGAGTAGCTGCTATGATTTGCTACTCAGTGACATTGCCTTGCTTTCCTAAGCAATATTTGTACTGATTGTGTCATTGAGTAAGGTAGACTCTTGACTGACCAAGCCAATTTTTTTCTTAACCATTTAACTTGAAGTTGTCGGATTTCAAATCCATCATAGCTTGAATCAGAATTATAGATCACTCCAATAGGGCAATCCCAATTGATTTACGCCCTTTTAAAAATAATTTAGAGTTGAAGGATTCATTGGCATGCCTAGAGGAAGTGAAGTAAAAAGAATGCATGACAGATATTTTGAGAAGCATTTGGTAAAACTACAGAATTAGAATTATGTTTTTCTGGGCATAAAGTCATAAAGCACAAGAAAAAGCAACATATGCCTATATAAGACCGAACTTACAGTACTCTACACTATGTGTTTGTCATCAATACGTAAGGGACTCTGTAGTTGGTACATGTTCCATTCGATTTCAATAAAATTGGTGCTCTTATTGTTTTTCAATGAATTTAGTTCAAAGCCAGTAAAAAAAGTGAAGTACATAATGCCTCTGCAGCTATATAGGAGCCAGTAATTCTTCATCTCAGCTATTAGGAATGGCACTTGACTTTCTACTGAAGGTATTTTTAGACACTGTTCTAAACAATTGATACAGTAAATTTGTTCACTAAGAAGAGACAAAAAAACTATTGTTTCATTTTGGAAGATGTGGATAGTTTTATTTACAAGAGAATAAAATAATAGCAGTTTGAATGGTTGAGGAGGAAGCTCATATTCAAATTTAAAGTCAGCCAAGAGACACTGTGGAAGAAACATTAATAAAATTTGGAAGAATTTTGAGAATAGGAAGAAGGAAATGAATTTAATATTATTTGAGATATTTAAATATATTAAAGATCTCAGTATGAGATGTTATTCATGTAGCTTTGAAGACTTCGTTCACATTGAGCTTGATAGTAAACTAAAATCCCTCTTCAAATATAAAACTTATACACTTTATAATGGTTTGAATGTAAGAACTTGTAATAATCATTCATTATATATAATTGTAATGGTGAGGTTTGTATATGTATGTTATTTGTCACAAAAGACTACAAGATAAGTCAGAAGAAATATTCTATTCCACTAAGGAACTACAATAGAGCCCGAGTCATCTATCTTCAAAGAGGTTCAAGAAGAAATTTATATTAACTATCTAAGCAAAGCCATAATAGGAGCAAGTGTAAAAAGCACAAAGCTTTGAATGCAATGATGAGGCTTAGAGTGAAGGGTAAAGTTGGCCTCATTTGATGCGATAGCACTAGAATCTAATAGTGATGATATAAGTCCAGTCCAGTTGTATTGTTATGCACATGGCCAATGATGCTAGTTTATTGTTTAGTGGTTAGCTAAAGCTTAGTTGGAGCAGAGCACCGCATTCAGAACTAAAGGTATTTTCTAGCAAGCACTTTTTTGGAGCTCAGCTCTAAAACCTACCCCTACTTCGTTTCAGCGCTAGCCAAAGGAGGGAGATACTTTGAGGCTTTGTAAGGGTATTTTAGTGGAGCTATCCCAAGTCTAGTGTTTTAGCGGTAGCTAATTATACCCCATTCTTATTAGAAGAAGACAGGGTGCTACCCCTAGTTTTGAACGTTGTGGTCTGCTCCAAAGGAAAGCCATGGAAGTGCTAAGTAGACCCTTATTCAGGCCCTACTACTTTGACTGTAACCGTCCATCCCCAGTTTCTACAGTCACCTAACAAGAAAATCACAAGACAACAAGAAACAAGCATCGCTCAAACATCTAGACCACTCTGCAATCAATAATAATAAGCAGATAAACAATAAATTTGACAACTACTAAAAATGAAAATGATGAAGATATATGAAGATATGATTTAGGAGAGTTTTTATAACTGAAGTTATAAAAGTGGAGTGCATGAAATATAGGCTTCTAAACTTCTAAATCTTGGCTTCTTATCGTATAGAAAACTTCTCATCTCGTACAAAGCTTCTTATCCCATAGAACCATAACTGAAGTTAAGTCAGTTACTAAAATAGAGCCTTCTCATACAACTATTATTATTGTTTATTTGCTTATTATTATTGATGGCAGAGTGGTCTAGATGTTTGAGCGATGCTTGTTTCTTGTTGTCTTGTGATTTTCTTGTTAGGTGACTATAGAAATTGGGGATGGACGGTTACAGTGAAAGTAGTAGGGCTTGAACAAGGGTCTGCTCAGCACTTCCATGGCTTTCCTTTAGAGCATACCACAACGTTCAAAACTAGGGGTAGCACCCTGTCTTCTTCTAATAAGAATGGGGTATAATTAGCTACCGCTAAAACACTAGACTTGGGATAGCTCCACTAAAATACCCTTACAAAGCCTCAAAGTATCTCCCTCCTTTGGCTAGCGCTGAAACAAAGCAGGGGTAGGTTTTAGAGCTGAGCTCCAAAAGCGTGCTTGCTAGAAAATACCTTCTGTTCTGAATGCGGTGCTCTGCTCCAACTAAGCTTTAGCTAACCACTAAACAATAAAATAGCATCATCGACCATGTGCATAACAATACAACAGGACTGGACTTATATCATCACTATTAGATTCTAGTGCTATCGCATCAAATGAGGCCAACTTTACCCTTCACTCTAAGCCTCATCATTGCATTCAAGCTTTGTGCTTTTTACACTTGCTCTTATTATGGCTTTTCTTAGATAGTTAATATAAATTTCTTCTTGAACCTCTTTGAAGATGGATGACTCAGGCTTTGCTATAGTTCCTTAGTGGAATAGAAGATTTCTTTTGACTTATCTTGTAGTCTTTTTGTGACAAATAACATACATATACAAACCTCACCATTACAATTATATATAATGAATGATTATTACAAGTTCTTACATTCAAACCATTATAAAGTGTATAAGTTTTATATTTGAAGAGGGATTTTAGCTTACTGTCAAGCTCAATGTGAACAAAGTCTTCAAAGCTACATGAATAACATCTCATACTGAGATCTTTAATATATTTAAATATCTCAAATAATATTAAATTCATTTCCTTCTTCCTATTCTCAAAATTCTTCCAAATTTTATCAATGTTTCATCCACAGTGTCTCTTGGCTGACTTTAAATTTGAATATGAGCTTCCTTCTCAACCATTTAAACTGCTATTATTTTATTCTCTTGCAAATAAAACTATCCACATCTTCCAAAACGAAACAATAGTTTTTCTGTCTCTTCTTAGCGAACAAATTTACTGTATCAATTGTTTAGAACAATGTCTGAAAATACCTTCAGTAGAAAGTCAAGTGCCATTCCTAATAGCTGAGATGAAGAATTACTGGCTCCTATATAGCTGCAGAGGCATTATGTACTTCACTTTTTTTACTGGCTTTGAATTAAATTCATTGAAAAACAATAAGAGCACCAATTTTATTGAAATTGAATGGATCATGTACCAGCTACAGAGTCTCTTATGTATTGATGACAAACACATAGTGTAGAGTACTGTAAGTTTGGTCTTATATAGGCATATGTTGCTTTTTCTTGTGCTTTACGACTTTATGCCCAGAAAAACATAATTCTAATTCTGTAGTTTTGCCAAATGCTTCTCAAAATATCTGTCATGCATTCTTTTTACTTCACTTCCTCTAGGCATGCCAATGAGTCCTTCAACTCTAAATTATTTTTGAAAGGGCGTAAATCAATTGGGATTGCCCTGTTGGAGTGATCTATAATTCTGATTCAAGCTATGATGGATTTGAAATCCGACAACTTCAAGTTAAATGGTTAAGAAAAAAATTGGCTTGGTCAGTCAAGAGTCTACCTTACTCAATGACACAATCAGTACAAATATTGCTTAGGAAAGCAAGGCAATGTCACTGAGTAGAAAATCATAGCAGCTACTCAAGCCTCAAATACTCACAAGTTCATCTCGGGTCTTCCTTAAGGATACAACACAATTGTTGGAGAGCAAGGGGTACAAACCTTGGGGTCAATAGCAATAGATTGCAACTACAAGAATAATTCTAAAAGATCCCAAGATGAAGCAAGTGCACTGGATGCTAAATCAGAATACAATTCAAAATGCATTGGACCATGTAATGCTAAAAAGAACAAGGAAAACATGATGATTTACTCTTAAAGTGAGATGCAATCTATGCATCCATGGTGAAATTGTAGAAGGTAGCCTCATAGCATCAACCAATGGAAGGCAGAGAGGATAGGGCTTGTATTTCGCATGCCTCTGCCAAATCAAGTTCTAGGCATAAACCTTTTGCTAATGCAACATTTCAAGTTCACAAGTTTTCAGAAGCCATAGAGTTGAACAACTAGAATGTAATATATTAGGAAAATTAATCTTTGACACATAGAGAATGGGAAGATTTCAAGAACCAAAAAACTTTATACAAAAAGAATAGTGATCTTAAAAGGGCAGATGGGAAGTTGCAAATTATAAATTTAGAAGTCTAGCATATAGTGGTTTGATATATAGAGTTGATTTAACAAAGGCTAATTGAATAAGTTGTATAAAGGCTTCACATAACATAAATGCATTGATGTTTGTAATCATGCTTGCAGTTATTTATTTTACATTGCAGCTATTTGATTTACTTTATACATGTATACATAAATTTTATTATTAAATATCAATATTTTGGATTTTTTCTTTTGTTTATTATTAAAAATTAATAATTTGACAAGTAAATTTTACTTTGAGTTATTTTATATACATAAATTTTATTAATATATATTTCTATTTTGGATTTATTTTATGCTTATTATGAAAAATTAATATTTTTACATGTAAATAACTTGTCAAATTTAATGTAAAAGGTAAAAGTTTCGTGTTAGAATGCCTCTCTACATTAATAATTTATTTTTAATATTTAATATAGTTATATACTATATTTTAATTGTTATTGTTATAGTTATATACTACATACTTTTAGTAATGGCTAAATCATCTAATTATGAGATTTCAATTATCTAATTTCTTGATTTCTCTTGTCAATACATTTGTCTACGCGGCGTATTCCTACAACCTTCAACTTTCCTATAAATTCGATGGGTGACCCTGCCTGTCATGCAAATTTTTTATGACAGTTATGCATTAAGGAGACCTTCACAGGCATAAGGTTTGTAAGAGTCCACGCCCTAGATCTGGCGCCTCACATTCCTAGAAATGTGTTTGATGATCTGGAGGAAGGTGATGAAGATGACTAGGGGGATGTCGGACACATTGTAGTGCCTGCGAAACACGCTCCTTTTCCTGCTGCTAGTCCTGTAGCTTAGCTTTGGTCGTGGGTGTAGCGGTGGATGTGATGCTTTTTGGTGGCCAGGTTGTAGTTTGAAGGTTGTGGAGGTTTTTGCTGTGGTTTGTTCGGAGGTGGTTCTTAAGGCAAGATATGGGCTGGTGGTTTTTGTATCTGATGTGGTGGCAATTTTAGTTGGTACGCTGCTCGAAGCTTTTCTATTTTTGGCGTGCGGGGTGATGGACGGTATGCGGGCATGGTCTTATTTTTTGTATTTTTCTATGTTCAGTGTGGATTGATTGATGGCCCTTTAGGTTTGTTCTTTTTTGCTTTATCTGGTCTGTCAAGGGCCATTTTTAGCTCTCAAACTATTTTTATTTCAAGCCTATTTTGGGCCTTAGATCTGTAATATTTTTTGAATTTTTGGCATTCGTGGACATTCTACTCTATGTACAATCCTTTTATTAATCTATGGGTGTCTCACCACCTTTTTCCTTAAAAAAAATAATCAGCAATCAGCAGCTGGATTCCTGCCCATAAACAAACCAAATTCAAACTCACTATTTCGTGGATGACCATAAAGTGTTTGATCATAGAAAGAATGAGATAGCCTCTCATGGAATGTGTTTATTCTAGCATACAAAAGACATGGTTGTCCTCATGAGGTAGTCACATTGTTTCACCATATGCAATAAATAGGTCTCCAACTCAATCAGTTTACATTTGCCAGTGTACTACCAACCCAAAGTTTAGTTACAATCAAAAGTCATAATCAACCCAAAGTTTAGTTACATCTATCAAAACACCTGACAATGCATTCATAAATGGCTTAAACACTGGTAGCAGGGAACTATCATATACAAAACACTATCAAATCACAATTGATTGTTATGATACTCATTGTTGAGGATTATCATGCATAAGGTCATTGGTAACAACCATAGGAGGTTTAAAAGTAACCCTAGTAACAAATAATTTTTGTCACAAAGAATCTAGGATAGATTAAGTATGTATTCAGGCTATTATATATGTTGGTTATGCTAAACAATCTCATTACAAAGACATTATGACACATGATTGGTAGTTCATCAAAATTATGAATTGGCAAAATTCCTATCAAGAGGCCATAAGATGGGCATAACAATCTATGAGGATGGTGTTAGGGACTCTTTAAAACCAAAGTGATTCTTAAACCTACTCTTTGATCTCAATCTAAAAAATAAACTCTCTTTAAAATAGAAATTAGTACAAAAAATGCTACAGAGTAAAATATTAACAAAATGTGAACATCAAAATGGTTTTGAAGACAAATGCATACTAAAAATTGTACCTAGCATGTGGGATGCCATGGTAGATAATGTCATTCATAGACATGGACAACCAAAATCATGTATTATAATTAAAGAAACATGATTTTCAATAAAACAATTCCCAAAAAAGGAAAAAACAAGAATCTCACTAAGATGAAGATTGTCATATCTATCCCATCTAGAAGTTTATATGTTAGTCAAGCGTAGAGGTGAAGGGACATCTCTTAACTTTAGACTATCCAATATTGCTTCATTATTAGTATTACTAATTGTCCATAATTCTTTTATTTTTTGTTTTGCATGATGCTTCAATAAATTTAAAAAAAATGTTGCTACAACTAGGTGTGAATGCATGAATATAGTTTTGTGCTCATTAAATTCTTCAAATGCAAGTATTCCATTCTTTCAAATCATATATATTTGCAACCAAATGCTAGAAATAACAACTAATTCTATAAGATATGTGAACCCATCATTATATGTCATAGCTTGTGTTAGCTTCTATTTTCCCTATACACATCATGCCAACCAACAGTATAATCTCTCTTCATTTCTATGTGGTGCAACAATGACATAAATATGACATGGTTGTAAAAGGTATGAAAGATGCACATAATCAAATGAACTCTTCATATCATGTAGTAGAGATGAATGTGCTTGAGATAAAGAGGTTAGATAGATCATGGAATCCATGTATCTACCCACTCACTTGACTCATAATGATCCTAGTTACATTTAATACTCTGACTATAACAAGATAATTCTCATGTCCAAATAGTCCATGTACTTACATCTAAGCTTCGAAATGAATGCATCTTTGATTATTCACTAATTGTTTGAAAATTCAATTTCTCTCTCATTGTCCCCTCATCAACCAACCAAAAGAACTTGCATACTTTTGAATCAAGTGCCACTCCTTGTGACAATGTATAATTATACCATTTAACAATAGAATCTACATTTCTAAATGTGGCACCATCTTAAAAATCTTTAGTTTTTCTTTAACTAGAGCTCTCTCCATGCATGCACCCACTCCATCATGCTCCCCTTTTCCATGTCAAACTTCAAAAAACTCTAAATATGAGGGGTACCCTTCTCTACATGCATGCTTCTCAACTAATAGAACATGTGAGTATTCTTGAATAGATTGGTGTAGTTATCTAACCAAATAAAATATTGAACCATTCTAATATCTTTTTCCTGTAAGAACTCATAAAATTGTTAAAAATAATATTGCACAAACTCTGATGAATGAGATCGATCATCACTTGTGTAGAAATCATACTCTTTGACTATCTTCCTATTCTCTTCTATACTCTTCGGGGCATGTGTCTATATGTGATGTGAACAAAAAAAATAATCTAAATAGAATTGTAGTACTAGGATTGCACTTCATTTTTTGGTTGCAATGTGTAGTTTTTTGCAAAACTTACTACATAGACAATAGTTCCAATTAGGAAAAAGTATTTGCACATCTTGAATTTTTTATCTAACCATCAAGAATTGTGACTATGTTTGGCATACTTGTAAAAGAGATTTTCCTAAAATCAAAAATAAAATCAACAACAATTACATCTACTTGTAACTAGCTCACATTTGGAACCTTCACCCCCACTCTTCAAATTATATCTCACTATCTCTTATCTCTTTTTCTCAACCATTTTCTTTCCAAAGTAATGCTCGTGGTCCTCATGAATACAAGATATAAACTTTGATAACCCAACACATTGCGAACACTTTTCATTTAAAGAATCGTTTCATAGAAAATGCAATCATCATATCTAACACATAAAAATAAATCTACTATCTCCCTAGATGACTTTGGTAGTTGAACTACACCACACTCATGTAACATTTTTTAGTGTGTAAAGTAGAATGAATATTCAATAATAGTTCATAATATATAGAAAAACACACATGGTATTTGCAACAACATGTAGTACCAATTTTAAGAGCCACACAATAAAAGGGCTTAATGATCTTTGTGAGATTGTCAAGCCTAGATGTGCTTCACAAAATTGTTTTTACATTGTTGTTTGGCTACATTCCAAGTAATTTTTAGAATGTGGTGTGTGGTCTTGATCACACCAATTCTTAATTTTAAAACATATTTTACATTGGGTGATACTCTAGAGTTAGGGTGTCAAATTATTCAATTTCATCCTTTGTGCTATTAGTTAGTTTTTTATCAACTTGTGGAATCCTACCACTAAAAGTGCAAGTATCATTTCCAAAAGGACTATCTAATCTTGATCTTAATGCTAGTGCTTGTGACAATGTTTTACGATTTAGGTTTAAGTCAAGACAAGTTTTCCTCATTAATCAAGCTTTTTTAATTGTTTGCTTACTATTGAGGTGGTTATTACTCTACAAGAAGCTCTTTTATCTTTGTCCTTTCTAGTCTTTTCACTACAATTGAGTGCATTGAAAATACTTTTAACAATAATTTTACTACGATCTAACACTTTGTTTACTTGAATCTTTAAGTTCTTTAGTAAATGCCTCATTTTGTACAATTTTAGTAATTGTACAAAATGTTGACATTATTTTGATAATGTTTTATTTACAAAATATTCATTGAATTTTTTCAAAGCCCAAAACCAAATGGTTCGTGATAGCCTCTTGCCTTCAAGTCTTTCCATTATTTTCTTATCAATTTTAAGTAACCATTTTTGGGTTCTTGGGTGTTTTACAATCTTATTGGGATCATTAGTATATGATGGATGTGGGATATCATATTCTTCTAGACGAAGCTCCTCTCTTATAAAATTTGGAGATACATTGATTTTTATTGTTTCATGTGTGTTTTCAATTTCATCAATGTTATGAACAATTGGATTACATAGTGCATTTTTAATATCATGTGGTTCATATCCACAATCTTCAAGTAGATGTCTACATTATTCTTCTTCTTTGTCTATTAAATTACTCTTATAAATAGGCATTTCATGACATTTTGCAACATTTTTATTTTCATTCTCACTTTCATGTTCAACCTTTTCATTTTCAGTGTCATGGTCAATTTCATTTTTATCAAACATTTCATTATATATTAAACATATTCATTTGGAAATTAAACATTAAAAACTTCACTTTCCATGTCATTTGATATTAAAGAAGAACCTTCACCTTCATGAGTATCCACCAAACCTTCTCTTCTGATCCTCTTCCTTGCTCTATCTTTTTCCCTAATTGCTTCAATTTCCTCCAATTAAAGTTTCCTCCTCCTTTTTTCTTTACAATGGCTACTGTCATCCATTATAAAAATAAAAAGTACTACCTTAATTTTTTGTAGAATTAAATTTGGTATCCATAAGTATAGAAAATTAGAGAGGATGGTTACAATATGGGTGAGTAGAGAGGATGGTTACCTTATTCTTTGAGTTGTCACCTTATTTTCCCTTATCTACAACAACTACAAATAAAGTATCACCTACATGTCCCATAACTAGACTAGATGAATTATTTTTCAGTTGCAAAGGTGAATAATTCAAAAGTACATACTATTTTAGGAAAGTAAGGAGGAGGAGGAATGTACTTAGCTCTAGGAATGATGTTGGAGATATTTTTGATTTATGCACAAAAATCATCTGTTCTTATGGTGGCTAGCCCACAAAATGCCATGCCCTATAAAGAAACTCACATGCTCTATTACCTTTGTCTTTGTAACCCACTCCATGCTATTGTCACACCACATCTTTACAAGAAATCACCCTAGCCCTCCACCCCCTCCCAAAAAGAGCCAGAATGTCCATCTTGCGTCCTTCATGTTTATTTGTTGTTCCTTGAAAATGGGTCATGAAAATCCCCCAAAATGTCCCCCCTTCAATCACCCAAGGTTGCTCTCCTTTTTTCCCCTTCTCATGTGCCAGTCCCCTATCTTTTTCTAGGAACATGGTAATGAAGAGAGGGGAGAGTATCATGCTTCAACAATGGTGCAGTATTTCTTTATCTACACCCCCACCATAAATTTGTCTCCTCCCATGCCCTTTTTTTCTATCAACACATTCAACTCCCTCTTCAATATGGTGGTTTAGTAGATTAACCAACAACTTTTATTTTCTTTCTTTCTTTTTACATTACAATACGGATTTCAAGATTTCATATTTATATAACCTATCGGGTGCGTACGTTTGATACACTCTACTTAAATATTATCAGATTCAATGAGCAAACTATCAATAACAATTTTATACCTCATTCATACTAGAAAGTGGTAAATATTTGTCTAATTAAGAATAATTCTATTTGGTAGAGCTTCAACTAACACGTATTTTGTTATTTTGAGACTTTGAAAATAACAAATAAAACAAATTTAAGTGTTAGGACACAAAAATGAGATGTTAAAAATAACAAATAAAATGCTAAATAAAGTTTCAATCCATTTAAAGTTTAACTTTATATACTAACACGGGTTGGTCAATATGATGGAGACTTTTGAAGATAACGACATGCAGAATTATTTACTTTTTACTTTGGCTTTTTAAGGGGGGGTCGGGGTTTGGTGGATATGATGGAGACTTTTGAAGATAACATGGTGGGTATGATGGTGACTTTTGAAGATAACGTTGTGCAGAATTATTTACTTTTTGAAGATAACAATGTGCATAATTTTTTACTTTTTACTTTCCCCCTTTTTTTTCCCTGGGGGGAGGGGGGTTTGGTGGGTATGATGGAGACTTTTGAAAACAAGGGACGCATTCCTTAGATGTTTGATTTGTTAGTTGATGTTAAAACTAATATTGGTAGCAATTGAATTAGTAGAAAAAATCAACATGGAATTTTAAAGAAAATAAAGAGGGAGAAATTATAAATGCCAAATATTGAATACAAATAGAAAGAATAGTTTTATCATGAACCTTTAGTCAAAAAGTAAGCAAAAGTGGAGGCCCCACAAAGCCCACTATGCACCATCAAATAATAGTAAACAAACACATATGCAATAACTTTGTTCATTTGATATTGATTTGTTTGTCATGTGATTGTAGAAGTGATTTGTACAATATAGTTCAAACAATTATGAGTGCAATTGCTGATGTCATCATAATAAGACTATTGGACACTATTAGCCAATAGAATATCAACAAAATTATTTTATTATATTAAAATAGAAATTGAAAACCAAAAAACTTTAGAAAAGTTGGTCAAACTAATTTAATTCTACAATCCCATTGGATAATTGAATAAAAACTAATAAAATTGTATGAATGCATTAGTATTCCTACAATGGGCATGTAGGCATGCATTATTGCACAAGTTGCAAGGGGTGGGGAGAAAATAAGTTAAAATTCTAGTTTTTATTAACAAGAATATATTGCATGGAATACAAAGAGTGAGGAAATGGTGTATGCAAGTAACTCGAATGCCTACCTAAAATAAGATGGAAAAGCCCCTAAGTAGGCCTCCTCTCTTCTCCTTAGGGCTACATATGCATTGTCTTGCACATTTGCATATTGCCAAAAGCTAAACACTGGGAAGACATGCAAGTATACCAAGTGTACAACCTATGAGACCATAACAAGCATCTAACCTTGGTGATCAATGTCTCTAATGTCTATTGGCACTCCATTAAGTATGAGCCCCTGTGATTTATGAATTGTCAAAGCCCAAGCCATCTTTTGTAGAGTTCTCCATTGACGAGAACTACAACAACCCATAAATTAGTCTAGGAAAGGAATTAGATGCCTTATGGGTGCAATAAAAACCATACCAAACACATTTTATAGTTATGAGTATTGAGTGCACCGTTGGACATAGCAACATCACCATCAAGCTTATCAATGGTGAGAGTGCCAATGACACCAATAGGGGTGAGAACCTTGTAGGGGCACTTAGAAGTCTAGAATGATCACCTTTATTGTTACAAATGTAGCACACCATGAACACAAAGGTTAGGTCTCTCATCCTCACCAAAAGTTGGACGTACAGTTCATATTTTCTTTTTCGACCTAAATATCCTTCTGTTCTACTTTAAGATTTGGTTGAAAAGGGAAATAGTAAAGATTCTTGAGGACCATGATGCATGTTTAAGTTAAATTGTGTACCTTGCCATGGTTTTGGATGGTATGAATATTATAGTATTAATAGATTACTATTAATATACATGTTTAGGTACCCCAATGAATATTGGATGTACCTTACTAGTAATCTAGATTAGGGTTTAGGGTTATTATATATATAGCTTGGTTTGAGAAGATCCATGAATTTTCATCTAGTTATTATTAATCTATACTAAATCCTAATGGCCTTGAAACTTTTTTAAATTTCTATACATTGAGATTACTAGTTTTAATGTATTCTATTTGGTATAATTATTATTGTCAAAAGATGGGAGAAGGGTTTATGGTTTGGTCCAGAATACATTTAATTACTAGACTTCCAGGCATCTATATTGTTATCTTTTGCGTAGTTTATTTTAATGTCTTATAAATTTCTAGGGGGTAAGTGCACAAAGATGAGGGACCAAAATGGGGTCTTAAGATGCCACTTTTTTTTCTGAAATCAAGAAACATTGATGTTGGATAAGAAACTGAAGATAGCTACACTCAAAATTTGAAGATGGAATAAAAACAAGAGTTGTAGTGCTCCGAATCTAGTTTCTAAACTACTAAATTTTTTCAAAAATAGTTGAGATTAAGGAGTTCAAAAAGGGGGAGCACACAAATTGGTTATGTTTTTCTCAAAAAAATATAACATAGCATTTGGTGTGCTCCCCCTAAAATGTTAACTTTTTTTTAGTATTTCAATAATCGCTCTGGTGAGAAATTAGCTAATACCATGTAGTTTATCCCTGATTTTTCTAATAATTTTTTAATGAATAATTGATTTTTTAGTAATTTTAAAGTGGACACATCCTGAAAAAATAGAAATTTGAGCGTGCTCCCCCCTAAAATGTTTGAAAACTAATCGAAAATCAATTTTTTTTTTTAATACGTGTAGAATGGAGTCTAGTTTCTAAAAATGTAACTTATTTCAAATTTTGATGAATGGTTAAGAAAAAGTCAAAAATACTAGACACTAGTTTTTGACAAAAAATAGACACACTAACAAAAGAAATTCAAGATGAAACACTAAACGTACTCAAAATGTGAACAAAATTATATGGTTAGATAGCTAACAGAGAGCTTAAGATTATGGTGGTATTTTATTTGAGTTTTCATTGAAAAAATGCCATCTTGATGGGGAGCACACTCCAGATTATCTCCAGATTTTGCTAAAAACTAATAAAAACACGTCAAAGAAAGCTGAGCATAATTGGCAATACACATGCCAATTGCATTTGCTTGAAAGATTCTAAAGCCTTTTCAACAAACCCATTTTTTGCATATCTTGCAATCATTGCATTCCATTATAGAACATCTCTTTGATGTGTTATGTCATAAAATTGACATGCCTTGTCTATGCTTCCACACTTTACATACATGTCTACAAGGGCAGTTGCACTTCCTATCATCTCTCTCACTCTCTACTTCCCTCCCCTCTCTACGTCCTACCCTCTCTCTGAATCTCTGCTTCCCTCCCCTCTCTACCTCCTACCTTCTCTCTCACTCTCTTCTTCCCTCCCCTCTCTACCTTCTACCCTCTCTCTCACTCTCTACTTCTCTCCCCTATCTACCTCCTACCCTGTTTTTGAGTCTTTGCTTTCCTCGCCTCTCTACTTCCTACCTTCTCTCTCACTCTCTTCTCTCCCCCCTCTCTACCTCTTACCCTCTCTCTCACTTTCTACTTCCCTCCCCTGTCTACCTCCTACCCTCTCTCTCAGTCTCTACTTCCATCCCCTATCTACCTCCTACCCTCTCTCTTTGTCCTTCCCCTGTCTACCTCCTATGGTCCTCTCCCACTCTCTACTTCCCTCCTATCTCTACCTCTTATCCTCTCTCTACTTCCCTCCCCTCTCTACCTCTCCTCATCATTCTTCACATCCAATGAAATTTCATAAATTATCTTGTTTCCATTTCATCATCCCAATTTATATCCTCGTCCCTCTTTGCATGTCCTAGTTTTCTTGTTTCCATATTCTTTGTCGACATGTGAGAGGAGAGGGAGGAAGAGGGAGAGAAGATGGAGATGGATGGGAGAGAGAGGGGAGAGATAGGGTGATAAGGAGAGAGAGAGAGTCCTAGTTTTCTTGTTTTGGAGAGAGAGAGAGAGGGTTGGTCAGGTTTATGAGTTTAGGGATGCGTAAGTTTAGGCTTTAGTGGAATTATTTAGGGTTTAGGGGTTTCTTGGGTTTATGGTTTAGGGGTTAGATTTTAGGGGTATTATTTAGGGTTTAGGGGTTTTGGGAGAGAGACAGGTTTAGGGTTGCTCAGGTTTAGGGGCATATTTAGGGTTTATGAGTTTAGGGTTGCTTAGACCTTTAGGGGTAAATTATTTAGGGTTTATGAGTTTCTAGGGTTGCTCAAGTTTAGGGTTTAGGGGTTAGGGTTAAAGGGGAATTATTTTATAATTTCCCTCTAATGCTCGTAATACTAACACATTAGTCCACCCATCTCCTAATCCATCAATCCCTATCATCTATCCACCATATAACTCACTATCTAATCCACCATCAAATATTCTACACTCTAATCCATCAACCCATGAATGCTTGAAAATTTTTCTCCAAAGAGTCTTTACAAAATCCAAAAATAAAAGCAAAGATATGGAGCCATCCAAATCCACTGATCCAATTTCATCCCCCTCTAACACTCCCAATCCTAATCCATCCGGGCCTCCTATATCCATTCACTCGATCCTAATCCTAACCCCACAACATCTTCCATCATTATCCATCAACTATATGCATATCCTAGTCCATCAACCCATGAAGCCATGAAGGATGTGACCCAAGGACTATTAGTAAGGAATCTAAGAACATCATGTACTCAAATTCCTATCCTTGAGCCTAACAAAGAACCTCCTAATAACATGTATACCACTCCAACATCATCAACCACTCCTATGTCTATCCATTTCATTGAAGAGTCTCCTACCATAAGTCCAAGTCAAACCCCATCATGTAGACATGTTGTCAAACATTCAAAGATTATTGATCCTGGATCCAAGAACCCATCACATCCATCTAAGAAACCCAATAGATATACATTAAGAGCCTAGTCCAAAGAATGTGGAAACACCAACCACCCATCCTAATCAAAATCCAAACATCCCATCTAATCGCATCTTGGTTCCCTTACCATCTCATGGTCAACCCCTCTGTACATCGATCCCATCATTAATCCTCCGACATCTCCTAGTGAACCCCCATCACCACCTCTTACTCCCCAATCTAATGAATATCAATGCATCCTCACTTACCCTATCCATATCTAATATCGCACTATCCATGGTTATCCTCCCTGTGATCAAGATATTATCTATGATCAAGATCTTATCCATGAGCAAGTAACCCACATCACTCCTATCCATCATCCCATTAGCCTTATCCATCATTTCGTGCTAGTCTTATTCATTATCCATCAATATGCCATGATGAGACACTTGGTCCCCAATCAAACATAGACAATCAAACAAATAACTTGTATCCTATCAAATCACATCCCAATGAGTATAATGATTTAATCAAGATCCAAGAATTCTACATCCATTTCCCATTGATCCTCCATCATCCCCTATCGAACTATATGTTTAGGTGTTTAGCCTGGTTGCTTGAGTTTAGGGTTTAGGGGTCAGGGGCATTATTTAAGGTTTACATGAGTTTAGGGTTGCTCAAGTAAATAGGGTTTAGGGTTTAGGGTTACGGTTTAGGGGAATTATTTAGGTTTTAGGGGTTTAGGGATGCTCAAGTTTAGGGTTTAGGGTTTAGGGGTTAGGGGTTTAGGGTTGCTCGAGTTTAGGGGTTAGGGTTTAGGGTTTAGAGAGAGGTAGAGTGAGGGGACCAAGAGATTGGGAGAGATAGGGAGATAGAGGTTTAGGGTTGCTTCCAGGTTTTATGGTTTAGGGGTTAGGGGTTTAGGGGTTTAGGGTTTCTCATTTTTAGGGTTTAGGGTTTATGGTTATGGAGTTAGGGGTTAAGGTTTAGAGGTTTAGGTTTATGGTTTAGGTAGAGAGGAGAATAGGGAGATATAGAGGAGACTGAGCCTGGGAGAGATATCTATGTCTCCTCTATCCCTCTCTCTCTCTCTCTCTCTCCTTGTCTCTCTATTGTGCTCTCTTTTGATCCCCTCTCTCTAACTCTACCTTTCTCTCTCCCTTCCTCACTATCTCACTCCCCCTCTCTATCACTCTCCCAATCCCTCTACCTCAAATTTTATCTCCCTATGTCTCTGGAAGTTGTATCTCTTGATCTCTTTCCCTATCTCTATCTCTCTGGACATATGGATCCCTATCTCTTTTAATCTATCCCTTGCTACCTCTCTCTCCTCCTCTCTATCTCTCTCCCCATCCCTCTACCTCTTGAAATCTCTCTCCCTATGTCTCTAGACATCTCTCCATCTCTTTCCGTATCTCTATCTATCTGCATAACCCTATCTCTTAATATATCCCTCTCTACCTCTCTCTCTATATTTCTTATCTATCTCTCCCTTGCTAGATCTATCTCCCTATATCTCCCCTCTCTCTCTATATATGTATCTCTATCTTTCTCCCTCTATAGACCCTTTTGTCTATCTCAATCCCCATCTCTCCCTCTCCCTGTCTCTATCTCCACCTATCCCTCTCTATCTCTCTATTTGCCCCTCTTTCTATATTTTTTCCTTTCTCTAACTCTATCTCTATCTCTCCATCTCTTTTTGAATGTCCCTGGGCTCTCTCCCTATCCATGTCCATGTCCCTCTCTATCTCTCCATGTCTCCTGATTCCTCTCTATATATAGGATAAAGAAATAGAGAGAGAGACTCTCCCATGTAGATACAAGGTTACATTTATCCCTCCTAGTATAAACAAGTTCTATTTCACGAACCACATGGATATTTGAGTCTAGGGATACTCTTGGACCGTCACTTGATTACCTATTTGATGCACTACATGCATAGTTACAATATATTTTATGTGAGAGCATGACATCCTAGACCATGATTTTGGCACCAACATTGAGAAGGTTATGATTTTTGCATGCATGAACCTTTATGTTTTCATGCTTCCCTGAAGGCACTCACGTTATAATGCGAGTACGTTATAATGCGAGCGCATTCTGGGAAGCATGAAAAATGGTAAAAAAGTATGTGGGATCTGTGTTTTAGACCCCACATGACTGTTATTCCTACTTTTCATGCAGTATATCGGACAAGAAAATGCTTTTCATGTTGTTTGACTTATTGAGAATCATTTTTATATCAGTCCACCACCTGTTTTGTTTTTTCAACATAGAAGAACTGATTTTGAATGTTTTTGGAGAAAATGGGTCATGAAAATCCCCCAAAATGTCCCCCCTTCAATCACCCAAGGTTGCTCTCCTTTTTTCCCCTTCTCACGTGCCAGTCCCCTATCTTTTTCTAGGAACATGGTAATGAAGAGAGGGGAGAGTATCATGCTTCAACAATGGTGCAGTATTTCTTTATCTACACCCCACCGTAAATTTGTCTCCTCCCATGCCCTTTTTTTCTATCGACACATTCAACTCCCTCTTCAATATGGTGGTTTAGTATATTAACCAACAACTTTTATTTTCTTTCTTTCTTTTTACATTACAATACAGAATTCAAGATTTCATATTTATATAACCTATCGGGTGCGTACGTTTGATACACTCTACTTAAATATTATCAGATTCAATGATCAAACTATCAATAACAATTTTATACCTCATTCGTACTAGAAAGTGGTAAATATTTGTCTAATTAAGAATAATTGTATTTGGTAGAGCTTCAACTAACACGTATTTTGTTATTTTGAGACTTTGAAAATAACAAATAAAACAAATTTAAGTGTTAGGACACAAAAATGAGATGTTAAAAATAACAAATAAAATGCTAAATAAAGTTTCAATCCATTTAAAGTTTAACTTTATATACTAACACGGGTTGGTCAATATGATGGAGACTTTTGAAGATAACAACATGCATAATTATTTACTTTTTACTTTGGCTTTTTAAGGGGGGGGTCAGGGTTTTGGTGGATATGATGGAGACTTTTGAAGATAACATGGTGGGTATGATGGTGACTTTTGAAGATAACGTTGTGCAGAATTATTTACTTTTTGAATATAACAACATGCATAATTTTTTACTTTTTACTTTCCCCCTTTTTTTTCCCTGGGGGAGGGGGGTTTGGTGGGTATGATGGAGACTTTTGAAAACAAGGGACGCATTCCTTAGATGTTTGATTTGTTAGTTGATGTTAAAACTAATATTGGTAGCAATTGAATTAGTAGAAAAATTCAACATGGAATTTTAAAGAAAATAAAGAGAGAAATTATAAATGCCAAATATTGAATACAAATAGAAAGAATAGTTTTATCATGAACCTTTAGTCAAAAAATAAGCAAAAGTGGAGGCCCCACAAAGCCCACTATGCACCATCAAATAATAGTAAACGAACACATATGCAATAACTTTGTTCATTTGATATTGATTTGTTTGTCATGTGAATGTAGAAGTGATTTGTACAATATAGTTCAAATAATTATGAGTGCAATTGCTGATGTCATCATAATAAGACTATTGGACATTATTAGCCAATAGAATATCAACAAAATCATTTTATTATATTAAAATAGAAATTGAAAACCAAAAAACTTTAGAAAAGTTGGTCAAACTAATTTAATTCTGCAATCCCATTAAATAATTGAATAAAAACTAATAAAATTGTATGAATGCATTACTAATAAGGCCTTCCACTTTTTTCGACCAAGGTTTCTTAAAAAAAATTAAAGAGACGTGTCCTATCTTTCAAAGGACATGATCATTTAAATTCGACTTCCTTCCACCTTTTTTAGGACAGCGTAGCAACATTTCTCAAAATATTTAATATAAATCCATGCTTCAATCACCTTTTTTTAATTCCTAACATGTTTTTTTTTACAACTCAAACTTCGATTAATTTTTGTTTTCAAATTAATGGTTTGGTTAATAGTAAAGGGAGAGTCACGTCCTTAGTAAAAAAGATAAAGGACTAAAGCCATCCTTTATAAATTGAGAATCGTACGAGTTATTAAAGATAATCATCCTTTAAAAAGGATATTAGATATTATGATAAGCGTATTAAAATAATAAGTTTTTTTAATAAAAAGAGTAAGTATAATATAAAGTAAGTAATAAAAATAAGATTAATTAAAAAAAAAAAGAGATTAGTAAAAGGTAAGGTTATTGAAAAAAAAAAAAATCTTTTTTTCATTGTTTATTTTTAAAAGGAATCTATATATTAAACAAAATATTATTCTTTTTTATTGATTGGTTAGGTAATTGGAATGAATTTGTGGCATCTAGCGAGACAAGATGGAAACAAGGAATGCCACATGTACACTAATTTAATTGTCACACAATTTTTTTCGACTACAGCCATCAATTTAGAGGAATTTGGTTAGGAATTGTAGATACAACTATTCCCATCTCAATTTCAAACCATGTTCTACTTAAAATGCCATGCTCCCACACAAGTCTAATCATCGTTTTCTCATTAAGTTGCAATTATTGGAATTTTAATCTTATAAACCATTCCTATTGCTTTCATTTGTGAAATCTATTCTTCTCCATTAATTAAAAATCTATAAAATTAAACTTATTGCATTAAGAATTTTTTTTAAATGGTGTAAACGTATAATTTCTCAAATCATCTATTATAAGTGAATGATTTTCGAAATATTTCTTGCACATTCTTTACATCAAATCCTTCATAATATTTATAAATGGCAATAGTCATAAATCACATTTATAATCTACGTAGAAGGGCAAGGTATCCATATACACTTGTTTACGCTTCATATATTTCAAATGTCATAACTTAATCAGAGATGGGTAGTGTCGGAACACTGAGTTCTCATCACCCAAATAGTTTATGATATTGATATAATTACACTTCTTTCGAGAAATAGATATAAAAGGTAGAGGTATCGATACTCATCTTTGGACAAATGATTATTTTTCTATTCAAATTTTTGAGTCTAATGCCAATAAAAATAGTTCTCTAACAACTTTGGAAGGTATTCATAGTTCTTCTTCTAGGGGTTAGGGTCCCTACTGTTAGAAAAATTATAACCTTTAAGCCACGTGCCTAGTTTTCTTTGCGAATGTTTGAGGAGAGATGCCTCTTCGTAAATGGTCGGCATCCTTAAAATGGTCGCCATCCTTATGAATGGTCACTTAAAATCTTAATACTTCACATGATCGATCATATAATGACGACTATTTTTCTTAATACTTATGTCTTGACTCAAGGCTGCTTCCTTCTAGAGTATGTATCTCCTCTTAAGGGAGGATGGTTTTTTTAAAACAAATCAAGTCGACAAATTGTTGTCTTTTTTTTTTAAAAGTCGATATCTTTTCAAAACCGTTGTCTTTCTTTAACAAGAGACGCATTGCGTCAGGGTCTTACCGATCAGAAGTTGTTTGGAATAGGAACATAAGAGTGGATATGATTTCTCTCCGCAATAACATAAAATTCGAAGCACCTAAATTCTAAAGGCAAAGTCAGAAATGTTCCGGTATTTAAAGAGAAATCACTTCATTTAAAAAAAATACAAGATTAAAGAGGACCTGGTATCTAAGTAAGGCCATGGAAGACAATGCAGGGTCATGTTGAAAAGTTGATAACACAATAGCAATAAAGCCACATGCAGACCTGGAAAGAAAAAATTATTGCAATCTGTCATACCTGTTCCCACAGGTTCGTTCGACAATAATAGATCTGGGCAAAAATGATTGTTATAGCAAGTTATAGCTGTTACGACCAGAGATTGGGTTACCACACTCATGGATGAATCCATTATAAATGCGGTGGCTGTTGGAGCTATTAGCTGTTGCCAGTGAAGTATGGCCCTAAACTGTATCTGAATTGGGAAGAATATTAAAATTACTATTAGATCAATAAGACATATGTGCCTAGTCTAGTTTATCTGGTTTTCTTATTAGTGGGACTATTTTGCAATGGAAGGTATTATTTGTTGAAGGATGGCAAATAAATCATGTCTCTGATTTATCAATTCACAAGTGTTGGTGGCTAATCAGAGGTTTGGTCTTAAGCTGGGTGAGGTTCAGAGATCAAACACACATTACATGGTTATTGTTATTGGCCACCCAAGTTAGGTCTCATCTGCTGCAGTTCTTGAACAGGAATACGCACTGTTCATGGTCAGCAGGTGACCCTGAAAACCTAGGGATTTCTCCTAGTCAAAAGAGGAATCGCCCCGGTTTTGGAACTTAGAATAAATGGGAAATGCATTTATTAGTGATCCAGCCAGAAAACACTCTAGATTTTGCAGCACAACTTAAAGACACAGATTTTTTTTTTGTACAATAAAGTGTTTTCCTTTACTGCTATCAAAGTCTAAGGTCAGGACATAGATGATGCAGAGGAAGGTAGTTTTCCAGACTCATTGACAAAACCTTCGATTGCATATTTTATTTAAATAGATTTGTAAATTCGTAAGTTCCAGCCCATGATTATGCAAAGACTTGGCTAAAATGTGTTTTATTTCGAGGGGTTTGGGGCTAAACCTGGCTGGTTGCAATGATCGTGAATTATAGCAAATAGTCCAAGAAAAAGAAGAAAAATCAAAGCAAGAGGAAACTGAGTCTCACTTCTGACACCTTTGAAGGCAATGGCTCCATGGAAGGGGAGTTCAATAAGTTTGTGAACTTTTAGAGCTATTTGCAGTAATATGGTCCTGCGCAACAAGAAATTTCTGGCTGTTTGGTAGAAGTTTTAAGAATTATGCATCTAGATTCTAAAATTTATAAGTGGCAATTCTATAAAAGTCCTTCACTATACTTTATGCTTCTTTTAGCAAAAAAAAGTCGCCAAAATGTTTGAGAAAGTGCTGTAAACTTTCAAACCCCTCTTCCTGAGGGCTATTCAAAGTCCCCAGCCAAAGCCAAAAATAATGCTCGACATGTATAGGTTAAGTCACCATTGTTTCCTGTTTTCCTATTTCAAACATTGAATAGAACCACCGGCACAGGGAAAATCAAACCAGTGTCTCTATGGAACTGCATCCTAAACTAATCTGGTGGTGATGTTTTTATTTTCTTTGGAAGAGTTGGGAGCACAAAGTTATTTGTTGCCCTGTTCATGTGACAAAAGAAACTACAAACAAACATTTTGAATTGAAAGCTAATAAGACTAATAGGGAATCTAGTGAGATAACAAGAGCAATGGACAGGAGTTTTAAAGTATTCAGAGTACTCGAAATTATGAAGCTATTTGTAGTTCCATGGTAAGCTTTTTAACTGAAAACTCATGTATGATAACTAATCCTGAAAAAATTAAATTCTCTAAAAGTAAGAGAACCCATATGAGTGCAATCGAGAAAATTTCTTTGCTACTATTGAGTTTATGTTGGCTTGTTACATTTTACCTATCAGATGAAGTCATTGTCATCCTGTATATAATTAGTTCTACAATTTAAGTCTCTGACTCTCGAGAGTTATTGGTCATGCTATTATTTTCCCTATTTTCCCTATGTAGATTGCTTTCAAATTCCACTGTAGGTTTTGGCAAATATCAGGTAACAAAACATATTAAGTTCTTCATCAAAAATAAAATAACAAACTTATATGAGCAAAAGTGTCAAACCAACATACCACTATATCCGCTTATAAAGCCTGACCCACATTCCAGCCACTACAGTGTGCCATTTACAAACCATAGTCAAAACATAAGCTACGAAAAAAACTTATTTTCTTATAGGTTTTGAGACATTTCACAACTGAAGTGGTTGTTGGAGGTATTAGCTGTTCCCAGTAAGGTATGGCCCTGAACTGTATCACTATCAGGGTAAAGATGATGACGCCAATCCAATACAAAATGCATAAGAACAATTGTGGTGGACACTTCAGAAGGGCTAGATGTATTAACAACTCCACAAATTGCCATCATCGATAGACCAGAACAATGCGGCAATGTATTGTCTTCTACAGAAGAAATAAATGATGGAACAAATGAAGTGTTATGTTTCATTGTTAGACAAACACAATCCAATATTTGCTAATAAGATGACAGGCACGCGTAGTGTGTTATGTAGGACTATAAGATTCACACCATGGGGGGGACTTGAAAACTTTAGGGAAGGTCTAAAGAAAACAGAAATAGCTTTTAAATATGAACTATCATGTTTAGATACCGAATTTGGTGAAAGAAAAATGGTTGGCGAGCTAATCCACAATCAACAGGTGACAAAGAGAGGGAGTGATGTAAGATGGCAAGACCCTGAGACAATTCTGGTACATCACCAGTCAGAATAGGTGAAATCTCTCATAATTGGTAGTTGGCAGCAGTGGGATTGTATATTGTTTACCATACAGGGAAGAAAATGTACTACATAACCTGGGCTATACAGTCTTCACATTTCATACTCTATAACTGGAAGTAGATGGAAGGCTTGTTCAATAGATGCTGGAGATTGCCAAATTTTAGTATGATTTAGTAATGATCTTTTTCGCCTTCATGGTTTTATGGATGTGCATACGCTATTGGAAAGCGCCCATTTTGACAGACTGAGAGGATGATGGCAAAGGTTGTTATATCATAATCGCGTTAGCGAAACTAGAACTTAAGATGATAACAACTACAATGTTAAATTTAACAGGAATAGATATGATTGCACTATATTTCACAGAACTCTAGTGAAATATAGTAAAAATCGAGGTAAAATACAATCACAAAAGAATTCTACAACAAGAACTTTGAAAATCTATATTTCACCAGAGCAAAATCATCTTGAAATTCTCTGTAAGCTTGCAAAAACTATTATAGTTCAGCCATCTAAGCAATAATGAGTGCGACATAACTAGAAGCCACCAATATTGATTGAAAATGCAATAGAGATAGATTTAACCAGACAACTGCCTAGATTGACAAAAATGAAAAGGAAAAGAAATATGGAACTAGTAATTGCAAGAGATATGGGAAAACAAAAATTTCGCTTTAATTCAGTTTGATGTTAAGGTGTATAATATATATAAAAGACAAATATTGTTTTTAAATTGTTCATAGTAGGTGGTGTATTGAAGCAAGAAACTATAGCTGTATAGAGTTTGATATATGGCAAAATCATTATCGAAAGTCTTATGTAAGAAGTGTAGATAACATCTCGTTGATTCAAAAAAACTGCTGTGTGATTTTATCCTTCATCTGGTGCCTTCCATATGGATAGAACAATAGTGGTTAAAGTATATTGTTTTTGTAGTAGATAAGTAGGTCTAAGTAGAATTAATTTGCAAATAATGTAGAAATAATTTGTTAAAGAGATAGCACATTGCTGGGCAATAAATTATTTTTGTTTGATCTAATTATTATTTAGATAACAATGATGAAGTGGAGTATGACTGTACCTTTGCATGGAATGTGCTGATTATTCTTGAAGGGAAGTTGCATTGATGATGAGGTTGTTTCGATTTAATGTGAATTGGCCCTTAGAGAAATTCTGTAACATGAAGACAATTTCTGATTTATCAACAATATATTTGTCATATGTGACATTCTGCAGGGCTGGAAGAACTTGGATGATAGAATTGTCACAAAAACATTGAATTGTTTGATTGTTGTTAGTGGTCACTGTAGTTTTCAGGTAAAGAGAGTATATATACGTGACATCTTCATTACATTTGATACAATGAGCTGTTTGGTCCTGCAGGGCTCTATAGTTATTAAACTTATAATTGCATTGTGGACAGAATGCGTGGAAAGGGGTGGAAAAAGCATTAGCTATTTTTAGGGTTCCGTGGACCTGCAAGAAATGGTCAATTTTCATTGGTTATGGGATGTATCTTTTACTATATAAACTCATTAACTAAATAAATTCAAGAGTTCAGGTTTAGTTACCTCAAATGTTGAATGCAATAAAGTGTTTAGATGATCCAAGGTTCTTCTATTAGTTAATTTACCAATATATGTTACTTGGCATGTTCGTAGTATCTTGTTCTTTGCATCCATTCTTTTGACAATATTTTTGAATAGCATCGTTGGGAATTCATTTTGCCTCATTTCGTCTTCGATTGCAAAGAAATTGCTAGCCAAACTTGTATGTAGCTGCAACCAATTTTTGTGTTGTCAAGATTGTTAGCAGTTTTGATTTATTGAAAGAAATATGTAGTAAAATTGAAATTGTTAATAATTTGCAATAAAGAGATGATAATATTTTTTTACCTGTGCTTTGTCAAATTCAGACTCGCCATCCTTGATATCAACAACATAGTGAAGTGCTATTTTTTTCATGCTAGTGACCAATGTGCCTATGTTGCCAGTGGCATATGCATTTGTACTTGCAAGCAATTGTTTAATAGTGGTGCTTGGTATGAAATTATACTCCTGAGAAAGCCTTGGTATGATCTCAACAGTGGATGTATTATTTAGCACTAGGATGCAATCCCAGTCACCTCGATCATAGTCTGTTTTTGGAGCAAGTTGAAAGCCATATATGGATATTGCTGATCTTGGAATTATTTTGCTTTCATGTTGCATGACAAGATCACCAGTTATATTCAAGGTGATGGTCATTTCAACTTTAGCATCTATTAGGTCTGCGTGGAAAACTTCATGTGTCTTGTTAGCTTTGTCTAATGTAGCTCTATATGCTCCCTGCCTTATGAGCATTTAAATTTTCAATTGAAATTGGTTTTGAACTTCTAATCTTTGATCTGCAAGAGAGAAGATCAAATTAGTTTAAGTTTATAGATTTGAATCAGCAAAACTTAGATACAAATAAAGAATATTAATCACCTCTTTGATGTTTGTTCATCATTGGTTTGCACTTGTTTTTCTGCGCTTTTAGTATTGTCCATTGTTTGCTGCATATTTGAATCCATAAATCATTTGCAAAGATGAGTGTAAGTACGATTATATTACGGTAATTATTAAATGGTATGATGGTTGAAGTTGAAAATGAAAAGTAATATAGATTATGAATCAATATTTAAAAATGTTGATACTAGGGGATTTTAGAATCCTGTAACAAATGAGTAATAGAGATTTGTTAAAAATAGATGGAATTAGATGCCAGTGACATTAACAAGGAATACAAATTCTTTGTAGTAGATAATGATTTTTTTTTATTATTACATTTCATTTGAATTTAATTTTTAAAATGTGTATGTGAATCTATTTTTGATATGTCTGATGACATATTGAAGTGGCTTCGGTCCTGTTAAAGGGTTCAAATTCTATGAAGGTTATAAAATGATCACTCCAATATGCTTCTGATCTGTAAACACAAAATGTTTCTGGACGTACATTGGACCATACATAGTCAATCTTTGGTTTGGATAGTGATTGGGATTCATGTAACAAAAATTGCATGTTGCGGTTTTGCATATGTTGCAAAAGTTGTTTTCTTTTGTTACTTTGTGTACACATGTCAATGTTGAAATCTCCTACAATGAACATGATCTTTTGTGTATCTACACATGAAACCACTTGGTTGGTGATGGTTATGATTTCTATCAATGGAGCATTTGGTCTTGTGTATAGATTACATATGTTAATCTCATTGTTCATGAAACATATTGTTGTTGTCATGGCTTCCACATTTGTTGTTGTATGTTGCATTGTTTTAGAGATGATAATGTTTTTCCTAGTTAAAAATGATATGCCATGTATATTGTATGTCAAGTAACAATTGAAATGTTGAAATATGTTGTTGGAATTCCTGAGTTGCATATGTATTTCTTGTAGACACAAAATATGAGATGTCATTATATCAATGTCGCTGATGATGTCTTCTATAGGTAGATGTAGATTGCGGGTATTCAATGTACACAATAGTAGTTGCAAACTACTCATGTGTTTGGTATGTTCATTTTCAAATTGCCATCGTGTTGTTGATTTGAGGAGAGACATTTCAAGGACTATTTTTTTTTATAAATTTTTAAATTTTCTTTTACAAGAGGCTTTAACAAGAATAATGTCTGAATTGTTTTTGTTCGGGAGAGTGCTGTATATGTTAATCCATGTTGCCTTATGCCAGTAGGATCAAATGCCAAACCATGCATTGTGAGTCCCTGAGATCTGTGAATGGTTCTAGCATAGGCTAGCTGAATTGGAAATTGTTTCCTAATGGTTATTTTTGTGTTGTTTGATATTTTTTGAATTGGCCTAGCGATGTGAAGTATAGGTGTCCATTCTTTGTCAATACTATTGCTATAGCATTGTGCTAGTCTTGCACGTTGATGGTGGCCAATGTTTGGGTCATCAAATTTGATCCGAACAATGTCAAGGTCATTGGATTTGGTGTATGCTTTAAATGTGTCATTTGATCCATTGACGAGACCGTCTTGCGTATTGTAATTCTCGACATAGATTTCTACAAGCATATGTGGTTTCAAAAGTATTTGAGATGGTAAAGATGCTGTATGATTATAGAGATGGATCGCATTGTAATTTTCATCACGTTAGTCAATTGCATTCAATATAGCTAGCTCTCCAACAACCATTGATAACATTTTTTGATTGTGTGCATCAACATCTTTCCTTCTGTAAAATAGAAAAGGGAATGTTGGGTCCATAGGAGGTGAGTGCAAGCAAGTTTGATTCAAATATTCTATATCATTATTTGTCTATGAACCTACACGTATTCTATTGAGTATTGCAATAAACTTTTCATTTTTTTGTCGCATAGTAGATTGCAATTCATAATATTTTATGTTGTCTTTCCAAAATTTGTACGACATTAATTCAGTTAGGGTTGGTGTATTTTAGAAGACAACTGAATCAAGTACAGGTTGTGCAAGTGGTACAAATCACCACAAAAATTGTATCAATATTTCCAAAGTATGTAGTAGGCGTTTGCATTATATCTCTTAATCATTTGTCAATGTAACGCAAAAATGATGCACCTACTAATAAAACTTCATCTAGTAAGAGCACACACAATTGTTGATAATGCTTAGACATTGTATCTAGTGTTTCAATGTTCAATGGAACAAATTCTGATTTGTGGAAAGGTATGTGGAATGTTGAATGTAATGTTACTCCACCTATGTTGTATGCTGCCTTTCTTGTATAAGCACACTATTAGACCTTTTGGTTTGTCTGGATCACTATCAATCCAGAGTTATTATATATGCGAAGAGATTGAAATATTGCTTTTGTAGTAAATGATGCACCTACTAATGAAACTTCATCTAGTAAGAGCACACACAATTGTTGATAATGCTTAGACATTGTATCTAGTGTTTCAATGTTCAATGGAACAAATTCTGATTTGTTGAAAGGTATGTGGAATGTTGCATGTAATGTTACTCCACCTATGTTGTATGCTGCCTTTCCTGTATAAGCAACTATTAGACCTTTTGGTTTGTCTGGATCACTATCAATCCAGAGTTATTATATATGCGAAGAGATTGAAATATTGCTTTTGCAGTAAATGCTTTTCCAGTTCCTGCTCCACCTATTAGGAACAAGTGTAGTGGAGCTTTGTTGTTTTTTATTTTTTTCAACACAATGTCTTTGACAATTTCTTGTTGTTCCTTATTTAACATTTGTCTCAACTTGAAATATTCGACATTGTCCATGATATATGGGTGTTTTACAATTTCAAATCCATTAGTAAAATGACTTTTTGCTTTGTTATGCTTTAGTGTTTCAAAATCTTGTTCTATGTTTGATTCTTTGTATGGGTTTTCATTTGAAAGGTTTGACTGGTTGTGAATGTGATTATTTTCAAAATTGATCTCATCAACAACTTTGTCAATATCACCCCATTTAGAATTGATGTTGTAATTATTGTATTTGATATGATTTGCATTAATTGTGTTCTCATGAAATGAGTAAGCATGGTGCCATGTATCAAAACCATGCTTAAGTGTTTTTTCATTTATTGTAAAGGGCACATAAAGTAGCAATTGTTCTCTACAATAATTTTCCAAGTCAAGATGTTTGTTGAAATTGATAAAACATATAATATTTGGTTTATCTTTTTGATGCATTAGTTTGCCATCCTTTTTATATTCTGACACAAGTTGTGCGAGACAAATATGCATAATTGTTTCAGGTTGTGCTATGTAGTAGTCTATTAAAGACTTACAAGTTACATTTTCTGATTCATTTGGTTCATTGTTCAATTGTTTCACCGACTTTAGAACAAAAGTTCGATCACTATTAGTTCTTGTATCAATGAATATACATTTTCTTGAGCTATAGTTTAGCAGAAGTGATAAAACAATGTGAGTAGCTTGCTGTGAAGACATTTGTTGTAGGTTGAGTAATGCATTTCCAAGTTGACTTATCATTTTAACAACATCGATATTGTTTTGTTGATGGTCCTTACGGATTCTTTTAAATGCATATGCCATTGGTTTGTCCACTTTTGTCATGTACGAGCTACAATACATTGCTGCAACATATGCATTAAGCACAAATTGTGCATCTATATTTGCTTTCCATATCTCAGGGATTTTTTTGAAGAGCTGTTATTCCATATCTATGAAAGCTTTCGTTGCAAGAAATTTATAGGTCTATGGATTGTTGATTTTATAGCTGTGATGTAATCATCTTCATTCATATTCATGTCTTCTAGAAACATTTGGAAGGAGAATGATTGTTCATAATTAGATTGTTCTAACATGGAGAAGATTTTTTTTGTGATTGAAATTGTAACTTCGTTACTTTCCTTCAATGGTTCTAGAACCATAGTTTTTTTCATTGGTGGAAATGGTAAATTGTATTTACAATAATGCCACTTTGATTTCCTACATTGTTTTTTATGGTGGTGCTTGTGTAGCATAGCTATCTCAATAACCAAATTTTCAATATTACAAGTGATGTATTTGTCAACAAATTGTTTAATATCCACAATATTATCTTTATCGTAAATT
Organism: Cunninghamia lanceolata; assembly: GCA_027924645.1. Taxonomy (NCBI): domain Eukaryota; kingdom Viridiplantae; phylum Streptophyta; class Pinopsida; order Cupressales; family Cupressaceae; genus Cunninghamia; species Cunninghamia lanceolata. The sequence goes on from BSBN01001313.1 coordinate 172,885, forward strand.
GGAGCATCTCTAATCCATAAAAGGAAGTGGTCATGTTCATTGCCATGATTTTGAAATTTAGTTACAAAGAAATAATCCACGGCTTCTCCAAAGAAAGAGCTATCTGTGAATATCAATTGTTTTAGTGAATTAATTATATGTCTATAATAACATACACACATCACAGGATCTTTCTTGATGAGGTAGAAAATATTGTTCTCATGTTTTGTGTCATATTGTTGTTGTGAAGATGCATGATATGTATTATGCAAGTGTTCAAGTTTTTTTGATAGGTGTTCCCAATTTTGCTCAGCACTAGTAAATGTAAGGAAAAATGTAGGTGGTCCAAGTTGTCGGATCATAGCAAATACATTTTTTTTCAATTGATGTAAATAATCTGGAGATATTCTTATTCTTTTGAAATCAACATATCCAATCTCTGATTTGAGTATCCGCTCTAGGTTAGGTTTGCATTTAACATCTTTTGCTATTATATTTCTACCTTTTAACTGTCCTTTACGAACTCTTATCCACATTGTAGATAGTACTTGATGTATGAGTATCTTGATAGTTTTGAAAAATAGATTCGTTGTATGGTATGCAAATTGTCTATTTGAATCTAGTAGCTCCTATTGTTTAATTTTTTGATATGAGAAATTCTTGACAATGTCATCATCACGTGGGTTTCCAAAGAACAGTGTAGGGAAATTCATTTCTTCAGCATAGCTATCTTTAAAGATTCCAATAAGGTAACGATTTTCTACCGGTGCAACTTCTATAACTTTGTCTGCCATTTCATGTATACATTTAGATTCTATGAATCCATGTATTAAGGTTTCACAAGGATTTTGATGATCTGTATTAGATTCTGAGTCAGTTTCATCTGTACAAAGTCCATTGACTATGTCACTTTCATCATTTATTTCAAGAGATTCTTTCCAGTTCCTATTTAATTAAACATTTTCCATTTTGTATAGTCTTGTTTTGCTTAATTGGTTAAAAGCTTTTATTATAATAGCTGATCGTACCATTCCCTTTTGATATGCATTTTTATATTGTAGTCGTCTTTTAAGAGCAACTACAATCGTCGATGTTTTATTGGTAGATCGTGGTAATGCATTCTGTATAATGTTCATGTTGACTAGTACATTGATAATAGATCCAGTCAATCCTATTTGAGATCTTTTGTATCATAATTCCCATATTTGTGCAAATGCAATCCTCATTGAAACAAGACGTTCTTCCAATTGTGTAAGTATCTTTACATATTGTAAAGGTTTATTCATTCAAATATGTTGTGGCATTACATACCTAGGAAGCTTGCATTGCTTCAATGTTTTATGGCATATGCGACAAATATAATTTGTCAATAAATTGTGATTTTGATTTGTTAGTTTATAATATGTTTGTTTTTCTTCCTCTTTGAAAGTCATAATGTCCTTTTTAAAATGCAAAGTCTAACAAATTATGCATATATTTCTTGGTGTGTCTTGAATTTTTCTTTGGAATAATTCTATTGGTGATGCTAAGCATTTGCTTTTTTTGGTTGCATTTTCCTTTTTTTGATTAGTGCGTATTTATTGTTTGATTTTTCGAAGTGATGTAGTGTTGCTATTTACTATCTTTTGTTTTTTTTGTAAAGTTACCAACATGAGGTTGTTGATTAGTCCTTAGAAATTATTTTATTCTTCTAAGTGTGATTTCCAGTTGGGTATTAATTGCTTGTACTTGATAAAGTATGAGCAGATCAAAATGTCCATGAAGGGGATTTGTGTCATCAAATAAGATAGAGTATGATTGCCCTTGGGATAATTGACTGAAATGTAGGTATTTTTTGCCTGATGTCATTGACCAAAGACATATTTGGATGTCTAGCCACTTGGATAGCCATCAAATGCAAAAAATGTTTCCCCATAGTCCAACTTCATTGTTATTTGTAGTTGGTGTTGCAGAAATACACATTCGACGCAGGGGTAAGTGCAAGAAGATGGGGGGCCAAAAAGGGGTCTTAAGTGGCCACTTTTTTTCTGAAATCAGGAAATACTGGCCTTGGATGAGAAATTGAGCATAGTTACACTCAAAATTTGGAGATGCAACCAAAACAATGTTCGTAGTACTTCGAGTCTACTTTCTAAGCTACTATTTTTTTTTGAAAATGGCATAGATTAAGGGGTTCAAAAGAGGGAGCCACAGAAATTGGTGTTGTTTCTGTCAAAAAACATAACATAGCATGTTTTGTGGCTCCCTCAAAAGGTCAACTTTTTTTTGGTATTTTTAAAATCACTTCAGTGAGAAATTAGCTAATAGCATATAGTTTATGCCCGAATTTTCTAATAATTTTTTGATGAATATTTGATTTTTTACTAATTTTCAAAGTGGACACATCCTAAAAAATAGAATTTTGGCTGTGCTACCCCTATAAATTTTGAAAACTAATTGAAAATTATTTTTTTCTTTTTTTAATATTTGTAGAATGGAGTGTAGTTTCTAAATATGTAATTTTTTTGAAATTTCAATGAATAGTTAATTTACAATGAAAAAAAGACCAAACAGTGGTTTTTTCCCAAAAATAGACACACAAACAAAAGAAATTAAAGATGAAAGGCTTATCATTGTTAAAATGTGAAAAAAATCACATCGTCAAATAGCTAAGAGAAAGCCTAACATTACCCAGGTGTTCAATTTGTTCAACCTTGAAACACGTGCAAATCTGAGGGTTAGCACGAACAAAATTATGTGAAATCTTGAAGAATATGGAAAAACACATCTATGACTGTTCAAAAGGCACTCCAAGCCTTTGAGTTGGAAATCCAAAGCAAATCCCAAGCCCAAGTCTTGGGATTCCCAAAGTAAGACATAACGTGAGCGCGTTATAACGCACTTGCGTTATGTTTTGCTTTGCATTTTTCGTTTTCCGCAAAAGTCTGTATTGTTTGTCATGTTTAACATAACGCGAGCGCGTTATAATGCGCTTGCGTTATGTTCCCCTTAAATTTTTTTATGTTCAAGGCTATTAATCATGTATGTATGTATGTATGCCTATATGTATGTATGTATAGTGTCAAGGGTAGAGGAGGGTAGAGATTGGAGTGAGCCAGATAGGGGAGGAGAGGGGTGGATAAGGATTGAGTGATTAAGGTTTAAGGTTGAGGGTTGAGCGTTTAGGGATAGGATTTAGAGTTTAGGGATAAGGGATTAGAGTTTAGGACCTTGAGGGATTAGGTTTTAGGGTTGAGGCTTTAGGGTTAGCGTTTAGGTTTAAGGGTTGAGGGATTAGGTTTAAGGTAGAGTGTTTAGGGTAGAGGGATTAGGGATAGGGTTTAGGGTTGAGGGATTAGGGTTTAAGGTATAGTTTAGTAGTTCTTGTGGATAGAGCCAGTAAACAATGGGAGATTATTTGTCTATTACATAACAATATACCTTCCCTAAGTGCGGGGTGGAAAGCAAGAAACATAGATGTACCACAATGCAAATCTTTTCTCATAATGATCATCCTTCTGATTTCAACTGTTAATTACTCACTGTGGATGTACCATACACAAAGCTTTTCTCATAGGGTTTAAGGTATAGTGTCGAGGGTTGAGGGTTTATTGATAGTGTTTAGGGTTGAGGGTTGAGGGATTAGGTTTTAGGGTTGATGGATTAGGGTTTAAGGTATAGTGTTGAGGGTTGAGGGTTTAGGGTTGACGGATTAGCATTTAATGTCAAGGTTAGGGTTAGAGTGTCGAGGGTAGAGGGATTAGGAATAGGGTTTAGGGTTGAAGGTTTAAGGATTGAGGGTTGAGGCTTTAGGGATGAGGGTTTAAGGCTTGAGATATAATGTCAAGTGTTGAGGGTGTAGGGATAGGGTTTAAGTTTTCAGGGTTAAGGGTTGAGGGATAGGGATTAGGGTTTAAGGTATAGCGTTGAGGGTTGATGGTTTAGGGATAGGGTTTAGGTTTGAGGGATTAGGGTTTAGGGTTGATGAATTAGGGTTTAATGTTGAGAGTTGAGGTTGAGGGTTGAGGGTTGAGGGATAGGGTTAATGGTCAAGGGATTAGGGTTAAATAAGAGTGTCAAGGGTAGAGGGATTAGGGATAGGGTTTAGGGTTGAAGGTTTAATGATTTAGGGTTGAGGCTTTAGGGATGAGGGTTAAGGGATTAGGGTTTAAGATATAGTGTCGAGTGTCGAGCGTGTAGGGATAGGTTTTAGGGTTCAAGTTTTAAGGGTTAAGGGTTGAGGGATCAGAGTTAAGGGTTGAGGGATTAGAGTTTGACGTTGAGGGTTGAGTACATTGAGGTTCGAGGGTTAAGGTTCTTGGGATAGGGTTGAGGGTCAAGAGATTAGGGTTAAGGGATAGGGTTGGAGGGTTTAGGGATAAGGGATTAGGGTTTAAGGTATAGTATCGAGCCCGTTCAGGGTCTAGGAATAGGGATAGCATTTAGGGTTTAGGGATGAGGGATTAGAGTTGAGGGATGACGGATTAGGGTTGAGGGATTAGGTTTTAGGGATAAGGTTGAGGGTTGAGGGATTAGGATTTGACATTGAGGGTTGACGGTTTAGGGTTTAGGGTTTAGGGATAGGGTTGAGGGTCGAGGGATCAGAGTTAAGGGTTGACGAATTAGGGTTTGACGTTGAGGGTTGAGGTTCGAGGGTCAAGGGTTTAGGGATAGGGTTGAGGGTCAAGGGATTAGGGTTAAAGTAGAGTGTGGAGGGTATAAGGATTAGGGATAGGGTTGGAGGGTTTAGGAATAAGGGATTAGGGTTTAAGGTATAGTATCGAGTCTGTTGAGGGTTTAGGAATAGGGATAGCATTTAGGGTTTAGGGATGAGGGATTAGAGTTGAGGGATGACAGATTAGGGTTGAGGGTTGAGGGATTAGAATTTAGGGTGGAGGGTTGAGGGATTAAGGTTTAAGGTATAGTGTTGAGGGTTTAGGGTTTAGGGTTGAGGGATTAGAGTGAAGGGTTGAGGGATTAGGATTTGACGTTGAGGGTTGAGGGTTTAGGATTTAGGGATAGGGTTGAGGGTCGAGGGATTAGAGTTAAGGGTTGAGGGATTAGGGTTTGACATTGAGGGTTGAGTGTCGAGGGATTAGGGTTACAGTAGAGTGTGGAGGGTATAAGGATTAGGGATAGAGTTGGAGGGTTTAGGGATAAGGGATTAGGGTTTAAGGTATAATATCCAGTCTGTTGAGGGTTTATGAATAGGGATAGTATTTAGGGTTTAGGGATGAGGGATTAGAGTTGAGGGATGACGGATTAGGGTTAAGGGTTGAGGGATTAGGGTTTAGGGATAAGGTTTAGGGTTGAGGGTTGAGGGATTAGGGTTTAAAGTATAGTGTTGAGGGTTTAGGGATAGGGTTTAGGGTTGAGGGATTAGAGTGAAGGGTTGAGGGATTAGGATTTGACGTTTAGGGTTGAGGGTTGAGGCTTTAGGCTTTAGGGTTTAGGGATAGGGTTGAGGGTCGAGGGATCATAGTTAAAGGTTGAGGGATTAGGGTTTGACGTTGAGGGTTGAGGGTTGAGGGTTGAGGTTCGAGGGGCAAGGGTTTAGGGATAGGGTTGAGGGTCGAGGGATTAAGGTTAAAGTAGAGTGTGGAGGGTATAAGGATTAGGGATAGGGTTGGAGGGTTTAGGGATAAGGGATTAGGGTTTAAGGTATAGTATCGAGTCTGTTGAGGGTTTAGGAATAGGGATAGCATTTAGGGTTTAGGGATGAGGGATTAGAGTTGAGGGATGACGGATTAGGGTTGAGGGTTGAGGGATTAGGGTTTAGGGATAAGGTTTAAGGTTGAGGCTTGAGGGATTAGGGTTTAAGGTATAGTGTTGAGGGTTTAGGGTTGAGGGATTAGAGTGAAGGGTTGAGGGATTAGGATTTGACATTGAGGGTTGAGGGTTGAGGCTTTAGGGTTTAGGGTTTAGGGATAGGGTTGAGGGTCGAGGGATCATAGTTAAGGGTTGAGGGATTAGGGTTTGACGTTGAGGGTTGAGTACATTGAGGTTCGAGGGTTAAGGGTTTCGGGATAAGGTTGAGGGTTGAGGGATTAGGGTTAAGGGATAGGGTTGGAGGGTTTAGGGATAAGGGATTAGGGTTACGGGATATGATTGGAGGGTTTAGGGATAAGGGATTAGGGTTAAGGGATAGGGTTGGAGGGTTTAGGGATAAGGGATTAGGTTTTAAGGTATAGTATTGAGCCCGTTGAGGGTCTAGGAATAGGGATAGCATTTAGGGTTTAGGGATGAGGGATTAGAGTTGAGGGATGACAGATTAGGGTTGAGGGTTGAGGGATTAGGTTTTAGGGATAAGGTTTAGGGTTGAGGGTTGAGGGTTGAGGGATTAGGGTTTAAGGTATAGTGTTGAGGGTTTAGGGATAGGGTTTAGGGTTGAGGGATTAGAGTGAAGGCTTGAGGGATTAGGATTTGACGTTGAGGGTTTAGGGATAGGGTTTAGGGTCGAGGGATTAGAGTTAAGGGTTGAGGGATTAGGGTTTGACATTGAGGGTTGAGGGTTGAGGTTCGAGGGTCAAGGGTTTAGGGATAGGGTTGAGGGTCGAGGGATTAGGGTTAAAGTAGAGTGTGGAGGGTATAAGGATTAGGGATAGGGTTGGAGGGTTTAGGGATAAGGGATTAGGGTTTAATGTATAATATCGAGTCTGTTGAGGGTTTAGGAATAGGGATAGCATTTAGGGTTTAGGGATGAGGGATTAGAGTTGAGGGATGACAGATTAGGGTTGAGGGTTGAGGGATTAGGGTTTAGGGATAAGGTTTAGGGTTGAGGGATTAGGGTTTAAGGTATAGTGTTGAGGGTTTAGAGATAGGGTTTAGGGTTGAGGGATTAGAGTGAAGGGTTGAGGGATTAGGATTTGACATTGAGGGTTGAGGGTTGAGGGTTTAGGGTTTAGGGATAGGGTTGAGGGTTGAGGGATTAGAGTTAAGGGTTGAGGGATTAGGTTTTGACATTGAGGGTTGAGGGTTGAGGTTCGAGGGTCAAGGGTTTAGGGATAGGGTTGAGGGATTAGGGTTAAAGTAGAGTGTGGAGGGTATAAGGATTAGGGATAGGGTTGGAGGGTTTAGGGATAAGGGATTAGGGTTTAAGGTATAGTATCAAGTCTGTTGAGAGTTTAGGAATAGGGATAGCATTTTGGGTTTAGGGATGAGGGATTAGAGTTAAGGGATGATGGATTAGGGTTGAGGGTTGAGGGATTAGGGTTTAGAGATAAGGTCTAGGGTTGAGGGTTGAGGGATTAGGGTTTAAGGTATAGTGTTGAGGGTTTAGGGATAGGGTTTAGGGTTGAGGGATTAGAGTGAAGGGTTGAGGGATTAGGATTTAACGTTAAGGGTTGAGGGTTGAGGGTTTAGGGATAGGGTTGAGGGTTGAGGGATTAGAGTTAAGGGTTGAGGGATTAGGGTTTGACTTTGAGGGTTGAGGGTTAAGGTTCAAGGGTCAAGGGTTTAGGGATAGGGTTGAGGGTCGAGGGATTAGGGTTAAAGTAGAGTGTGAAGGGTATAAGGATTAGGGATAGGGTTGGAGGGTTTAGGGATAAGGGATTAGGGTTTAAGGTATAGTATTGAGTCTGTTGAGGCTTTAGGAATAGGGATAGAATTTAGGGTTTAGGGATGAGGGATTAGAGTTGAGGGATGACAAATTAGGGTTGAGGGTTGAGGGATTAGGGTTTAGGGATAAGGTTTAGGGTTGAGGGTTGAGGGATTAGGGTTTAAGGTATAGTGTTGAGGGTTTAGGGATAGGGTTTAGGGTTGAGGGATTAGAGTGAAGGGTTGAGGGATTAGGTTTTGAAGTTGAGGGTTGAGGCTTTAGGGTTTAGGGTTTAGGGATAGGGTTGAGGGTCGAGGGATCATAGTTAAGGGTTGAGGGATTAGGGTTTGACGTTGAGGATTAAGGTTCGAGGGTCAAGGGTTTAGGGATAGGGTTGAGGGTCGAGGGATTAGGGTTAAAGTAGAGTGTGGAGGGTATAAGGATTAGGGATAGGGTTGGAGGGTTTAGGGATAGGGTTGAGGGTCGAGGGATTAGGGTTAAAGTAGAGTGTGGAGGGTATAAGGATTAGGGATAGGGTTGGAGGGTTTAGGGATAAGGGATTAGGGTTTAAGGTATAGTATCAAGTCTGTTCAGGGTTAGGAATAGGGATAGCATTTAGGGTTTAGGGATGAGGGATTAGAGTTGAGGTATGATGGATTATGGTTGAGGGTTGAGCGATTAGGGTTTAGGGTTGAGGGTTGAGGGATTAGGGTTTAAGGTATAGTGTTGAGGGTTTAGGGATAGGATTTAGGGTTGATGGATTAGAGTGAAGGGTTGAGGGATTAGGATTTGACATTGAGGGTTGAGGGTTTAGGGTTTAGGGTTTAGGGATAGGGTTAAGGGTCGAGGGATCAGAGTTAAGGGTTGAGGGATTAGGGTTTGACGTTGAGGGTTGAGTTCTAAAGATAGGCAAACAGAGATTTTGTATTCAGGTTATTTAGATGTTGATGGGTTTAGACTTGAGCTGAAATGTTGGACTCTTAATCTAGCCTAAAGAGAGTTTCTATTGTCAAATGCAGATTTATGGGTTCGATTATATTGATTGCCTCTCTAGTTTTGGGATGTGGATGTTTTGGAATCAATCAGGAAGTCTTCAGGAGACTTTGTGGAAGTGGATTGGCAATCACTTAACATAACCCCTGCTATTTATGCTTGGATAAGGCTTTGTCACAAACTAGAACTTCTGCTTCCAAAGAAGATCTGTCTTTCTTCCTCGATGGGCATTTTCTATCAAGAACTTGATTATGAGGGCTTGCCCCTTCATTGTTATGCCTATCATATGGCAAAGCATCTGGCAAGCTCTTGCAGGAAACAGGAAAAGTTCTCCCTCAAAAACCTTTTAGTCATTCAAGTCTGAAGGGGAAGGTTTGGAAAGAGAAATGGGTCACCAAAGAGATGAAGAATTTCTTATTTCTCAGACACCATCAGTGGTTTTTCTCTGATGCAGAGGACCTACCAAGATGGAAAACATTTAAAGATTATATGATCTCTAAAGGAAAATCTCCTAATTCTCCCAGAATGTCATTCTTCAGCAAGGCGGGACGAAGTGGCTTGGCTCTTCCAGTCATGGATCCTCTCGTATTTAAGAGGAATTGTAAGGCTTGGAAGTGTCAGTTGATGAAGCAAAGGATGTGGTCATCCCTGCTCATGTTAAGGAAGATAATGCACAGGATGTGATCAATCTATAGTAGGACAAAACGTGAGTGCGTTATAACGTGCTCATGTTCTGTCTTGCTATAGAAACGGTGAAAAAGTGTTGACCCCTGTGATCCAGGCCCACATGCTCTATTTTCATACTAATTCTATGCGTGCTATGACGAAAAATAAGTGCTTTCATGCTGTTGGGAAGTTCACATGCACATTTGACACATTGTACCACCTTTGCATGATCTTTCCACCACCTTTTCTGCTTTGCCAACTTGAGAAGAGGAAATAACATAGTTTTCACACCAAGTTTGATATATATCTATTCAAGTTTCAATTTTTGTAGTGTTGCAATGTTAATTGTGATTCAATTTTAGGAATTTAACATTATAGATTGGTTAATAGTATTGTTGTTAGTAATTATATTTGAGTGTTATTCAATTTAACATTGAAAAGGAAGCAAGTGGTGAAAAACTCAAATTGTTGAGGAGTTTGATGCAAGAAGAAAAAAACACTACATAATTAGGTACTCTCTCCATTTGAATCTTCATTTTTTAGGTATGTCAAGTCTTTACATGCATGTTCTTTACATTTTCCTTAATTTGGATTGAATTACTTTATCATGATTTATCATACATTTTTAAAATAGACACATTCCCAATCAAGAAAGTAGCCTACAAACTCACATGATGCCATGTATATTTTCTACACTTGGGCTCTTTAATAATTATGTGTAATAAACAGACCTTAACATACCATGATGTCAAACTATACAAGAATAAATCCTTACAACATAATAAAAATACAATCCCACTATTATCTTGTATTCATTTCTTAGGAAGTAATATTGGTCTCTTTATCATGCTATAGACAAATTCTTCGTCATGCTGAGGAAACGATCAAGAATTAAACCAACACAGGAAGAGATAGAAGCTAAGAATGCAAAGAAAGCAGTGACTATGAGGGAACTTCGTGAGAAGAGGAAATTGGACATGATAAATGAAAACATGCCAATTGAAGAGGAACCACAACCATCACAAAGAGATATGGTATTGGCGGCACAAAGAGAACGAATGCAAAAACTTCGTGCTACAAGAGATTTGAATACCATAGTTGGAGACACGTCTTCTACCGCAAGTCAACATGTAGGGCACCATCTACCACATCTCAAGTTGAGAGTACATCATCACTCACATGTGATGAAGGAGGTACACCATCATTCCCACCTCAACCTCAAGGTATGTCATCTATTCCATCTTCGATCGAAGGTATGCCATTTAGCCCATCTTATTTAAATATTGATGAAATTCCTAATGTTGAGATGAATTTACCTAACTTAACACCACCTAGAATTTTGCATAGAAAGCCAAAGTATTTGATTGATATGATGAGAATATTTTGTAGCCAATGGAAGGTAAGATTCCAAAACACACTTGTAGAAGATATGCTCATAAGATTTGGAGATTGTTCTTTGAAAAGTTAAATGAGACTGCAAGATGTCAACTATTCATTGAAATGATGCGAAGTATAAAGTATAGGTCCATCATGAAGATTCTTGGGTTGAGAACATCAAAGGCTTCAAGTGAAAAATCTATTGTCAAGAATCTAATGAGTGCGTATGAGAGTGTGGGTAACACCTCACGCACAAAAGATAGTAATGCAACACGGCATGTGATTACATCGACTATAGTAAGTAGGCAAACGAGGAAAGCTCGTCTCATTAGAAAGATGAGTCAAGAATTGATAATTAATAGGAAAACTTTATCAAGAGCTGTTGGAAGACGCCAAAGAATTGAGGACACTAATGCCAATGAATTATGGGCGTTCTCGGGGAGACTACCACGAAAAGATAAACCAATTGTTGAAGCATTGAGATCACTAATTAAAGACTTTTGGAAGAATTACACAAGGGTATCTCTGAATCAAAGGGATGTGGTAAGAAGGAGAATCGGTAGTTAGAACCGTGAGCCACATCCAAAGCATTTTTTGGATGAGACTCAAACACAGTTTTATGGTAAATTTCTAGAGAAGTATCCTCAAATTAAAATTTGTCAAAGATATTTTGAAATGCTAAAACCTTTCTATGTCAAGATAAGTCACACACGCACTACTTGTTGTTGTAAATCACATATTGAATTTTCTAACCATTTTGATCCTTATAGGTCTATATGTTTAGATATGCATACTAACAATGATTTGCAGGGTTGTGCCATATGTGCCCCACCAACATCTTCAAGAGACTTCATATCAAGAATTTTATGTGAAAGAGAGGAAGGTCAAATATTCTACAAGAAATTATGCTTGGATGGAGAAAACATCGAATACCCTACAAGCTCAGTGGTTATTACTAGAACATGGCTTAGAAGGTACCCACATAAGAGTGTTAATATTTGGCTGTTTCAGGACTTTGACATGCATTGGAAGATTCTTCATTACTCGAACCTTGTTGTGGCATCCAATGTTCATTTGATAAAGTATCGGGGTAGACCTTTGAACAAAATCTTGTGGAAGGTGCGTGAGTCTGACCATGAAGCAATACTTGACACAATAAAGAGTAGAGCAGACCCAGATGGTTCATTGGATTAATTTGTAAGTATTCACATTGATTTTGTAAAGTCATGTTACATTGAGTTGTAAGTATACACATTAATTTATAAGGTTTGTCTTTTTTTTATTTTTTCATGCATTTTTACACATATACACATTTTTACATCATCATGTTATGCATTTTTGGTGTCTTGCTCCTGATGCAACCAAACTCATAACTCACCCTACTTCCTCTAGACACCATTTGATGATCTCTCCAACACTCTGGATCCAGGGCACCCAATCATGATGATGACCTATATACCATTCTCCCAAGGTGCTCATAATGAATGAAAAGAAGACCAAGGGCGCCCAAGCTTAATAGACTTATTTCTTTCAATTTTGATGATCCAAACTCTTGCAAAATGACATCCACTTTCATGCCTTTAGATCTTCCTTCACATACAGAGCGCTAAATCAAGTTGAAAAATCTACATAAGGGCGCCAAAATGGATGAAAAGAGACATGAAATGCGCCTGAGGACTCCATGCTAAGGTTTGAGCCATTAAAGTCTCTTGATATTAGGCACTCATGATGATGAAACTTAGAGTTTTTTCCTTTCCTAGTCGCTCATCTAAGATGTTTGAATGATAAGGAGTGCCTAGACCTCTATAATGTACATTAGGTGCCAAAATCAAGGTGATTTTAAGTCACTTTGAGTCATTTGGGGTCAGTTTGAGTCTTTGAGTCATGTTGCAAAAAAGTGTCAATGTTGTCAAGTTGCAGAAAGCAACTTTTGCATTTTTGGTGTCCCGCTCCTGATGCGACCAAATTGACAGTTCCAATGCATCTGGATGGTTACGTTTAGGCTAGGCATGGTTCTATTTTTCACCCAAACATGTCGAAATAGTCTGAGCTAAATTGTACCAACGATATCCTTGAAGAGTCCATAGTGCAAAAAGGCAACAATCTTTGATGAGATGTTATTCGAAAACTGTGTCACTTAAAAACATTTTGTTTGAGGGAACATGATCACATAGAGTGCCTCTATAATAACCTCTCTCAAATTTTTATATCTCTGAGACATTTGCCTATGGTGAAAGGTTTTCTGCTGCCCCAAAAATCGTTAGAAGGAGGTAGTGTAAAGTAGCAAAGGGGTGTAACTTTCGTCCTGCTCCTGATGTGATCAAACTGACTATTCCAACGCATCCGAATGGGTACATTTACCCTAGGCATGGTCCTATTTTTCACCCAAACATGTCGAAACAGTTTGAGCTACATTGTATGACGATATCCCTGAAGAGTCCAAAGTGCAAAAAGGCAGCAATCTTTGATGAGATGTTACTCAAAAACTATGTCACTTAGAAACATTCTGTTTTAGGCAACACGATCACGTAGAGTGTCTCTACAATAACCTCTCTCATTTTTTTATATCTCTAAGGCATTTGCCTATGGTCAAAGGTTTTCTGCTGCCCCAAAAATAGTCAGAAGGAGGCAGTGTAAAGTTGCAAAGGGGTGTAACTTTCATCCTACTCTTGATGTGACCAAAATGACTATTCCAACGCGTCTGGATGGGTACATTTACACTAGTCATGGTCCTTTTTTTCACCCAAATATGTCGAAACAGTCTGAGCTACATTGTATCAACGATATCCCTGAAGAGTCCAAAGTGCAAAAAGGAAGCAATCTTTGATGAGATGTTACTCGAAAACCATGTCACTTAGAAATATTCCATTTGAGGCAATGCGATCACGTAGAGTGCCTCTACAATAACCTCTCTTGGTTCTTTATATCTCTGAGACATTTACCCATGTGAAAGGTTTTCTGCTGCCCCAAAAATCATCAGAAGGAGGCAGTGTAAAGTAGCAAAGGGGTGTAACTTTTGTCCTGCTCCTGATACGACCAAACTGACTGTTCCAACACATCCAGATGGGTACATTTACGCTAGGCATGGTCCTATTTTTCACCCAAACATGTCGAAATAATTCGAGCTACATTGTACTGATGATATCCTTGAAGAGTCCAAAGTGCAAAAGGCAGCAATCTTTGACGAGATGTTACTCGAAAAATATGTCACTTAGAAACATTCCTTCTGAGGCAACGTGATCATGTAGAGTGCCTCTACAATAACCTCTCTCAGTTTTTTATATCTCTGAGGCATTTGCCTGTGGTCAAATGTTTTCTGCTGCCCCAAAAATCATCAGGAGGCAATGTAAAGTTGCAAAGGGGTGTAACTTTCGTCCTGCTCTTGATTCGACCAAACTGATTGTTCCAACGCATCTGGATGGGTACATTTACGCTAGGCATGGTCCTATTTTTCACCCAAACATGTCGAAACAGTCCGAGCTACATTGTACCGACGATATCCCTGAAGAGTCCAAAGTGCAAAAAGGTAGCAATCTTTGACGAGATGTTACTCAAAAATTGTGTCACTTAGAAACATTCCGTCTAAGGCAACGTGATCATGTAGAGTGCCTCTACAATAACCTCTCTTAGTTTTTTATATCTTTGAGGTGTTTGCCCGTGGTGAAAGGTTTTCTGTTGCCCCAAAAATTGTCAGAAGGAGGCAGTGTAAAGTTGCAAAGCATTGATAATAAATCCTCAATACTCAAACACTCCAATGAACTGAAGCAATTTCTTCTTAGTCGCAAATGTAAGGGTACAAAAGAGGAAAATGGCACCTAGATGACTTAGTGCATTTCTATGACTTCATTCACATGTTTAAATGTTTGAGAAACTCTCCTTTACTAAGCGCTTATCCTCATGTCAATGTTAAGCTTTATACCTCCTAGGCGCTCAATTAGGTGATGTCATTAGATACAACTTACCCTTAGGCGCCAATGAGGCTTCTTTAATCCATCACACTTCTAGGCACTCAAATTTGAGGTCTTGGACTTGTATCTTATTCCTAGGCGCAATTGGATGATCTTCCTAGATCTAGGCGCTCATGATGGTGGGAAATTACATGAAGGGGTGCCTAAGTCCAATTTGACTTTGTATTTGATATTTTATGACTCCAATTGACTAGGAATGGCTCAATTTCTAAAGTGCTGAGTCAATAATGTAAGTTTAAGGTCTTTTCCTCCTAGGCGCCAATTAATGAGTTCACTAGATGCAATTTCTCTTGGACTTGAAGATTGTGAAAGAACTTGCTTGGATGGATGTCTTTGAATGTTCGATGAAGAAGTGTTCCAACTTGAAAGGTAGATATTGATGATAACACTTTCCCTTATATGTGAAGTAGATGACTTCTCAAGGAGGCTTGAATGTATCAGAGGGACTTGAAATTGAATGGATGTGTTTGGAATGCTTGATGATGATGAGAAGTTCCTTTGGAGCGGCTACATGCTGATCTTGAAGCGATGATTGATGAAGAATCTAGTTGATACTTGAAGATGAATGGAACTTGAAGTGATAGGTGGAAGTCTTCGAACATGATGCAGCTGGTGATGTCATTGATGAAGAAGACTTGAAATATATCTTGTTGTGACCTCTTGGAGTAGCTATCTCTTGAAGTGATGTTTCCTTGGTAGTGATTACTTCCATCTTAACTCTCTGGCATGAATGAATGTGAAAGGCTCCTTTGGAGCAGCTACATGATGACTCTAGGCGACTCCAAGCTCTTGCTCCTACCTTTTCCTTCAATCTTCCTACAATACAAACCAAGAAACACATCAATCCTCATGATAAACATTTTATAACACAAAGGAATCCTCTTTAAATATGGAATAATCTTACTACAAATCTACGCGCATATATAAGTAAAAAGAAGAGCAAAGGGCACCTACCATAAGTTGGTCCATATTTAAGTTGACTTCAACTTGGGCGCTCATTTGAGTTCAAATCCCTTCCTCAATCAAGGCACAATCTGAGGGTTGTATAGATGAAAGTTGACTTCAACTTGGGCGCTCATTTGAGTTGGGAGGAGCTAGAATTTGCGCCTAGATTGGAGATAGATATTTTGGCTTATTTGATGATGGTCTCAAGTCTCTCTACCAAGGCGCATTTTGATGATGTTCTTATTTAAACTCTTATGAAGACTATCTCATCCCTAAGCGCTCATCCTCATGATTTTCATGCACTTAGACTTCAAGGTGCCAAAACTAGTAGGAAAATTCACAATGAGCGCCTTTGCTTTAGAAGAATTTCTTATTGATCATTAGGCACACTTTGGAGTTGATATGTACTTCCTTTACTTCCATGTACTCAATTCATCATAATTATTGTCAAAGACTTCTACAAGTTGATTGATAACATGCTTCTTGATGTTAAGATCTTTCATTCACTCCTTAGATCTAGGCGCTCATGATGGTGGGAAATTACATGAGGGGCGCCTAAGGTTCAAGATAGGTTCTTTCCACTCATCTTAACTTTCAATCATTGTAGTTAATCTCAAAAGACATCATCCAAAATGAGAAACCTCCAAGACTTGTCATTGTAAGTTGATTTCCTCCAAGGCGCCAATACAAGGTTCTTTTGAAGGCAAAGGGTGCCTAGGCTTATGGGGCTCAATTTGATGTATTTATTGAAAGCTCAAGGTGAATTGATGCTTATTGAAAATGCCACTTAGTCCTTCATTTGCATTATAGGTGCCATTTCCTATTAACTTATATACTCCTCCTCATGCTAGGGCGCCATAATGAAGTGGTTTAGACAATAGGTGCGCTTCACTTACTAGAGGCTTGTTCTCCTTCCACCTTAGGTGCACTTTTATGGTGGAATAGGTGTCAATGGGTGCCTTGTCTTAAATGAATGCTCTCTCCAAGTTGGGCGCCCTTTTGAGGCTTTATGAGTTGTAAATTGCGCCTTAACCCTTCATACTTGTTGCTCAATGTTTGAATGTTTAAGAAAGTCTCCTTTAGGCGCTCATCTTAATGATTTTTTCTCAAGGCACAATCATCCTAATGACTTGGATATTCATCCTAGTGTTTCAGGATATCAGGCTACCAGACTTAGTCATTTTCAGGATCTCAAACATAAAGAATAACATGATTCATTTTTTTTGTATTGCATATAGTTGACATTGTATGCTACTCATAAAGAATATTAATATTTTTTGTTCAACATGATTCATTTTTTTTAAATACAACTTTTATCTTTTAGTTCCAAAATGAGGTTTAGGTGATACTTGAATAACAATAGCTAGCTTATTGGATCAACAAACATCCTATGTAATACAATTGGACTTTAAATATTTGAAGTAGCCATCTACAAATATCCATTCAAACGTGGATTTATAATGCAAGTATGGACGCCATCAATAGAAAAGATTTGTATTAACCAAATATCCATATAGGCATACATCAATATCTGTCGATATAAGTATAACATATATACAAAATAGCCATATAGGCTTACAAGAATGCCATATAGGCATACAATGTCAACTATATACAATACAAAATATATGTCCACAAATGCCATATAGGCATACAACAAAGGAACACAATAAAAAGTCATTCCCCTCTGGTTGGTGAAGAGAATAGATCACGAGCAGCCTTTGATCTTCTAGGGGATGGAGACGTGCATGTGGGTGGTCTACTACGAACCCAAGGGCTGCTCCTTCTATTTAGTTCTTCTTGTATTTTTAGATGTTACAATAAAAAGTATAGACATTAATAAATAGAAATTACATGTTATAAAAAATGAAACATTTAACAAAATAATCACTTACCGCTGACATATAATCTGTCTCCTCACTTGCCTCAATAGTAGGAATAGGCCGTGGTGATGTCATATCCTATAGAAACCATCCAGATAGAAATTAAACTTTAAATCAATAATCTTTTGATTTTTCAAAAATAGACAACTATAACAATGAATGTAAATTGAAATTTACTATTCTGCCTCATACCCCTATCAATTCCATGGAGCTATGAATCGCAGAGGCCACACCATGCTCCATTGCCCTATGAACATGGGGAGGTGTCTCCGCAGCCTGCATCATTTGGAAATAAAACAACATTATTCAATTACAAAAAATATAATAGTGATGCAAATCATGGCTCCTAACATACACACACATTCATCTAAACATGGAAGTACACACAATAAAGCACACAAGTCACATACAAAAATCTAGTAAGTATAATTCATTCATTAAACTATTTATTTTATTACCTCTGTAAAGCTTTGAAGTCCACCACTGCTGATAGGTGTTGCCGTGAAATATACAATATTAACCTATTCAACATCCAAAATCAGATATTAGAATACCATTCATATAACGATGCTATTCACATGTAATATTTATAATTGTTTACTAGTTACATACCCCGACAGTAGATGATCTAGTGTAAAATGCAGGTGGAGAACCACTGAAAATTGCATCGACGCTATGACCCTAAAATTTCATTAAAATCATCAATTTAAATTAGTTAATCTGGCATTTCAAAAATTGAATTTAATAAATTAAATTCAATAAACTTGCTAATATTTACTTGAGTATCAAGGCCGAAAGTCTCACTCAGGAGGGTATCTGTCATCACCATCTGCTCAGCTACAGATGTAGCCTATGCACCTGCGTCCTGGCTATCCATGGGGTCATAACCACAGGCTGACCCGCAATCTTGACAAGCATGGGGTGGGACCCTACTCCTCGCACTATCTCCCAACCCACTTTGTGCTGCAGGATCGACATGCTCTATGATGCTCTGGGTCAAGGCACTAATGGACTGAAGTGTATCGACCTCAACACTCTCCTTCACAATGGAAGGGATAGAAACATGCTCATGGGCTGGTCTGCTGATTACTCATCTCACTACCCGCTGTGGGTCAAGACGTGCCCCTGGTCTATCTTGTGCTGACCCCCCACCTCAACCCTAGAAGTCCCACATATCAAAATAGTTTAGCACTTTATTAAGGACAAACTCGCAGTAGAGTTTCCTCAAAAAGTATTGCAGGACCTCATTATTATTGCATGGAGGATGGTCAAAAACCATCCATCACCTCTGCCCAAAATTGTCCCTTATCGCTTGGTTGTTGCACCAATGGATAGGGAACCTCTTGCATGTAATGGGTGGAGGTTGATTTGTTTGTGGGTTTGTGAAAATCAAACACAAGTCTAATTTTATGATTTGTAATTTTTTCACATCTTGGTATGACAGCTTGTTTGCGTAATAATCTCTAAACTCTCTCCTCTTATCCGTCCAACTAGTTATTTGCTTGCTAATTGAATCTACATTTGATAACATAGATTCAAGAGATTCAGCAAGCGTGGACCTATGCAAGGTTGAAGTGGAAGGATCTTTTAACCTTGCAATTATATCTTCAATTTCTTTTTTGTTGTTTTCAATTTGCCCCATTATATTTTCTTGTGTTCCAGGGGCATGTCGAGGAATGGATGGAAGAGGTTGTTGTTCTGCAGGATTTTATGGATTTTGAGGAGGAGGAGGAGGAGAAGGTGCATTAACATTTCCTGACAATTAATGAAATATACATCAAAAAACAACTCAAACCTACCTATTTAGAAGCAAATTCAAACAAAAAAACAAATAAAACTCACTCCTTTGGCGTGCTCGACGTCGTGGCAGCATTTTGGTGACGAATCAACAAGATTTTGGTGTTGAATTATCTTTTCCAAAATGCGAGCGCGCTTCCTAGGGTTTATATGCCACGGGGATAGAGGAGAAAAATAGAAATGAAATGAAATGACAAGCCTTTTTTATTTATTTATAGTAGTTCATAACGCGAACCAAACCATAACGCGAGCGCGTTATGGTTTGGTTTTGACGAGCCTTAGGCTTGTCATTACCAACCCATAACGCGCTCACATTATGTATTATTTTTTTTAAACCATTTGGCCACTTTTGGCCCCCCATCTTTTTGCAGCCACCCGCAGGTATTCTTCAACATTTTCTATATTGTGTAATTCATATAATGTGTGACTATCTAATTCATAATTATATGAGGTAATTGCTTCTGCATCACCTCGTGCGAGGCAACTCAATAAATAGTCTATGGTTCCATTGCGCAGTTGAATTGATGTGTATTGAAAATGAAGTAGAAGCTCTAACGAGTCAAATAAGCAATCACCTACATTATATTTAAATGCGTGAGTTCTACACAATCCTTCATTCTTAGTGCATAATTGATATTTAAAATATGAGTTTGTATTGTTAATTCGTAATTGTTTACATCTATGATTTGTTTTTGTTTTTCATCTGTTGATAGTCTTGTTCTTTTCATTTTTTCCCTCGAATGAGGACAATATTGCCGATATTCAAATATCCAAAATAGGGTGTACCTGTAATATGTTGATAATCATTTGTTAGTTAGGTCTAAACATCCATAACCACAAAAGGTATATTAAAAAATCGAAGTAAGAAGTAACTTGTGCCCTAAAAGCAATGTTGACTTGCAAAGATAAAATTCACTTTGTTTTCATTTTCCTTATTTTAATTTGCAAATAAGCATTTTAAAATAGATGAGTTCAATCCTAAACTATTAAATAGTCAAGACAATGTTTAAAAATTCTGAAAATAACTATTATATAAATCTAAATAGTAAAAACCATGATTGAACATCGCTAAAAACAACATTCCATAATGTCACAACCTTAGGCCTCAAATAATTTGCAATTTGCATATATGAATAACATATTGAACAGTCAAATTGAAAACAATGAAAGAAACAAACAAACAAGACATATGAATTAGCAAAGAAAATTGTATAAATGACAATAACATTATTTGAAATCGAGTATGACTTGGCAAATCAAGGAAACACATTGAATTCATACAACAAAAATTGATGGGGTTTGCATATCCCACTTAATTATAAATGTCAGATATCGGAGACCTCTACTGTAGTGTATGTACTGGGATCCTTCCCATATTCCACTGAAGACCTGAGCACCTTCTAATAAGGTTGTGTTTGGATTGTACAAGTAGGTGAAGGATTAGAAAGATGAACAAAAGTTCGAAGGATTCTAAAGTAGTTGCAATGCCAAAATCATATTCATGGAATTGCATTATTGTGTCCACAGAGTGGAAAACAAAAATACTTAAGTATAGTTCTTTTGTCTAATGATGTAAAAAGTCATTGCAATTATGTTGTTTATGTATCTAAGCCAAATAAAAGATGAAGCATCATTTGTTAGAATATACATTGTACATTGTTAAATAGCTAGTGTTTCCAAGTGGATTTGTGACTTGTATAGCCATAAATACAATTCTACTATATACATCCTCTATATTGCATTCTTTATTTATATCCTGATATTGAATTTTACTATATTACCAATTAATAACAAATATATTAAACATTGGTAACCTATAACAAGATCCAAAGCCAGAATACTAAAGATGCAATAGGTAGATTGTTGTAAAGTTCACTTGCAGGCAAAAAAAAGATATTATAATTAGTCATTAAAGCTTGCAAATCGCATAGTTATCATTGGAATAGAACTACAATATTAGTTTTCTTGTTATCAGACCTTCAAGAAATCCAGACACAAAAATTGAAAATTGTTAGAAGTACTTTTGACAACTTAGTCTTGTTGTATGACTTTGCATCCATATTCAAGGATAGTTAACCAGTACCAAACAGGTATGGGAAGACTAATACATAACATATAGGCAACATGCAAAAGTGTACAATGTTTTTGACAAATATTAGCAACAAGGATAATATGACCATTTGAATGAATAGAATCACGAATGATTCAAACATGAAATTATCATTAACAGATGTAGCCATCTCTTTGGTCTTCTAGAAAATTATATGAATTGTAATAACAATGATGTGGATGGCTAATTTGAAACTGCTAGGATCACATCTGGTCAATTTGTATAATCTGTCAATCACTTGTCACAATGTGCTTTGAAATGTTTGCTGCAACAAAATGTACAAATTTAGCTCTTGCTGTAAAAAAATTAGAGGACCATAAAAGAACAGTTCTAGAACACTATACTTATTTATGGCAATGGTTTGAAAAGAAAAATCGAGAACATCTTGTGGACTCTTGGGAAAAAAATAGTTAACTGGTACATTCCAGCGGCATATACACAATGTTTATCGCCTTCTGTATCTAGAGGCTCTTTATGTTGAGCATGAAAACTAGACCTGAAGTTAGCTTGAAATGCAATTGGAATGATATGTCTTTGATATACTTTTCCAATTACATGTCAAAGAATAATAACAGTTCTTGGCTCAGAATCAATGTTAGACCTTGGAATCTTTAAAATGAAGGCATCTAGAACTATAAGATGGTGAGTTTTGAGGATTTTTTATTGTGTTTTTCTGACCGCAACATTTAAAAGATGGAGGGACTTGAACCCAATGTTTTTTTCTTCAAGAACTAAGCTATAACTTTTAATTTTTACTTGGACCTTGCTAGCGGAAGTGTCCAACAATTGTATTTGCATCAAATTTAGCTGCTTTAATCATTCGTTGTTGGATTTCCAAGGTTTTCTGAGATGTCTTTATTCATAATTGTAGGAAAATGAAAAACCTTTGCACATTTTTACTGATAAAAATAGGCATCAAGACATGAAGTCTTTCATTGCTTTCTAAAGGGGAAATTCCATTTTAGGAGGCTTACCATAATTATGCTTTCTTGCTATTTTTTAAATCTTAGAACTTAAGTTCTTTTCAACCTTAAATGACAACAAAATGAACAACGACTATCAACCAATCATAGGTGTACCCTACATGGAAAATAATACCATATAGTTACTTCCCTTGCTACAGTTTCATAGTGCCATTGATCCATTTAAACTAAATCCCAATGCTTCATGAGCATTGTAAACTATCAGTGAGGAATGAGAGAAGCACCAAGAGGTGAAAACTGCTACTACTACAAAGTAATATTAAAAGGGGCTCAAGGCAGTGATATTTATTTTTCTCAATTAGAGCTTCAAGTTCTTTAAATGCATTCGCTAGAGTGCTATCAACAAGACTAACTATTGCTTAATCAGCTTTGGTCACTAGGGTTCATATTTATAGTATTTACCTAGGAAAGTCTTTTCCAATACAAGAGATTAGCCGTTAGAATCTCCAATTATGTTTTGTAGTCACTACGCCAAAAGATGACAAATAGTTTTTGAAATCTCCCTAATCAAATGTTAGATGGTGCTCACTAGCTTGTTCTGTGATAGCTTGGCTCTTAGGGATGATTCCGTACAACACACTCTAGGTGCTTATTATTAAGCAAGGCATATTTATATCTTCTGCAAATAATCAGTGAAGATGGCTCCAAGTAATTAGAACTTAGTCTCAGATCTAATAGCAAAAACTAGGATTGAATCTTTGAAGAGAAATCACAATAGAACATCTCCATATTACAAATGAACCTAAATATTTGCATCATTCTTTATCAGTTTTACAAAACATGTTAAAATAAAATTTTAAAATCTACTCATATCTAAATGCATTTATTTTTTGCTTTGCTTAAGTAGGCTTGTCTCACACCAACAGTATTTATTAAGTTTTAAAACATACTTGTATTCTTAAACATCATCCACTTCAATAGTCAAAGCCTAATTTTGGTCAATAATTAGAACAAATATTTACCACATTTTATTGTGGATGAGGTGTACAATTGCTATTGGCTGTTTGTCCATTGAAGTGGATGATGTTTAAGTAGAGTGAAAACATACAGTCATTTTCTATATCTTCCAAACAACTTAACTATATAGACTACATCAAAAGAGAAATATAGATCTAATTATTATTATTTATTTATATTTAATGCAAAGAGTTGATAATGGTAGGGCTAAAGAATGAAAGTATTAAATTCTTGATTCTTGAATGATTATTTTTTAAAATTTGAGGAAACCCTAGATCTAATTTAATTAACACAAAATCAATGATCGAAGGCTGACAATGCAAAATTGAATCAAAGATCTGCTAAAATTCTTGTAGGATACTTTCCCACAAGGATGTTTGTACTGTAAACGAATCCTCAAAAGTCCTAAGGGATGTCATTCCACTAACCCAAATCCTAAAGTATGATAGATTTATGATGGTTGAAAGTAGGAAGCTGCTGATGATCCCTGTATGGATGTCTAGCAACTTGTTGACCAATAACCATTATGGTAGAGTGGAGTAGATAGTCTTAGATCAGCGATGCAGGAAAACACAAGATTGTAAAGCTAGCCCTGACATAGAATAAGAGGTGACTTGTAAGCTTCCTTAATTCTTCTTGGGATGAAAAGAATTGCAGCACCTAAATGACATAATATGAAAGTATAATCTTGGCAACAATAAAAAATATCCTTGCTAGTTTTTTGTAAAGAATCAAATAGCCTCAGTGTTTGTTGTAGGTGGTTACGTGGTAGAGTGTTTTGTAATTTTGATTTGGATTAGATAATTTTGAAATGCAAATAAGTTCAAGTTTTAGAACAATTTATAGGCAGACCTAAATATCAAGTTGGAAGAACGATGTCACACCTTGGCCAAGGAAATACCAAATATCCAAAAATTCTAGAAAGAGAGCCTTTAAAGCACTGCAAAGATGCCCAACGTGTGAACTGTGGTGGCACCATGAGTTCTTCAAAAGATTTGTACTGTGGTAGTGTTATGCACTGTAGATTCTTTGAAATTCACTTGGCAACATCACAAATTGGTCTTGGCAGGTCTGAAAAGGGCCAAAATGATCACACAGTTTTAAGAAGGTCAAATCGATTTCCTAGGGTGACATATGATGAGGTAATGCATATCCTTTTTTTGTATGCAAAAAATATTTGTGCTTTAAGTCAAATCACAGTAGGCATTCAATTCATAGTCCATTATAAGTAAACATTAGATTGCATTTGGTTAAAAACTCTAGATTTTTTTGAATTGACATGTTTCAAATCAAAATATATAATCTATTAAATATCCCTATGAGCAGGGAGAAAAAATTACCATTTTTGTGAAATTAATATAATTTGGAATTATTGGGAACTTCTGAATTTTAAAATCATTATGATGAGGATTAGAAGCAAAATATAGAATCAACCTTCCAATTGGAAAACTACAATTTGCAAGGATTATTAGAAAGAGGGTCTCAGAATAAAAATACAAATTTAATTATAGAAGCATACTACATAAGTAAGATATCAAGCTGGTTATATAATTCTTAAAATTAATAAATCTTATAAATGATATAGTGTTAGAGTAAGATACCAATTCCCACATGTGGGATGTGATGTACCTCAATAGATGTGATAGGTAGAAGTCCAGAGTGAATTCAACCAATGAGAAATCTAAAATGATTGGAGGAGTTGAGGAAAGAGGTGAAATGTTACTATTCTACACTCAAGTTTCTGGTTTTAATTAATTGATTTCTTAAAGGTTTTAATAGTCCTTCAAATGCCACTATGAAGGGGATGTAACGTCGAATAGATAGACTCAATATAGATAGTTTTTTTTAATTTTTTTTTAACAATATCATAGGCTTAATAGTACAGACAAAACTAGTTGAAAAGAATGGTAATTGCACACTGTTCATGGGCTTTGTCTATGCTTTTACATTTCACATACATGTCTACCAAGGCAATTGCAACTACATTTGACAAAAAAATATTTTATGCTTTGTGATGGATGCCCATACCCTATTGTAAAGCTCCCATTTTTGCATAGGCTGCGAGTATTATAATTTTTTTATAATAATTAGCAGATAGGCTTTTATATGTGAGCACTATAGTGCTTGGAATTGTCTCATGCTGTAAAAAAAATTCACGCCGCAAAAAAAAATCACAACAAAAGATTTTCTAAACTCTTTGGTTGTTCCTATCGGCGTATTCCATGAAGCTCCTATGCATGCAAGTGCTAGCTACATTTACATGTATTCCATGTGCATAAGTTTGGTGCATGCAAATGTGGTTTAGAAAATCAAATTGGGCATTGAAACATTTCCCATTTCCTATATGTTTGCCTCCAATAGTTAGTACGATCAATATGGCCAATAGAGACATAGGGGCCGAGCTCTACTTCTACAAGTATTCACTCAAAACTCTTTTATCTCTACTCGATGGAAGATATGCAATGACCATTTGATAGAGGTGTTAAGTCTTTAAATTGAATAGAAATAATATTCTTCATTGTAGTGTGTTGTGTCTTATTAATGAATGTTTTTTAAATTTATGTGAAGTATGTAATATGACTTTAAATTTTTCAGTCAAAAATTATTATTTTTAGATAAAATTGTGCATATCTATATCAGTTAAGATAAATATAAACTTTTTGGGTGGTAGGGTGGGCACCCTTTCCATGTAATCATGGAAGGGTCGTATTCACAGAATGGACATCTGGCAATCTTGGTCCTTTTCCTAAAGGCTTCAATTAATAATTTTGAGATATGTGGTATCTCCCAACTCCATCTCTGATGAGCTCCCGCATGCTCCAAACTGCTCAATGGTTTTATTTACCATTCTCTAGCCACCGTAGGAATGATGGCTTCGTAGGGTTTCTGTTAGAGAAACCTCTAGAAGTTCTTCGCCGACTTTAATAGTCTCAAAATGCCTCTCTTGAATGGATTGCATTTTCTTAGTCGAAGGCAGCGTTCTGGTGAGAATGACAGAGGGCTCTAGTTTTATTGCGAGAATCTCTATCGCTGGCTTGATCAACTTAGGGTTGGCAACTCCTTTACAATTGGAAATCTCCGTTCGTCAGATGGCCTTCAAGGGGGTTGTTACAGACCAAAGGTTGAAATGGGTCTTACAGCGTCATGAGGGTCTCCTTCTTCCAACTGTGAAGATCATTCTAGGAAGAGACTTCCTGCTCGCAAGGGAATTCTATCGAGTAGACACCCATGTTTCCTCTCGTTTTCTAGCCTCAATCTTAGATGCAGGGGTGGCGACAGGAGCGGCGAAGGGGATGATGACTAAATTGTTCAAACCTGAATTCTCAGCGAACTCGACACCATTTTGGGTGCGGCCTTACCAAGGGTAGGTATCCGTCGCCCCAAGGACATCTCTGCTCCAAAGGACCCTGTGGAGGTTGTTAAATTCTTCCCCCTCATCCTGGACTTGAAGGGACTGGCTTTAGTTGAGCATAGGGAGCATGTGGTGATGGCAATTGGTTGTCTTCAAAAAATGCTAAACTTGGAGTTGGTCGATGGGGATTCTGAATGGGTAGTCGAGCTCCAAACCTTGGCAAGGGAGCTCGGTTTCATGTAATCGCAGTTTGCTCTGAGTCTTCTGTTAGTAAGTTTATTAGCTAACATGTTTTTTGTTTCAGTAGGTTTTCTCCCTGTTGGTCCAGATAGCCTTAAAGGCAAATTTTGATAGTCAGTGGCCCTGTGAGGCCTTTTTGAAATATCTCTGGAAGTCAGTTCTTGGAAGGATATGCAGGAAAACTGTTTATAGACACTTGCTTGTAATATTTTACTTCTAATTAATATAAACCTCTATCTTTATGAATAAAAAAAAGATAAATATAAACTTTAATCATGATAAATTTTAACACACAATTGAATAGTGGATAAAAAATTAATAATTAAATAAACAATTATACTTGCAATATTATCTTTTTAGAAATAGGCACTTACAAATACTTAAACAATTTTCATTGGAATAAGAACTACCTAAAAGCAAATACTAATAAATTAATTAAAAGACTATTTTTCTAGATAAAAATTGTGCTATCTAAAAGTAGATACTAATAAATTAATTAATTCTGGATAAAAATTGTGCATATCTATATCAGTTAAGATAAATATAAACTTGCCGATGACGACATGATTCGGTGGTTAAGTTGCTTTGTTGTAGTGGTGGCCACTAGAGTTCAAACCCCCGCTGGGCCAACGAGCTCGCAGGCTTTACGCCTTCGCTGGGCCAATGAGTCGCGGGTTTGAAGTGTTCCTTCTTGGGGATGAGGTCCCCCGTATTGTGGCCTCACCGGTTCATCGCTCCGGGCAAAAGCGGTTTTATAACACACAATTGAAAAGTGGATAAAAAATTAATAATTAAATAAACAATTATACTTGCAATATTAACTTTTTAAAAATAGGTACTTACAAATACTTAAACAATTAAAAGCCCATACCAATAAATTAATTAAAAGACTATATTAGAGTAATGTGAACGATACACAAATTTCCTTTTATTGACTATATTTGAGTAATGTGAAATGATACAAAAATTTCTTTTTAAATATATACAAAATAATTTGTTGAGAGGAAAAGTAGATCCAAAAACAACAGTGTTAATGGACGAGAAATAGAGTCATTCATAACTTTTATCACGAGTTTAAAAAAGTGCAGAGATATTATAATTATAAATATTGAGTATAGGCCTAAATGCAGGGAAAAAAACTTTTCTGTAGATGAGGAATTTTTAAGTGGAAGAAATGTGTGTACTAATGAGGAGCATATGACTTAAAAAGTTTCGTTCTTTTTAAAATGAAAAGAAATGTTCCATTCTTCAAGGTGAAGACATACAAGGAAGTGGGCGGAGGAATGTCACATTTAAATACTGTTTAAAATAGATATTTGCTTGTAAAGAATATTTACATAATAATTATCCTTAATTTAAGGAGTAAAACTTGAAAACAGGAAACATTCCCTCATGGTTTAAGATTTAAAGCTTGAAAATAGGAAAGGTTTCCGCATGGTTTAAGATTAAAGCTTGAAAACAGGAAACATTTCGTCCGAGCTAATGGTATTCTGTTATGCATGTGCAGTTTTCTGTTGCCAGTAGGAATATCTACATGTTGTACTCTTCCTAACAGGGCCCTACCTTCGTAATTTTGACTACTAGGCAGCTATTGATTCACATTAACATGGTTTCAATTTGGGAAACATTTTTTAAATTTATCTTGTAATGGGACATCTTTTATTCTAATACTCTTAGATTTTAAAAAACACAGTCCATATTTATTCTAGTATTTTAACTGGCTCATTGCATGATCTTAGTGGTGGTGGCAATTGTATATATATGATGACACATCTTTAAAAAAATTTCATTTCTCTCTCCGGTATTTGTGAAATCCAATTCTATATATGCAAGTGTGTAAATACTATAAAGCATTGATTCTATTTAAGTGAGCTATTCAGTGGTGGAGAAGAATCCATTAAGGTGTCAAGTAAGGTTGTTCTAAACTATGGAAAACAATGAAAGACCAGAAATGAAAAAATCAACTGCAGACATTATGGCCACGGAACAGGAAGAAACCAACTTTTGTACCCACAAATCTGCACACAAAATTGACAATGGTATATAATTACAAACCTTGGAGCATTTTATGAAAAATTTTAGATTATATGAACGACTTTTTATTGCTAGGGTTTTTTTATTTAAAGACTACATTTCATGGCCATCTAGTCGTCTAGGGTTTGAAGGTATTTGGTCCAGGTTCATTGATGAAATCCAGTGTTTTCAAATGCAGATCTTAGACTTGCATTTTGCACATACGGCTGAAAGAGTATATGGCAGCGTTTTTGCAGCTATCTTTGTCTCAAATTTTATGCATATTTGATTGATTGTTTCCTTCAAGTGGGAGCCTAGGGTTTTGTTATACCTCCATTCAAGGGTTCCAACTACAATTTTTAGTTTTGTCAAAACCCTAGGCAATAGTTTTCCATTTTGCGGATTGGAACACTTCATTGAGGGGTTTGGCAGATTTTTATCCTTTTTCTATTACTTGAATTAAACCCTAAAGATCAATCCACTCACTCTTATTTTTCTTTTATTTCGTATTGTTATTTCAGGATGGCTAGACCTCCATTGCTTTTTCCAGCGGCATTCGAGAAATATTGGGTTTTAAATAAATGTCACTGGGTTCTCACTAGTGTCAAATTTTTAGTTTTGTGAAAAAAATTTATTCAAAAATTGGAGTTAAATTCCTATATAATTTTTATTTTAATTTTGGGTTTTTTGGTTCTCCCACAGAACTCAATTTAAAAAGGGCAACAATTTCGAACATTTTTTCCTTGTGTTATTAGCGTTATGATGGTGTTCCTAAGAGCAGGGAATCTGAAAGACCTTGGCTGGGACATCACATCTGAGTGGCAGGTAAGGATTTTTATAAATCCTTGCTTAGGCTATGAAGCTTTGCAGTGTTGCATTTGAAGACTTCGTTTTGACGAACAATTGATTTGAGTTAATGGGTGTGTTGTGGTTGTGGATTAAAAAAGAGGAGTAAGCTAGAGGAAGCAAAAATGGAAGAAAGAGTTTTGGAACCCCCAAAAAATGGATTACAAGTTCTTGACTTGATACCAGTTGCACATCATGTAGAACCTTGTGAAGCTGCTACATGTGGTTCCCGTCTTTGCTTGCAAGTAAAATACTGTGAAATTCTCTCTTTTAGTCTCATTATTTATCTATCATTTTAGACATTAATTCAAAAAGGTATTGTTGCTAATGAAAATACAGATATATCCAGTAAACAAGAGGTGATTAGATAATAGTTGCTTCGCTGGTAATCTCTAAAATTTGAAATCACATACAGAAGGTCAACATATTACGTGTAAATTCAAAAACTGAATAACAGAACCAGAGAATAATGAACAACAATATCAAAACAATCAGCTCAAAAAGAATTAGCATCACACATACACAGAATAAGACCATAGAGTTTAACGTGGTTCACCATATCAGGCTACATCCACAAAATGAAGGGCCATATTTTATTATCTGAATATATCTCTCTCACTTCCTGTATTACATACATCACTCTGTATATCTCTATATCCAGCAGCGTATTTCCTTTACATGTTAAAGACTCTACATTCCCCAACCCACCAACCGACTTCCATATGGAATCATGAACCACACAGAATGGAGGCAGTTACATGCCAAGTAAGGCAATGAACAGAACGAGAAGTTACAAAGAATTTGAAAGCACAGAGGTGGCCGTTACAAGGAATAAATCTGTGTGTTGCCGTTACATGTGGGCTTCATACAGCCACGTGCCCAACAATCTCCCACTTGAAGACCAATGGGAACGGCAATGAAGCTGCTCAGAGAGAGATCCCCTTCGATGAAAATCAGTGTCACAGAGGAACAAGACCGAGAGAAGATCTACAGAATTTGAACTTCTCTCGAGGAACAATCTTTGTTAATGCATCTGCCGGATTAACCTTTGTGTCAATCTTTGTGACCTGCAACTTGCCTTCGTCAATAAGATGGCAGATAAAATGGTATCGAAGGTCAATATGCTTTGTTTGACTATGGAACGCTGAATTTCTTGACAAGTGTATAGCACTTTGGCTATCACAAAATAATGGAAATACAGATTTCGGACAGCCCAGTTCTGTCAACAAACGCTCAAGCCATATCATTTCTTTGGCTCCTTCCGAGAGCACTATGTATTCAACCTTGGTTGATGACAGAGCTACAGTTTGTTGCAACCGAGAGACCCAAGTAATGGCTGCCCCGGCAAATGTGAAGACATAACCAATGGTAGACCAGCGTTTGTCTAAATCT
The DNA here is from genome assembly GCA_027924645.1 of Cunninghamia lanceolata. Classification (NCBI taxonomy): domain Eukaryota; kingdom Viridiplantae; phylum Streptophyta; class Pinopsida; order Cupressales; family Cupressaceae; genus Cunninghamia; species Cunninghamia lanceolata. Next base: position 203,902 of record BSBN01001313.1, read on the forward strand.
TCGGCTACATCTGAATCTACATAACCACGGAGCTGAAAGTCAGTACCTCCAAAACATAAACAGAAATGTGAAGTACCTTTCAAGTACTGTAGAATCCACTGAACTGCCTGCCAGTGTAGTTTGCCCGGATTACTCATGAATCTGCTCACAACAACAACTGCTTGTGCTATGTCTGGACGAGTACACACCATTGCATAAATGATACTGCCAACTACAGATGTATAGGGAACAAACTTCATATATTCTTCTTCTTCTTGATTTTTCGGACGCATAGTTGAAGATAAGCAAAAGTGATCAGCCAAAGGAGTAGAGACCGGTTTGGCATGAGACAGATTAAATCTGTCCAACACTTTGGCAATGTAGCTTGCTTGTGACAACCTGAGTTCTCTTTTATTTCTGTTTTTGAATATGTACATCCCAAGTATTCTTTCGGCTGGTCCTAGATCTTTCATGGCAAAACGAAGAGCCAACTGTTGCTTTAGCTAAGCAATAATCTGAACACTAGTACCAGCTACTAACATATCGTCAACATAGAGTAAAAGGATGACAAACTCACCAGTATGGAGCTTCTTGTAGTAAACACAAGGATCTGATTCGCACCAAATAAAGTGGTTATCAGTCATGAAGCGGTCAAATTTTAAATACCATTGTCTTGGAGCTTGCTTCAGCCCATACAAACTTTGCTTCAACTTGCAAAATAAATGCTCCTTGCCTGGTTGAGCAAAGCCTTCAGGCTGCTCCATGTATAAATCCTCATCAATATCTCCGTGTAAAAATGCTATTTTCACATCGAGTTGCTCAAGTTCTAAATCCCAAATGGCTACCAATCCCAACACAACATGGATAGTGTCCATTCTGACAACTGGAGAAATTTTTTTAGAAAAATCAATACCTTTTGCTGATCAAACCCCTTGACGACTATTCTGGCCCTGTATCTTTTACTTCCTCCGTCTTCGTCTTTCAAGCGATAAATCCATTTATTTTTGAGAGGCTTTCGATTTGGCAGAAGAGGAACCAAATCCCAGGTTTGATTAATGCTCAACGATTCCATTTCTTCGTTCATGGCGGCTATCCAGTTCTGTGCATTTTCATGCTTGCAGGCTTGTTTATAAGTTGCCGGCTCTGCATAATCAGAGAGCAATAATTCGTAGTCATCGAATTTTGTCGGTCTCCACTTCTCACGGGTAGACCTCCTCAATGTCGGTCTACAGCTCTGAACATCATCAACTTCTGATTGTAGAGGTCCCTGAAGAAAACTCCCCTGTCTCTGTATTGGTGCACCTAGAGTGCTTGACTCAGTCTCACTGCCCTGTATCATGTCTCCAATCTGTGTAGAAGAATGACCTTTGTATAGGTCTGAAGGCAGAGTATTGGTGGCTGACTCTCCTCTAAATGGCAGTGTATGGTCATCTTGTAGTGAATGACTAAATAGAGGTTGCATTTTATGGGACAAAGGCTGCATTGGGGGCAGCGATGCAACATTAGATGGCTGCGGTGAAGAATTGGAGGGCAGCGAATGAGAGGACAACGAAGTAGGAGGCTGCGTTGAGGAGTATACAGGCAGCGTTGAACAAGGTATTGGCAGTGTAATGCCAAATGAAGGCTGCGTGGCACTAGAAGATGGCAGCGTAGAACATTCAGAGGGCAGCGATTGATGATAGGGAGGCAACGTCACATGTAATGAAGGCTGCGTTGTAAGTTCTGAAGGCAGTGATCTACTATAGGGAGGCTGCACTTCATGTGAGAAAGGCTGCAATGGGGGCGGCGTTAACTGGTGTTGAGGTAGTGACTGCAATGAAGAGTTAATAGGCAGCGAATCCCCTGATGGCAGCGTTGAATAATCCACTCGTTGTGTGGAAACAATGGAAGGCATCGAACCTGATGAAGGCTGAGATGGTAATGTGCATCCAACTGAAGGTAAAGTAGCTGAAGTAATAGGAGCTCCAGACATATAAGAATGTATAGTAGTAACAAGTGGCTGGAAAAAAGAGATGGTAGGTTGCTTGGCCTTACCATTATCAAACAAGTCGACATCAACATATTCCGGCAGAGGTGAATGGCAAGAGTGCAAACTTGGAAACTCCCTCTCGTTAAACACAACATTGCGGCTACGAATTATAGTTTTTGCAACAGGATCCCAAAGACGAAAGCCAAACTGATCTTCACCATAGCCGAGAAAAACACATCTTTTTGACTTAAAATCCAACTTAGTTCTCTGCTCTTTTGGAATGTGAACAAAAGCGGCACAACCAAACACCCGCAAATGCTGATAGGAAAATCGCTTTCCAAGCCATGTCTCCTCAGGTATGTCAAAATCCAGCCTAGATGAAGGAGCTCGATTGATTAAATACACAGCAGTGTTACATGCCTCTGCCCAAAACTCTTCTCCCAATTCGGCATTGGAGAGCATACATCGAGCTCGCTCAAGGATCGTGCGATTGAGCCTTTCAGCTGCATCGTTTTCTTGAGGTGTATAAGGGACGGTTTTGATCCGTTGAATACCATGGTCTGCACAAAAAGAATCAAACTCCGAAGAGCAATATTCTCCACCATTGTCTGTTAGTAGGCATTTAATTTTATGCCCAATCTAGTTTTCAACTGAAGCTTTAAAAATCTTAAATTTAGAAAAAACTTCAGATTTTCTGTTCAACATATAAATCTAGATTTTTCGAGTGCAGTCATCTAGAAAGGTTACAAAATAATTTGCTCCATCGAAAGAAGTTACCTAATTTGGACCGAATACATCGGAATGAACAAGTTCCAATGGAGTGGTTTTCTTGTCATGCCCCGTTCTTACGAAATTGTTCCGGCACTGTTTGCCATAAAGGCAATGTTCACAGAATTGTAAATCGATGGAGTTGAGGCCTGGAAGTTGATTGCGCTGAAGCATAACTTGAAGACCTTTTTGGCTCATATGACCGAGCCTCTTGTGCCATATTTCAGACCCACTGTCCATAGCCAGCAAGGCAGCTCCCACTTCACCAAAACAATCCAGAATGTATAGATTACCGTGATTCTTTCCTCTTGCCATTACTAAAAGCCCCTTTGTAATTTTCCATGAGTCAAGAGAAAATTTAACATTGCATCCATTTCCTATAAGCTGACTGACAGAAATTAAATTTCTTTTTAACATAGGTACATATTTAACATCCGTCAAAGTTAGTTTGTCACCATTTTTCTGATTTAATATTATATCTCCTTTTCCTAGAATGTCACATTCTTTATTGTCACCCAGAAACACCTTACCGAATGTGCCTTCTTGAAAATTTGTGAAAGCTTGACAGCATGAAGTTGCATGAAAAGAGGCGCCTGAATCATGGACCCATGAATCTGCATTTGTATCACTTGCTGATAGGACCAAAACACCATCACTTGCAGTGTTTGCTTGATTATATGTGCTCATGTTGCCTTGAGCTTTCTTATAGTTCCAACAATTTTTCTTATTATGTCCAGGTTTTCCACAAAACCAACACGAACCGGTTCTGCCCCTAGACTTTGATCGTGGACCAGATTGTGACCTTCTCTGATTGTTGTATCTACCTCTGTCATGGTTTCTTACCCTATTGTTTATACTTACAACTGTGAGAGCATCGCTGGATGAAGGTTCTTGATGTTTCCTTCTCATGTCTTCGCTGAGAAGAGTAGCTGCAACTTCATCAAAAACCAATGTACTCTTGGTTGCTACAGAAGTGCTCACAGCCATGACAACACCTTCCCAGCTATTTGGTAAGGAACACAACAGCAAAATCGCTTTAATCTCAGGATCTAACTTGATACTCACCGAAGCTAATTGAGAGACTAAGGTGTTAAACTCATTCAGATGATTGGACATAACCCCACCTTCTCTCATTTTTAGGTTATATAATTTCTTCATAATAAATACCTTGTTTGACGCCGAAGCAATCGCATACATGCTGGAGAGCTTTTCCCAAAGCGCTTTCGTAGTGCTCTCATTTAAGACATTAAATAATACATTGTTGGACAATGAGAGAAATATTGTTGCCTTCGCTTTCAAATCTAGTTTTTCCCAGTCTTCATCCGTCATAGTACCTTGTCCTTTGGCTTTCCCTTTTAAGGCGAGAGACAAGTCCTGTTTGATGAGAAGAGACTCCATGTGCACTTTCCAAAGACCAAAGTTTTGGCCTGTAAACTTTTCTATTTTCCATTTCTCTGAGTCTTCCATTCTGATTGTTGTGCAGGTTCCAAAAAAATTTTTACAGTCTTCTGGACCGAGCTACACACAAGCTCTGATACCAATTGTAAATTCAAAAACCGAATAACAAAACCAGAGAATAATGAACAATAATATCAAAAAAATCAGCTCAGAAAGAATTAGCATCACACATACATAGAATAAGACCATAGAGTTTAACGTGGTTCACCATATCAGGCTACATCCACAAAATGAAGGGCCATATTTTATTATTTGAATATATCTCTCTCACTTCCTGTATTACATACATCACTCTGTATATCTCTATATCCAGCAGCGTATTTCCTTTACATGTTAAAGACTCTACATTCCCCAACCCACCAACTGACTTCCATATGGAATCATGAACAACACAGAACGGAGGCAGTTACATGCCAAGTAAGGCAATGAACAGAACGAGAAGTTACAAAGAATCTGAAAGCACATAGGTGGCCGTTACAAGGAATAAATCTGTGTGTTGCTGTTACATGTGGGCTTCATACAGCCACGTGCCCAACATTACGAACCTTATTTTGCAGGCCCACAAAAAGAGTTTCAGCAACTACTGGTTCAGCTATCTCCACTAGTTCTCAGCTTCTCAAGTTGGTTCCATTCTCAGACTCCTCCTCAAGTTCGTTCCAAACATCTATAACAGTGCTTTCAACATGACATATATTAATTTGGCAAAGATTTTGGCAAAGATTTTTTACAAAAACATTCAATGTCTCGAGATACATTTTTGTCACATCATGTACTCTATACATTTATAGAGAATAAATATTCATTAATGGCAATCGTAATTGTCCTCCATTGAATTATTTTTCTTTTAAACATTAATTTTTTTTTCCACTTACTGTATGAGGATTTGCCCAATAGAAAATGAGATAAATAACATTTTCCAAGTTATAGAATAAAAAAAATAAATTGTAAACTATAGTATCTTTGCTCTTTTTTTTTTTTAATTCTGCTTAACATTTGGCTGAGTGGGTTCAAATAATTGCATCTAACCGATGCATAAGTAATCCTGCCAACAGCAGGAACTAAAAAAAAAGAGTTGTTATCTTTTTAAGAGTCATGATCCCATGTAAATGTCACCAGATCTTAATATAATGATCGGGCAATATCATGTTTTTATTTGTGAGCCTCTAATTCTTAACATGGTCAAAACGCTTGGTTCAAATGGTCGCATTTTGTTGATTCCTTCGATCTCTTTAAGAGATTTTCGACTAACAATTTTTGGTCGAGCGCATGCCTATATATGTCATGCCTTGCAGATTAAAGAACATTGGCCCTTGTTAGGGACAAACCTAACAATGGGATTTTTTAACTTCAAATTGAATGTCAATTGTTTTCTTATGAAGTGCATGTTATTTGAGAATTTGATTTTGTTGACCTTACATCCTTCACATACGTATGTCCCTAATAATGTGATTTCAATCCTTGATTTGAAATTTTTTTTCTAAGAGTGGTGTGCACCTATACAAGCAAAATATGACTTTAACTTTGAGTGTTCATTTTTTCATTGTTTAGCACACTTATATATGAAATATGAACTTGAAAATGTTAACACCATTTTACCTTGTTGAGTGTGTCCCTAATGGTAGTTTTATGAAACCATATGAGACATTATAAGATTGATGTATAAGACACTATTGACAAGAAACAACCTTGAGAATCAAGTTGTTAGATTAAAAATGATTCAGAAGAAGAAATAAATGGTGTAGATTAGCATACAATTCAATGAAGTAAAACAAACTATCATAAGAGTTATGTCGATTCTCAAAAGACTCATAGGAGATTTTTTTTAGATTTTTTGGAGTACTAAAAAGATTGAATGTTGTTGCATTTCTCTCAAATTCATTAAATTATTTTAAAATCTTCAAGAGAATAGAGCTAGTTGCATGTAAACATTCTTTGTTGTCCATCTTATTTAAGATGCATGATGTATCTTGTGTTTACGTTTTAAGGAGGTGCATCTATAATCCATATCTTTTATTTAACAATGGATTTGAATATAGCTAATTGAGATATCTCAAATCTCAAAGTAATGATCAAATTATCTTAACAATATTTAATTGAAAAATATTAAGAATAGGGTAAGATTATTTGTTTGGGAGATCTCAAATAAAGTGTGGCCTTTATATCCAAATCTTGTAAGTTATTTATACTCCCTTACAAGTGACTCTAACTTTGCACATGTTATTATATTCATGCATCATCAAACTTTGTCTATATTAACTAGTTGTTAAGTTGAACATTTTCTACATTAGCATGCTTATTGAAGTGTCTTCGACTTTTATAATATTATTTTAATGAAATACATAGGTGGGTTTTCACAACCATATAAAGAGGTTAGTATTTTATCTAAAAACCTTAAATTTATGGGGTATAAAAGCACCTACTTGTAGTGGGTGGTTGTTGCCCTTGTACACTGTTCGGGGAGCAAGCCTGGAAAGGATAGCTCACCCATTGCTTTAACTTTTTATTGATCATTACTATATGTTTAATGACTATTTATTTTCCTTGTAGAAACATGGCAAATTATACATACTTATACTTATGAAAATCCCATATGATTTCCTTAATAAGATTGTTAGATCTTTTTGAAGTATTGTCATAGCATATTAAATGTTGACTTATTTAATTATGGGCTTTTATTATTTTTGCACCAATTTTTTTTTTTTATTGATTATTATATTACTAACTAGTTGGTAACCTTATTGATAGGACATATAACTCAATCCATGTCTTCAAAATATGGTGCAGTTGCTATCACATGGATGGAGTAATATTTAAATAGCTATCTTCTATAGCTCTTTAATCAAAAGTTAACTACAAAGTCACTATAAAAGAACCAATGTGCTTAGGAGATTATTGGAAATGATTTTTATCTGGGTGCTATTATAGGTCTCACCTTATTATATGATTAAGTTATTTACTCTTACTCAAGACACCTATTTCCAGAAATAAAGCACATTTGAAGTTCATGGGCACTGCCTTCAAAGGAAATTCCTTCCATCCTAATATTATTCTTCAGTTCTGTAAGACTAATTATCAGATGGTAGATATACTATGTCAAGAAGATTTGGGCTGGGCTCCCAGTAATCATAAAAATTATATATGTAATATAGCATCGAACCTCTGTGTAGTACCAAATTCTCCAAATTCAAATCAATGCTTGGCCATCGAGGGGGAGTGTGCATGGCATTGGCACCTTTAGATGTAAGACCTAAGGCATAAAATAAGACCTTAGGCATTTTAACACATAGGTATTTGAGGGGAGTGTGCATGATTTTAGCATATCTAGATGTAAGACCAAAGGCATAAAATAAGACCTTAGGCATTTTAATGCCCCAGGATGTAAGGAGTTGCCATTGAGGGGGAAAGAGTATGTCTAACAATGGTAGCTCTATGTAAGACCTAAAAATCAATAAGTAAGACCTCAAGGCATTATATATGGTTAACTCCTTGCATTATATGTAAGCCCTATGGGCATATTGAAAATTCTTCTCTGTGTAAATCTTCCACTTGTAAAAGCATTGTATTAATATGTAAGACCTATGAGCATTATGTAATGAACTTGGGCGAGGCCAGTTTGAGGAGTTTGGGGCTCCAATAGAAATCTTTATAAGACCTCATATATAGCATCTTTTTAGAACACTGGGATTATAAATTATGACAAGATGATCTTCATGTAGTCCGGAATACATGATCTTCATTTTGGCATATATTTGTGTCCCTATTTATCACTGTCAAAGAAGACCTACGTTATTGGGGTACTTCATTTTTTCTCTTATAGAAATTGACATGTGATGCCCCCTATTAACATTAAGGGGGAGTGTTAGAACATAATGTTATTAGGGGTCATACCCTTATAACATTTATATAATGTTCTAATATAAGGTTATAAAACCTAATGTTATAAAGCATATACCATTTAATAATTAATAATCTAATAATTATTAGATTATTAATTATTTACAAATGGTTTCTTTGAATGGGTGTGACTAATACCTTTTAGGTATTATGCCACCCCTTCTCCTTTATTTAAGGAGGTTCTCTCTCATTTGAGAGTGTGTGTGAATTTGGAGTTTTATAGTGAATTATATCACTATGCACATGAAGTATTATTGGCCATGTGGAAGTATGTAGAGGAGTATATCCCAAGGGTTAGTCTATTCTTTAATAGACTATATTTTGTAAGTGTTTTAATAAAATGATGCTTTATGGGGTTTTTTACCTGAAAGGGTTTTCCCGATGTATATCTTGTGTAATGTGTTATATCTATGCTTGTATAATTCTCAATTTTATTTATTTTATATCTTGTTCATAATGATTAGTATCCTAAGTTCCTAATTTCTAACACTTAGGGGTATCTTGTAGCAACTTAGCCACAGTGTCTATGTTTGTATCTATCATGGGAGCATATCTCTTCTTCTTTTCTACAACCTTCTTTAACCATGAGGGGGAGAGGAAGAAAAAACACTAGCATTGACATTAGTATTCAAAACAACACCATCTGAATGCACAAGAGGAGTACTATGTTCAGGGGGATCACTTAAACCAGGAGAATTAGGATTACCAAACAAAGACTGAAAAATGTTGTCCTCACCAATTTGATTAAAGATTGAAGAATCATTATTAGGTACCAGAGGGTTGGGAGAAGTCATATGGTCTTCTTGTAGCTATTGTGAAGTATCCAACTTCCTTTCTATTTCTATTCTTACAAGCATAGGCTGGTCATCTTGCTCACATGCGGTCTTCAACCTTCTACTATGTTTATGTTGTTTCCCATCTCCTCTCGATTGTGAGCCAAGTCTATGAAGAGTTGTATTTGAACTTGTTGTGGCTTTTGGAGTATGAGACACCTGAGACCTATTCTATTTCTTAGTGGCAAATTCTTTTGGCATTGAAGAGCCAACATGTTATCTAGATTTCTTGTTAATCCACCATTTAGGTCTTCTTAACACATGAAAGGAATGGACCATAACATTTGTGACTTCCTTCTCCGACCAACGTACTTGAGGTAGTGGTTGCAAAACAACACTATGATAGCCTTCATCTAAAATGTTAGAATTATCATCTGTACCCTTCAGGACTTGTAATGGCAAACCAAAAGCCCAGACTTGGTCAGTTGTTAACCTCATCCAACTCCTCCGTTGCACTTCCTTTTCATCCACACAATCTTCCTAGTAATCCTCGAGATGAGGGTTATGCAGATATAGGTTACCTCCATGCATATTCTTTTTCACAAATTTTTTTCTATCAAAGGCTAGTCTCACAGGTAGTGAATGAAAATTATGCTTGGCCAAAATCTTCTCAACATTTCAGGCACTATCATTGCTATTGCAAGAAAAGAAGGATAAAGACACATGGAAAGAATACCCTTTCTTCTTCATAGCATGCTACTTATTATTCATAGTCGCCATTTGGCAAAGGACTTCCAAAAGAACCAGTAAATCTCAAGGATATCTAGACAATTTTAACAGGGCATTTTCAAAACCCCCAATTCTTAAATAAGAAAATTGATCAAACTAGATGTAAAAACTTCCAAACTCCATTATTAATGAGGCCACTTCAGGAGAGATTCTTCTCTCCAATGAACGTTCAATTTTATTTGCAGAGAGCATGAGAAAAGCATCATTTACCCTACGGAAGTCTCTCATCCCAGTATCTTTTTGCAACTGCGAGAAATAACAATACATAGACATATCTGGAGTAAGAGACCCTTGGGTTCTCAAACTAGGCCAGACAACCTCTTTGCTAGCTAACATATAGACCAGAAGAGAACACATGTGAAATGACACCTTCTGAGGAAGATTCATTAACTGCTCATGCATACGTTCACTTATTAACTTTGCCCAATCGATATGTTGAGACTTCCTACAAATCAGAAAAATAAATTGGCACATCTAATTTTTAAAAGAGTCTGATTCGACATTCTTGACGACATGATGTAACAGAGTGATCATGTCAAAGATCTCTTCTTTGAAATGCCCTCTTTTTAAACTGGTAGGAAGCTGAGATTTACCCTTCCTCTCAATTTCTAGTCAGCTCTTAGCAATATAGTTTTGACACCAATCTTTCTTGTCCCAAAAGTACCCCTAACCAGTGGTGACAGACACATCAACAAATTCCTCATAGTCTGCTAGCTTCAAGGCATGCGATACAGCTTCAGAATCAATCTTTGTTATCACAGATCCGTCAAAGGCTCGTATCTCCAACGAGTTAGGGTAATAATTATTTACACAAGTAATAATCAAATCTGGGCATGACATGGAAGGCGGGAAACCTCCAGCTCGGGCTAACCCACTACTCATAATTTTCTCTGCAATTGAGGACCTAGTTTCTTGATGCATTCTCTCCTAGAAATCCCCCAAGTGCACATGTCCGAGGTCTATATCTCTTACATTTGACAAACCATTCTCAATAATAGAGGCAATTGGGGAACCCTAATATTTGTACTTCATTTTAAATTTTTTGAAAAACTAGAGAGAAAACACTTTTGAACAAGTTAAGGACACTAGAGAGGTCTATAGGACATTTGGGGAAAATGAGCTATCCAGACTCATGAATGGAGAATTACTTTTCCCAAACCAAATGTATCAAAGATTGCCAACTGTCACAGTAAGAAAAATAAGAAGAAGAGCCAATTATTCCAACCTATTTGCAAAGAGTTTTGCAAATTCTCCATTAATAGTAAGGCTTGGAGCTCTTTCAACATATTCTCCTTGTAGTGCAAAATGAGACTTTTACTTACAAGGTGGCACATTTAACCAAAGTTTTGTATCAAATCTTATCAAATCCTCCTTAAATTTCATTTAATTTTGGTGGCAAATCATACTACAAATTTCATAAATGGCCCTCTTTATTTCCCTCCGAAAAGTGTGCGAACACCTTTCCCAACATTATGAATTTATGACAAACTGACAGGTGTCAATTCTTCATACACATGAATATCTTGAAAGGATTGCGCTTTGGGAGTAAGGAACACGTTCAGTCAGGGCATTGGGGATTTTAAGAACAAATGAACCAACCAACCGAGAGTTTGGAAGTTCAAAGAACTTTTGATTCTCTGACTATGAAGGACCCTCCAAAAGAACTAACACAAGGCCAATGGTGAGTCTTAAGACGTTCACTTTTGTGAGGAATCGGGGAGTTGAGCAGTTCAAGAATTCTTGAACTTGCCGACTAAGGTACAAAAAGACATGGGATTGCTGACTATGCATGAAAATGACTAAGGGGCTGCAACTTATAAAGAAGGCACAAATAATAAAGAATAAGGATGGGAACATGACTTATCATATGAATGACTTAGCAAAATTAAAATATAGGGTAACAACAAGCTCTGAATGGGGACAAGGATTGAATATGACGCAAAGAATCTAGACAAACTTTGCACAAAGCCTTATTCCAAAGGGCAACAGAGTCACATGAAAACAACAACACACAAGGGAAAAACAAGGAAAGAGACTATGATACAAAGAAAGACTTAGTACCATTACCAGTTGTATAATTTGAGGTCTTACCTATTAGGCAAGAGGCATTGGAGTTCCATCTGGATATGCTAAAAGAAAGGCATTTTCACCAATTACTTGTCTAATTGTCAATGGTCCCTTCCAGAGAATCAAATTTCTTGTGAGCACCCTTTGGCTCTCTTCTTCTATCCCACAATAATACATCATCTCCCACCACAAAATTCCTCTGTCTGGCTTTCCTCTCAAAGATCTTCATCACTACCTGTTGGTGCCTTGTAATTATGTCCACTAGCCCATCCCTTTGTTCCTCAAGCTTATGAAAGTACATAATTCTCATTTTTAATTCTGATTGGAATTGCCCATCCTCAATAGCTTTTTGAAAGTTCAATGCTGATAATTCTAGAGGAATAGATATAGTACTATCAATCCCATATAAAAATTGGAAAGGAGACATACCGATTGCCCTCTTGTAGGTTATCTTATCTTCCCACAAAGCCTCATAAAGGCTCTTATGCCATCCCCTCTGATTCTCATCTACCAACTTTTTGACAATTGAAATTAAATTCGTGTTACTCGATTTGGCCTATCTATTCCCTTGTGGGTAGTACTCAGATGAGTGAGCAAGACTAATTCTATAGTCATAAAAAAATAAGGAAAACTCAGAAGAAGAGATGCTACTAGAATTATCTACAACAATGTTTTTAGGGATACCAAATCTGACCAAGATGTTCTCCTTCAGAAAATTATAGACAACTTCAGAAGTGGTGTACTTTACAGGAATCACCTCCACCCACTTAGTAAAGTAATCAGTTGCAGTAATATCTATGATTTACCACAATATATGCCCCCACCTTAAAGTGGTTGATCCTGCTTGTTGGTAGCAATCACATTTAAGGTAAAGTTGAAAACATGCAAGGGAACAAGAGCTTTTGCAAAGCCCATGCCCCAAAGTGACATGTGCTTGCAATTGCTAAATTGTTCCCAACAATCACAATAGAAACACATCAATATTATATGCTAACAATTAACAAACTTCGGTTAGAAAATATTAGCTAAGATAACAACCAAATCATCTCATAAAACTTATCATTTGAACAAACCAAGGCTATACTTATAGGTTCATAGCCAAATATAGCCATGAGGTTATACTTTAGGTATCTCATAACCGAGTGTAGCTACAAGGTGAGATACAAAAACATTCCAAAATGCCTAGAAGAAGATTTAGAGTATTGCAAAGGCTTGTTACAAGAATTTCACAATACAATACATGATCACATCACAACACAAAGTGATTCTACTAGTCAAGTGTCAGTAACATATTAACCTTATCTTCATATATGGACTAGGTCTATTTTTTTCTTGTTGTAGGCATGTATGGTCCTTATCATTTTTTATTTATTATCATCATTCTCCGACTAGAGCCACAAAAGAATGAAATCAAAAAAATGAGAGAGGAGACAAAAGTAACTTAGGTTTACAACATGGGAAGATGCCCCCAAGACATCCTCCATAAAGTTATGCCCCCAAGGCACCACACACAACAATTGCAATAAGAGAGAGGATAATAGAAGAATAGAGAAACAAATAGAAGAAGTATCACAACGAAGGTGGTCTCCTTGAATCCTTGACCTTGCAAAAGTATCAAGGGTCATTTGAGGAGACCTAAACAACATTTAACACAATACGTGGAAACACAACACAACACATCAACATATGTACCTAGTAGGAGGCCACCCTTAAGGGCAACTAGAATAGGTGCTACATTGAGTGTGGCTAAATGAGGGAGAAATACTTACCTGATTCAATGGAATATTTCTTGATGACCAAACCATGTTTATCGTCTCAAGATATATCATCTTTAGTCTTAAACTTGTTGATATTGTATTAACATTAAGATTAGGACAATGGTAGGCTTTAGTGGGCTTCAAAGTATGGTATCCAATACCAGCCGAAGAGCTATGTGCAACAACTTCTAAGGGGACTTTGATTCCTTGTTGTTTTATTCCATGACCATTGCCTATGTAGTTACATTTTTTGTAAAGGATTTGAAATCCATGACCATAGAGAGACTCCATCTTTTTAGAAGAAGGCGGGGCCTCATAAGTCTCATATTCTATTGTGTTCGTAAGAGTATTGTCTATGTTTTCTACTAAAGGAACTTTAGGTTTCTTAGGTATTTCCAAAGATTGCTTGGATGAGATCAAGGCAACTTTTGATGCTTCAAGATTAGGGTTATTAAGTTTATATTCCCCTATAAAGGAAGGAGTAAATTCTAATGAACCCCAATCGTCACCAAGAAGTGCATTCAATGGTGATTTAGAACCTTGCACTGTATTATCTACAACAAGATGTATCGATGAATTAGCTTTTAAGTTATTGAGAAGTTTATGATTGATAACTTGTTTTTCCACCTCAACTTGTAAACAAATTTCTGGATTTGGGTCAGCTTCAATGGTGTGAAGATTATTTTTGTAAATAAACTTTACTAATTGATGAAGGGTAGATGGAACTGCCCCCATGGCATGAATCCATGGTCTACCAAGAATCATATTATATGAAAGTGCACCAAGCATGACATGGATAAGAGTAGATAATGTCACGGGTCCAACCTTTATGGGTAAAGTTATGGTACCTAGGGATTGTCTACCAACGTTATCAAAGCCATGAATGTGAATTTTATTTGGTTTGATTAAAGATGTATCAACCTTGATTTTATGTAGTAGATCAATGCCACAAATATTAAGACCTGATCCATTGTCAATCATAACTTGCTTTATCAACTTTTTATTTATTGTGACAAGGATTACTAGAGGATCATATTGGTTTTGAACTTCAATTTATGGTAATTCATGTTGTTGAAATAGAATATCTATTTTCATCGCGTGCATACAATCTAACAGAGCTGCTACATCATTTGTTTTAACAATGGGTGGTACAATCACCTTTTGTAAAGCTTCTTGGAGCATTTTGTGGTATGTAGGTGATGTTTGTATGAGTTCCTAGAGAGAGATATTAGTGGGAGAAGCACAAAGCTTCTCAACAAGATCATAATCTTGACAAACATTATGAATAAGATGAGGTGGTTGAGGAAGCATAGGTTGAGAAGTTGGTAAAGTGATCAGAATGTTCAATTGTTGTTTACTTTGTTTATTATTTAACGTATTGTATGTTTGAGAAACCACATTGTAATAGGGTTGTTTCCAGACATTTTGATACACTTGATTTACTTGAGTAATCTATTTTGTAAAATTGAGAATGTAACCTGGTGGTCGAGGTGGTGTTGGAGCACCTTGAACCGTAATCACCGATTTGAAGTGAGGAGGCACATTAGGTGCCTTATTTACAATGATTTTAGGAACATTAGTACACTCATTCACTATCCTTTTAGTGGGTTGAATACATCTATTAATGATGATTGAATTAACATTACTTTTACTTTGATTAGGCTCAACATCCATACCCAAAGGATTTAATGTGAGAGACCTTTCTTCATCCACCAATGCTTCATCTCTTAAAGGGAGAGCATTGGAACGATGATTGTATCTTTAGTGATGTCCAAGGGGTTTGAACATGCAACCAAAGGAGAACTATTCATGGTTTTCGCATCCTTAGTGATATCCAAAGTACTTGAACATTCAACCAAAGGAGGAATATCGAGGGTCTTCACTTCCTTAGTGATATCCAAGGTTCTTGAACATTCAACTAAAGGAGGAATAGGATGACTCATGGAATCATCATCATCATATACTTTAGATAGTAGATCCAAGGCATTATCATGAGTTTTAGTAGTAATAGAACTTACACAATCATCTTTCTCATGAGTGTTCATGGAGATGAATTTAGTTAAATCTTTTAATATAAAAGTATATGCACCCATGAGTATTGTTAAGCTATCAAAATCATGTATATAACAAAGTAATTTGAGTTCATATATGGATCATTTAGAAACATCAATATCATTTATGGATGCTATGTGTTCTAAAACATGAGGATTCACATTAGTTAATTTAGAGAAATTTTCAAAATCTAGGATATACTCATGGTAAGATTTCAAAGAGGAATAACATGAAGATGCCATCATGAAATGTCTTGGAACAACAATGTACAATAAGTTCTATTCATTTATCAAATACCACCAATATGAGAGACTTCTATACACCAAGACACTAGTTTGAGGAAACCGGGTTTTTGAAGCTTTTTTCAAAGATAAAACACACACTAGTGTCACTACAAATAGAGTGATCAAGATGTTAAAAGTGCTGCACAGGAAGGAAATATAGACAACTTTAAGATTTATTGCACAAAGGAAGGTGAAAGAGATGTCAATATTCTTATGTTGAAATACACAATGTGTAATTACAAACATATGAATTTTCAAACCAAGTATATGAAATGATGCAAAATTTTCAAATGAAAAATCAAAATATGCTACAAATTAATGCAAGATTTGATTTGAACTATCAGCAAGATGCAAATGCTCGAAGTTATGGATTCACCAAAATGTTGTGTGAAAAAGATGAATGATGATAACTGACATGCACACTAGATCAAACCCTCTTTCACAATAACATTCAAGGACAAGACTAAGCCAAATCACTCCCAAATGAAGGTGGACTTAGCTACAGATCTTATACTTAGGAATGCTACAGAAAGATCTAATTTAATCAAGCCTTTTATCAAACCCTAGGTCAATAATGTTCCAAACCCTAATCCTATGATGATCTAAGTATAACAGAAGATGTACAACAAATATCTAGAAACCAATTGTACAAGGAGGATTAGGAAGATGATAGAACCTATGTCCCAAAAGTAAAGATGTTGGAGGACTATTTTGAGAGCACCCAAGTCCTGAAAGGTAGAATCTTTAGAAACTATAAACTGGAGAAATGCTACAGAGACTACCCTGATGCCAGATCTAAAGTTTTCTGAGGTAGAACTTGACTAGGGTTCTAGTTCCCAAGTCATGCACTGAAGAATATTCCATAACTGTTGTTAGATCCTAAAACCTTGATCCTTGCTCAGTCTTCCTCTATCGTCATATTTCTCGGATCTCGCACCTGTAACTTGCACACAAGAAGAAGAAAAGGGGTTTGGGGGTTATGGTGTTAGGGACTTGCCTCAGTCAAATCCTAGATAGCATTCATGCTTCACAACACTGTTGATAGATAAAGAGAGTGTGCCCTTACAGGGCAGAGGCTAAACATAAAATCAATATGATGAATCAAATGATGATGGAAAACAATGATATCACCTATGTGATGAAACCCTTAGGAGGATGAAGGCTTTTCAACTCATAAGGAGAGATAGATGATAAATTCAAATGTGCAACAACACACATAATGACAATACAATTCTGCTCTATAATCATAATGGATGCTTTGAATGCTCTTTACTCTAATGCTTCAAGTTGGTTATCTCTATCTAGGTTCATAATGAATTCAAAAACACAATTATATATATTTTCTTGCTAACATTCGTCAAATTAAACCAAAAGAGTTGACAAGGAGAAACCTTTTTAAAGGTCCTCAGATAACATGCAATTAAATTTGCCTTGACCAATCAGGGAAGACTTGGGCGCTAGCGCCCAAGTCTTGAGGCTCTTTTTTGGTTCGGGGTAAGATAATATATGGTCCCCTTATTTCCAATTTACATTAGTTTTAGGCAATTTCACATCAAGATGAATAATTAGAATGTATAATGTATTCATGGGGACCTAGGAGCTAAACAAGGAGGTAAAAAGACATGTGGCCACTTTTTACTCCATAACAAGGTTTTTCAATGTTTCAACTAAGGATTGAAGTTGTGTTTTATTTATTTTTATTTGGCTTATATAATTTTGTTGGGTGTCATGTGGAGGTTGAGGATGTGAAGGTGGAGTTTGAGGGTTTTGAGGTTGCTCTTCAACAGGAATTTCAATATCTAGATCAGGGTTTTGCAATGATTCATTAATTGAAAAATAAAAAGAAAAATTCAATTAAAACAATGAAAAATAACTTCATTTCGTTTTGAAATGAAGAAAATTGATAAAACCCTGCCTTCTTCAGTTGCCCAACTTTGTTTCCCTCGTTCACAACGGGATTGGCGATGTGACATTGTGTTCGATGGTATTCTCCTTCAAATCTTTCAACACACTCGTGTTAAAGCCCTAGCCGCATTTTGGATGCAATAGGAAAATTAAATTGAAAAAGTGAGGTTGCAGGCTTATGTTTTTTCACTTTATTTAGCATTTGAAAAGGTGATCACATTATGGTTTCGTAGAACTAAAAAGTGGGGTGGCCACTTTTTAGCCCCCCATCTTCATGCACACGCCCATATATGTCTAGATCTATGTATATATAACCCAAAATGATAGTATTACATACTTATTTGAAGAGATTGACATGTGAAGCAACTACACTCAAAGGTGTAAGGCTCACCAAACAAGTAGTCAAAACAAAACTACATATATCAATCAACTGTCAAACTTATTACCAAATTCTATTTTTTTAACATCCATCAAATCCATCTCTAATTCTCACATGAATCGATCCACACGATTCAATTTCAATTTCAGACCCAAAAACATGATAGAAATTCAAGATTTTAGACCACACAAGCATTCAACCAAGTCAATCAACCTCTCAGGATAGACCAATAGGAGAGATGCCCCATAGTGGGTCACCCTAACTTTTGGGGTCCATCTAGAGTACCACATCAGTCAAACATCTAAAAAAAAGAATCTGTCACTTCTACATTGGGTATTAGTGAGTGTTGTTATTAGTATATCTTTTTATTGCATTTATCTGCAACCATATTCTACTAGAGAACATGACTACATGAAAACCATTCACTTAAACATGAAGAAACCTAAGCTAGTATGAGGTGGTAGCTTTGGGGATACTTAGTTTCCCAATGGCATTTTGGGTTAAGCTATGTTTCAGTCTACATTTGAAACTGATTTGTGGATAAGTGCAACATAAATTAATACTAAAAATGTTTTAGCATTATTAGGTCTCCCCAATGTGAACACTTCGTACTACTCTAAATTTTTGAGTATTATTATTGCTTAGAGTTTCATATATCTTTTTCTTGCATTAATCTTAAATTTAGATATGAAATTTGTGAGTATAACTATAGTATTTACCAATAAAATAATGTTCTATGAAATATGTCATATGATCTATGAAAGGATGATGTTATATATTTTGTGATTGAGATTTAATTAGGTAATGTAATTGTTATCTTATGCATTTCCTATCTCTTCAAAAAATATTGATTGTCCTTTTGTTATGCATTTCCTATCTCATATACATTTTTTGAGTTGTTTTACAAACTTAATTGTCCTAGAAAACTATAGTATAGGATGAATAAGTTGTCAAATAGATGACTTCAAATACCTAATTTATTAAACATAAAGGAACCTATCAATTACAACAAGAAATAGGGTTAAAAAAACTATAGTATAGGTTGAATAAGTTGTCTTATAGATGGCTTCAAATACCTTTTATTAAACATGAAGGAACCTATTAGTTAGGACAATAAATAGCATTAAAGAAAACTATAGTATAGGCTAAATAAGTAGTATAATAGATGGATTCAAATACCTTTTATTAAACATGAAGGAACCTATCAGTTAGGACAAGAAATAGGGTGAAAGACAATTATAGTATAGGATGAATAAGTTGTCTAAAAGATGACTTCAAATACCTGATCTTAAACATGAAGGAACCTATAAGTTAGTACAAGAAATAGGGTAAAAGAAAACTAAAGTATAGGCTGAATAAGTTGTCTAATAGATGGCTTCAAATACCTGATCTTAAACATTAAGGAACCTATTAGCTAGGACAAGAAATAGGGTCAAAGAAAACTATAGTTTCCCATCATCATTGGGGAGACTTGGTTTCCCAATGGCATTTTGGGTTAATCTATGTTGTAGTCTACATTTCAAACTGATTTGTGGATAAGCTTAACACTAAAAATGCTTTAGCATTATCAAGTCTCCCCAATGAATTAATAGAGAGCCTAAGCGAACATCTTTTGGTGCATAAAACAATGAGCATTCACAAAGATGAGCCTTGGTAGTGGGGTGTTGGTGATAGGTTAATGATCTGTACTAAAATATTGACCGCTCCATTGCTTAGAATTCATGCAACATGTTGAATAGTGAAATGTGGGTGGGAGAGAAGTTAATGTGCTAGGTGAGAAAAGAAACATGTAGCATTGGGTGTTTAATCTTAAAATGTTGGAGAAAAAGGTGGCTAGCTAGATGTTTTATTGCCATGCGATCTACTGACCACGTAGCAAGAGTTCTTGGATTATGACTAGGGGTTGTCATGACCAACCATTGGTCAACCTTCCAAAAGGCTTGAAAATTGGATCACACGAAGTCATCGTCCATGTGGCAAAACAATTCCAAACCCCTCCAAACACAATAGTAAACCTATCCACCTCACTCTATGTGTTTTTGAGTTAAGAATTGTGGGATTGAATTGAAGAAATGTCATCTAAAACAATAAAGAATGTAAAGCCCAAGTCCACCTTGAAAGCTATGTTGCACTACTATGATGTCCTTAGCATATGATTATACTTGAAAACAAGATTTATGTTGAGAATTGGAGATTTACAAAATGCATATCATTCACATATGGCAAACATAATATGAAATCCCCTTTCATAATATAAGACAAAATAGATAAATGATATTACATATCTTTAGGACCGACATACAAAATGAAAAAAGATGCCTCCCCGGGCTAAAATTTCAAACTTGTTTATGTACAATGATTTCTTACTCCCAATCTCATTGAAACCATGAGGGAAAATAAAGTGGAGTTGATGTGATGGAGCTTGTTGTTGCTTGGCTTCTTGACAAAGTAATCTGAGCCATGTTCTCCTCCCTTGTTGGTGGATTTGGAGTGTTTCTTACATTGGATGGGGTTAAATTTGGAATGGGTGTGGTGCTTACATGGGATGGGGTCAAACCTATAGAAATCATTGGAGCAGGATAGTGAGGGACATGAATGTTCATCGTTTCCCTAAACAATGCATGATTTTCTGGCCAAGGATTAAGTGGATTGCTTAAATGCCTTTATCTCTCTAAATCCCTCCTTGCCACCTCAAGATCTTTCTCTCTTTTTTCTTTCTCCCTTTGAATCCTCTCTTTCTCTTTTTTCTGTTCTTTTTCCTACTTTGTAGTAGTTTTTTCTGTTCTCTTGCTTGTTGTTTAAGGTCTCTATCCAATTTGGCTTGCTCCTTCAATTCTCTTGCAACAACTCATGTTGCCTTTCTATCCTCAATTTGTTGTCTCTTTCATACTTTTAGATCCTTGATTTATTTCTTCCTCTACTCTTGCTACATTAAAAGATCCACGTAGTCATCTATTGTTAAGAGCTGAGACTGTTAACTCAACCAAGTTCTATTATTGTCTGCATTCATGGGCCTTTCCTTCACAATGTGAATGGGTAGTATAAGGAATTTTTTGATGTGTGAATTGCTTTGGGATCCCAATGACTAATTTTATTCTACATGAATAATCTGTTCACCTTCATTGTAAACTGCATCACTATCATGGGTCAAATCTGTATTATTTCCACCATCCAAACCTCCACATTCAACATAGTAATGTACCATTTTAGGTACATTCAATGTGGGTGCTAAAGATGGGAGGGAAAATTTCCCCTCTTCTTCTTTGGACTGTAGATTAATTTCCAAATTCATGGCTCCCTTCAATAACCATGACGAGCTTGGTGGAGACGAAAGACTAAGTCCATCTTCTCTTTCTTTGTTTCGAGTTTCTGCCATGTCAACACACACTTGATTATCCACCAGTGGTTCAATTGAATCATGAAAATTACTTTGAGGTGAATCATAAAAAATTTCCTCTACTATTGTTTATGTTGATGTAGGATGTAATTTAGCATCTCCAAGCCTCGATATCAATGTGTTCTCCACTTCTACTTGTGAAAATTCAACTCTAGAAAGACTAAGGATCTTTTGCACTACAGAAGCATCATCATGCACACTAAATTGAAATTTGTCACTAGGGTGCATGTCCTCCATAAGAGCATCTAGATTAAGGGGTCAAATACTTGTTCTTTTAAATCTATCCTTGATGTTTGAAACTGTCAATACTTTACTAAATGACTTGCTACCCAGTTCTACACTCTTTATTTCAATGTTTAGAAACCTTGCTAGCCACACTTCTCTTTTAGAATTGAAGTATGATTTAAATGATGAAAATACACTCACATCAATTGGATGTAATTTGTGTGAGGTGTGAATAGGCAATCTCAACAAGTCAATCCCCAACAACCTTACCTCCTAGATAGTTGCTACAACAACATGGCTTCCATGGCCATCAAATATCAGCAAGTGCCTATTTGTCGGTGACACACCCCTTGGAATTGATCTTGCAAAGTGATGCAACTAGTTCATAAATAGTTCTTTTGTCATCCATGCATGGGGTTGGGTAGCCATGCAAGCACCTGATTCATAGCCAGCAATGTAGTTTTTATCTTATTTTTACCCTTGAACAGGTAAAACCCTAGTATGCTTTGTCCGACAACATTCACATAGCACAAAATGGTGATCTATTCCCTACTCTTAGGTATGATGTATGAAACACTTCTTCTACCTCTTTTAGCCAAGACCCACATGGCTCCATTTCTCTATGCTTGAATGCTAGTTTCATCACAATTCCATATTCTATGAGGTCCATATGGATTGACATCGTATGCTTTGGTCTAGTGTGGTGTGGAATGCAAATACATTTCTTGGCCTAAGGTTTAGTGCTCTATGTCTATCAAGGCCTTCCACTGTCCTCAATGTTAGTTCAGGATGACGCTATTTAAAACTAGTCCACCATGACTTACCAAGCATCTCATCCTTAAATGGGTTTGGTCGTGTATGGCATATCTATGCAACTTCAGCCTTGAGATTGAGAATCTCAATCCCATGGCCCATTGCAGCCATCTCTTTACACCACTAGACAATTAAACCCTCTTCATCTATTGTTAAGAATGTAGGTTGAACTTTCTTGGAAGTTGAAGTCATTCCACCTAACTAATTGTTGAGTGTGGTGGTAGGGATTCCCCGTTTTTCTCTGCACTCCTTGTTGACATTCCATTATCCTCAACATCTTGAATAGCTGAGTCCATGTCCTCTTTAGTCCACTCACATTGCATTGAAACCTTCTTGGTTCTAGCAGCTACATTCACTTAAACAACTATCTCAACTGGTTGGGGAGTGCTCTCGTCACCAACTTGATTCTCTTCATTTGTTGGGAATCTAACCCCTCTTTTTTGTGGAGGCATGGTTGTCCTCAATCTCTTCATGCCATGCTAGGTTTGAATTTTGAGCTCTGTTCTTCATCTACACATTGGAACAAACACCTTTGAACACCAATTTTGAAATTTTTAAAATCTTTTCAGTACAAAGTTAATGAAACAAAGAGCCTTAAGCATTAAACTGGACATTCTATCAAAACATATGTTGATTAGGAGAGAGGCATGCAAGGTGGTGCAACCTAACTTTCAGGTTCCACTTGGGTTTGTACGTGATAGGTAGAGAAATATTATTTACTCAGGTACACATGTAGTGAGGTTGATAATTTAAACTTTCTAAAGCAAGTTCACAACGAAGAGTAACAATCAACTTAAATGGTTTTAATAGTATAAGCAATGAAAACAAAATTTCAATATCTTTCAGAAATAATAGAGCTTTTATTATACCATTTTCTTCACCTTTGAAAATGCAGTTTGTAAGTTGAGTTTGAGAGTTCACAGTGATGCTCTGAATAGAAGATTGTTTTGAATTTGATGTTGAAAGTTTGACAATTTGATGTATATGTGTTTGACAATTTGTATTGAAAATGTTTGCAGTGAGTATTTTCATATTACTACTATCTGTCATTGATGATTATTAATTACTAAATATATCATGTGGTGGAAGAACTATTGGAACACATGTGATGCCATGAAATGTTTGTTTAAGTTTACTATCATAATGTCAAGTTTGATAAGTGAAGTGTATAAAGAACAATAACAACATTAAAGAATACAATCACTTCTGCTAGTATGGAGGTCCCTAGTATGACCAAATTATAATGACTTGCATACATAGAACATATAGGCATTTTCATCATCAACAAAAATAACATATTACATCGTACAGAACAAGAAGGTAATTAAAGTATAATGTGAACTTATAGTATTGTTGATAGTTTATAGCACTGTGCAATTTGAACTCTACCAGACTTTTCTGTATGGGATGTAGGAAAACTAAACTAGAAAAATGGGGGTATATGTAGGAATATGTGGAAGGAAATATTGGTGATTTGTGCACTTCAATTTGATTGGTTCAAATTGATTAGTGTGGATCGATTCATGACAGAGAAATTGATTGATTTGATGTTTGTCAAAAAAATTGAATTTGGTAATAAGTTTCAGAGGTGATTGATTTGGTTGAATGCTTGTTTGGTCTAGAGTCTTAAATTTATGTCCTCTTTTCTTGACGGCTTGAGTGGTGAGCCTTAAACATTCAATTGTGTTGCTTGAATTGGTTGATTTGATTTGGTTCAATGCTTGTTTGGGCTGAAGTCTTTAATTTTTTGTCCTCTTGTTTTGACGACTTGTTTGGTGAGCCTTACACCTTCGAGTGTGTTGTTGATTGCAGGTATAGGTATTCATGGAGAAGAGACCAGTAGTTGGTTGAATGTCACTTGAAAGTGTGCACTTAGTGAGGAGATATGGGACAAAAGAGTTTGTTTGATGTGATAGTTGACCTTAACTTTTGTTTACTTAGGACTCTAATTTTGGAAAACAATAGTTTATTTTGGGACATATCATTTACTATGATGGGACACTTTCCGATGCATTTTTTTTATAAGGGATTTTATTGAACCTAAACAATACTTTGAAATGGGTGGTCACTGCATTTGTACCTATTTATCAAGTACTCTATATTTTTAATATATAGACAATAAAAAAACTTAAAATATCCTAGTCTTCTCAGTAGTGTATATACAAGTCATGTCAGTTGCTTTTATGTTTATAAATCATTGTAAAACTTTTGTCTATGCCACCTAATATGAATAAATAAATACTAATGAGTAAGCAAATATAATCTAAATATTGGTTGGTGCATATTTGTATAAATTTAGAAATATTTTGATTATTATTTCATTAAATTCAATATTACAGGTGGACCCACTATGGTCAACTTCTATACAAAGTATAAGAGCCCACTCCACTATGGGGCCCTCTCCCCTAAGTAGAATAAAAATTATAGAACATCACTCATTTTAATATTTAAATTAATTTTTTTTTTGACTAAAAGAGGGGTAAAAATTTGTTCAGACCAAAAAAGAGCAATACAAAGCAAGAGTATTACACATTCCTATCTATTTCCACTAATTGATCTAACTTTTGAGCCAAATCCAGGGATAGTTGGCCCCTTTCCATAATATTCCAATCCGGCAAATGATCATAAACCCATTTAGCCAAACAATTTGCAACCCCAGTCCATTCCTGGGGAATGTGACAGAAAGAAATAGAATCCAAGGAAGCACACAAATTAAGAATCTATTTTATAATAACAGCCAAAGGCCAATTGACATCCTCTAACTGTTGCCTCTTCAACAAAGTCACCACCACCTGAGAATCTGACTCACAAATGATCTGTCTCCACCCAAGAGCATAGCCACGCTCCACAACATATAAAATGGCAAGAGCCTCCATCACATTGTTAGTATACCAACCCTTATAAATAGAAAAAATAAACTCCACAGTACTAGAACTAGTCTGCCCAACACCTCCAATACCAGCATGGCCAGGATTTCCATGAGAAGAACCATCCGTATTGATTTTCAACACACCCTGAGGAGGAACACACCAACGCCCCTCCCTATTTATCTTTCGAAGAGGATGTCGACATCTCTTTCTCATCATCTGTCCAGCACTCTGAGTAGCACCCCTCAGAAGAGCAAGATTGAGATGAGTGCAATAGGCAACCTCTTCAGGATCCACAGCCTCAGCCAAGTCACACTTAGCTGAAATAGTTTCTCCCAACGAATGAAGAATCTTCCACCACAAATGTTGGACAATCAACTTCACATCTTGAAAAATCCTGCGATTCCTTTCCAGCCACATATGCCATATAATAAAAGTCAGACCAAGAGCCCAAATAACTTGAAGAAAAGTGGTCTTAACAGGGGCCTTGCCCCACTGAGCAAAGAACTCTGCCAAAGAAGAGACATGCTAGCAAGCCTGGTTTGACACCGCCCACCAAAGGTGCCAAAGCCTCCTAGAAAAGGAACATTGGAAGAAGAGATGAGAAACACTCTCTTCACAATTACAGCATAAAACACACATTGAGGGGCCCTGGAACCCTCTCTTGCACAAGTTATCCCAAGTAAGACATCGGTTCTGGACCACCAACCACATAAAAAAATTGTACTTGGGCCAAGAAAATTTGTTCCACACATGCTTCCACCAAGTAACCTTGATGTCCCCAACCACCTGTCGAACCAACTCCCCATAGCCCCTAGAAACAGAGTACTTACCAGATAAATCCCTATTACTCCAAGCCAAGACATCCTGCCCTGCCATGGAATTGCATTCACGTGAATCAAGAATCTGGGCCAACTCCTACCTATCCTCCTTTGACCCTCCTAGTGGGCAATCCGAGGAGTGCTTCCATCTAAGAGTAGTAGCCATACCAAAATTCCAAATAGACTTATAATGCTCAACCTTATTCCAACCAGCAGTAGTAAAAAGATCACAAAGAGACTGGAGGTGAGGGTAAACAGAAAGAATAGGAGGATGACCATCCCAAGAATCCCACCAAAAAAAAGCCTGAGAGCTTGTATGACAAATCCAAAAAAGCTCCTTCTTAACCAACTGAGCCCTCGATTTGAGAGAATTCCAAATCATAGATCCCCTTCCTTCTAAAGGGAAATGAGGAACATCATAACAGTTAACATCCTTAAGATACTCATGGGTAAGAATATGGGCCCAAAGCTGATGCTGACTAGTACACCACCACCAAAATAACTTGGCTGCAAGAGCTTGCCCATTCAAAACAACAGAGCCCAATTCAAGGCCCCCCTGTTTCTATGGCCTGCACACCATATCCCACTTAACAAGACTCCACTTAGCTGACTGCAAGTTACCACTCCAAAGAAATTGTTGTGATAGAGCATCAAATTCCCTCAGGAAATACATAGGAGCCACTTGAACAAAACTTCTGTAAATAGGGAGGGCCTGGATAAGAGACTTCAGAAGAGTCACTCTAGCAGTAGTAGAAAGCCAACGATGAGTCCAATGATTGACTTTACCACGCAACCTATCAAGCAAATTTTGCCAAGAAGACTTGGGCTGCCTACCAACAGTAAGAGGAATTGCCAGATAGAGAAAGGGAAGAGACCCAATCTGAAATTTCAAAATATTAGCAATCCACTTAAATAGCTTGAGGAGTATTAAAGAAGAAAATAGAAGACTTGTGCTCATTGACTTTCTGACTTGAAGTAGCCAGATAAATATCCAAAGATTGGCTAAAAGAAATAGCCTCCTGAAGACAAGCCCTCCCCATAAGAGAAGTGTTATCCACAAACTGAAGATGAGAGCGCTGAGGAAGCCCATTGCCCCAAAACCAACCTTGAATCCTGCCCTGAGAAACCCACAACTTTAGAAATCTGCCCAGACCCTCAGCCACAATAATAAATAGATAAGGGGAGAGAAGATCTCCTTGATGAAGGCCTTTGGAAGCCTCAAAAAGCTCAGAAGGCTCCCCATTCATAAGAATAGAAAAAGAGGAAGAGGTAACACAACTCATTGTCCAACTGACCCAATCTGGACTAAAACCAAAGCTTAAGAGAATTCTCTGCAAGAAATGCCACTTAACTCTATCATTGGCTTTGGCCATATCCAACTTAATGAACATAGACTTCTCCTTAGAAGTTGCCATAGAGTGAATGACTTCAAAGGCAATCACCACCCCATCCAGGATCTGTCTACCAGCTACAAAACCTCCTTGCTCCTCAAAGATTATAGAAGGAAGACAAACTTTGAGTCTCTCTGCAATCAATTTAGTAATGGTTTTGTACACCACATTACAAAGAGCAATGGGTCGAAAGAATTCGAGTTGATCAACACCATCCTTCTTAGGAATGAGGACCAAAAAGGTAGAATTCAAGGCACGAAGCATCTGCTTACTGCGAAGAGATTCCTAGACAACCTCCTACAAATCCAAACTTATAATATCCCAAAACTCCTGAAAAAATTCAACAGGAAAACCATCCGGATCGGGAGCTTTACCTTTATTCATTCCAAAAATAATCTCTTCCAATTCCGGCAGAGAAATCGGGCAAATAAGGGAGTCATTCATCTCCCTGGAGATCAGGGAGGGAATGCAAGCAAGGATCATATTCTTCTCATCTTCAGTAGGGGGTGAATCCTTAGAAAAAAGAGTAGAGTAAAACTATCTAGCCTCTTAAGACAAAGCCTGCAAAGAAGAAATGAGGATCCCATCCGCATTGACCAGAGAGGATATACAACTTCTATTGCGACGAGCCTGCACAGAATGATGGAAGGAAGCAGTATTCTTGTCCCCTTCTTGAAGCCAATCAATCTGAGCCTTTTGTTTCTAGAAAATCTCCTCCGAAGCTCCCACTCCTCGAGAGCTCTCACAACCTGGGATTCTGCAAGACCCAAAGCATCCGAGAAACCAAAATCCCAAATTTGGCGAGTAATCACATCAAGGCGCGTCTGGGCATTCCTCTTCATCACCTTAAAATTACCAAAACTCATCCTATTCCATCTCTTAAGGTGAAATTTAACATACTGAAGTTTCTTAACAAAGCTGTACATAGTTGTACCATAAGCAGGGCTACCATCACGCCACCACTTGGCCATAAGATCATGCAACGAAGACTCCCGAAGCCACATCAGCTAAAACTTAAAGGGAGGATTCTTGGGAGCTATAAAAGAAGTTATTGAAAGTTTAATTGGCCAATGATCAGATCCTCTCCAATCAAGAATTTCAGAACCAGTAACCAATCTACCTCCCACCCAAAAATAGGAAACAAGAAATCTATCCAACCTTTCCAAGATCGCTTCCTCCCCACTCCGTCTATTGTTCCAAGTGAAAACTCCATTAGAGGGCTTGACATCAATTAAAGCTAGCAGATCCACATTCTCCTAAAAAAGATCAGAAGCAGGTCCAAGCCGAGGCAACCCATCTCTTTTCTCCTCCAAGCTCAACACAGAATTAAAATCACTAGCTAAGATCCAAGAAAGAAATGGAGCACATGATCTAACATACCTTATATGAGCCCAAAGCCAAATTTTTCCACGAATATCAATTGGGGCATAAACATTAGTAACCAGAATGGTCTCACCTGTTTCCAAAGAATAGGCAACCATGGAAATAGTAGAGTGGCTAGAAACCCACCAAAGTGGAACAATCTTTCTTGGATCCCAAAAAAGAGCCAAACCCCCAGAACTCCCTTGAGATCCAATGCACTGACACTGACCAAAATACCAGATGCTAGAAGCACACCGAAGCATACCATCAACTGAAAGTTTAGTCTCTTGAACACAAAAAATGTCTGGAGAGTGGACAACAACAAGATCATGAATAGCCTTTTGACGGGAGGTGCTATTCAACCCCCTTACATTCCATGAGAGTACAATCATAAAAAGTACTCCATTCTTACTTTCTCATATAATATTTTTATAATATTTTAAAAAAAGTTAAACTTTAATACTAAGTTCAAAACACAATCTATTTTATAGTAGATTTGGATTAAATATATTGCCCTAAACAAAAGAAAGTGGATTTAAATAAAACAAAATAATGTTGGTGATTAGTTATTGGGAGCATTCAAAATGACCATGGTGCATACCTGTAAGAAATCATTATGGCCATCAAAAAGTGTTGAAAATCATAAAATTATGATTTCCAATAGACATGCACCATGGCCATTTTAATAGCTGGATAGACACAGACCTGGACCACTACCCACAAAGTAAAAGTAGGATGAGAATACAATTTTCTCCATACTAACTTTCCTTCCACTACCCACAAAGTAAAAGTAGGATGAGAATACAATTTTCTCCATACTAACTTTCCTTCCATTTTCCACAACTTTGTGCTATATGTTTAGGAAGACAATTTTTTCCAAGTCAAGAGTGGAAATCAAGATTGACTGAACACTAAAATTGATGAATGGAATGAATGATGAAAATGCGGGGCACATATTTCTGTCTTTTCTTGGAGTGAAGGATGAGTTTACACGCTTCTGTCTTTTACACGCTTGTAGGTAGCATTTGTCAATGTTTATTTTAGTTTTCATCCTTTCCCACAAGTACATGTAACTTTCATGCACGGAAATTTGATAGATAAAATGATGGATGAAGATGAGGTGCTCATCTTTCTGTCAATGCTTATCTTAATCTTTCCTTTTTCTCACTTGCAAAAACTTTCATTGTCGTACATGTACAGAAATTTTGATGAATGAAGGAAAGGATGAAAATGAGGTGAGCATCTTACTGTCTATCCTGGGAGTCGTAGCCCACACCCCTGTAACATCTGTCAACATTTACTTACTTTAATATTCACCCTTTCCCACTTGCATGCTGACTTTCCTTCCATTTTCTAGACTTTTGTGCGAGGCACTCATTATCTTTCTGACCAGCGCAGAGGTTGCTATACTTCTCACCATTGCACATGGCTTGGCAGCTTTTAAATACGAATACGGTGAGCCTGAGGACAATACAGAAGCTTGGAAAACCTTATATTTCTTATTTCGTTGTTTGTGAGTTCAATACAGATAAAAGATGAAGATGGCTTTACTTTGTTTCTTACTCTTGTTTTTCTCTACACTGCCTACTTACATTTCTTATCTTTCTTCTCACTCTGATGAAGAAGCTCTTCTGTCTTTTAAGCATTCTTTGTTCTCCAATTCTAATAATTCACTGTTCGATTGGTCTCCTTATCACTCCTTCTGTAACTGGAGTGGTGTTATCTGCTCTTCTCGTCATCAGCGCGTGCTTTCTTTGAATCTCAATGGTATGTCTTTGTTAGGCCCCATCTCTCCTTTCCTTGGTAATCTCTCTTTTCTTAGAATACTTGATTTCACGAATAATAGCTTACAGGGCCAAATTCCTCCTCAGCTGGGGAGGCTTTTTCGCCTTAGAATACTTTATTTGTCTAAAAATGAATTTGAGGGATCCATTCCATCCACTTTAGGAGACTGTCGTTCTTTGCAAATTCTAAGTCTGTCTTATAACCATTTGAGTGGCAGTATTCCCTCCCAGCTTGGCCTTCTTTCACAATTAGAAATCTTTTATTTAGGAGAAAACCAACTGACAGGGACAATCCCACCTTCCCTAGGAAACCTGTCCTCTTTAATTGAATTGCAATTGATGAGAAACAGACTCTATGGTGACATTCCTATTGAATTGGGTATGCTTACTCAACTCAAAGTGCTTTCTCTTGACACCAACAAGTTGAGAGGAGCAATTCCCACTACCCTTTCAAACTGCACTCTTCTCTATAATATGTCATTATATGATAACCAGTTAATTGGCCACATTCCTGGGCAATTTGGCAAACTACCAAAGTTGCAAGAACTTCTATTGGAGGGAAACCGGCTCACTGGAGAAATCCCAAGCTCCCTTTCTAATTGTACTCAACTTCAACTGCTTGATTTAGGTAGTAACCAACTCAATGGCAAGGTGCCCATGGAGTTCGGTAATTTACGCCAACTTCTATGGCTTAATTTATGGGATAATCATCTTGTAAGCCAAAGTAGGAATTTGTCTATTCTAACAGCCTTGACTAATTGCTCCTCTTTACAATTTCTAGGCTTGTCTCTTAATTATCTCACTGGCATTTTGCCCTCTTCTGTTAGCCAATTATCAAGCTACCTCTCTGATTTGGAGTTGTTCTCCAATAAAATTGAGGGAAATATACCAAGTGGTATTAGCAACCTCACAATGCTAACATACCTAGACTTATCTGACAATCATTTCAATGGAACTATTCCATCCCCACTTGGTCAACTTCCACATCTTGAAAGCTTGTTCCTAAGCACAAATAATTTATATGGAAATATTCCAAAAAGTTTGGGTCAAGCAAAAAGCCTTGGGCAGTTAGCACTTAGTGAAAACATGCTTTCAGGGCGAATTCCAGATAGTTTCGGTGATCTCCCACAGCTAAGAGTTCTAGCTCTTGATCACAATCAACTATCAGGGAAAATACCTGCTAGTTTAGGGAGATGCCAAACTTTGGAGGTGGTGGACTTGTCTCACAACAAGTTAAGAGGAAATATACCCCCGGAATTGGCAAGTCTTCAGAATCTCCAATTTTATTTCAATATTTCAAGCAATTTATTACAAGGTTCTCTTTTAGAAATGAGCAAAATGGTAATGGTCCAAGCTATAGATGTGTCTCTCAATAACTTCTCAAGTGAAATTCCAGCCTCACTATCAAGCTGCACAAACTTGCAATATTTGAATCTTTCAAAGAATTCATTTTATGGCTCCATACCAGCATCACTCACAAAACTCAAAAACCTTCAAGACATTGATCTCTCTAGCAATAGTTTGTCAGGTACAATCCCAATGGATTTCCAAGAGATGAAAACACTTCAACATATTAATCTCTCTTCAAATAGATTAATAGGAGAGGTTCCAAAGGAAGGAGTTTTTGCAAGAATTGATGGGTCGGCAATTATGGGAAATCTTGGCCTTTGTGGCACATGGATAAAATTGTCACCATGCTCTCATTCCAAACACAAGAAACCATCAATCACCAAGAAGGTGATAATTCCTGTTGTGGTTGGCATTGCAATTTTCATCATGTCTTTTCTATTGTTTGCATTTTCCTATAGATGGAGACATAGAAAGACCATTGCTCTCAATGTGTGGCCCCCACGAATTTCATATGAAGAACTTGTAGATGCAACTGGTGGCTTTAATGAGGCAAATCTAGTAGGAATTGGTGGCTTTGGATCTATTTATAAAGGGATTCTAAACAATGGTACAAATATTGCTGTTAAAGTTCTCAATTTGCAAGATGAAAATGCTCTCCAAACTTTTAATAGAGAATGTAATGTGTTAAAAAGAGTGAGGCATCGCAATGTGATCAAAATCATTTCAACTTTTTCCAACCTTGATTTTAAAGCATTGGTTCTTCCATTCATGTCAAATGGAAGTTTGGGGAGATGGCTATATCCTGAGGGAGGAGATGAATGCAAATTAAATTTGATTGACCGATTAAGAATAGCAAACGGGATAGCACAAGGAATGGAATATCTACATCATCATTGCTTTGTGCGAGTCATTCATTGTGACCTAAAACCCAATAATGTGTTGTTAGGGGATGATATGACTCCATGTATAGCAGATTTTGGCATTACGAAACTTCTATTTGGGAATTCAATGAACTCATTGACTTCTACAAATGCACTAAAGGGATCTGTTGGCTACATTGCACCAGGTATAAAACTTTGCACTATTCCAATAAACATATTATTAATTTTAAAAAATTGTATGGATATTTTTATTTGGTTTGAGAATCACTAATTATTGTATTATATTTCAGAGTATGGAGTGGGTGGAATGATTTCAACAAAAGGAGATGTATACAGCTATGGAATTCTACTTTTAGAGTTGTTAACAAGGAGGAGACCTACAGATGACATGTTTGTAGAAGGAATCAACCTACCCAAATGGGTAGGTATGGATTTTCCAAATAAAATCACAGAAGTGGTGGACAACAACTTGCTTAGAGATGTTAATGAATCAGATTTATCAAAGGTATTGTCATGCCTTACTCAATTTATGCAAGTAGGGTTGGCTTGCACAAGGGAGTTGCCACAACAACGACCAGATATGATGGAGATAGTTAAAAGATTACAAAAAATAACACTGACATTTCTTGGTACTCAATCTTTTCAATTGCCCATAGATATCTCTCCTTTTCTTGAGAGTACAAGTGGTCTGAAAAACACTAATTCACGGAGGGATGAAAATTGGTCTACATCTACATATTAGTTCTTCACTCAACTTGATAGCAACTATTAACTATCCTTGTTTTTAATATTTTTTCTTGTAAAAGAGTAATATTTTAAATTTTATCATATGGGTTTAGAATATTGCCAAGTTATATACTTATGGCATGTGTAATGTTTGGCCAAACTTTGAAGATTTAGAGATGACATGTAATTTTTAGCCATTTATAAGACAAATATAGTTATTGATTGACTACATATATACATATCCAAACAAAAAGATTGTTAAGAGTTTTTATTCTTGACATCATCTTTATTCTTCTTTACAAAGGATATAGATTATATCTTTGTTGATTTTATATATGCAGAATTTAGCTAAATGTAAAAAAAAACTAGGTCCATTTTAAAAGTAGGTTGAATCGTTTCAAAATAAAACACTGTTTAAATTTGAGTTTAAAGTGAGTAAACAATGTAAATACGCTAAATATCTTATTAGTACAAAACTGTACCATGGCATCCACAGTGTTTAAAAATTCTCTTATTTTTTAAAGATAATTGTTATTTACTCTTTTCAATAAGTTTTAAGTTTTCAATTTTTATTTTTAATTGATAGTTACAGAATAATTTTCTTTTGGTAAAAATATAAAATATTCCTTACTCTTTATTCCAAATTGAAAAACAAAATTAATATAGTAAAAACCCTTCCAAATTTATATATACAATTTTTTTATACACAAAAATATAATTTTCTTTTCTCATTATTTTTACTCACATAGATGGCAATAACAACAGGGACAGAACTAAGTGAAAAGAAGGTGCATTACCACTTTCAGAGCCCTCTTTTTATTGTATATTGAAGGTTTATATGATGCAATGTCCTATCAATTTTAGAATTTGTTTCAGAAAGTCTTGTTAATGGATCATTTTGAAAGTGAGATTTACCAAAATACCCATCCATCGTTTGTATTCTGTCAATTATACTTATTGACTTACTACTGATAGAAAAGTCCAAATATTTGTATATTCTTTGTTATATATTTTCATAATTTAAATCAACTTTATCTCCTTTTAACCCTAGCCTTTCCAAAGTTAGGAAACGTTGCAAATCCTATTTCCCATTATGGATGGGAGTCTTTTTATTCTTAAGTGTTATGTGTCATGATCTTTCTTCTGAGATAATGATTAAATCTTATTTTATACTGACAACAAGTATATGGGGATATGGGGGAAATTCTCTTTTAATTTTTTTAAATGGGAGAATATGTATTGATTCACCAACCTATTGTAATTATGCTTCTAAAAGGTTTCTTGTAACTATATTAGATTGTTTTAATGGGTTGCCAACTATGCAGACAATGATTGGATGTATGCAGCATAGTTCGAAAACTCGGACTTAGCACAGATTTGGCGACCCAAAATTTTGACTCAGATTCAGGACTTGGCAAAACTCTGTAAGAAAAAAAAAAAGTAGAAAAAATATAAACTAATGCATTTAGAGAACACATAAGTCTATTATGATCATGAATTTGTCATAATTCAAAGATTACATATGTCATATGACCATGGAGTCTCAAAATAGGGGGACCAAGGGCTTGGATTTGGAGGCAACAAGGGGACAGTGGTATGTGGGGGTTTGGGGATGGAGCCCCCAATGGTGCCATGGGGCAGTAGTCCTCATGGGGTAGTGCTCCTCATGGGGTTTTGGGGGTGGAGTCCTCAGCGGGGTCTAGGGACAGCCCCTGCCATCAAGATCAAATTAAGGTATTGGAGATCACATGGATCTTCATGGTGCATACCACACCATCTTTCATAATTTTATCACTATATTTCAACTTTTCTCGAGCACAGAGTCCTCACTATTTATAACCAAATGTTCATTTTTCCTATCCCTTCTCTTCGTGTGTTTTGTCATGTGGATGCCAAAGATGTCTTCTACTGAGTGAAATAAGATCTTAAAATGTCAAAAAAATGAATTGAAAAAAAGAAAATTGTAGAGTTTTTTTTGTATTCTGGAACCAGGCCAATCCACTGTGGAAACTCCAAGTCACCCTAAAGAACTCGACCGAGTCTCAAGAAATACTTGCCGAGTACTTCGCTTGACTTGCCCCTGACTCGGTGTGGGAATTGCTCTGACTCGACAGGGCGAGTAGGAAGACTCACAAGTCCTAACAAGTTAGAGTACTCGCCCAGTCTTCAAACTCGCCCGAGTCTTCAAACTATAGTATGCAGAAGGGTTCAATGGTTTTTTTAACCCTTTCACAATATGCTAGTTATATTCACTAAAATCTGCAGTCGCATGGAACAATTAGTTTTATTGAAATAAAGAATTTGGAGATTAATAAAATCTTTTATTATACATTTCTCATTAAAATTTTAATTTCTCTTCACGAGTTCCCTACTCGTCGAGAATTTTTGACATACTTGGCTGATAGCAAAGGCATAAATTTTGTATACAGAGGGACCAGTGTGTTTGATACTTTAAATGGTCTTCCCAGTGTTGCTCAAATAGCCCTACTTCAACAATTAGTTAAATAAGGCTTATACACTCTACAACAACTACAATCTTTGTTCTGTTTTTAGTTATAAGAAACGGATACAGTAATTATCTTCTTAAAGGAGGAGAGTACCAGGTATAATGGATAATCATACCATTTTTATTTATTTTTGAATGAATGTGTATGTTTAAGATTTTTTAAACGAAATAATATAGCATTTGCAAGGAGTTTTTCCATTTGGAAGATTCCTTATCAACCAACTTACAACGGATTTAATGAGTATGTACAGTTTAGAGTTCAGAAAGTTTAGAAAGTTCAAAGTTATAGTCTGGGATGTTTGCCATTAATTTCCAGTCTTCTTTGGAGAATTGGGCCGCAACTACAGGTCTCCGCTGCTTACATACCTATTCAAAATGGATAGTCCTCTATTCTCCAAATCAACATTAACAATAGTGGGTTTGAATGCGAAGTGGTTAATAGACCCAATTGTCTTTAACTCAGTGGCGTCGCATCTATATCATTTTTTCCTTGTATGTTTTATTCATTTTGTGGATGGAGTGAACGGAGAGTCATAAAGTCCATTAATTGTCATTTGCTCTACTGCACACAAGGTAAGAATAAGCTGGTCGGTTGTACTGTTTTAACAGATTCTTCAAGGGTCAATGGAAGAAGAAACAAATATTAAAGATAAAAATGTATACTTATTACAATCCCTTACAATTTTTAAAAATACCAACAGATACTGTGAAAAGCTCGTTGCATCTTACGCATTAAGGAACAAACATTTTACAATGTTGGATTGCATCCTGATCCTTGCCCCATCGAACCCAAGAATGTGATTTTTCAGCAATGACATGGAAACAACTTTTGTTTGTATATACATCATGTTTATAGTTCATGTTCCAATTAAAAATCACTGCCAATGTGTCATTGGTTATGGTGGTTCTTGGGATTTGTAAGCGATGTTGCAAGGGAGAATGCTTATGCTGTGGGTTCAAGTGGGGATCTAAAGAGTTGGGTTGCTTAAGGGCAAACCCTATGTAAAGGAACTATATTGTAAGGGTAGGATTTGGCACCCCTTCTTTTGGAATATACGTGTTAACTAATACAGGCAGTGACATTACATGGATTGAGTGTGATCCCTGCTATCAATGTTACAAGTAGCAGGATGCTCTCTTCTAGCTTATGTGATCCACCACCTACAGGACCTTGCCCTACAACTCGACCACATGTCAGCAACTTCAGAGCTTTGCAAAGGTGTGATTGAATCCTTCTTGAAATTACAAAATTTCCATAAAAACAATTCAACAACGAAAGGGGACTTTTTCCGTTGATACTTCAACACTGATTTCTAGTGATACAATCCTTGTTTCAGTCCTAGGTTTTGCATCTGGATGTGGCTATGCCAATAAAACTTGTTTCAGCCCCAGATTTTGCATTTGGATGTGGGCATGACAATAAAGGATTGTTTAATAGGGTTGCGGGGTTGTTGGGTTTGGTCAAAGCTCCATCGGGTTACCATCTCAGATGACCTAAGCCTTTTGGGAAGTATTTTTGTATTGTCTTACACTTCAGAGAGAAACATATTACACTATGACATATAGTTTACCCTTTTTCAGGTTATATATCTAGTTCTTCTCAGTAATTATAAATATGATAGGTATTAGTGTGGGTGATAACCTACTTGCCATATTTGTGGCAATTGTGTTTGATACCGGTATAATAATTTGTCAGTTGGAGCAATGGAGCAATCTGTATATGGCAAATTGAGGTATGCTTTCAACCAAAAAACACTCAAATTGCAAACATCTTTTTTAGTTTCTGCTTTTAGTAAGATTTGACCCCTATAAATATATCCACAGCTCATGACAGTGTTTGAGAGTGTTTTTTGATAAAATTGTTTTATAGTTTTTAATATCAACATTTTAATGTAAATTTTTACTCATCCGGATGATGAATTACAAAATGTGATTCGAAACATTGATGTTAAAAACTACAATATAGTTTTATCTAGAAGCACTCTTAAATCCCATAAATATACTTGTCCTATTGATGAGAAAGTTATGTGCCTTGTATTTGCTCTTAATTCCTCTAGATACTCTGTGTTATGCAATTTATGCAACTGATATGTTCACATTTCTCAAATAAGTAGATATATTTATCACCCAATTGTGATTACAAAAGATAAATCAAAATTTGGTTTTGGAGACAACGAGAGCAAACAACTTGGATAAGAGTCCTTGTAGCACTATCTAGAGCAAAGAGAGATCAAGATGTGAGACATATTAGAGGAGCCTATGATAGTTATGGAAAGTTAATAAACTTGAGAGGGAAGAGGGCATAAAAATTTCTCTTAGCTTGTTTATGGCTACAATTAAAATAGAAGCCTTACTTTTAGAAACATAAAACTGATTCTCTGAAGTGTGAAGTATATTACAAAAGAACCTACAAGAATTTTTTCTTGCGTTGATTACCATTAAAAGATAAGATTTGCATTTATCAATATAAAATAGATTCTCTACAATGTGGGGTATATTACAAAAGGATCTTGGCTTGTTAAGCTGCTTAAATCATTGGATTAAAATACTTTTCTTGAAAATATAGGGAAGAAGCTTAACAATAAGCTTTATGTGTTTGTAAATTTTGGAGTAAGAGTGATTTGAGGGGAAGCATTTCTACTTATTGAGATGAAGATTGCTTTTAACGTAAAATGGAATACATTAGGCGGAGTCTATTAATATCATTGGATTTGCAAGTTTATTGGGTTTGGCTATTCCCAATCTAATTAAAAATTAGATGAAATATTATTACTAGTTGTAATTTGGAAAATGGAAATGTAATCCTTATAGATTGGATTGTATATAATACTAAAAAAACATTTAAGATAAGAATATTCATAGTTCATTATATGATACATATGTTGCTATATTTGAGAATGACCTTTTGACATTTCTATTGAAACATAGATAAAAGAATGATTAATACATAAAAGAAGGATTATGTTTATTGCAGCAACTTGTAGTTTTCATATTTAAAATGCAAACTTTCAAACTCTGCATAATATAATAGGAGGCTATATCTGGAAAGATGACTTTGATGTACCTTTTTCATTGAAGTTTTTTTTTTTCTTCTAGAGAAATTGGCTGTTGGGCACAATGTTTTTGCCTTTTATAACTAATGAACCTTTGGTCTTACATGTGAAGAGTCAGATTACCAACTAGTTTGGTATTTTTTTTTGCAGTTCTAGATGTTTAATACGCATGTGATCATTAAAACCACACCTCCTAGTTTTTATGTGAGTTTGCTGGTTTTTTTTTTCCAAGAGCAACCTAGAGTTTGAAAACTAATATATTATCATTCTTATAGAAATCTAATTATATTGCAAAGAGGAATCAAAGCACCATTGACATGTGACTATTTCTATATTGAACTTGAGATTCTATTTTTGAAAATTTTAACTTGTGTTAAGCTCAACTAGCTTTTGCATAGATTCTGTATTTGTGGTCCCTTGGGATTATTCTATAAAATGGCACCCACTTTGTAATCCTCTTTCACATTTTGTTGTAAGCATTGGATTCTATAATGCATTCTTCTCCAATGGAAATGAAATATACAGCATCCTTATTCTTGAGCTCCCTCTAACAAGTAATCTTACATTACTTTAGGATTGTTTTTATAGATAATATATTTGTGGATTCTATAGAAGCCCATGCCCAAAAATAACATTATTACATAATGGCTCAAAGCCAAAGATATTATATAAACAGACACAAAAAGAAAAGGCCTCAAAGATTACTTACAAAAAGAGGACATAACAAAACCAACGAATTCTAAAATGAAGTTAGAGTTGTAACTGCCACATCATCCATCTCAACTATCTTAACACCCATCTCAAAAAACGCTCTACTCAACACCAAAAACCCCATCCCAAGAATTGGAAATATTCAAATTGTTATCATGTAGTATCACCCTTTAATTATCCACCACAAAGACTAGATCCATACAAAATATTTTCAATCCCATCCCTATTGGCAACGACTCATTTCTCCAAAACTTCCACACCATCCTTGGGACTAGAATGCCCACTACATGAAATGGAAAGAAAGGGGCAGAGACTGAAGAAACCAAGCACATGATGCAAGATCCTCCACCCTAGATTTGAATTTTAACTCAAAGTCAACAAAAGTTGATTTGCGAGAATGTAAAACCCCTAACACAACTAGGCATCTTCACCAAGCCCATCCTTAACATTCTACACTATACGTTAGTCTACAATATTGAAGACTCTCCATAAATAAGCATCAGACATCACTCCCCTAGATGCAACATCTTGATGACTCATACACTAATCCTCTACTAGTCCTACATTGCATCCTCACCCAACCCACTATAAACACTCTAACAACAGTTACATACTAAGATAATAACCACAAACTAAGCATTGTAGAGGATATAAAGATACTACACTTGTGTCGCTTCATATTAAACAAGTGCTGTGGTGCAGCTGCAGTCCCTGCCAAGGGCTGTAAATGTCGGCATGATTAGAATGCTCAGAATAGAAAGAATATTGGCAGAAAGAATATTGGCATCAATGCATAAATCAGAAGTAAGGGGTGTTCACAAAACCCACCATGAACCCTAGCAAAAGCAATGCCATAATGGCAAGCTGATAGCCACCTTGTCACTACTAAAATCACATATTAGCAAACAATCCAAGTAATTGCTTGAGTTAATCCTTGTTTTTAGTATCATATCAGTATGAAGTATTGATGCTTTGACCATGAGAATGTTGATTTATTGATATGGATTACCAATGGATGGCTTTAATAGAAATTATGGAACAAAATAGGGAAAAGCTTCAAGAAACTTCCTGATACCTTTCAAACTTGAAATGATATTTCGCAAAAGATTTAGGGACTCAAGCGACATTACAGAAGGATTGAATTCTAATAAGTGAAAAATCTTTGCATTAAGTACAAAATCAGGTTGTCTGAAATGGGGGTGAATTGCAATACTCCATTCATATCAAAAGCAGGAAATACTGCAGCACCCAGCACTTCACTGTAATATTAGGAGAAATCGAACAATCACCAATCCAGTTGAGGTAATGATGCAAAACAAGGACCAAGCAGGGGTAATGAAGCAAACCAAGGATGAATTATGTCATTTGTTTGATTGCCCTAAATGGGCTAGGGATAGCTGTTTACACTGTTCCAACAAGGTTACTGCCAAAGCAACATCGAAAGAATCTGATAAAAGCAAACAACTGTTAAGACAGTTGAAATTGTGGTTTAAATATTGAAAACAACAGAATTAAAGAACAATTACATGGTAAGAGAGAAACAACGAACCACAATCCTCAAATAGAACCCATTTAAGGATGACAACTTCCTTCTCTTGAGAGTGAATTTATTTAAATCATTATTCTCATTAAAGGAAAAGCACCAAAATCAAGTAGAACAGATTTTATGAACCCAGATAAATGCACTTTACAATTAAATCTATCTGTTTTCAGAATCTAAGTATCTAAGTGTCAAACCCCGAAACTGAGATCTAAGGATGTTTCAAGTCTTTTCAAAAATAGACAATATGCTATAGCAGGGAAGACCAAGTATCTGGCAGTCATTTTGACAATCATTTGAAATTGTTTTCTAATAATACCCCATTTCCCAATAACATGTCTTGCAACTGTGCTAAAATCAAGGACAATTATGGTCATTCTTTGGCTTTCAATGTTTTGCTATTAGTCTTGCTGCGATAGTAGACATTGATGCATATAATGTCTGATCTCAGTAAGCACACAACTACTACAATCTGCAATGAAAAACAAAAAATGTTAGCTCCATTTTAGTTTAAAACAAAATATTGGATGCAATTCAAATTAAAATTGATTTTGTCCACATTCACAGATTGAGAGCTAAAAAGCTTAAACTTAAGAAGCCATAAAAAAGAGTAGTATTCATAGGAAATGCTCAGGTTTAAATCCTCAAAAGAAGTCTTAATAGCACATATAGTTCTGGATTCAACTTAGCTCAACAAACAAAGTCAAATGTTAAACTAGACTTTGCACAAAATTTTTGTAAGAGAGTCCTCTATAGGTGGTAAAGACAGAACTCCTTTCAAATCTGTTTCCAATTGTTGCATAGTAAGGTGCCATATATATAACTGTGACAATATACTAATAAAAATAAACCATACCTTCATCTACCTGACACTCCAATACAGAATTGATTTGTTGATTGAGTTGTAAAACTGATTTTGTCTCATTTTTTTAGTTTTAAATGTTTTTTAAACCCTTAACCAGTGATGGCTCTGGGCTTGCTGGTATAGTAACCGAGTGAAACCAATATGGGCTCATATTCAATTACATCGGATACAGTACCTGAGCAGTGTCCAAACTGTTTAGTATTTTTATCTATATCTGATCTGAAAATACACATCCCCGTGCAGGGGAGAGGCATCTCCTGCACCTCTGGAAAGAACACATAGCTCTAAACCAATAGGAGCCAGATATGATTATAATGTTTTTTTTTAACTTCTCTTCCTCGTCCGCTGAATCAACCAAGAATTATAATTTGTGCTAACATTATCACAGAATTTATTATATTATGAAATCCTTTCTAGAGATATCAACATTAGTAAATCCGGAAAAGCGATGTTTTGTTTATCCCTGTTCTTCATCCTTTTAATCAACAAGGGATAATAAT
Organism: Cunninghamia lanceolata; assembly: GCA_027924645.1. Lineage (NCBI taxonomy): Eukaryota > Viridiplantae > Streptophyta > Pinopsida > Cupressales > Cupressaceae > Cunninghamia > Cunninghamia lanceolata. The sequence continues at coordinate 246,768 of BSBN01001313.1, forward strand.
TTTACTTATGACAGAATATATTATATGAATAAATCTGAATCCTTTTAAGAGACACCATCATATTCTGACTTAACATGGATGTTAAAGCAGGTAACCAGGCCAGTAGTAACCCTGACTTTCACCAGCATTAACTTCCCATGCCTAATGCTGTTACTGTACCACTGAGCTACCATCCATGGGTTTAGGCACTGTCTAAGCATGTATTTTACTTCCAACGCTGACACTCAAGCCATGGCAGCCTGATCGCACCAAGCCTACCTGCCTCTGATACTAAGCAAATTCCACATCCTAGCACAAGTGAATGATTAGCACCCATAACAGAATGAACAGTGTCCATACCAAGTAACAGAATGAAGATAAATTGGTGTTGAAATGTGAAGTCAGTTTTACTTATTCCAGCAGTGACGAGTAGTCGACAACAATCACTTAGCTAGTGCCTTAGGTACCCAACCGGCGGGGCCGAAGGCCAAGGAATTGAAACCGAAGGTTGTTGGACAGGGGTTGGGCATAGCATAACGGCCGAGCCGGAAATTTTTTTTGGTCATGTGCCACATGTACACCATGCAAAATTGTATGCGGAAGTGCCACTCATGCTTGTATGCATGAAAATCTATTTTTAGATTTGATTTGTTTCATGTGCATTTTCGTGATTATTTAAGTTAGTCAATCTTGAATGCCAAGGCATGAGAAAAAGTTTTGTAACTGCAAATTTTTTTCTGAGAATAAAATTGAGAGATTTTTGCCAATGGTTTTTTCCTAGTATATTACTAGGCTTTCCACGTAAATCTGTGTTGTCTATTTTGTGTTTGTTATTGCTAATTCACTGTTATTTCAATTCTACACTGCTTATTTTTCTAACAGTTGGTATCAGAGCACATGGTTTTGTGCATAAATTATTTTGTGGGTTTTTCATCTTTGTGAAAAGAAATGACAGGAGGCACGGTTACCAGATTTGAGGTTCAAAAATTTGATGGTTCCAATTTTGCTTTGTGGAAACTAAAGGTTCAAGCCTTATTGGTGAAGGATGGATGCGCCTTGGCTTTCAAGGGGACAACGTCAAAACCTACAGCCATGAAGCAAGAGGATTGGGATGAACAAGATAATATGGCTAGAGTTATCTCTGGCCGATTCAGTTTTATTCAATGTTGTAGAGGAGAAAACGACACATGACTTTTGGACTAAACTCAAAAAGTTGTATGAGATGGCAAACAATTTTTTTTTTATGATAGTAGTTGTATAATTTGAGGATGTATGATAGTTCTTCAATCATAGATCATCTCAATAATTTCAACACATTGATTAGCAAGTTGGCTTCAATGGAGGTGAAAATTTAAGAAGAGGATAAAGCGGCTATACTATTGTGCTCTTTGTCTGAAACTTAGGATCAACTAGTTATGGAGCTTAGTAACTCAACATCGAAGGGAAAACTTATCTTTGAAGATGTGGTAGCCACAGTTATTTATGAAGATTCAAGGCAGAAGACATCTCAAGGGACTTCTTCCTCTGATGCCCTTGTTGCAAGGGGTAGAACTCTAGAAAGAGAGAAAGATGAGCGTAGACAAGCTAGGTCGAAATCCAAGGGGCAGAAAAGAGTTAAATGTAAGAACTGTGGAAAAACAAGGCATGTCAAAAAGGACTACAAGTTGCAAAAAGCAAACAAAGAAAATCCTAGCTCACAGCCATAGGAGGCAAATCCAACAGAGGTTGAAGCACCATTGGAAGATAGAGAGGTTTTGTTTGCTAATCTAATAGGTTCATTTCATCATGTTTGGATCATTGATTCTGGTGCCTCTTTTCACATGACTCCTCACAAGGACTAGTTTTCTTCTTACCGGTCATGTGATGGAGGTATGGTTTACATGGGAAATGACAACCTATGTGAAGCTATTGGTGAAGGAGAGGTCAAAAGCAAAATGTTTGATGGGATTACAAGGACTCTTCACCATGTAAGACATGTACCAGATTGAAGAAAAATACACTGTCACTTGGAGTATTCGATGAGCAAGGTTATCGATTCAGTGGAGAACATAGTTGTCTTAAGGTAACAAAGGGAGAGTTGGTGTGCTAAAGGGACAAAAGGTTGGCAATCTCTATAGACTGGTTGGAGAAACTTGTAGTGGAAAGGCTATAGTGGTATCAAATATAAAAATTGTTTCATTATCTACTTGGCATCAAACGCTAGGCTATTGCATGTATTTGCTAATCGGTGTTGTCATTGATATCAACAAGCTTGTGTTGTTATTGGTGTCAACTGTGTCTTCTGATGAGGTTGTTGTTATTTGATTAAGTTGTCTTGTTAAAAGTGATTTAGTTGCTTTGTAGAGGTGCTGAAGATGTTGAGGATATGATTTTGTTGTTGGGTTTCCAAATGCTTTTGAGAAAATTTGATTAATATTGGAAACAATGTGTTGAAGAAGTCTTCTGGCTTACAGAGTGTTGTTCAAGTTTTTGCTCCGCATTTCTTTTGTGTTGGAGATCTGAGTATGTGGTTTGGATATGTTTTTTAGAAGTGTTTGAAGATGCTATATCTAGAATTTGGTGCTCCAAATCATTGTGCAGTGAAAGTTGTGTTCACTAGTTTGAGAATAATGTTTGACAATGTTTGCAGTGTGTCTGGGAGAAAGTGTTTTTCTCTACATTTCTCTGCAGAGTAGTTTAGGTGTTGCGATTCTAGATGTGTGCTTATAAGGTCCTTATCTATCTTCAATCCAAAAGGTTTGTGATTTGATGCTCTTGAAAGTGATTTCTTGTGTAGCAGAGTTTGACAGTGTTGTTTGTAAGCAGATTCTGAACTTTCTTTAGGTGAAAGTTGTTGTCGTTAAATTTGGTGGTTTTTCAGACAAGTTCAAGATGTTCGTGGATGTTTCTAGATTGTGTTAAAGCTTTGTGTAAGATCCACGAGGTGTGTTTACCTTTGAGGAGCTTGCATGTGCTTAAAAGTCCATAGTGTTAACTCAAGTTTGGCCGACTTGGTTGTTTGCACTAATTTTTGTTATGCTTTGTTGATTAAGGAAGCATGGAATAACATGTAAGAGGGAATTTAGGTCTGTGCTAAGAGGTGGCTTGGTCTACATTCATTCCTTTCCTCCACGGGAATGTTTAGGTTTAGACCTAATTTGAATTTTATGAGTTATGATGTGTTGCCGACCTTGGAGAATGTTTTCATGATTGATGATGGTATAAATAAGTGTCAAGGATTCATGGATGTATGGATGCATGAAGGATACGATGTTTGTGATCCGAATTTGATCAGTGAAGTGAGATATTTCATGTGTTAGGCTACTAGATGTAGTGATTAGAAGGTGTCTACTATTTTCAGTGTTGTTGCGAAGGTGTTGTTTGTGTTGTGATGGATATTGAGCTTCATTGGAATTGAACTCCATGCATAGGTTAGATGCAATTATATTAGTTCAAATCCTGGAAATGAACCACTCTTCTCTTCTCTCTTTCTTTCTCAGTGGGCAGTGAGTCCACTTGGATATTGAGTCCACCTGCAGTGAGCATTCTCTCTTTTGGGCAGTGAGCCCTCTGACAGTGAGTCTTTTGTAATTTAGTATTACTACTACTTTATATTGTGAGCTAATCGTCACCGTGGTTTTTCCCTTCTTGGGTTTTCCATGTAAAATCTAGTGTTGTCTTGTGTTTGGTGTTGTTATGTTTTAGTTTTAATTATTTGTTGTTCATGCTTAATCATCATAAAAGTTTAACGAGTAATGTGGATCTGAATGTTTGTGAGATTTTAAAATTTTTGATACAACCGATTCACCTCCCTCTTAGTTATCTTGTGCATTCAACATAGGCCACATAAGTGGACGTGGTCTCAAGGTATTGCTAGATAGAAATCTTCTCCCAGGTGCTAAATCTAGAGATTTGAATTTTTGTGAGCATTGTTTTTTGGAAAACAGAATAGGTTGAGTTTTTCTAGTTGCATTACCAAAAGTAAAGAAATTATATATTTAATCCATTCAGATACTTGGCAAGCACCTATTACATCAATTGGGGGTTCGTCATATTTTGTTTCATTTATATATGATTATTCTCGTAAGGTGTGGATTTATTTGTTGAAGAAGAAATCTAATGTATTTTCTTATTTTAAGAAGTTTAAAGCTTTGGTAGAGAATTAGAAAGGTAAGATAATTAAGTGTCTTAGAAGAGATAAATGTATGCTGAGCATTGCTAGATTGGAGCATAAATTTTGGGTTTCAAGGCTATTAATACAACCTCTTTCTTAATTAATAGATCACCCACTACAACTCTAGATCGTCAAATTCCTCAAGAAGTTTGGACAAGTAAATGGGTAAGTGCACAAAGATGAGGGACCAAAAGGGGGTCTTAAGATGCCATTTTTGTCTAAAATCAGGAAATACTGATGTTGGATGAGAAATTGAAGATAGTTACACTCAAAATTTGAAGATACAACAAAAACAAGAGTCATAGTGCTAATTTTTTTAAAAAAGGTTGAGATTAAGGGGTTCAAAAAGGGGGAGCACATAAATTGGTCCTGGAGGAAAGGAATGAATTTAAGTCTGTGCTAAGAGGTAGAGAGAGGAGAGTCATACTACTAATTTTTTTCAAAAATGGTTGAGATTAAGGGGTTCAAAAAGGGGGAGCACATAAATTGGTCCTATTTTTCTCAAAAAAACATAACATAGCATTTGGTGTCCTCCCCCTAAAATGTTAAACTTTTTTTAGTATTTCCAAAATTGCTTCGATGAGAAATTAGCTAACACCATGTAGTTTATCCCTAATTTTTCTAATAATTTTTTTATGAATAATTGATTTTTTACTAATTTTCAAAGTGGACATATCCTGAAAAATAGAAAATTGAGCGTAGTCCCTCCTAATTTTTTTGAAAACTAATCGAAAATCAATTTTTTTAATATGTGTAGAATGAAGTTTAGTTTCTAAAAATGTAACTTATTTGAATTTTGATGAATGGTTGAAAAAAAGTCAAAAATACCAGACACTAGTTTTTGACAAAAAACAAACACACTAACAAAAGAAATTAAAGATGAAACCCTTAACATACTCAAAATGTGAAAAAAATTATATGGTTAGATAGCTAACAGAGAGATTAAGATTATGGTGATATATTTTTATAATTTTTCATTGAAAAAAGTGAAATCCTCATGGGGAGTACGCTCTAGATTATGTGAATTTTGTTAGAATCTAGAAAAAAAATCCTTGGACAACCTAAACACAGTCCAAGCCTTTCAGTTGGAAGCCCAAGGCAAATCCAAGCCTAAGACTTAGAAATTTCTAAAGAAAACCATAATGCAAGCGTGTTAATGTGCATTAACATAACGTGAGCACGTTATAATGCTATAACGTGCTCGCGTTATGTTGAACTGAAACACTCACTCCCTCCCCTCCTCTCTCTTTCTCACCTCTACTTCCCTCCTCTCTCTCTCTCACTCTCTACTTCCCTCCCCTCTCTACATCCTACCCTCTCTCTACTTCCCTCCCCTCTCTACCTCCTACCCTCTCTCTCACTCTCTACTTCCCTCCCCTCTCTACCTCCTACCCTCTCTTTCTCACTCTTCTTCCCTCTCCTCTCTACCTCCTACCTTCTCTCTCACTCTCTTCTTCCCTCCCCTCTCTACCTCCTACCTTCTCCCACTCTCTACTTCCCTCCCCTCTCTACCTCCTACCCTCTCTCTCACTATCTTCTTCCCTCCCCTCTCTACCTCCTGCCCTCTCTTGCACTCTCTACTTCCCTCCCTTCTCTACCTCCTACCCTCTATCTCACTCTCTTCCTCCCTCCCCTCTCTCATTCTCTACTTCCCTCCCCTCTCTACCTCCTACCCTGTCTCTCACTCTCTTCTTCCCTCTCTCTCTCTCTCTCTCTCTCTCTCTCTCTCTCTCTCTCTCTCTCTCTCTCTCTCTCTCTCTCTCTCTCTCTCTCTCTCTCTCTCTCTACTTCTCTACCCTCTCTATCTCCTACCCTCTCTCACTCTCTACCTCCCTCCCCTCTCTACCTCCTACCCTCTCTCCCACTCTCTTCTTACCTCCCCTCTCTCACTCTCTACTTCCCTCCCCTCTCTATCTCCTACCCTTTCTCCCACTCTCTACTTCCCTCCCATCTCTACCTCCTACCCTCTCTCTCACTCTCTTCTTCCCTCCCCTCTCTACCTCCTACCCTCTCTCTCACTCTCTACTTCTATCTCCTCTCTACCTTCTACCCTCTCTCACTCTCTAATTTCCTCCTCTCTCTACCTCCTACCCTCTCTCTCTCTCTTATTCCTTCCCCTCTCCACTTCTCCTCATCATTCTTTCCATCTAATGAACTTTCATAAATTATCTTGTTTCCATTTCATCCTCCCAATTTATATCCTCATCCCTCTTTGCATGTCCTAGTTTTCTTGTTTCTATGTTCTTTGTCGATAAGGGAGAGGGAGAGGGAGAGAGGGTGGATATGGAGGGGGGAGATAGGGTGATAGGGGAGAGAGTCCTAGTTTTCTTATTTTCATTTCCTTCATCAATAACCTGGTGAGGGAGAGATAGAGGGGAGAGATAGGGAGATAGAGAGTGAGCGAGATGTCCAGAGACATAGGCAAAGAGATTGAGAGGTAGAGGGATGATAGAGATATAGGGAGATAAGGGAGAGATATGGAGATAGAGGTTTAGGGTTGCTTAGGTTTAGGGGTTAGTGGTTAGGGTTTAGCGGTATTATTTAGGGTTTAGGGGTATTGGGAGATAGAGAGGGTTGGTCGAGTTTATGAGTTTAGGGTTTCTTAAGTTTAGGGTTTAGGGGAATTATTTAGGGTTTAGGGGTTTAGGGTTGCTTGGGTTTATGGTTTATGGTTTAGGGGCTAGGATTTAGGGGCATTATGTAGGGTTTAGGGGTTTTTGGAGAGAGAGAGAGAGGTTTAGGTTTGCTCAGGTTTAGGGGCATTATTTAGTGTTTATGAGTTTAGGGTTGCTCAGATCTTTAGGGGCATTACCTAGGGTTTATGAGTTTAGGGTTGCTCAAGTTTAGGGTTTAGGGGTTAGGGTTAAAGGGGAATTATTTATGGTTTAGGGGTTTAGCCTGGTTTCTCGAGTTTAGGGTTTAGGAGTTAGGGGCATTATTTGAGATTTATGAGTCTAGGGTTTCTCAAGTTTAGGGTTTAGGGTTTAGGGGAATTATTTAGGGTTTAGAGGTTTAGGGTTGCTTAGGTTAGGGTTTAGGGTTTAGGGTTGCTTGGGTTTAGGGTTTAGGGGTTAGGGTTTAGGGTTTAGAGAGATAGAGAGAGGGGACCGATAGAGATTGGGAGATAGAGGTTTAGGGTTGCTTCTAGGGTTTATGGTTTAGTGGTTTGGGGTTTAGGGGTTTAGGGTTGCTCAGTTTTAGGGTTTAGGGGTTAGGTGTTAGGGTTTAGGGGCATTATTTAGGGTTTAGGGTTTTTTAGTTTAGGGGTTAGGGGTTAAGGTTTAGAGGTTTAGGTTATGGTTTAGAGAGAGAGAGAGGACCGATAGGGAGATATAGAGGAGACCGAGGGGAGATAGAGGGTGAGGGACATGGCTAGAGACATAGGTAGAGAGATTGAGAGGTAGAGGGATGATAGAGACAAGGAGATATGGGTTTAGGGTTTAGGGGCATTATTTAGGGTTCAGGGGTTTAGAGAGAGAGATAGATAGATAAATATATACTTATACATAAAGGTTTGCATGGATATATACTTATAAATATATACTTATACATAGAGAGAAAACACTAATATACTTGTTTGCATGCATAAAAGCATAAAGATTTCATGCTTCCCAAAACGCACTCACATTATAACGCGATTTTGGGAAGCAAAAAAATGGGAAAAAAACATGTGGGATTCATGACTCAGACCCCACATGTCTATTATTCCATGCTTTTCATGCATGCTATCAGACAATAAATGCTTTTTCATGGTGTTTGGCATTTTAAGAATCATTGTTTGATCAATCCACCACCTCTTTTTGTTTTTTCAATGTAGAAGAACTGGTTTTGCATATTTTTTGATAAAATTTGACTATTTACACTGAAAGTTTCATGTTTCATATTGTTCCAAAGATAATTACCATTGATATAGATTGAATTTGATGATATATGTTTATTTTTTCATAAATTTCACTAATCCTATTCTAGATTTATATAGAATTCATAGTCAAACCTGCGAAAAAGATCAATTTTTAGATTTTGAAGCCAAATTTTGGAGGATTGGTCAACTCGAATATCGAATTCTAAGGTATGTTCTTTAGAACACTCAAAATCACTAAAAGTGGAACTATCTATGTTAAAAAAAGTCATTATTATGTGTATTAATAGAATTAGAATCATTAAAATATGATATATACATGATTTTGTTGTATCTTGAATCATTAATATATAAACCATTCAACTCATGCTCATCATTGGGACTAGGTGTGCCATCATACTCAATGTCTTCTTTGCTGCCAACTGAGTGATTTGTATTGATTGTGATAATTCAAAACTTTCAGTGCTTACAAGGGTACATCATATTTAGTTTTGTTTGTCATACTTGTCTTCATACTTAGTCTCCTTCATTTCAAGTGAAAATTTCTTTCTTATTTCACATGTGACTTTGTTTGAGCCTACACTTCTTTTCAAAATGCCCAATTTATTTTTACATTGATGGCATTAAATATGCCTTTTATTTGTAGAACATCTACAACCTCTACTACTATAGTCTCTTGGACTCCTCTATTCAAAAAGAATTGTCTACCATTTTCATTATTGGGAATTGTTAAGAGTTGTTGCTTCCTTCTCCAATTTTGGCTTTTGTTGTAAAAGCCCCCTCAAAGTTCTATGTAGTCCCATCTACTTACTTGAGATAACAATGATCACATCTAAGCATATACATGACTTCATACTTGTCTTCATGAGCTACTCTAACTAATTCACCACCTACAATATAAGTATTTGGGCCGTCCTTTAACATGCTAATAGGTCTAGTTTTACCTTACATGAGTCTCCATTTGGAATGGTTTGTCCATCACAATGTGCTTGTCATTACTCTCCTTAGTGCTAGTAACTTCTTATATCTTGTCTTGAGTAGGTGTATCCATGGGAGGTTAAGAAATCTTGTTTGAGAAGATATGTTAAGAAAATGTGAAACTAACCTAGAGATTGTGCCTACCACCATTTGTAAATTACCATCAACAATCAACATGTGCTCATCTATGTCATCAAGAACATCTAGGCCTAGACTGTCATTACACATTTCACTCCTAGAATCTAATCATGTCAAAATCAACAAGTTTGGAGTCATCATATATGTTGATTATTCATATGCTGATTTCTATATGTTGATTATTCATTAGTCATCATATATGTTGATTTCTATATGTTGATTATTCATTATGCTTCTAACATCATCATTGTCTTATTCATGATGCATATAGAAATCATCATCATGCCGAGGAAATGAGCAGAGACTCTAACACTAGAAGAGTGTGAAGGTGAGAACAAGAGGAAAAGAGAAAGAATGAGGTGAATTCACGAATGTAGGAAATTGTCAACCATACAAGAAGACATTCCACCATTGCCAATTGATGAGGAACATGACACATCTAATGAAGCTAAGAGAGATGGAATTGGTGGCATAAAGGGAATGAATGCAAAACCTCCATTCAACAAAGAAACTAAATCTCCAAGTTGGAGGCACTCCATCGTCCATAGGTCAAGTTGAAGGAACATCATTATCTTCTCAAATTGAACGCACTCCATCTTTCACATGTGAAGTTGAAGGTACATCTTCATTCACTTCTCATGGCACGCCATCATTCACATGTCAAGTTGAAAGTACACCATCTTCTCAATCTCAACTTCAAGCCTTTTCATCTTTTTCATCTCCAATTGAAGGTACGCCATCTACTCCATCTTAAGTAAATATTGAAGAAATTCCTAATGTTGAGTCAACTTTACCAATGAAAATGCCTCCTATAATTTTGCATAGGAATCCTAAGTTTCTAATTGATATCGATGAGAATGTTTTGAAGCCCATGCGGAATAAGATTCCCAAGCGCACTTGCCAAAGATATGCGAATAAGATATGGAAATCATTATCTGAGAACTTAAATGAAACTGGAAGATGTCAAATATTTGTTGAATTGATGAGAAATCTAAAATTAAGGCCCATTATGAAGATTATTGGCCTAAGAACATTAGATGCCTCAAGTGAAAAATCAATTGTAAAGAATCTAATGAGTGCATATGAGAGTGTGGGTTCCACCTCACGCACCAATGATTAATGTCGTGCATGACATGTCATTACATCGACAATAGTAAGCCAACAAACAAAAAAAGCTCGCCTCATTAGAAAGACAAGTCAAGCATTGAAAATAAGTAAAAAACTCTAATGAGAGCCATTGGAAGATGTGAAAGAGTTAAGGACCCAAAGACCAATGAATTGTGGGCATTCTCTACAAGACTCCTACGGAAAGACAAAGTTGTTGTTGAAGCCTTGAGATCCCTCATCAAAGAATTTTGGAAATATAACACAAGGGTATCTCCTAATGCAAGATATGTTGTAAGAAGGAGAATTGGTTGTCAAAAGCATGAGCCACATCCAAAGCATTTTTTGGATGTGACTCAAACATAGTTTTTCAAGAAATTTCAAGAGATGTATCCTCAAGTGAAAATTAGTCAAAGATATTTTGAAATGGTAAATCCTTTTTATGTCAAAATAAATCACACATGCACAACTTATTGTTGTAGAGTACATATTGCGTTTTCTAATCATTATGATGTTTATAGACACATATGTGTAGATTTGCATACTAACGATGTTGTGTAGAAGTGTAATATAAAGTGTCAACCTAGATCTTCAAGAGATTTCATATCAAGCATCTTATGCCAGAGAGTGGATGGTCAATTATTCCACAATAGATTATGCTTGGATGGCACGTGTGATCATTGTAGTGGGTTGCAACATTTACCAATTTGTCAACATATGGACAACACACACGCAATTGGAAATGAGCTAGTAAGTTTTGATAAATACAGGATAGTGGCATATAGTCTGAAAGATGGCAAAGAAGTAAAAATGTGTGAATTGGTTATTGAAAAGATTTCAGTGAATCATTTTATCTCTATTTTTTGAGATAATATAGTTTACGAGTATGCAAGACATACCCATAGAGCTTGATGGTTGGACTTTCAATTCAAGTTATGCAAGGACATGTTTCCACTTGGTACCATTGTTTCAGTTGTTGACTTTGTAGAGAGCTACACACTATAGCCACAGAATGAGGTGCAATCACATTATTACAACTCTACGCAGGTTTGTATATTTGTGAAAACAACATTCATTCATGCAGAAGATAGTATAGAGGATGACAGAAGATCTTGAGGGAATATCATTTTTATATTAGTGATGATCACACACATTCTATGGAGTTTGTGCAAGGTTTATTTTAGATGTTCTACCATGATTTGACTAGCTAGAGCATAACATTTTGTCAGCATATCATATGGTTAGATAATTGTGCATCACAATTCAAGAACTCATGCATGTTCTATTAGTTGAGCAGGATGCATATGATGAATGGTGTTCAACATATATGGAATTTTTGTGAGGCCAGGCATGGAAAGGGGGAGCATGATGGTGCAGGAACATGTATCAAAAGAGCATTGGCATGAGAAGAGTTGAAGTACAAAGACAATACAAAGTTGATAGCTGTGAGATCTATTGTTGAATGGTGTAACGCTACAATGGGTCTAGGTAATGAAGGTAAGTCTACAGTTTGTAGATATTTTTGGTTGGTTTATGATACTAACGTTGCAAAATATGAATACTATTATACATTGAGAGGATCGAGTGAGCTACACTCTTTTAAAAGCTCTAATGCAGGTTCATGAAGTATTCATATGCGGCGGATGGCATTCTTTTGTTCTTCATGTACATATGAATCTTGGTATGATTGTGAGTCAAGGGAGTGGGTCAATGATTAGTGTATGAGAGGCTTAAGCCCGATTGACATGTATCAACCACTGACAACACTACAAATCACAGAGATTGAATCATCGATTGATTTTGACCATGTTTCAGATCTAGTTCGACCATGTATTATTAGTATTCAAATTTAATAAAATTCAATATACCATCTTATTTTGTATTTTTTCTTGTATTATTGACTATAATCATCGAATTACGTATCAATGCAGGGCGTGTTTATGCAATTATTGCAGCTGAAGATAATGAAGAAGGAATGGATTATTATTTGTGGCACTATGTTGAGGCAAAAAATAATATAGATTCTGTAGACACCTAAAAATGTCTTCACCATCTAACCGACCTCCGACATCACATAACACATCAATTACCCTTCCAAACAATTAATTAAATTTTTATTTAATTAATTATCCTTTCCAACACCTGGTTTCGCATCATTTCATCATTTAAAATTGAGTTAATTTGATTAATTCAATAATCTAACATGACTAATTAATTAAATAAATGTGCAAATATTTATTTGATTAATTTCCCCTTTTCCCTAAACCTAATTAATTAAGTAAATGATGTTTATTTAATTAATTTAACCTATTGATTACCCTATCCCTACTCTAGTTAATTAAATATCAATTATTTAATTACCTAGCCTAACCTACATGACCATAGACCTAGGGTTAATTAAATAAAACCTTATTTAATTAATCCTAACCCCTCATTAACCCATTCCCTAATTTTTTCCAGCCATATTAATTATGCTAATTACCCTAATTAAGGTGGTCAAACCTAGCTTATCACCCTTCGCCACATCCTCCAAATAAAAAATTGAAATATATGCCACATAAATCAATTTTTTATATACACATGTCATAATCCTCATTAAATACCTCTTACACTCCTTACACGTCATAACTCATTTATTTTCACTCTTCCCCAAATGAATTTTTAATTCATTTTCTCTTCTCCATGTGAATTTTTAATTCACATCTAATCCATCTCACCCAACCTCATTTATTTCACCCCTTTCCCAAGATGAATTTAAAATTCATCTTTATTCACAACCCTCCATTTTTGCAGATTAAATCTAGGCCCTCCACATCACATGCATCCACAACCATTTATCTCTCCAATCAATCTCCACCCTTGGATCAAATCCTCTCCCAAAAAGCCTATAAATACACCATCTCTTAGGCCATTTTATCATCTACAAATTGAGCAAAGTTTTCATGCCAAAATGCCTCCTCTTGAGCTAGTTATACTTAGTGATTTACATAGATTGAGAGCACTTCACATTGCATTTGATCATCATGGGTAAAGCTAGAGTGTTTGGGTGCAACACTCTCCACCTTATCTTAGATTTGTGGGTCATTTTGGAGGTATAACACTTGTTTTATGCATTTGTTTCATATTTTCACTTTCATTTTGATTTCATAGATCACATTGGCACGCCTGGTGGAACCCACAAGGTCCAAATCTAACATTTTTGTGTGAGTTTTGTGTTTGGAGCTGTGTTTTACAGGTATTAGCACTAAACGTCTGTTGTTGGGCACCATTTCCGTGCACAGTGGCGCCATTTCAGATTATTGCAGCGCTATTCCCAATTATTGTGGCACTATTTCAGAACGACAAAACCAGTAACACTTTGACTTGAATCTTTGTGTTTATTTTAGTTTCCTGGTGTTCTTTGGCATCTTTGACTCTCAGTTTTTATGAAAAATATACAAAGACAAGGATAAACTATGGCAAAATTTCTTTAAAACTCATTTAACATTTTATTTTCTAACCTTCGTTCGCTTGGTTTGGTAACACATTGTTAGAAGCATTATTTGTGGTATTTTCAATGTCTTTGGGGTAGCAAACAACCACTAACTGTGATTGAACTAACATCTTTGGACAAAAGTGTGCTTTTGCAGCCTCCTTTAAGGCACTGTGACGTATTGATGCTATCTGTACCCAGATCGGTGACTTTTGACACTACAGATAGAAGAAATGATGTTTAAACCCAGTTTGGGGCCATCTACATTTCGTGTAGCACCTTTCAGTTATGTGACACCATCTCTCTGTACATTAGCGCTATTTTCCTGTGTAAAGAAGAGTAGAATATTGTGGCGCCATTTCTGTAAATCGTAGTGCATTCTGTATTGTGGCACTATCTTATTATTCTGAAGTGCCATATCCTATAATAGTTAGGAAATAGGATCTTCTAACAGTAGTTCCATTTAGAGGCTTTGTAGCGCCATTTTACAGTTCTGTGGCACCTTCTGTCATTGTTTTGGTGCTATTTCCTGTACTGACTTTGGGGTTTGTGCAGGTGGCTGACTGTGTTCTGCAGGTGAAAATCATTTGTCCAAGACCAACATCTGAAAACTACTAACAATCTTGCAGGGGTTTTAGTAGTATAGAAAAAACACTTCATTTGGTGCACTTAAAAAGAACCCTTGTTTTTGTTTAGCTCAAACATTTGGAATTGGTGCACTAAAATTAACACTTGCTTGACAAACAATCATTAGAAGACATTTCATTTTGGTGCACTTAAAAAGAACCATTTGTTTTCTTAGCATAGACAACATTTGAAATTAGTGCATTAAAATTAACAAGTGTTTGCAAACAATCATTAGAAACATTTCATTTGGGCTTAAAAAGAACTTTAGCAATTGTTTTCCGTGTTTGATGTACTTGCACATCTTTGTCACCCAAGGGATAAAATCAAAGTATCCTCTCCCCTTGCCTTCAAAAGGATCTTGGGTGAAGAGAAATGGTTCTACTCTTTTTTTCTTTTTAGAAAGTGGACCTACTCTTGAGACATAGCTATAAGGAGAGCTCATTTGCGACCCCAAGCGATACTTTCATCCGGTCCGCTATATAAAATAGGATAAGGCAAAAGCCAAGTCCAAATCAGTGTAAGCGCTTACCTTATGGTGCTAGCTCGAAAGGAAGTCATACCTAGTGTATATGAAACTCCTAGTACAACTAGTCCAAACCTTAAGTGGTTTATCGGATGCTCGCAACATACCAATCCCTCAGATGTACCCCCACTACGAACCATTGTTTTAGAGGCCAAAATCCTTCTACTTGTTGGCGTAGGAGGTCAGATCTCTGAAGCCATCCCAAGTACTTGCAACTTAAAGTAGAGTTAAAAAAATCACTTGAGGTCTGCGTGCCTCTTGAGATTCATAGATTGGGTACCGAAGAAGTGAGTGCCATGTAAGGGGGAGCCAGTGTCACCAAGCTTCTAAGTTATCCACTTTAAATAAGTGCGGCTAGAGAAATCCAAGTGGGAATTCAACAAGTATTGTCCTTGCTTCGCCTTAGGTTGTGCATGCTTGATAAATCTTTCACATTTTTCACAAACAAAACCTTTGGCTATTGTGTTCTCTTTGTTTGAAGTGTTTTCAATACTTGCCAAGAAACAACATCATTGAACCATCATTCCAACATTTGAAAAATATTTGACCTCCACAAAATCTAAATTTGACATCAAAACCTACCTTTGCCAAAGCCTTGTCAACCACTGACCTGTTTTGGTGCTATTTCACAAACCCCTGGCGCCATTTTTGTCTGTTGTGGTGCCATATATTTGAGTTTTGGTGCTATTTGTAGATCAACTTACCCATGGCCTTAGAAAATTGTTTTGGGACCTTTGATACCTGCATATCCATAATGCACATTCACCTTTCCAAAATCCCTCAAAACCACAACCATTTTGACCTAAAATTTTCATCCATATTCCCATTTTGACCTTAGAGAATAATCATTTACACTATTGGACCCTTCATCAGAATATTGAGCCCAACCATAATCCATCTACTTCCATTGTGTTCCATCCCCTTTGATTTTTACTTACTTTTGGACCTAATACACCATCCTACAATTTCATTCCCAATCCATCCATCTCTTCTACATCAAACACATCCAAAAATCTCATAATCAAAACATCAACCAATACCAAAAATCATACCCAAAATCAAGCTTTGAGCAAAAATTGAATCTAGATTTTATCCATTTATATCCTATTTTGCTTGTTGGTCATTAGTCTACCTTCAAGTAGAATAATCATCCCTTTTTTACTTAAAGTCATAAGTCTACCTTGAGTAAGAATAAAACATTCATTTTACAAATCTAGGCCTATTTGAACTCATTTGTTGATTTGAACATCCTTTCTAAACACCATCAAAATCTATCCCATCAAACATCTAAATCACCTAAGGTTTTCCTTAGTTGAGACATCATCCAACTCAACTCCAAATCTCTCTCATCAAATTATCCTTTCTAATCCATTCCATCCTCCATCCTTTTGGTCCAAATTTTTGAAATTCAATATCCTTGACATTTACCACCCTTAGGTTGCTACCTTTTTGAGACTTATCTCCCAAAGGTTAGAACCTATAATCAAAATCATACCATAAACTTCTTTTCATCCTTAGATTTAGATTGTAGGGAGTACACTCTCTTGAACCTAAATCTTTAACTCATTTCATCACCATATACCCTTTAGGTCCAACAAATCAAACCAATTCTCTAAGGTCTCAACTTTCATCCACCCCACAATCAAATCCACATCATTGCATGCCCATAACAAGATCTCAATCCAAGAAAAATCAAGAAATGGCCAACCTTGGGAACAACAAGGGTGTAGGAATGCCTCACACTGATCAAAACAACATGCCCATAAATCAAAATGCACCCACAATCCAACAACTACCCACATATAATACCAACACAATGGTGAATCCCTTTTCATTTTTACAATCAACCCAATTCACTAACAACCAAGTAGACCAAGATGTCCTAAATTTCATGCAAGATCTTAATAGGATATGCTTGACATAGTCCTAAAGTCAGATCGAAATAGGTATCTTGATTTCTCCTTAAAAATGGTGCTAATATACCTCAAAACCCATCCACCTCAAACAACCCCACCACATCTTCACAACCTTCCATGTCACACACCAACCCTAACACATCTCAAACAAATTCCACCAATCCTACAAATCCTGCTAATCCCACCAATCCTACTAATCCCACTAATCCCGCCAATCCCACCAATCCCACAAATCCCAACTAGTCCCACATATCCCACCAACATCTCGACCATAACAAATCCCACCAACTTTTCAACCATAACAAACCCCACCAACCTCACTGGCACATCAAATGCAACTACATCCATCCCAAAAATCACCCTCACTATCGCCAACAATCCCATGCACGTAAGTGCTTCCACAAGTGTGCCCCCATATAACACCAACACCATAGCCTACATGAACCAGTTTCTTTCATGACCACCTCACAACACGACCAATCCATCTAATTTCACATATGTACAACCTCCCATGGTATCATCTACACAACACAATCCCAATCCACAACTACCACCTCACATTCTACAACAACTCCATGCCTACCAACAATACCTTGCCCAACTCAACCAAAATCAAAACCTCATCCACCAAAACCTAAATCAAACATCTCAATACCAAATTCCACCTCATCTCCAACAACTTCTCCAAAAACAACAAACGTACATCCCACAACCACCCCCAACACAGGATCTAACGATCGTTGTGCAGACCCTAATTAAAAAATGGATGACATGCAACATGGAAACAAACATAAGCAATATTCTTTCGAGGATATTTGCCCATACCCATTCAACAAAATACTATACATGCCCCCCTTTCCTAAAAATTTTGAAACACCAAAATTTGACAAATACAAAGGAAAGGGAGACCCTAGGGAACACCTTAGGGAGTTCTACATCACTTTCTTAGAGGTCTCATATGATGATACCTATTCAATGAGACTCTTCCCTAGAAGCCTTGGTGGTCAAGCCACCAAATGGTTTGCACACCTCCCTCTCGGTATTAGGACTTTTCCTAAACTAGCAGAGAAGTTTGTTAACCGTTTCTCCTATAACTTCGAACATGAAGTATCCATGATGGATCTTTGCAATACCAAACAAAAGAATGGAGAATCCTTCACTACCTTCTTGCAAAGATGGAGAGGCTTGGCAAGCAAACTCCCTTGGCCGATTCTTGAAAAATAATTAGTCACCATGTTTGTGGCTAACCTTAATCAAGAAGTGGGTTTTCATTTACAAATCCTATGCGCATCCACCTTTGAAGAGGTCATTGACAAGGGCACAAGCATTGAGAGAGCCCTTATTGCCAAGGGCTCGATCAATCTCTACGATAACAAAACCTACAACAACAACAACAACAAAGTCAACATCAATGCCCAAAACACAAATAATAACAATGCACAATCAAACGAGAAACCTTGCTTTTGGGGCAAGAACAAGAACACCCTTAATGACGGCATCACCAATGTGAAGGCCGTTCAAAATGTACAAAACCAAGCACCTCCAAGCGCACCCACTACCAACAATGTAAATATCTCCAAGGGACCACCCAAACATAATAACGCTCCTAGGAGGAAATAGACACCTTTGGGAGAACCAATAGAAGATGTTTTGAACAAGATTGTAAAGGAGAATTTGATAACTCTCCCCCTTATTAAGACTTACAATGAGAATCAATTCAAACCTGCATGGTTTAATGAGAATGACTATTGTGAATACCATTGTGTTAATGGGCATAAAACATTTGATTGTATGAAATTAAAGCATTACATACATGATCTTATAGATAAGCATCTTATCAGTGTCCAGGATCCTCCACAACAGTCACCGAATGCAAACCTTGGAGCTTACAAGGATCCTTTACCTAACCACAATAAAGGAAAAGCCTCGTCATCTAACTAGGCTTACAATATCATTCCACCTCCCGCTTCTTTTGACTCCATTATGGGTCGAATAGAAGAATCTTCCAACCATGTCAACTCCATTATCATTCGGGCACAAACACCTGATTGTGCTGTCACTACCCATTGTGGCCATGTCTCCATCCGTGGGCACCCACCAGTGACCAACCTTCCACATCTGCACCTACCAACCCCCCATCCACTCATAAATATAGCCTCCTAGATCACCTAGGTAAAACCCCTACTCAAATCTCCATCCTTGAGTTGCTCCGAATGTCACCACTTCACAAAGAAGTGATCGACAAAGCCTTAATGGAGACACAAGTTCCCACCAACCTAAATGTTGATCAATTCCAAGCCATGGTAGGCAACATCACTTCACCTCATCACCTCACCTTCTTTGAGAAGGGCCTTCCTGCCTCTAACAACTTACACAATGATGCCCTACACATTGAAGTCTACATCCATAAGCATACCATAAAAAGAGTCTTAATAGATGTTGTCTCTGGCCTAAACCTGTGCACTCTTAAATTATTAAAACACTTGGGATACTCTGATGTGGTTGTGGACACCAATGAATGTATAACCATTAAAGGGTATGATGATACAGAGAGACTCTCTGAGGGCACTATCAAACTCCCCATCCAAGTGGGGCAGAAAATCCTAGAGACCAAGTGTCAGGTACTTGATCTTGACCTCTCTTATAACATCCTCCTTCGCTGACCATGGATTCATGCTATGCAAGCCATACCATCCACATTTCATCAATGCTTAAAGTTCCCTCACAACAGGACATAAGTAGCTATCTATGACATCCCCACTCCTTCCAATATTGCAGTTTCTAGGAAGGGCATGACTGCACTTTCTATCCTTATAAAAATGCCATCAAGAAGCCCACCTCCCAAGTCAACCCTACATCATCTACGTTTTATGTTGACCCCGCCAACATTGCCACCACTTCATTACAAACAACTCCACCACTTCATCACAAACAACTCCACCACCTGAGGTCAATATCAAGATAAGTGACATGGGGCGTGGTGAATATGACCTACACGGTACCTTTTGTGTAGGGACCTTACCTACTCCTAAAACATTTGGTGCTCCAAAGGAAGAGGAGGTCTCCACAGTGGTTATCAAATGCAAGCCATCTCCCACCTTCGAAAAGAAACACCTTCTTGATCAGGTTGTGGTTGAGGACATATCATCATGGCTATACAAAGATGAAGAAGCAGAACAAGAAACCCCTACCATCCCAGCTAAGATATACAACAAAGGTCTAGAGATTGTAAAGTATATGGGCTATAAGGGGCAAGGTGGTATTAGCCTTCATGAGTAGGGGATTGTAGAGCCGATTCAAGCAACGAGGAATCCCCATTCCGAAGGGTTAGGATACAAAAAACAAGAGTCTATCCTTACTAATGGCGAATGTATCTTAGGTGAGGTTGCTAAGATTTTGCCTGCAATTGATAACATTAACGAAGTGGACCATCAAGATTCCTTTATTGATTTTGTTGAATTCTTCGAGTCTTCCATATGCACCATTTATACTGTAACCACTCTAGCCTCTGCCTCTAATGACCTACCTCTTGTATACCCCAACCTTATAGATTAGGACCAACAAGGACCTCCCATCCTTGATGTGGCACAAAATGATGAAGCTATAGCAGAAATGACGGGGGTCAGAGAACACTTCCCCCTTAGAGACCATAGAGCTGGGTATATCATGGAACTTGACACTTCTGCCTATTTCGGTGAAACCACCCCTACTCTTAGTCATGAAAATATAAGAATAAAAACAACACCCCTAGTGAAAACTAGTTTGTGGCACTTTCAGGTGAAGAAAAATTCAAAATAAAGGATGTATTACCTAGTGAAAACCTCCCTAAGGTGCTAGGTGATGAGAGCATGGGCCTTCCCAAGATAGATCAAGTATATCCCAATAGATCACCGATCTTAGTGGAGCCATCACAAGAGATGAACCTTGGAACTGAGGAAGCGCCAAAAATAACCTTCAGAGCAGAATCTCTTAAAATAGTGGAATAGAAAAACTTCCTAACCTTCTTCAAGCAAAGAAGCCACAACTTCACATGGACCTATGTTGATATGCCGGGACTAGATCCCACATTGGTTGTTCATCACCTTGTGGTTCGTCCTGATGTGAAGCTGGTCAGACAAAAGTTAAGAAAGATGAATCCTTAGGTTGCACTCCTGGTTAAAGCAGAGCTAAAGAAACTCCTAGATGTAGGGTTTATTTGTCCAATGGATTATCCTGAATGGGTATCTAACATTGTACTTGTCGCTAAAGTCACTGGGGCATTCGGTGCTGTACAGACTTTAGAGACCTTACAAAGCCTACCCGAAAGATGACTTCCCACTACCCAACATTGACATCATAGTGGATCTCACAGCAGGACATGAGATGTTATCTCTAATGGATGGTTTTTTTGAGATACAATCAAATTAAAATTGCTGAAGAGGATAAACATAAAACATCTTTCATATGACCATGGGGGATATACTGCTAGGTTGTAATGCCTTTTGGCCTAAAGAATGCAGGAGCAACTTATCAATGGACAATGACAGTCATCTTCCATGACCTCTTCCACCACATCATGGAAGACTATGTAGATGACTTCCTGGGAAAATCCAAGACCAAAGAGGAACACTTAGATGTGTTAGCTAAGATCTTTGATAGATTGGAACAATACAATGTGCGACTGAATTTGAAGAAGTGTGTCTTTTGGGTCACTTCTGGGAAACTCCTAGGATACATAGTGTCAAGGAGAGGAATAGAAGTGGATCTTGCCAAAGTCAAATCTATCATGGAGATGCCCCCTCTGAAGATACTAAAGCAATTGCAGAGTCTATAGGGGAAACTCTAATCTATCCGACTGTTCATAGCACAACTTGCAAATAAATGCCAACCTTTCCAACATCTCCTCTGTAAGAACATGGCCTTTGTGTAGGATAATCAATGTCAGGGAGATTTTGAACAGTTGAAGAAGTACCTCACTAGCTCGCCTATCCTTGTGCCACCAAAACAAGGGGAACACCTTCTCTTATATATTTCAACAACCGAAATAGCTATAGGGGCCTTATTGGCACAACATGATGAACAAGGGAAAGAAAGAGCAATATACTATATCAGCCACACCTTGGTGACCTATGAGCTAAACTATACTCCCATTGAGCAAGCATGCTTAGTTGTCGTCTTCACCTCATAGAAGTTGAGACACTACATGCTTAATCATAAAACTAAGCTCATTGCCAAGATCGATCTACTAAAGTATCTGCTAAATAGGGCCACCCTTATAGAACGAATGACTAAGTGGGTAATGATTTTAAGTGAGTTTGATATTGAGTACATAGAAAGAAAATCCATTAAAGGATAGGTCATTGCTGATCAATTAGCCGAAGCACCCATCCCGATAGAGCAACCCACACTTGTAGAATTTCCTGATGAGTCTATATTGACTATAGCACCAACAGTAGAACCATGGAAGATGTATTTTGATGGATCTTATATGCATCGAGGCTTGGGGATAGGCATTTTGTTTGTTACCCCTCAAGGAGATACCATTCCCAAGTCATACAAGATTACATTTCCATATACAAACAACATAGAAGAAGATGAGGCTCTTATCACAGGACTTCGCATGGCGATCTAGTGGAGGATTAAGAAACTCATGGTCTATGGAGATTCCCAACTGGTCATCCGATAGGTGAACAATGAGTATATGACTAAGGATTATAAGCTCTTGCCCTATAAGAGGATGGTGGATGATTTTAAAGATTATTTTGATGACATCCACTTTGAGCAGATTCCAAGGTTAAATAACAAAGCAGTAGATGCCATGGCCATATAGGATCCCTGGTGGACATGAAGAAAGACAACAAGAAGTGCGAGTTCATGATCGAAGAACTTCCTATACTGGCTTATGACATACCCCAATCAGAACTGGTGTGTGAAATTGTTGGTACCCTATCCCCTTGGTATCAAGAGACATACATGTACCTCCATGAGAACATCATACCTCCCAACCTTTCATCCTCACAATGAAAGAGCTTCATCCGCCGAGCCTCCAACTTCACTCTTATAGGAGATACCATCTACAAAAGGAGTCTTGATGGTATGCTTTTACAATGTTTATACTCTAGGGAAGCTGAAGTGGCCTTACAAGAGGTACATGAAGGCATTTGTGGGGCACACTCGAGTGGACCTACCCTAGCTAAAAAGATCTTGAGGATAGGATACTACTGGCCGACCATGGAGTGAGATGCCTACCGGTTTGTGAAAAAGTCCCTGCCATGTCAACAACATGGGGACCTCATCCATGCAGCATCACAAGAATTGTAGCTGATAACAACCTTGTGGCCCTTTTCACAATGGGGACTCCACCTCATAGGAAAGATTCACCCACCATTGTCTAATGGTCATAAGTTCATCATCACTACCACCGAATACTTCACCAAGTGGGTTGAAGCAATTCCACTCACTTTCACCACCAGAATCGAAATAGCCAAGTTCATTCTTCACTACATAATATCCCGATACGACATCCCTCATTCCATCATCATAGATAATGGAAAACCATTCAAAAACTTGGAAGTTCATACCTTGTGCGAGAAATTCCAAATCCAACACCACTTCTCCACTCCATACTACCCCCAAGGTAATGGTCAGGCTGAAGGTTCAAACAAAACCATCGTACACATTTTGAAGAAGATGGTTAATAAAGCTGGTCGTGATTGTCAGCTCCAACTCAATCCCTCCCTATGGGCCTATTGCACGAGTATTTGTAGACCTACAAGAGCCACCCCATACTCCCTAGTATTCAAATTTGAAGCCATCTCACCTATTGAGGTCGAACTCCCATCACTTAGAGTATCCCTACAGAACATAATCACTGATGAAGAGTATAGAGTTGCAAGGTTGCATGAGCTAGAACTATTGGATGAGAAATGCCTGGATGCACTCAACCATCTGCAGGCATACCAAAATTGCTTACGAAGAAGCTACAACAAGAAAATCAAGAATCACAAATTTGAAGTAGGTGACCTTGTCCTCATGGAAAACCAAAAGAATTTGCAGGAACACACTAAGAAAGAAAATTTGAGCCCAATTGGTTGGGACCTTATGTTATCACAGCCAGTTATGGATCATGGGCATATCAGCTTGCAACACCTTAGGAGCAGCCTCTGGATGAGCCCATGAATATTCTGCATCTGAAAAGGTTTTATGCATAACTCATCGAGTATTCCAAGAGAAAATACAAAAAAAAAATATAGAAAAAAATTAAAAAAAATAAAAAAATCAAGAAAAACCCAAGTGCAATAAAGTCGTCCAATGGTGAAAATCACTTTGGTGATGCATTAGATAAGTACCATGGTGAAAACCTATTACAGACACCATGTGTAGTGGCCAGTTCCACCATCTGATAAGCTCTCTCTCCATCATGACACCCCACACCAAACACTTCCCATGGCTTGGAGTTATGAAACATCAATCGCCCACCTCGTATCATCCCACCCAACGCTAGTTCGTGGAACAAGGATCCTTGTAAGATTCTCTTGTACAACTAAAATCAGAAAATCCCAAAAACATTAGAAAATCAAAAAATCCCAAAAACATTGGAAAATTAGAAAATCTCAAAAACAATACAAAATCCAAAAACACCAAAAAAAATAAAAAAATTACAAAAATCCCAAAAGTAATCCCACAACATCATTACGATCACCCAAATCTTCCAACATCCTCACAATTACCCAAAATCATCTGAACCCTCATTAGCACATCCATCCCAAACCATTCACACATTATCAAGTCTTGTCAGAACTGCATATTCATCTCACCCACATCTTGAAAGTACCTTGATCCCATGGACACAAGGTATGTAGGCAGTTTGGAATACGAAGGAAGTATCTAGTACTTAGATACATAAGACACACCCATCCAACCCATTTGGATGGTCCCTATTTACTGAGCTTGCTAGATTCAACAAATGATACACATGCTAAGCATACACCTTAAACATAGTACCTTACGCAAAAATCATCAATCAACATACTAACTATAATCCTCACACATGGCCCGACTATCCTTTTGCCCACCTTTTGAAAACTATCCAACAAAATCCAACCAATTCACATCCTAGGATATATCGTTCCTACAATGGACATAATCCATCATCCTATCAACACTTATCTTGGCAACAGAACACAATGGCTATTTGTTTCTTTTTGTTGGTCTTTTGATTATTGAATTTTATCTTATGAATACATGAAAGCAACTTTTTTTCAACTAGTATGATGATACACAACATTGACTAGAAATGTTGCACCATCATCATAAGTGATTGTCAAATAACATGCAATTTGCTTTTGTTTGTATGGGCAAAATAATTACTAAGTACTGTCAATCATTTTGCTCTCTTGCTTGTTTCTATATGCTGTTCTTATGGGTGGATTTCATTGCTCCAAGAATAGTATTCATAACTTGAAGCTTGGGTCGGTTCTAGCATGGTGTGTCTCATTTGCATATACAGGCATTCATACCTTCTATGTACTATGAGCACTCATGACTATGAGTCCCCTTCCCTCAGCTAAGCAAGGTTATACTACCTTGGGCATGCATGAAATCAACCTATTGTTTGTGGGTCTAGTCCATGCAATTGTGGGATAAATATCATCACCTAGGTCATCTCATACGTTCGTGAAATGTATCCTACATTGCTATAATAAATCAAGAAATACTCTCAATTAGTCTAATGCAAATACTATAGCTAGCTCAAATAATCTTTCAACACTCATCCAACCATATTATCTGGGCCTAGAATTTTAATCCCCCCATCTATCCATTCCCCCCCCCCCCAATCTTCTAACTAACCCCCCCTTCTCACCTACCCCTCAACCCATTCAAACAACCTAACACATCTAAACCAAACCCCCGTCTAGTGACGTGGTGTCTAATTATTTAGCATTCCCTAAACCATCCTCACAATCTTCTTTTTCCCCCCAACCCATAAACCATTCCCCCCTCCCTACCTATCCCTCTACCACCAAGCCCCAACATTCAGGGTTTTAAAAGAACATCACATGTGTCATGACTTGATCACTTCATTAGGTTATTAGTTGCATTATCATAATCACCTAAACCATTGCATTTTCATTTCATTCCATTTGCATACATAATATATGTTTATTAAGTTGAGCATATATTTCCATTCCATTATATTTTGCATCCATAATAAATATTTATTAATCTGAACATTTATTTGTAGTCCACATCCACATCATAATCCCTAATCAAAACATGCATACATTATATAGGCAAAATAGAACATCATCATATAACATACATAATCCATCATCATCATAAGCATCACATTCACAACATCATTCATCCATGAAATAAAATCAGCTCATAGCATGATAATGAAGACATGAGGGAAACAACCTGCCAAGTACCACCTGCACTTGAATCATGATATCATAATAAAACATCCATCAATAAGCCAACAATATCACAACAGATATTAACAACATCAGAAAATCCTTACAACAATTAATATCTAAATTGAATTACCATTAATAAGGGCTTGCCACAAGCCTGCTAAGTACCATCAGTGTAATCATTGCTCATAGCATCACATAATGCAACATAAATAAAAACATCCATCACATCATCATCATATGTAAAACATAACATCATATCAACATTTGCATCATCACTAGATCCATCACATGTCATAAATCATCACATACATCATAAATGCATCCATAATATCAAAAAATCATATAAACATACATCATCACATCACATAATAAAGCCATAACATCATAATATGCATAACCATCCATATATATATACCATCATCATGTGTCATCATCATAAATGTCATCATACATCGTTGCAAAATAAATATACAAGTCATGATACAAAATGCCTACAAGGGCTCAAAAATGTACATCAATATATGTCAGCCTTGGGTTGATGATCCCCTGCCTGACTCAGTGGGAGACCCAGGCTGTTGCTGCTACTACTGCTACTATAGTGGTGGCTATGGTGATTGTTGAGGTACTTGTGGTGGGGGTCCCATAGGATGATGCACTGACTGAATCGATCTGGATCTGTGAGACCCAAACATCCGTGATGCACTCTGCTGACTATAGCTGGGCATCCGTTGACCCTCAGGCATGGCTAAACAATAGGCCGCATGATAGTACTCAACCTGCCTACTCTGATCTAGGAGATGACTCTGTTCCTATGCAAGCTATCCCTGTAGCAAAGTAATCTGACTCTACATCTGTAAAAGTACTGGGCCCCATCCCTGTGCCTACCACCATCCCCTATAATCGAACCACCCACCTCTTTGCTTGCAAAGCCTAGGCCACTGCGGCATCCCGCTCTCTGTTCAATGTGACCACCTGAGCCTAAACTTGAGCAAGTTGCACCTGTAGCGCATTCACCTGCCCATCTGCTCCCTGAAGCTGCACTAACTCCTGCTGCTGCCTACCCACAGTCTCCTGTAAACTGGCAACTTGTGCTCGCAGGGTCTGTACCTCCTCCTCCTCATCCCCTCGAGAGTACTGACATGATACGCGGCCTCTCGTAGCTGCTTCTGATCCCGCCCCTAATCCTCTTGCCTCTCCATGACTAGTCAGAGGTGGCATCAATCCTCTGGATCCTCTCAGTACTTGCTGCACAGATACCTCCCATTGTCCCTGTGGGGCCCGCTGTCTAGGTCTCACTACCTGCTGATCTCTGTGGCCCTATGCCTGTTGCTGTTGTGATGGCTCCTAACCCTCCTCCTATCCCTATAGCTGTGGCTCTAAAGGTGGTTCCAGTAGTCGCTGTCTCACTCATCTCCTTCGCCTGCCTCGCCCTGCTTGTGCCTAGGCTACTGCTGCCAACACTCCCATTAGACCCCCCCTCCTCCTCCTCTACCTCCTCTACCACCAAATCTTCCTGAATGACATCTCCCTCATCCTCCATAGTTAGATCTGGCTCCTCTATCAAGTCCATCGAATGAACCGGCCTCTAGGTGGCCAACCACTGATCATATGCAGGTGTGATCCCTGCATCTGTGACTGTACTGCCCCAATCCCACCACTGTGGCTACAACACTGCAAGGTCTGATAGTACCACATATGGGTCTATGGCCGGTGGCCATCTCACATCTTGTGGTGTCTTTGTAAACACCGCCATCTCTTGAGGCATATCTTGTTGTACCCAAAACTGTCGCATCACCCACAATGGCAAATATCTATCAGTCATGTGCCACCTACGGCCCATCAAATAGCATGGCTAAATAACGTAAGGAAGGTGTATGTCATCATCTGGCCATGGCTCAACACCAATGTAGGGTCACCATATAACTCGAGTCAGATCATCTAAGGCCCACTGCAAATAACGTAACTGACGAATATGTGAATACTCCACAGGCTGCCGATATAAAAACACATAGGCCTCAAACTATCGACGGTAGTATCCCCCAACCAGCCTAGTGATCATGATATGCTCAAATGCCCACATGTACAGTAGTGTGACCCTGCTTGATAGTGTAGAATCATAATGATACACACATGTGTGCATCTCGTGATATAGTTGTGCTAGCATCGCTGGCCCCTAGACATAGACTATCCCTTGATGAACCATCCCCTCTATCATCAGCCCCTACCCAACTGCAAAACCTCTTGGTCACCGATCCGGCATCACTACTCCTCCAATCAATGCACAGAGAAACAAGGTGAAGTGATCTGCATGCGCTACCAAAGTCTCCTCATATCTCATCTCTCACCTATCTCCTGATAACTCTGGATGACCTAGGGAAAGGCTCTATGTAGGGCTGGTCACCCCCTTTGCATATCGTAGACAACTCGATCTCCATGAATCGGTAACTTGAGGATGCGATAAACATCCTCAAGTGTGATCGTCATCTCTCCTATTGGGAAGTGAAAGGAGTAGGTCTCTGGTCAAAATCGCTCCACGACCACTGTCATCATTGCCGATGTGCTTGTAGCATGGGCATATCTGCTACCATCAATAATCCCAAGTCTTCCAATCAGGCCCGAGTTGGTCTATCAAACCCAGTAAACAAGGCCATTACAATAGGAATGTGTCACTCACATGAGCCTATGAACCCTCCAGGAACCTACATCCACCAAGTCTTTGTTAAAAACTCATCTTTTTCTTCCAAATTAGCCTCCCTGTGCTAAATTTTCTTCCCATAGAAGCTAAATTAATTTCGGCACTACAATATTCCCCTTTTGCGCCAATCTCTTGAATGGCACTACCCAACTCCCGTATGGAGCCACATTACTCGATGGGGCCACTACATAGATCTTAGGCACCAATTTTGGCGTGAACCCATTCATCCCAACTGAAAAGCGTTAATTTGTAAAATAACGCTGCATTAAACGTTGGTGCCAACTCACGGGATGGCACCACTTTAGTTGATGGAGTCGATTTGACAAATGGCACCATGACTCAGCATAGCGCTAATTTGGAGGATTGTGCCGCTACCCACCATGGTGTCGATCGAGAAGATAGCGCCACAACAACCTCTTTTGGTGCCACTTTGCCAAATCCCTAAACTACGCATTTTTGCGCCAAACTAGATGAAAGAACTAAAACTTTTTGTTTTGGCACCGATTTCCCCCTTCTGCCTTGAACGAATGGTGCCAATCTAGAGGATGGCACCAATCCGAGCCATTTTGGCACCAATCGGTTACCCGATGGCACCCAAACCCTAAAAAACCCATTTTCTCAAAAACGATAAATGCGGTAAACAAAAAATGACAAAGTAAGGGTTTAGTCCTACCTGGTCGCCAGCCTCTGGTGCTCTTTGATAGGACTGGACTCGCTCAGACAAGTGCTCAAATTGTGGGAAGAGTGTGTTGCGGTTTGCCATTTCTCTCCTTCTCTCTTTCATCCAAGTGGCTCAATGAGTGCAAATGTGGCACTTTAGGGCCCACTTTTCTATTTATAGTAAGCCATGTCATCCTCCAACACACTTTTTCCTTCCCAGGGTGTAGATCATAACCCTTTTTCGCCTGTTCTTCTTCATGTCAACCTGGTTTTCCATCCTCTATCCATTTTTCACCTCCATTTCCTCCTTTCGAGAGCTCACCCAATTTTTTTTTTAATTTTTTTCACCTGACCTCTCGAGGAGGCATCCCTCACCATTTTCATTCCTTCCTGGCAGCTGGGGCATATTTTTCTTTGACTTGACGCCACTTCTCTGCTAGGTCACAATGCTACGTCAAAGAGGGGCAAATGTAGACACCTAAAAATGTCTTCACCATCTAACCGACCTCTAACATCACTAAACACATCAATACCCCTTCCAAACAATTAATTAAATTTTTATTTAATTGATTATCCTTTCCAACACCTGGTTTCCCATCATTTCATCCTTTAAAATTGAATTAATTTGATTATTTCAATAATCAACATTACCAATTAATTAAATAAATGTGCAAATATTTATTTGATTAATTTCCCCTTTTGCCTAAACCCAATTAATTAAGTAAATCATGTTTATTTAATTAATTTAATCTACTAATTACCCTATCCCTACTGTAGTCAATTAAATATCAATTATTTAATTACCTAGCCTAACCTACATGACCATAGACATAGGGTTAATTAAATAAAACCTTATTTAATTAATCCTAACCCCTCATTAACCCATTCCCTAATTTTTTTCAACCATATTAATTAGGCTAATTACCCTAATTAAGGTGGTCAAACCAATCTTATCACCCTTCCCCGCATCCTCCAAATAAAAAATTGAAATATATGCCACATAAATCAATTTTTTATAGACACATGTCATAATCCTCATTAAATACCTCTTACATCCCTTACACATGTCATAACTCATTTATTTCCACTCTTCCCCAAATGAATTTTTAATTCATTTTCTCTTCCCCATGTGAATTTTTAATTCACATTTAATCCATCTCACCCAACCTCATTTATTTCACCCCTTTCCCAAGATGAATTTAAAATTCATCTTTATTCACAACCCTCCATTTTTGCAGATTAAATCTAGGCCCTCCACATCACATGTATCCACAACCATTGATCTCTCCAATCAATCTCCACCCTTGGATCAAATCCTCTCCCAAAAAGCCTATAAATACACCATCTCTCAAGCCATTTTATCATCTACAAATTGAGAAAAATTATCATGCCAAAATCCCTCCTCTTGAGCTAGTTATACTTAGTGATTTGCATAGATTAAGAGCACTTCACATTACATTTGATCATATTGGATAAAGCTAGAGTGTTTGGGTGCAACACTCTCCACCTTATCTTGGATTTGTGGGTCATTTTGGAGGTATAACACTTGTTTTATGCATTTATTTCATGTTTTCACTTTCATTTTGATTTCATAGATCACGGATTCCACTGTTATAGATAGAGAAAACATTGAGTACCCTACATGATCAGTGGTTGTTACTGGAACATGGCTTAGAAGGTACCCAGTGAAGAAGTCTGATGTGTGGTTGTTTGAGGACTTTGACACACATAGGAAGATTCTTCATTATTCTAACCTTGTTGTGGCATCAAACATTCATTTGATCAAATATGGGGGTAGACCATTGAATATGACCTTGTGGAAGGTTCGTGAGTCTAATCATGAGGCAATACTCGACACAATAAAGAGTAGAGTAGACTCGGATGGTTCATTGGATTGAATTAGTGGAATGACAGAAAGGCATGTTATTTTTCTTTGCTATCCTCATTTCACCTTATATATTTTAGCTACTCATTTTAGCTAAATAGTGCAACTGCATTTGCATGTAGGATTTTATTATGATGGAGGTAGGCATAATCCTTATGAGGTTGCCTTTGGAAGGAAAGTAAGGTTGGTTTTAATGATTATTTCACGATGATATGTCCTTTACTTTCTATTTCATAATGAGTTTTAACAATGTTTTAATTCATTTTAATGATGTTACTATTTCATAATGAGTCTTAATGAGTTTTAATGAAAAACAATTGATAGTAGTCGTAAGGGTAGCCTCAATTGATGCCCTACAAGACATTGGATCAAGTGAGAACACCTTTATAGTACTGAATTTTCATCTACCAAAAAGGTCTTATGACTGAGTTTTTACATTCGACATCTCTTGGGGCCAAACGGATGGCGCCAATGCATCTAGTTGGGTGGGTAAACCCTAGGGGAGATATATTTTTAGTGGCAAAGACTCATGGTCATTCTTGGCTATATCGAAGGCAAACAATCTCTCAAGAGCCCTAAGAAAATAAAGGTGACAAACTTTGGACTGATTGTTCCATCAAACTGTGACACCTAGGAACATCTTCTTTTCATGTATAGGTGAATATCAAGTCCACCTAAAAACACCTACCTCAATTTTTTTTCAATCAATTTCGTTTGCCTATGGTGGCAAGGAACACATTGTTCCAAAATGCTTTAGTTTCATGTAGTGGAAAGGTGATAGGAGTGATATTTTGCATTCCATAGCTTGTGGGGCCAAAGCAACTATGCCAACGTGTTGGGGTGGGTAGGTAAATGCCAAGAGAGGTCTCATTTTGTGTGCCAAGAATCCCAATCGTTCGAGGCAATAGGCTACCGGTAAAGTCCCTTAGGATCCCTAAGACCAAAAAATTGCCAAACTATGACGAAATAGTTCTTAGAATTCGTTGCAGATAAGAATGTTTTGTTTGGACCTATAGGTGCACATGGGGTCTATCCACAATAACCTCTCTTGCTTTTGGTCAACTCCAGTCTTTTTGACCATGCCGAAATCAAATGCATTTTTGCAAAATGCTTGAGTTTCTTGCAGTGGAAAGGTGCTAGGAGTGACATTTTGCATTCCATAGCTTGTGGGGCCAAACTAACTATGCCAATATGTCGAGGTGGGTGGGTAAATGCTAGGGGAGGTCTCATTTTGTGTGCCAAGCGTCCCAATCGTTCAGGGTTGTAGGCTATCGACAAAGTCCCTTAAGATCCCTAAGACCAAAAACTACCAAACTATGATGGAGCAATTCTTGGAATTTGAGGTAGCTAGGAACATTTGGTTTGGACATATAGGTGCACATGGGGTCTATCCACAATAACCTCTCTCAAATTTGGTCTACTCAAATCTATTTGACCATGCCGAAATCAAATGCATTCTTGCAAAAAGCTTCAATTTTATGTTGTGGAAAGGTGCTAGGAGTGAGATTTTGCATTCCATATCTCATGGGGCCGAACTAACTATGCCAATGCATCAAGGTGTGTGGGTAAATACCAAATGAGGTCTCTTTTTGTGCGCCAAGCACCCCAATTGTTTGGGGCAACATGCTATTGACAAAGTCCCTTAAGATTGCTAAGACCAAAAAACTGCCAAACTATGACGAAGCAGTTCTCATAATTCATGGCAGTTAGGAACATTTTGTTTAGACGTACAGGTGCATTTGGGGTCCGTCCATATTAACCTCTCTTAGTTTTGGTCAACTCAAATCAATTTGACCGTGCCAAAATCAAATGCTTTCTTGCAAAAGGCTTCAGTTTCATGCAGTGGAAAGGTACTAGGAGTGAGATTTTGCATTCCATAGCTCGTGGAGTCAAAAAAAATGTCCCAAAGCATCAAGGTGGGTGGATAAATGCCAAGGGAGTCTCATTTCATGTGCCAATCTTGCCAATCGTTTAGGGTAGCAAGCTACCAACAAAGTCCCTTAAGATCCCTAAGACTAAAAAACTACCAAACTATGATGGATCAATTCTCATAATTCATGGCAGCTAAGAATGATTCATTTGGACCTACAAGTGCATGTGGGGTCCATCCACAATAACCTCTCTCAATTTTGGTCAACTCAAATATGTTTGACTGTACCGAATTCAAATGCATTCTTGCAAAATGCTTCAATTTCATGTAGCACAACCTTGCCAAGTGCCATATTTTTTGTTTTGTTCATTGTGGGCCTAAACCATCTATGCCAATGCATTAAGGTGGGTGGGTAAAAACTAGGGGAGGTCTTGTTTCATGTGCCAAGGGTCCCAATCATTCACGGCAGCAGGGTGTCGACAAAGTCACTTAAGATCCTAAGAGCAAAAACTGCCAAACTTTGACGGAGTAGTTCTCATAATTTGTGGTAGCTAGGAACATTCCATTTGGACCTACAAGTTCATGTGTGGTCCATCCAAAATAAGCTCTGTTGATTTTAGTCATCTCAAATTTGTTTGACCATGCCGAAATCAAATGCATTCTTGCAAAATGCTTCAGTTTCATGCAACACAACCTTGTCAGGTGCCATATTTTTTGTTTTACTCATCATGGGGCTGAATCGACTATACCAATGTGTTGGGGTGGGTGGGTAAATGCCAGGGGAGGTCTTGTTTTGTGTGCCAAGAATCCTAGTCAGTCAGGGCAGTAAGCTACCAATAAAGTCCCTTAGGATCCCTAAGACTTAAAAACTGTCAAACTATGATGGAGTAGTTCTAAGAATTTGTGGCTATTGGGAATATTCCATTTGGACCTACAGGTGCATGTGGGGTCCATCCATAATAACCTCTCTTAGTTTTGGTCAACTCTAGTCTATTTGACTATGCCGAAATCAAATGCATTCTTGCAAAATGCTTCAGTTTCATGTAGTGAAAAGGTGTTAGGAGTGAGATTTTGCATTCCATAGCTCATGGGGCCAAACACATTAGGGTGGGTGGGTAAATGCTAGGGGAGGTCTTGTTTCATGCACCAAGTGTCGTAGTCATTTGGGGAAATAGGCTACCAACAAAGTCACTTAAGTTTTTAATAGCAAAACTATCAAACTTCGATGGAGTAATTCTTGGAATTCATGGCAGCTGGGAATGTTCCATCTTAACCTATAGGTGCACATGGGGTCCGTCCACAATAACCTCTCTCAATTTTCATCAACTTAAATATGTTTGACTATGCCGAAATAAAATGCATTCTTGCAAACTGCTTCAGTTTCATGCAACACAACTTTGCTAGGAGCCATATTTTTGTTCTGCTTGTCATGGGGCTGAATTGATTGCACCAATGCATCGGGGTGGGTGGGTAAATGCAAGGGAAGGTCTCATTTCATGTGCCAAGGGTCCCAGTCATTTTGGGGTGTAAGCTTCCGGTAAAGTCACTTTGGCGGTAGCTTGCAACCCGGAATGACTTGGATGCTTGGCACATTAAATGAGACCTCCCCTAACATTCACTCACCCACCCTGATGCATTGGCCTAGTTAGTTTGGCCCTAGGAGCTATGAAATGCAAAATTTCACTCCTAGCACCTTTCAACTTTGTTGGTAGCTTACAACCCAGAATGACTGGGATGCTTGACACATGAAATGAGACCTCCCCTAGCATTTACCCACCCACCCCAACACATTGGCACACTCAGTTTAGCCCCACGAGCTATGGAATGCAAAATCTCACTCCTAGCACCTTTTGACTTTGTCGGTAGCTTGCAGCCCAGAACCACTGAGATACTTGGTGCATGAAATGAGACTGTAGGAGTACAATCAACACTGAGAGGGGGGTTGAATCAGTGTTAAGTCAAAAACCACAATTTATGACTTTTCAAAGTTGACAATGAAGTTTATCAAAAATTGAATTCAATACTTGAACAACCAAAATCAAATGTTCAATCATATGTAATTACAAAAGACATGAGATCATAACACAAAGAAATTAACGATTGGAAAACCCTCCCGGGGTAGAAAAATCACTCAAAACTGCCTCACTGGCTTAAGAAAAAACCTCACTGGTTATAATGTTTAGAAGCACCAACTTCAAGGAGCACCAACCCCAATACATACAAATAGGTCTCACTGATCATATGCCTCACTGGCTGAATGTGCCTCACTGGCTTTTCTCAATCAATCAAAACAAAATATCTCATGTGCAAGAAGTGATTGCAAGTCAATCTAATTTGCACCATTCAAATCAAATCATTTGCAACATATATTCCATCATTCAAATCCTCTGACACTTCATCCTTGAAATCATCTGATTCACCTGATCAAGAAAATATGTCTTTTTCACTGCAAATTGGTTTTCACATTTATTTCTTTGTATTTTCTTTTCAATTGAATTTCATAAAATTTTCTTCAATACTGCATATTGATCTCATACCATACACACTCTGTCAATGTACCTGTAAAATCATTCTATGCAATTTGAATAACCTTTCACATTCTCTGAAAACAAAGTTATTTTCTTCAATTCTCATCTTCCCTGTAAATTTCTCTTCTTCAATGATTTTCTTTATCCTCCTGCAAAGAAAAACTTATATACAATGTTATGAAAATTATCTTTCATATTCCCATTCAAAAAGATTTCATCTCCTTTCATCTTCTTTTCATCTTCCTGTAAAAATCATTTGTAAAATGAATGACCCTGTATACAATTTCAATAAATGATATTCTTTTCATAAAAACTTCAATCACTTCATCTCAATAAAAAATCAATCAATATCTTCAATCGACTTCTTTGTCTTCTCTTAAAAAATCTTCTCCTTAACAATATTCTAAACACAAAAAAAATCTTTTTAAATCTCCAAAATCCCGGAAGAGAAAGTGTTTGAAAATAGAAAAAGACTCTTTTAAATCTTCTAACAATTCCACTTAACTCCCATAAAAAATCTTCTAACAACAACTCCACTAAACTCCTTTGCAATCAGGTTCAAACTCCACCTTAAAAAAACTTTCTAAAACCAAATTCATAATATTCGAAGGAAAATACATTCCCGAGAATATCAATATAGATATACGGGAGTCGGGCTTATAATTTAAATTGCAACCATTGGATAATGTCTTCACGCCCTTTGATTTTTAAACTATGTTCGTCGATGACAATTCTACTGCCCACCGTTAAGAAGACTTGATCGGTGTCACCTGTCCACTAGGAAGGGGGCCGGTAAAAACAACGTTTAAGAACCCTTGAAATGCCACTTAAGTGGCTTATGACTTGCAAAGAAGGTCAACTTCATTTTATATCAAAAAACCAATTTCTTTATGACAGGTATGAAGGAGATAAAGGAGTTTTCTATACTTTAACTTTGATAATTGATGCAGGAGCATCCAGTGGTGTAAGGGCAATCTTGCATCACCCAAAAAAGGATGTGTTTCAAAATTGTTGATGTTCTTTCCATTTCTTTTCAAAATTTATGGTTCTAGTTCCATAATCGCTTGAATAATGATGTAGAACTTTCAATTTTTTCAAACTACTAAAAATAGTTACCTACTATTTTTAGAAAGTTTGCATTTGGGCACGGATTGAAGTGAAAATTTATACGAAGTTACATAACATAAATATAAGACCTTTTGGTGAAGGAATCACACAAAGATCATTTGCGAGCTGAAAGATATTAAAGTTTTTGTTTCTTGAAAAATGCCTGAAAATTATTCAAACTCAGGTTTGAGGCACTAAACAGCCCCGTACGGGCGCGAAAATGGTGAGAATTGGCAGAGCGGGTTCTTAGCGTGTAAAGCACTCCGCGATCTTTCTGACGCATAAAATGGTTCGTCAATCGGACACCTAGATCAAAAGTTATGGCTCCCGAAAGTTGACCTATTTTTGGAGGGAGATGCAATTTGAAATTAGGTTGTTGGCCGCCAAAAAGGCTATTAACAACCATTTTTGGGAACCCTGGGTAGTAGTAGAGTTCAGGGGGCAAGTGTGGATTCAAGAATAGGTAGGAAAACAGAAACCCTAGCTGATTTGGGGTTACAGAAGGCAGATGATTCTAGAGCCTTGTGACAAGAAGCTGTAATGTGTTGCAGCCTGTGGAGGGTTGATTCCTCTGATTGTATTTGAGCTTCTGTAATGTAACAAGTTCTCCAAATCAATAAAGAAAGTTCTATTTTCTATATGCAATTTCTATTGTTGTGTGTTTTATGATTTACCCCCTTCATCAAGTGGTATCAGAGAAAGGGTTCCTGAGTGTGTAGACAGATCACCGACCATGAGGCAGTTTGCACAAGGACCTGAGGTTGTGGGTTTGCTACGGAGACCAAGATGCCTCCACGAAGAAATTGTGTTGGGAGGAATGCTTTGACAGAATAGGGTTTTAGAGCCCTACAAAGGCAGATCGATGCATTGCAAGAGGAGCTGCAAAGAGGGTTTGATCTGAAAAAAAGAGAAGAAAGTGAGGATGAAGCTGAAGAACAGCTATCTGAGGAAGAACAAGAACCTGTAGGAGATCCTGTAGAAGTTAGGTTGTTGAGGGCCATTTCAAAGATTGAAAAGAGGCCCAGGATCAAAGTTTCTACATATTCCAGAGATTTGAATCCGGAATAGCTTATTGATTGGATCAATGACATGGAGGAGTATTTCAAATATGAAGATGTGGAGGACCCAGATCAGGTCAAGTTTGGAAAAACAAAGTTGAAGGGCCACGCCAGTGTTTGGTGGAAGGAGGTCCAATTAGAGAGGAACAAAAGAGGGAAAGGAAAGATCACCAGATGGGATTGGATGGTGGAGAAACTGAAGAAGCAGTTCATTCCTGTGGACTATGAGATGGAGTTGTTGAAGAAGCTACAAGGACTGAAGCAAGGTAACAAGTTTGTTAAGGAGTATACATAAGAGTTTTATAAAATTACTATCAAGATAGGCCATGCAGAGCCCAACAAGGAGAAGGTAGCCCGTTACATTAATGGGTTGAGGGCAAGTATTCAAGAGGAGCTGAACATGGTCAGAATGACCACCATAGAAGATGCATACCAGTTTTCCCTGAAGGTGGAAGAAAAGTTGAATAAAAGATTCGATAGCAAGCAAAGGGGAAGAGGTCAATGTGGAAGGACTAGTGGAAGACCCTATGGAGGCCATAATGAAGATCAAAAGAAAAATAAAGAAGCTGGTACTAGTTGAAATCAGAGAGGGGATAATGCCTACCACCCTCATGACCAAAACAATGGTGAACAAAGAGGAAGAGGAAGAGGCAGACCTGGGCAAGGACCCAGAAGAGGAGGTTTTAGAGGAACCTATTTCCAATGTGGAGAAGAAGGGCATTGAGCATACGAGTGTCCGCAACATCAAGGAAGAACAAATAGAAGACCTAAACGTAATGCATGAGTTGCACATGTAGATGAAGATGCACAATCTGAGCATTCTGAAGATGCTGAAAGGGGAGAAACCCTAGTTGTCAGAAGAACTTTGCTGAATGAGGAGAAATAACCCAATCAGAGGAAGAGTTTATTTCGCACAAGGTGCAAATGTGAAGGTAAGTGTTGTGATATTATTATTGACGGTGGAAGTACTGACAATCTTGTTCATAGGAGATGGTTGACAAGTTGAAGTTGGCAAGAAGAAAGCATCCACATCCATATCGGATTGCATGGTTGCAGAAGGACCACAGAGCTTTGGTCAATAAGCAGTGTTTAGTGAAGTTCAAGATTGGGGACTACCATGATGAGGTGTTGTGTGATATCATATTGATGGATGCATGTCATATGCTATTGGGGAGGCCTTGGCAATATGATAGGAGTTTTGTCTAGGATGGCCATGCAAACACATATTCCCTAATAGAGGATGGAGTTCGTCATAAGTTGAAGCCCTTGAAGGAGGTGGAAGAAAAGGTATGTAGTACTTCCAGAATTTGCTTTGTAGATGGTAGGAAATTTTTGGAAGGTATGAAGCATAAGCATCATTACTTTGCATTGATTCCTAAGATCAATCAAGAGAAATGTGAAGATGTACCAGCAGAAGTTTCCAATATGTTGGAAGAATTCAGGACATTGTCTCTGATAATGTGCCAGAAGGTTTACCACCGGTGAGGAAGATAAGTCATCAAATGGACTTGATACCAGGAGCTAGTTTGCTGATAAGGTAGCCCATAGAATGACCCCTGTAGAGAGTGAAGAGCTAAACAGACAAGTTCAAGAGCTATTAAGGAAGGGATTGATAAGAGAGAGCCTAAGTCCATGTGCAGTACCTATAGTACTAGCACCAAAGAAAGATGGAGAGTGGAGAATGTGTAAAAACTCTCGAGCCATCAATAAGATCACGATCAAGTACATATTTCCATTGCCCAGAATGGATGTCATAATGGACTGTTTGAGTGGAGCCAAGTACCTCACGAAGATTGATTTGAAGAGTGGGTATCACCAGATCCAAATCAAAGAAGGAGATGAATGGACAATAACCTTCAAGACCAAGGAGGGTTTGTATGAGTGGTTAGTCATGCCATTTGGGATAACTAATGCACCGAGTACATTCATGCGGCTCATGAATGAGGTACTGAAATAATTTTTGGGATGTTTTGTTATTATTTATTTGGATGATATTTTAATTTTTAGTAAGACTTGGGATGAGCATCTGATGCATATCAGAAGAGTTTTAGAGAAGCTGAGGGAGAAGAAGTTGTTGATTAATATGAAGAAATGTAGTTTTACAAAGAAGGAGTTGGTATTCCTGGGATTTGTTGTCTCAGAGGAAGGTCTTAAGATGGACCCAGAGAAGGTGAGGGCTATCATTGAATGACCTACGCCGAGGAGTGCCATAGGGGTAAGATCTTTTCATGGTTTGGCAAGTTTTTATAGAAAGTTTATTAGGAATTTTAGTAGCATTTGCACACCCCTAACCAATACAATGAGAGGGGATAGAAAATAGTTTAGATGGACTAAAGGAGTAGACAAGAGCTTTGATACATTGAAGAAAAAAGTCATAGAACAATCTGTTTTGGCACTTCCAGATTTCAATAAGGTATTTCAGGTAGATTGTGATGCTAATGGTAGTGGTATATGAGTTGTTTTGAGTCAAGAAGGTAAGCCCATTGCCTATTTTAGTGAGAAGGTTAATGATGCCAAGAAAAAGTATTCTGTTTGTGATCAGGAGTTTTATGCAATAGTTCAGCCTTTGAAGAAATGGAGACATTTTTTGTTGCCAAATGAGTTTTTTTTATATACTGATCATCAGGCTTTGCAATATCTTAATAGTCAAGGAAAGTTGAACCAAAGGCATTTAAAATGGGTTGAGTTTTTGCAGAGTTATACTTTTGTTTTGAAGGACATGAATGGAAAGTCCAACAGAGTTGTAGATGCCTTGAGCAGAAGGCAAAATTTGTTGACAGAAATGAAGATAGAGGTTGTTGGGTTCGATGAGCTCAAAAGTTTGTATCCTGAAGATCCAGATTTTGCAGAGGCCTGGAAAGCTTGTTTCGAACCTGTTACTTTGGACAGGACAAAATGGTTGGATTTCATAATCCAAGATGGCATGTTGTTTAGAGGAAGCCAGTTGTGCATTCCAAGGAGTTCCATGAGAGAGAACCTGATTAAGGAGAAGCATAGTGGAGGATTGGCTGGACCCTTTGGTTGAGATAAGACCATTGCTATTGTTGGTGAAAATTATTATTGGCCACAGTTGCAGCAGGATGTGAGGAAAGTTGTGCAGAGTTGTAGAGTATGTTAGATGGCGAAAGGAGCAAGTCATAATATAGGTCTATATCAACCACTACCTATACCAGAGAAGCCATGGGATGATATTAGTATGGATTTTGTTCTTGGTTTGAGAGGACATGATTCCATTTTTGTGGTGGTGGACAGATTCTTGAAGATGACACATTTTATTCCTTGCAAGAAGACTAATGATGCGATTCATATTGCAGAGTTATTTTTCAGGGAGGTGGTGAGATTACATGGTCTACCAAAGAGCATAGTTTCAGATTGAGATACCAAATTTGTTGGTTATTTCTGGAGGACATTGTGGAAGAAGTTGACAGATTTAAAGTTTAGTTTTGCACACCATCCACAGACTGATGGACAAACCAAAGTGGTGAATAGGAGTTTGGGTAACCTGCTACGATGCTTAGTAGGAGATAAGCCCAAGGGATGGGATTTGATTTTACCACATGCAGAATTTGATTACAACAATTCTGTCAATGGGAGTACTGGTAAATCACCACTCAAGATTGTATATGGGAATAGTCCAAGAAATGCTTCAGAGTTAAGGAACCTGAACAAAGGAGAAAAGACAAGTGCCGAGGATGAAGACTTTATAGAACACATGAAGAATTTGCATGAAGAGGTGAAAAAGCACATTAATAAGATGAATATTTAGTACAAGGATAAGGCAGATCAAAAGAGGAGATATAAGGAATTCCAGGTAGGAGATGAAGTCATGGTTCACTTGAGAAAAGAAAGGTTCCCAATTGGAACATACAATAAGCTAAAAATGAAGAAATTTGGACCATGCAAAATTTTGAAGAAACATGATTCAGGAAATGCATATGAGGTCGAGTTGTCGAGTGGGATCAACATTTCCCCTATTTTCAACATTGTTGATTTATCAGAATATCATGAAGGTGGAACAGAGGATGGAACAACAGAAGAACAGTGGGATATTCTGACATCTACTTCAACGGAGGAGATAGAAGAGATCTTGGATAGCCATGTTGGAAGAGGTATTTAGAACATACAATATGAATAATATCTAGTGAAATGGAAGGAAAGACCTGTTGAAGATTCTTCTTGGTTGTCTAAGGCAAAGGTTGACCATTTGGGTTTTCCTCACACAAACACCTAAGACATGACAGGGTCACTTCTCAAATTACCCTAGGTGTTTGATGTAGGAGCATCCAGTGGTGTAAGGGCAATCTTGCATCACCCCAAAAAAGATATATTTCAAAATTGTTGATGTTCTTTCCATTTATTTTCAAAATTTATGGTTCTGGTTCCATAAATTCTTGAATAATGATATAGAATTTTCAATTTTTCCAAACTGCTAAAAATAATAACCTGCTATTTTTAGAAAGTTTGCATTTGGGCACAAATTGAAGTGAAAATTTACAGGAAGTTAGATAATAGAAATATAAGATCTTTGGCAAAGGAATCATGCAAAGATCATTTGCGAGATAAAAGATATTAAAGTTTCTGTTTCTTGAAAAATGCCTAAAAATTATTCAAACTTAGGTTTGAGACACTAAACGGCCCCGTATGGGCCTAAAAATGGTTAGAATCGGCAAAGTGGTTCTTAGCGCGTAGAGCACTCCGCGAGCTTTTTGACGCATAAAATGGTTCATCAATCAGACACCCAGATCAAAAGTTATGGCTCCAGAAAGTTGACCTATTTTTGGAGGGAGATGCAAATTTTGAAAGTAGGTTGTTGGCCTTCGAAAAGGCTATTAACAACCATTTTTGGGAACCCTGGGTAGTAGTAGAGTTCAGGGGGCAAGTGTGGATTCAAGAATAGGCAGGAAAATAGAAACTCTAACTGATTTGGGGTTACAGAAGGTAGATGATTCTAGAGTCTTGTGACAGGAAGCTGTAATGTGTTGCAGCCTGTGGAGGGTTGATTCCTCTGATTGTATTTGAGCTTCTATAATGTAACAAGTTGTCTAAATCAATAAAGAAAGTTCTATTTTCTATGTGTAATTTCTATTGTTGTGTGTTTTATGATTTACCCCCTTCATCAATAATAGTCATTGGCATTAAACTTTAATATGCACTTATTAAATGACATTAGTCATTGAACATTTAGGACCATAGACTCTTCTGCACCTTGAAAACTAACTGCAACATTATCAAATCAACATCAATTTTCATGTCAACAGAAACTCCTGTAGATGATCCATGATGCATGACATATAAAGCACTTGTTAACCTATCAAGAAATCATCTCCATAGGTGACTAT
This sequence comes from Cunninghamia lanceolata, assembly GCA_027924645.1. Taxonomy (NCBI): domain Eukaryota; kingdom Viridiplantae; phylum Streptophyta; class Pinopsida; order Cupressales; family Cupressaceae; genus Cunninghamia; species Cunninghamia lanceolata. The sequence goes on from BSBN01001313.1 coordinate 290,057, forward strand.
GAAACAACCCACCAAGCATCTTGAGACATGAAGAATATAAAATATGACATGAAACACCTATCTTGAAAATCAAACCATCTTGTTTATGTGAAGCCTCCTGTTGAAGCATGAACCCTTTGCACATGTTACCATGTAAACACCTCTAAAGGATTAACCTGTGAACCCTTATCATGAAGCAACAACTCCAAACTCAAATATGTGACAAGACATTAAAACATGAACACACACCAACTATGAAGATCAAAGATCTGCATGTCTTGTCAAGGCCAACTTAAGGCATGAAGTATGAACACCAAACCTTCTTATATGAACCCTTTGCATATGAACAACTCAATCATGATCAACCACACTTTTAATGTCCTGATGACCACAAAATGATCTGTGCATTGGACCCATGTGGACAACCTCTAAACAACATGACTCCAAGAAACAACACTTTGTTAAAACAATCTTGCATCATCATAACATAGAGCATAAGGTCTAACATGTGACAAAATTAACTCCTGATCAAACATATCCTAATCAAATGAGATATCCTGCCATATCTACATCATCATCAACTTAACACTTTTTTTGGCATTAATGACAATCAATCACCATCAATCTCCCCCTTTGTCATTGATGGCAAAACTCCATGATGCAATATCTTTTTCTCCCCCTTTTTGACATCTAATGACAAAGAGACAAATCTATTTGCTCCCCCTATGTTGAAGTACACAAACAAGTCACTGCTCATAAATATCACTGACAAGAATAACCATCACTGACGACTGTCCTGACAGAATGAAACATGTATTATAACAAAATACCACTTCTTGACACAACACCAAGATGAAAAATGAAGATGAAAAACTGACATATCTTTGCTTAACCAAATATCAACTCTTTTGATATGACACATATGAATTTGAACTCTATGCAAATATGTCATAAACACATCAATACACTTGATGAACCACATTGCAGGCAAAAATCATGAAGACTCCTCATCACACAATTCAAAACATAAGATGATATAATGACCACTTTTGATAAGACCTTTTCAAATCTTCAATGATAGTGACAACAAGATCGCTCAATCCTGCAGAAGAGAAATGAGAGAAGCCACACCACTAACTAGTACTTGTACAATACAATTATCATATGCCATTACTGATTCAAGACACACGTTTAACTGCCTCTGATCTGATTAAAGAACTTGATGAAATACAAGGCACCTCTAGATGATCATAACTTGAAGCACATACCTGAAACCACTTCAAAACTGGAACCACACAATTTGTATATACATCCCTGAAACATATTAATGATGAGAACCATCAAAGAAACATGTCAAGTTATCACATCAAGAACTCTTCCAAATGAGCATGACTTGACATCCAGTCCACCATCTTCTTTTGGTACTAACTCCAATCCACCTGAAGGATTCAATTCTCATGCAAGACACATAGCTCAAAAACACATGAACAAAATACATGAAGATTAACATCAATAACATTTGAATTGCAATATCCTGACAACTCAATCTTTGTGAGTACCAACATGATATAAACAAGATAAGATACTCAACCTCATCAATCTCTTTGTGCATTGAACTCTTTAACAACTTATCAACACCTTGTATGCATCATGAACCACTAAACATGTCACTGATCATGAACACCTATATTACTGACATACACTGGAACTCAATATCATCAGAAACTTCATTTCAAACATTATCAAGCAAGCATGATAAACAAAACAAGATCATCATATTGATAAACATCAACTAACCTCCTCTTGTAACTTCTTGGGGATAACTGATAGGACATGAACAACTCCCCCTCACATCATGCTATCTATTATGCAACTGATGATGTAACTTGTGCAAGATGCACAAGTTTAGGATTTGTACTCTTTTGTCTTTGTTTCTGCTTCCATACTTTCACAGGATTTTTCTTCCTCCAATCCTTTTCAGCTTCTATCCTTTTCAAACCTATCAAGTTAGGTGATACAATTCTTCCATACATTCTACAACTGTGTGCTTTGTGTCCAAGAGTGTTGCAATTATAACAAACTATGTTACAATCATAATCAAATGACTAATAGTACCTTTGAGCACTCATGTTAAGCTTCCATGCAGGATCATACCTTCTATGCACTTTACAATTTCTTTGCATGTGTCCAACATTATTGCACTTGTAACAAACAATATCAATACTCCTTCTACAATCAACTATTTTGTGTCCAAAAAGATTACAAGTATAACAATAACCATTAAATGAATAATTATACCTGTACATGTATGCTTGTTTTACTAGAGCATTTTTTTTAAAATTTGTTCTTTGATTGTGCATTTTGACAAACTCATCTTTGGTCTTCTCCTTAGCTTCACTCTTCCTTTTACCTTCTGTGGCAGCAACATGATGACTTAAATCAATCTTCCTTCTGGGAGTCTCTTTAGCTTTGGAACACTCTCCTTCATAATCAAATCTAGTTGTGTTTAGATGATGTTTCTATTTACCCAACATCTCATGTAGCTTGCTTGTGCTTTATTAAAACTCTTTATACTTCGTAGATAAAGCCTTGAGACAATCATACTCTTTTCTCAGATTGATAATATCACTCTCTAATTTCAGATTCTCAATCCTTCTAACTTCAAGGTCAAATTTTGAAACATCTTCTATCCTCTTAGCTTCCTCAACCTCTATCTTCAGATTGATAATCAAATTGTCTGAGTTATCAATTTGTGTCCTTAAATTTAAAATTTGAATACTGGCCTCTTCAAGATCAGAGAGTGCTTTGTCTTTGAAGTCTCTTTCTTGTTGTAGCTGCAACATTAATTTATGGTTCAACTTCTTATAATTCTTGAGTTCACTCAGAGCATATATGAGCTCTCCTTCCGTATCAATCTCACAATCTTGTTCATCATATTCCTGATCATTATCACTTATGATGTTAGCTTCTTTTGAAAGAGATTGGACCTCAACTCCTTCATGTGAATGTCTTCTGTCATTGTTATTCTTTTGAGATAACAAGTCCTCTTCTTTATCATCACCTTGATAAATTATTTTCAATTCTCTCCATATATCTAGAGCTGTAACACAATTCATAACTTTACAAAGAACATGATTAGATAATCTAGATAAAATAGCCTTCTTTGCAATGTCATTTTATTCATGAGCCTCTTTATGACTTGTATCATTAGGTGATAGAGAAGAAATAAAATAGCCATTCTCAAAATCAACGATGCTCATTTTTGAAGACAACCCCCCACGAAACTTGTCCGTTTCGTGAATCTACACTCTAAGCTTGCAAATCGAGACAAGATTCCCTTGATCTTGTGCAAAGTCATTTGACATTCTAGACAGATTTATGACGTTCCTTTGAAATCAATTTTTTGATATGCACGAAGATCGTAAGTTGTAAATCGGTAAAAAATGTCAAATCTTAGTCATTTTTTAAGTGTTAGCCAAATTTTTGTTTTATCATGTAGAAGCGGTGTTTTCAACCGCTATTACATATTTGAAGTTTGTTTTAATATGTAATAGCGGCATTTTTAGCTGCTATTACATATGTTGCGTTTTTGTTTGTTGTGTAATGGTGGCCCAATCACCTGCCGTTACATATGAGTGTTAACTTTGCCTGCCGGAACAGCCGAAACACCCACTCCAACAAGATCTCTGGATCTTTCAACTGGAGTGACATTAATGATCGCTCATGCTAGGTATTAATGGTTCAACTTCGATCTTTTAAATATGATGTTTAACTCATTGTCTCTCGTCATTTTCTCTATTCAAAACCTTCCCAGTTGATTATCGATCCCTTCCTCGAACCGTTGATTGCGCCAACAGCTGGATTCAAACGGATTTCAAGTGGCCATCTTCGCGTATAGGGTTTTTCCTTCCTTAACAGGTGAGTTTGTTAAATATCTTTCTAGGGTTTCTCTAAATGATTATCTGTAGTCTTTTTGTTTCAAATTTATCATTTATTTTGTTGCATTTCTATTTAAAATTGTCATTTTTGATTTGGTCTTTTGTGTCGAGTCCTAGATTTTCTGTGGTTTGTTTGTGCCCTAGGTTTTAGGATTGGTGAGTGAAGTCTTTACCACAAACACAGACCAAATTCTAGTTGGTAAAAACACTGACGAAGCATCTGATGTAATATCAGTGTTTGGGTGGCAATTCCCGCCGCCCTTACACAGAAGACTTGTTCATGCCATATGCAATGTCGGCTATTATCGCCGACCGAACACTATAAAGACTCAAGTGTTCATATCATATGCATTATCGATTAGAGTCGCTGCTCAAGTACCTTCAACATCAAATTTGTTCTACATGTAACAACGGTAATTCCCACCGCCCTTACACTAAAACTCGCATGTTCATTCCCCTACCCAAGCGACCGATACACCCGCCTGAGCATTTGTTGGCAACGAAACCCATTATATGCATAAGCGGCCGATACTACCGCCCAAACACTTCGAATTTTTGCTCATTACATGTAATAACGGTAATATTAACCGCTCGTGCATATCAAAAAATGAAACTTCCAAAATACATGCAGAAGCAGTGTTTTCCACCGCTCTTACACTTGATAACTCTCCCAACCTGCAATGGCGGCCAAATCACCCGCTCAAGCACATTTTCCTAATTTTTCCCAACACTGGAAAATTCTCCTTTCAAAGCTAGAAGCCCGCTTTTGCCTTCACCTTGATTTGCGCACCCAACCCCTTTAAACGCATGCTTTCCTGTCCATGATCATCAAAACGTAGTTGACCCAGTTTATCCAATTTTTCCCCTAACTGCGAGATCATGGCCTTTTGCAGTTCTCAATCAACGTTCGTGGTGTTCAAATTCACAGTTCTCTCTAGAGCTCATGTCAGAATCATCTCCGTCAAAGTCCAGAGCCATGAAGTACAAGTACCAGGGTGTCTTTCCAGTAATGGCAGTACAGTCAAACGTTGATGAAATCAGAGATACAGAAATTTGGCACGTAGACATGCCCAAGTTCATAGATAGAACTAAACAAGCAAATCCCTCCAAGCCTATGCAGAAAATCATTGACAGCAGTATTCATTTGGTTGCGTCATTTCTAGTCAGTGCACACAATCCTGAATTTGTTCTACAAGTGGCCAACCATTACAACAGGGACACTAGAGCTGTGACAGACTCACAGGGAAATGTAATCATGAGATTGGATGCAGAATTCATGGACAAAATCTTCATGTGTCCACCAATTGAAAATGTCAGGCGGATTGATTTTGCTCAGGGTCAACAAGACTATGATAATGATGTGGAATCTACTAGGAGGTATATAAAGAACAAATGGTTAAAGATTCCTAGGGCAACTTTGACCAGATGGCCAAAAGACCTTCACAGGAGTGATTTTGTGGAGGAAGTGTGTGATTTGATTACTCTCTTGAGTCGCATCAGAGGACTCCCTTCTGCTTCCAAATTTCAGGACTGGATGTACACTTACATCAAGGTGATTCTACAGGGTAACCAAAAGATATTCTGGGGTGACCAGATCAGCAATGCTTTGCACGAGCAACTGGTAAGAGTCAATACTACCTTAAAATTTTACATGGCCTCTTATCTTGTCTATGCAGCTGCAAGCATGAGGAACTTTCCAGGTTTAACCCAAGTAGGGGATAGGAGATTGGTCCCAGTATATGAATACTACCCCCAAATCACTCTGAAAGGGTCAATTCATCATTTTAGAAGAGTCAATGATGCTTTCTTCTCAGTTTTCATGTGCTTATGGGATGGTGAACTGGTTCAGAACAGAGTCTCAGATGAAGCCTGGTAGGTCGTAAATTCTTTTGGTTGCTTGTTCTTGCAATTTCCCACCTTTACATATCTTCGGGTAGGATCTTATCCTAGTTACCCTTACATGCTGCCATGGTATCCCAGCGATCGCATTGTTCTTATGGAGCTTTGTAGACAACTGATTGGGGTACACAACAAATAGATATAGCTTAAGAGGTCGGGGATAAAGTTTCCCATTGAAATTGGGAGGTACTCAGTTCAATCTACCAACAAAGCAAAGATAATTGACTCTGAGTTGCAGTTGGTCACCATGAAGACCTACAAGAAAAGAAATCATTTTGACTTCAGAAGGGTTCAAGATAAAATCAAGAGGAAGTCAACTTTTCATGTGCCAATGGTCGAAGACATATGGGCAGATCTCAGGACTCAAAATGAGATCAGAAAACTAGATTTCTACAGACTTCATCTAAGCCAAATTGAAGAACTAGGACTCGCTGATATTCCAGATGGAATGGAGGATGATGGGGATGTCCTAGATCACAAATATGAGGCAGAGAATGTTGAGGCTTCACCTCTCCTAGAGGTGAAATGGTCAGTCAAAGAGGAGACATCCATCAGGAAAAGATTCCAACCAATACTGGCAAACACCAACTTGTGGTTGGAAAGTAAGGGAATTAAGTTGAAAGAGTTCCTTACAGGGTCTGAAGAAGAAACACATGAGCAAACAGGTAAGAAGGTAGAGAACTGAACTAAAAACAGGAGTGACACCCCTTCCTCCTCCAAGATACACAAACCAAAGATCAAGTTTGTATCTAAGGGAGGAAAGAAGAAGGAAGCCACAGAGACTTCTAATGCCACTAAGTCAGATGTTGAAGATACTAATGATGATCAGATGGAAATTGAAGATGTTGAGACTGAAGAACAAAATGTTCAAAAGTCTAAAACAAAGGTATCTAATAAAGCTGAACAAGGTGAAGATGAAGATACAGAGGTAGAATGACTTGATGGTTCCCCTCAGACTCTAATGAAAGATCTTCCCTCTGAGACACAAGTTCTTACACCTCCTCCTCATGTTCCAGTTTCTGATAGTTTGCCAGTGATTTCAAGTGTTCCTCTTTCTCCAATTTTTGTTGTTTCTTCTAACAATACTCCTCCATCCATGAAAGCTAGCTTTGGAACTATTTTTGATTCTTCTGGTTCTATTCCAAGCTTATTTTCCCCATCTTTTGATATCGGGGAACAAACTATTTTAGAGAACCTTCTGGATGCTTCACAAAAGGTTGTTGATACAGGTGTTGTGTTTACCAACACAAGTCTAATTGTCACCATCACGGGTACAAACACGGAGCCAACCAAGCAAGTAATGGATCCCCCTCCAGCTGTTGACACTTCTATACTTCCTCCATGGCTATCTGCCTATACTCCAAAGAGGAAGAAGCAAGCCATCTCACCTGATGAGATTGACATTGAAAAGCTGTTGCTGGTGAAAGCAAGGAACCAGAAGAAGAAGCCTAAGACTGTTTCTAGGCTGGTCACTAAAAAGGGAATCAGATATGCCGAAATTGCCAAACCTCCTGAAGATGCCACGATTGATACTTTTGACATGAGTAATTATGTCATCTCAAGGGTTGAGCTTGGTAAAGTGACTCATGAGGGTGTCAAAGCAGATTTCCAGACCACTGCCAGTACCCTACTTGAAAAGTATGATGAAGCTAAGAGGGAGAAAGAGCAGTACAAAGAAAAAGCGGAACAACTAGCAGCTGTCCTTCAGAAAATAGTAAAGTCATCAGAGATAGTAGAACCAATGGCAGTGACAGTGGAAGATCCCTTGATACAGAAGGTTGAAAAAGCCCAAGCTAGAGGCAAGATAGTGGGGGATGTAGTGGAGCGGTTGTTGGCTCAAGGACGAGTTCTGTTAAAAACCACTGTGGAAAGGAAGGAGAAAATGGACAAAGCTAAAGCTGAGCTGGACAATCTGGTGGATCTACTTTCACAAGAGCTGCAAGATCAAGAAGAGAGCCTAGAAGAGTGGATAGATATGAAGAAGATCAAAATTAAGAATCTGATCACTATCGGGGTCATCACCAACAGGGAATCATATCTCAAGACCAAGGAGACTCTAGCTCATCGTATTTTCATAATAAAGAGTCTACTTGAAGATCTGTGCCAAGCTCAAGAAGCCAGCGAAGATAGTGATGTCACACTCCTACACTGGCTAGAAGAACTTCCTTGCACCTTGACAAGGGAAGATCATAGTTTCCTCACAGCACAGGAAATGATAAGTTCTTTTGAAGAAATGGTACAAAAGAAATTTGAAGAGGAAGCTCCCTCAGTGCTCTCAATGGATAGCCTATATGATCAACATTCGACTCTGGAGAACTTGAAGGATAATTTAGACAAGCATGAAAAGGCAATAAAGGCGGTGAAAGATTCAATTCTCTGAGCTTGCACCATCTCTGAAAACACAGCGAAGCCAGATGCATGCGAGATGTCAGTCGTTCAAACTATGTACCAGAACTTCCTGAGGAAAAAAGATGGAGGAAGCTAGTGCCTTAGCTTGTTTTTCTTAGATGTTTTGTAAATTGAATTTTGTTTTGGACATCTACACATGTAATTTTCCAAAATGTAATTACATGTGAAACAAGAGAAGTCATAAGTCAAATAGGACTCTCTTGTTGAATAAGTCAAAGTAGTTGTAGATTTCCTAAGTTTTCTCAAGGTCTTTCCCTATAAATAAAGGGGGCCTCTTTTGTAAATATTATCTTTTTTTCTATTGCAAGAAAACTCTGGCGAATTGAGAAGCAAATCAAGACTTTGTGCTTTTTGTGAAAATCAATATTCAAATACTTATCAATAGAAGAAAGCAAGTTCAATTCCAATCTTTGTCTTGGGATTATTTGTGTTGTGATAGTTTTGTTCTTACGTCTTGCTATCATAATCTTATTTGATAATAATTGAAGTGTGGAGTTTGTTTCAAGTGATTGAAGAGCGCTCTTAATTTGATTCTGATAAACTTTGTGTTATCAAATCAGCTGTGGGTTATATGTTCATGTTTGTGAGAATACAATAGTTTGGAGACTTTGTGCTGCAAGTTGTTATATTCGATTTACTTTTATCATCTTGAAGAGGAGTGAAGACTTTGGGCTGCATTCTACTTCAAATAGTTCCGTTTACAAGTAGTAAGTGAGGTAACAGAAAACTTTGTGTTTCTGTGATTTTGTGATAATTTATAAGTCTTATATCAAGAGTTTGAAGTATAAACATCCATTCTGAAAAAAGAGAATGCGATGAGATGGAACCACCACAAACATAGTTTTTAGTATACATAAATTTTATAAGTTTTTGGTTTGCAAACGTCAAGTAATTAGAGGGAACCTCCCCTTGTTGAGAGGAGAGACTGTGTCTCATCATAGCTGTGGCTGATATACCCATTTTGCCGTTAGTGAGTTAACGACAAAATATTCACCCAACAGACATTAAGCATTAATATGCACTTATTAAATGACATTAGTCATTGAACATTTAGAAACATAGACTCTTCTGCACCTTGAAAACCAACTGCAACATTATCAAATCAACATCAATTTTCATGTCAACACAAACTCCTGTAGATGATCCATGATACATGACATATAAAGTACTTGTTGACTCGTCAAGAAATCATCTCCATAGGTGACTATGAAACAACCCACCAAGTATCCTGAGACATGAAGGATATGAAATATGACATGAAACACCTGCTTTGAAGATCAAACCATTTTGTTCACATGAAGCCTCTTGTTGAAGCATGAACCCTTTGCATATGTTACCATGTAAACACCTCTAAAGGATTAACCTGTGAACCCTTATCATGAAGCAACAACTCCAAGCTCAAATATGTGACAAGACATTAAAACATGAACACAAACTAACTATGAAGATCAAAGCTCTATATATCTTGTCAAGGCCAACTTAAGGCATGAAGTATGAACACCAAACCTTCTTATATGAACCCTTTGCATATGAACAACTCCATCATGATCAACCACACTTTTAATGTCCTTATGACCCCAAAATGATCTATGCATTGGACCCATGTGGACAGCCTCTAAACAACATGAATCCAAGAAACAACACTTTGTTAAAATAATCTTGCATCATCATAACATAGAGCATCATGTCTAAACATGTGACAAAATTAACTCCTAATCAAACATATCCTGATGAAATTAGATATCCTGCCATATCTACATCATCATCAACTTAACACCTATTTGGCATCAATGACAATCAGTCACCATCAGAGACCTCCCCTAGCGTTTACCCACCCACTTAGATGTGTTGGCGTAGTCGGTTTGACCTCATGACTCGTGGAATGCAAAATTTTAGTCCTAGCACCTTTTGACTTTGTCGGTAGCTTACATCTCAGAACAACTAGGATGCTTGGCACACGAAACGAGACCTCCACTGGCATTTACTTTCCCACCCCAATGCGTTGGCATAGGCATTTCAGCCCCATAACAAGCAAAACAAAAGTATGGCAATTGGCAAGGTTGTGCCGAATGAAACTGAAGGATTTTGCAATAATGTATTTGATTTCGGCACAGTCAAATGGATTTGAGTTGACCAAAAATAAGAGAGGTTATTTTGGATGGACCCCACATGTACTTTTAGGTCTAAACAAAATGTTCCCACCCCGACGTGTTAGTACAGTCAGTTTGGCCCCACGATGAGCAGAACAAAAATTTTTGCACTTGGCAAGGTTGTGTTGCATGAAACTGAAGCATTTTGAAAGAATGCATTTGATTTTGGCACAAATAAATGGATTTGAGTTGACCAAAACTAAGAGATATTATTGTGGACATACTCCATGTGCACCTATAGGTCCAAATAGAACGTTTCCAACTGCCATAAATTTCAAGAACTACTCCGTCAAAGTTTGACAGTTTTTGCTCTTAGGAACTTAAGTGACTTTGCCAATAGCTTGCTGCCTTGAACGTCTGGGACACTTGGCCCATGAAAAGAGGCCTCCCCTAGCATTTACCAACCCACCCCAATGTGTTGGTATAGTCAATTCTATCCCATGAGCTATGGAATGCAAAATGTCACTCGTAGCACCTTTCCATTGCATGAAATTGAAGCATTTTGCAAGAATACATTTGATTTTGACATGGTCAAATGGACTAGAGTTGACCAAAACTAAGAGAGGTTATTATGGATGGACCCAACATGCACCTGTAGGTCCAAATAGATCATTCCCAACTGCCACAAATTTTGAGAATTGCTCCATCAAAGTTTGGCAGGTTTTTGGTCTTAGGGATCTTAAGGGACTTTGTTGGTAGCCTGCTGCCCCAAATGACTGGGACACTTGGTGCATGAAATGACACCTCCCCTAGCATTTACCCACCCACCTCGACATGTTGGTATAGTTGGTTTGGCCCCACGATGAGTAGAATAAAAAATATGGCACTTGGTAAGGTTGTGCTGCATGAAATTAAAGCATTTTGCAGGATTGCATTTCATTTCGGCACAGTCAAATAGATTTGAGTATACCAAAACTGAGAGAGGTTATTGTGGATGGACCCCACATGCACCTGAAGACCCAAACAGAACATTCCCTGATACCATGAATTTTGAGAACTGATCTATCAAAGTTTGGTAGTTTTTGCTCTTAGGATCTTAAGTGACTTTGCTGATATCCTACTACTGTAAATGACTGGGACCCTTGGCACATGAAATGAGACCTCCCCTAGCATTGAACCACCCACCCCAATGCATTGGCATAGTCAGTTCAGCCCCACGAGCTATGGAATGCAAAATGTCACTCTGAGTACCTTTCCACTACATGAAACTTAAGGATTTTGCAAGAATGCATTTGATTTTGGCATGGTCAAACAGACTGGAGTTGACCAAAACCAAGATAGGTTATTGTGGACAGACCCCACTTGCACCTATAGGTCCAAACAAAACATTCCCAACTACCATGAATTCTGAGAACTACTTCATCATAGTTTGGTAGTTTTTTGGTCTTAGGGATCCTAAGGGACTTTGCCGATAGCCTGCTTCCTCAAATGACTAGGACACTTGGTACATGAAACGAGACCTCCCCTAGCATTTACCCACCCACCCTAATGCGTTGGCATAGTCAGTTCAGCCCCATGAGCTACGGAATGCAAAATGTCACTCCTAGCACCTTTCCACTACAATACACATGTAATGAAACTTCAATACACATGTATGGATAAGGTGTTGAGGACACATATTTCATCCATTTCCTTTATAAATGATAGCCAGCTTACCCTTCAAAAGCTTGTGCATGGAGTATTTAAACATCATAATCTTTTTGGCAAAGTCTTAACATTTTCTTCTTTGATCAAAATGTAGTTGTTTTGCATATTGAATGCATTCTTATAGAGAAAAATAAGAAATTCCTTGCATGAATTAGCATTTTCAGCCTAGGGCTTGATAGTTTATGGTAGTGGAAAGAGTTTTGAGGCCCTCATGGTGTTGGATGTTCATATTTACTAGATCTTGTATGGTTTAAATGAAGAATTTCAATTGGGAGTTAGATATACTTGCATAAACTAATGGCTAGGGATTTGATTTGTTTCATTTGTATGAGTACAATCTAGTTTGATCATTGTACTTATGTAATAGGGCCGATATTTTTATCTTATTTGAGATGCAAGTATATGGAGATCAAGGTCTTATTACATTCAAGGAATTTTCTACAGGGCTGTATACAAGTTTATCAAACATGATTCACATATCTAGAGTCATTATTGGCAATCAATTGTTCATATGCAAGGCATTATCTTTGAATGGACTATTGTATTCCCCTGATATTATAGCCTATTAAGATTATCACAAAACTCATTAGGAACTTGAAGAATTCACTATTCCATCTAGGGTGATCATGGCTAAAATAGGAGTTGTAATTTTACATGACTAGTATGTTAAGAAAAACCAATACATATTATATCAAAGGGAGAATGTTACAACAGTCTTGAATGAAGAAATGTATTTATCTTGAGGCAGCCATCTCCTAACACTGTTGCAACATGTTACAAAAGGGTTTAATTCATTAATTGTGTCTATTCTTTGTCTATTCTTTTTGTGAAGCAAATGCAATTGACACGTGTAAAGACAAATTCCACAACCTTTGCTAGCATCCTCCCTATCTCTACCAAAATAGGATCTTTGGAAAAATGTATGGATAACCATCAAAGCATAAAGGATATATGAATTTTCTCACGCTGCCCTTGTAGATATGTATGCAAAGTGTGGAAGCATAGACAAGGTATGTGGACTGTTTGATAGAACACATGATTTTTGGCTTTCATTATGGTTTATCTTACTACTCATTCTTGGTGTGTACTTCACTTGAAGTTATCATGAATATGTTTGAGGGCTTGTATTCTTCATGGTGAAGGCTTGGTTGTGGTGAATTTTGTGTAATATTGAGTCTTCTACTTGTTTCTTCTCTTTGGGTACTATGACCCTATTACATGGTTGGATTCAAGTGGGTTCTCAAGTGTAACTTCTTTGGGTTGATTGTGTTTTACAATAGTGGTAAAGGTTTGTGAAGGTGTTTGTGAAGTTGACTGTGATGAATATTATGTAGGTTTTATTTTGAATGGTGGAAAAGGGTTTGGTTTCTTGAGAAGTATTATATATTTGGACTTTATCTTATGAGCATTAAAAGGTGAAGGTCAATGGTATTGTGTTAGTCATAGTGACAATCCATAGAGGCTTTATTAATGTGCTTGGAATGAATTTATAGATGATGGTAAAGAAAAATGTAGAGTGCCTTCTAAAATGACTAGTTTTCTCTTGAATATTGTTGTTGTTGTTAGTTCCATGTGTACAGTCTCATTGATAAGATGTGTTGTTATTAGCCCTTAAGAACAAAGTGAAAATGCTTTACTTTGATTGAATATGTGGATAGCAATTATATATGGGCATATGAGAAAAATGTTACCTTAATAAATTTGAAATATTTGCAAGGGATATAGGATAGAGTTATGGCTTTATTGTAACTCTAAAATGATTTTTAAGGAAACTCTTATTTATGGAATTGTTATTGTGTATATTTTTGCAATAATTAAGGTCAAAGTATATATGTTGCAATAATTGCAAGATATGCACAAAATGGATTTATTGATAAGGATTTAGAAACTTTCAAGCAAATGCAATTGGCAGGTGTAAATCTAAATTTTACAACCTTAACCAACATCCTCCCTGCCTATGCCAAAATGGGATTTTGGAACATGATATGGACATCCATCAAAGCATAAAGGATATAGGAATTTTTTCAAATTTGTTGTAGTTGCAACTACCCTAGTAGACATGTATGCAAAGTGTGGAAGTGTAGACAAGGCACGTGAACTATTTGGCAGAACACCTTAAAGAGTACCATCTCATGGAATGCAATAATTGCAAGATATGCACAAAATGAATTTGTTAATAAGGCTTTAGAAGTTGTTGTCCTATTTTCCTCCCCAACCAAATTGCCCAAATCCATAAAATCTCTAAGTCTGTTTCCCCCTTAGAAATGCAAGGAAAAACATCCAGAATTGACTAAGTCCCAATAACTTTGAGTTTTCCTTGTGTTTTCTAACTTTTTAGAGTTCAGAGTTCTGCCCTCTGTCCTTTCATCCTACACCGTCTCCAAACTCCACCCTTTCCTTTGTAAATTATTCTAAGTATGGAATTCCTTTTAGACCTTAGAAGTCAGACCTTCTTTCTTCCTCCTTCGTTCCCTTTTGGAAGGAGAAAGGTGGAAAGTCTAAATCCTGAGCTTCAATCCTTCCCCTTTGAAAAATTGACTAAGTATTTTAACTTTTTCAAAGTTTTAGACTTCGACTTTTCCTTCTTTCCCCTTTCTTCTTCGAAGGCGTAAGGTGGAAGGACTGAGGCCCAACCCCCTGATAGATGTTATATATACTAAGGCATTCTACCATTTTGCAGAACCTTTTGGGTGGACCCCACGACGAGATGGTAGAACCATGGAAGGTAGACACCTCATTTCACTTGCCACCTCATTTCACTTATATTTCACAGAGGCTATTACATTCATTAGGCCTTGATTTTGCTCCCTGCAGAGCTACGGAATGCTGCCACATGGACAAAGAGAAAGCAAAAGGTGAAATGAGTGGGGCTCGAGCTCTGACTCTTTCTTCAAGAAATAATGGTAAGTGTTTCAAGCTTCAAGAATCAAACCTTCCTTCTTCTTTCTTCTCACTAAAGGTGAAAGACGGAAGGCCCGAGCTCTAAACTCTGCCAAAACTTTGAAAAGGTCAACTAAGTCTTTGACTTTTGGGGTTTAGACTTTCCTTCTTCCTCCTCTATGAAGGTGAAAGACAAAAGGCCCAAGGCCTGAAGTCCACTTATAATGTAATACTCATTTACAAAGCAGAGCTTGGGGAGTGGACTTTCTCCTTTCCTTCTTCCCTCCTAGAAGGATGAACACTGAAGGCCTAAGGCTCAAACTCTGACAACTTCCACAATCTTTAGAAATGAAGGAAAAGAAGCCAAATCAAGAATCCAACATGATCATACATGATGAAATATTTCTTCCAAGGTAGGAATACAATCTAGATAAAAGTCAAACATCCAACTCAAGTTGGAAAATTGCGGTTGAGTATTTATGGTTGCAAAATGTGGTTTTAGGCACAATTTTCCATCACAAATATTTGGTCAACCACTTCTTGGAGATATTCTTATGCATTTATGTCAAGACAATCATATTTTCTTCTAATATTACTTTTGTAATATATCTCTCATAGGCCCATGGGCGCATTCATTATAGTAGGTAATGGTGCTTCATTATAAATGCTATATAAGGCATGAAATGTAATGTATTCAGGTTGTTGGCTTTTTGGTCTAAAAACCATATCTATTTTCAATTGTAACCATGCCTCTTTGAGAATCAACATCATATTTTTGGCTTTTCATGAATTATTCTTTGCTCTGTGTATTTTCTATTTGATCTCCATCTATGAATGCTTCTTTCCTCTTGGATTTCATTTAGTTTTCTTTACCTTTGTAAGTAGTTCATGATTTGTGTATGCTGGTCTGTTGTCTATTGTTATTCATTGCATACATGGTTATTTTGTGGGCCTACCAACATTCAAACTTGGTGTATCAACCCCTTTCATTTTTAGTTCATCCCTCTTCCCCTTTTCCTCAATGGTGCATAGATTAGGTTTAGTCTTAGGAATAGCTGAATCTCCCATTCAGCGAAGGAACTTGCCTCTCTCTAGAGATTTGGCCTCCTTGTAGGGTCCCATACCTAGAGGTCATCTCAATGTTTCATTGGATTGTTGGAGCCCTAAAAGCCTTCAACACAGGGTACAAATCCATGTGACAACAGTTTCTAGCACGCTAGGTGGGACTGTGAGCAATCTAAATCAAGAATCGAGAAATCTTCTCAGTACTCTACATCTTGGCCAAATTTTCATGCAATTGGCAACTCTACAACCTCCTAGTTTCTGATCAGTACCACCTTTTATGTCTGTAAAAACAAGGGCATCTTCATGAGGTAACTTTCGATTCACTAAATTATATACTACTACTTCAAGGAGAAGGAATAGAAACCCTATTTTACCTCATCCAAGAGGCCAATCTACACCTCTTCCTATTAGGGCTCAACATACAAGTAGAGGCTTGCATATTCCTATTTTAAATATGTATATCCACATTATGGCAAGGAATTTGCCTTTTGTTACCTTTCATGGAGGTAGCCCTTTAGATTTGGCTACATATAATGATATACCAGCTATAACCCTAAAGAGTGTTTCACCCTTTACAGGTGATGGTTCTATAACCCCTGCCAAACACATCAAAGACATATCCAATGTGTGCTCAATCTATCATATACAACATGAAGATGTTGCAGTCTGGCTCATTGTCTCAGCTTTTAAAGGGAGATCTCTTCAATGGTTTAGGATCTTGACCCTTGCTTCAATACATACTTGGGACAAGTTGGGAGAATCCCTCCACAATAATTTGGAGAGAGGGCAGATAATGTTTCATTGTTGAAGCAACTGACAACAATCAAAAGAGTTCCAAGTGAGATGCTGGCAAATTTTAATTTCAGATTCTAGAGGATGTGGGAGAGAATTCTAGCTACCCTCATGCCATCTCCACAAGGTGCTTTGTTGTACTTTTTAAGAGCTTTAAATTCTAATATTGCAGTGATGATGCAATCCATGGGTGTTGAAACCCTAGCTGTTGGTTATAAGATAACCCCAAAAGCTGAAAATTGTCTAATACAGGTTGGGAAAATTACTTCCAGACCTCTTGTACCCCTTTTTTCAGAGTTGCCTTCATCATCCCAACAACCCATTATTGCTCCCATTCCAAAGCCTAAAGCTTCCACGTCCTCTCTTTCTCAAGAAGAGAGTGATCTTAAAACCCTAATGGCCAATTTTTTCCAACAAGATAAAGCATTGCTATTCAAACTGCCCCCAAAACCCATCAAAATTATAATTAGGGGTAGTCATCCAATCAAAGTTAAAATCAGGAATACAATCCCAATAGAAACCAAAACTAGAATCAAGGTCACCAACAAAATAGATATCAAAATTATAACCTAGCTCAGCCTTTACAAACAGTCTGGCTTATCCAACAGATCCCAGTTGTGAATCTAGCTAGGGCTCTAGTCCCTACTGAGAACAATCTGTCCTAAGAGGTAGATTAGTGCTACCCCTACAACCAACCTCGTAATCAATCCACTTGTGCTTTTGGAGCACAAGAAAGGGCTTTAATGGTGCAAAACTTTCATACCCAACATGTGGCATTATTAGAGGCAGCCAATAACAATCCTGAGGTATCAAATGAGACTACCTCTAATGCCAATATGATGGTATGGACTGTAGAAGACTGTTGTGCTATCAATCAACCCATGGATAGTGTTGTTATATCCATTGTAGATAGCATCAGGGGAAAAAAGAGCTAGTTGGAGGCCATCCCCCTGCCTACTATGTTACAAAAAGAGCATGTTTCAAAGGCAAAAGTGGCTAGTGCCACAATTCTGATTCAAAGCAGCAAAACTGCTGCTACAAAAGAAATTCTATCAAGCTCAAAAGTTCCCAAACAAGATATAGATCAATCAAAGAAGGGAACATGGATTCCCTCAATGTATAAGGTAGCCACTGTTCCACTAAATATTGTGGAATAGATGAAGAAAACAAATATCAATGTCTCAATGTGTGAAGTAATGTCAATCCCCTCTTAGAGAGATCTATTGCAAGAAGCACTAAGGCAATTCCCATCAGTTGAATCAGTAGCAACAGACTTGTCAGCAAAACAAAAAGAAAAGATCCCTAGCAGTCTTGTGCAACCAAGGGAAGAACAAGTAAGTGCAACTAAGAAGCCATCCCCTTTCTACTTGTCCTTAATCATTGGAAAAGTTTATGCACAACTGTATGACTGATTCAGGGGATAGTGTTTTAGTCATGCCCAAGAAGATAGAAGATGCATTAGGCATCAAATATACCCCTATTTCATCAGGAGTATTACAATTAGATGGCACCTCTGTAAACACTATAGGAGTGATCAAGGGACTGGACTTGACTCTACATGCATGTCCAAATCTGACTTTCAATAAAGACATTTTAGTCATTGATCTTCCTCCCTTCTTTGCCATTTGTTTATCAAGAGACTTTGAAGCTAAAATAGGTGGCTACCTTTCTTCTAACTGGTATCATATGCTATTGAGAACCGGATATGGCATAAGGTTCACCATCAAGACTGAACCAATTTCAAATTGTCATGTGGAGAACTATGACCACACCCTGGTGAACCCACATGTTATGATTCAAGGTGAGGAAGTGCAAGACTCAAAGTCTATTGAGGAAGAATCTTCACCTCCTCCTACCCTTGATCTCTTTCTTGATGAGTGGGTAAGGGATCATTGTAATTTTGATCCTTATGATACCATTGAGGCAACTAATTTGGGTACCTACACAATCCATGAAGGGGATTCTTCAATCTCTTCTATACTTAAGCCAGATGATGGGCCAGAAATGGAGCTAGTGAAGGGGTTTTACTAGTCTCTTCAAATGGTAAGAAATTGCATTTTGCTCATAGATTACATTTTTCTTGCACCAACAATGTAGTAGAGTATGAGGCATTAGTTCATGGTTTGCTAATTGTTGAGAAGAAAAATATCAAACATTTGGAGATCTTTGGGGACATTGAGTTGGTTGTTCACCAAGTCAAAGAAAAATGTACTACAAAAAACTAGCTTCTAAGAGCTTACAGACATAGAGTTTGGGGCCTATTTGAGAGTTTTGATGCTCTCAACCTACAGGTAGTCCTAAGAAAATTAAATTCAGAGGTTGATCAATTGGCAAAAGTGGGGGTCCAATTTTCTCCACCTGTAGATTTGTTTCAGGGCCCTGATCAAAATGTGAAAATGGTAATATGGCCCTCTATTCCTGATAATAATATTCAATGGTAAATTTTTGATAGAAATGAGCAGATTGCTAGCTTCATTAAGAATGAATTAGAGTTTTCTTCCATGGTGCAACCCAGGCTATAGGAAAGCTATGGTGACCAAATCATCCATCTCAAAACCAACAAGTTGCCCAAGGGTTTAGTCACTCTTGAGGCCATTTTTAGCTGTGATGACGAGTTTAGGGGTGAAAGAAAGAATACGACTTTCCAAAGGGGAGATTACCATAACGTTACTGTCGCCCAAGACAAAGAGTTATTGCTGGGAAAGGTATGTGGTGAAACTAAACAACAATATTTTATATGCCTTTCTCATAAATACAATGATGTTCTAGCATGGACATATGAAGATTTGAAAGGCTTCAACCTAGATGTTTCTCAACATGCTATTGATCTAGATCCAAATTGCGAGCTAGTCCGCTATAAGCAGCGACCTATAAACCCAAAAATCATGCCACTTATGAGACAAGAGCTTGCAAGGCTCATCCAGGCAAGGATCATCTTCCCCATTTAATATTCTACTTGGGTTGCTAATCTAGTGCCTGTGAGGAAGAAAAATGGTGAAATAAGGCTCTGTGTAGATTTTAGAGATCTAAATCAGGCCTCTTTGAAGTATCATTATGCTCTACCTTCTATGGATCAAATTTTGCAAACTGTTGTAGGGGCAAAGATGTTTTCACTGCTTGATGGCTATAACCAGATCTTTGTCAAAGAAGAAGATAGATTCAAAACAACATTCACAACCAAATGGGGAACCATGGTGTAAGCAAAAATGCCATTTGGTTTGTCTAATGTTGGTGCCATATTTCAGAGGGCAATGGATATTGCCTTCAAAGGTTTTATAAACAAGTTCATCCTAATTTATCTAGATGATATTATAGTCTTCTCCAAGAAGGGAGAAAATCATATGGAGCATCTGGAGAAAGTCTTCTAGAGATGCAGAGAGTTTGGGGTGTCTCTGAACCCTAAAAAATGTATTTTTGTTGTTGCCCAGGGTAAGCTGCTGGGCTATATAGTATCTAAAGACGGGATCTCCATAGATCCTAAAAGCACATTAGCTCTTCTTTCTCTTCCTCTACCTGCTCATAAAAAAGCTTTACAGTCTTTTCTGGGGCAAATTAACTTTGTTAGGAAGTTCATTCCTAACTGTGCCAGCTTAGTGAAGCTTCTAACCCTTATGCTTAAGAAAGATCCAATCCTCAGATGGACTAAGGGAAAGATGGCTTTGAAAAGATCAAAGAAGAGATTCCCAGGCTCCTACTCTCATGAATGCAAATTATAAGGACTTCATCATTTATGCACATGGAGGAGAGAGTAGTATTGCCTTTGTCCTGATGCAGCAAAATGAGAAAGGAATGGAATAGCCTTTGGCCTTCTTCAGTCAGACCTTAAAGGAGTATGAGGTTAGATACAACCCCATGGATAAACAAATATTTTCCATTGTTAGAGCTTTGAAAAAATTTAGATATATGCTGGCAAATAATCATATCAAAGTTTTAGTTTCTCATCCTAGTGTGAGAGATTATATAATGGGGATTGAGATTAGTGAAAGGAGAGCCAGCTGGGTCACTAAGATCCTAGAATATGATGTGATCATCCAAGCCACTAAGTTGATTAGAGGTAGAGGATTGTGTGAACAGCTAGATTAGACTTCTATAGATGAAGTGAGTTCATCTTACCACTTGAATGAGGAGCAACCTACAACTAAGTCATCAGCTGTGAATTCTTGGACAATAGATATGGCCAAATTCCTATCCACTGGTGAGTATCCTTATGGATTGGACAAAACTAAAAGAAGACACTTTAGGCTGCAGTCTATCCCTTATGCTTTGGTAGAGGGTGTTCTCTTCAAGCAAAATCTAGAAGGACTCTTACTGAGGTGTATAGAAGAAGATCAAATTGATAGACTTCTCAGTGAGTTTCATGCTGGCTCAATTGGTGGCCATTTCTCTGCTAGAGCTACAAAAATGAAAATAATGAGGACAAGTTATTTTTGGCCCACATTATTCAATGATGCCCATGTATGGGTAAGAAAATGCAAAGAGTGTACTCTCTTTGTTGGAAAGAAAAGATTAGCAACACTTTTGCTCCATCCTATTCAGGCAAATCATCCCTTCTCACAGTGGGGATTAGATTTCATTGGCATGATAAATCCCACTTCCAATGTTGGTCATAGGTGGGTTTTGACTGCAATAGATTACTTCACCAGGTGGGTTGAAGTAGTCCCATTGAAAGAAGCCATGGAATCAGTAATCATGGATTTCTTGGAAGAAATCATGACAAGGTTTGGAACTCCTCAGACCATTATTATTGATAATGCAAAAGCATTTGCTAGTTTTAGAATTGCTGATTGGGCTCCTAAATACATGTTCTTTAAGACTTCATCTAATTATTAACTCCAAGGTAATGGCTTAGATGAATCTACAAACAAGAGTGTAATCAGAATTCTAAAAATGACTATGGAAACAAACCAGAGGCAATGGCACAATAAGATCAAATTAGCTCTTTGGGATAATAGGATCACTTATAAGAGAGCCATTGAAAATTCTCCTTTTTGTCTTGTGTATGGAAGAGAGGCTAGATTGCCTATATCTTTGGAGTTTCTTACATTAGAATTGACTTAGTAATTAGAACTAGAAGGAGAAGATGCAAAGTCTTCCATAATTTTTGAATTGACTGAACTAGAAGAACAAAGACAGTCAACCATGGCTACATTGGAAGAGCATCAAAGGTAGACCAAAATGTATTTTGAAAAGAAGGCCAAGGTTTAGAGCTTCAATGAGGGTGATCTTGTTCTGAAGTGGGATGCTGACAGAGCCAAACTAGGAGGCCACACTAAGTTTGATGCACTTTGGAGTGAGCCTTATATCATCATCAACTGCAAGCAATCCGATGCTTTCATTCTTTCAAAGTTCGATGGTGAAGTTCTACCTATCTCAGTCAATGGGATCCATCTCAAACCTTATTCTTAAGGTTGTTCTGAGATTCGGTCATATTGTTTTAGTTTATTGTTGTTTTAGTTTTCCTTTCCCTAAGTGCCTTGCATTTGTTGTATTGTCATTAGGAGAATGTACTCCTTTTTTCTCTTGTGGTGTTGTTTTGAGGCAGGTTTCAACTGTTCCAAAATGTTTCAGACCTTTGACTCTATGCTCAATGGATGCTTAAGGCCATTGGTTCCCTTTCTTTAGTAGGCAAACACCCTTGAGAAGTCACCAAAATGTTGTCCTATTTTTCTCCGCAGCAAAATAGCCCAAATCCATTAAATTTCTAAGTGTGTGTCCCCCTTAGAAATGCAAGGATCATATGAATCTTCCTTGAGGTCTGCACCTTGATTCATTCATTTGCGGAGGAGTGCCAACTGCTTAAGGTTGGCCTATTTGTTCTTCACGTTACATCTCTTTTATTGGAGTTTGTAGCCTTCCTTGGCTAATGCAGAGGATTTCTTGAACTTGGAGATGATATATATAGATCTCTAGGATTCATAGGAAAGGAGTTAGTTCAATTGGTAGTTCTATGATATGAATTAGATAGCTTCAGTTAGATATTTTGTGCTTCAAAGCCATATTTGTTGTAACTGGAATTTAGACCTGTGAGCCCTAGTTTGTAAGCCCACATGTTGCTGGCATATAAGCATTTTGAATCTATGATATATTGAGCAAGTGAATCATTCTTTGCATTCTATATTGGAGTTGGTTCCATTGTGTTTACTCTTGCTACACGGACTAGACAGTTCATTATGTGAACCTTCCAACTGTGACTGCATCAAGTGGTATTATAGCAAAGTTTGAATATATTGTGCCTTACACACACACCCCATTTTATCAAATGGAGACCCCTTTTTTTCTGGTTTTGCTTGAAGCATTGGCTTAGTCTCAGTCAGTTCCTTTGAGGTGATGTTCAAATTGCAAGGTTAAATTTTTCCACATATGGGTCAAACTAACATGGATCAGGTGAAAACATGATTGATTCCTTAGGAAGTTGAGTCCAGTTAGGATAAGTTCCTTTTGCCATCAAATCCTAAGGATTTAAAGGCCTTTTGCACTAAAACCATTTGTCACTACACTTTGTTTCGATATCTGGTGACACTGGATATCCACGCCAGCATTTAATGAACAAGCCTGCGCTAAAAACCTAAGACACCAGACTTGCACTAAAAACACCTTTCACTAGACATGTTTGGTGACCAATGAAATCTCCGCTTATCCCATGCCACTTGAAAACCCCGCCAATGGGCACTTAAGTCAATTGTGCTAAAGTAAGGGTGACCAAATTTAAGTCAATATTGTCTCTCTCCAGATATGTCAGATCTCTATCAAAATCTCCACAAGCTCTAGCCAACCCTGAAAGCCCTGCAAAGTGGTGAGTGTGGGACACACTGTCGCCATACTCTGTCATTAATGGCATGATAAGCTACAATATAAAGGTTTAAGATCATTTATAAATAGTTCATTTTACATTCAAAATCCTTATTTTCTTGAGATCTACAATCACCAAGTGATCTGCAATAGTTTGTGGCAATCTGGACTATTTTTTGAGCTCATTTTTTTCAACATGCCTGATTCTTCCTCATCTCTAATTCTTCAATTCACAGGTTAGTGTCATTAAACTTGTTTTTACATTGAAATGTCAGGGCTGAAGGGTTTAAATTTGGTTTAATCTTTCATAGTTGAAATCTTTGTTTGAGTTTTCATTGAAAATCATCAGCTTTTAGTTTTAATTTAGGGTTTTGTTTGAAATTGGTGTGTATATTCAATGTATATATGTTGTGGTTCAAGTTTTCTGTCATGGGTATAAATGTTTCACAATTCAGTGACCCTCAAAATCACCAATTTCAAACTTGGATGAAAATCATACATTGAAATACATTTAAATCTTAGAGAAAAATTAACTTAAAATACACTGTAATAGACACTGGGCATCCTTTGCATGAAAAAGTGACCTCATTGAACATATCCTATAATCGCTAAAAGCTCTACAAACCCAATCCTAGTCAGTTTCCTGTAAAATGAAGTGATGAGAAACTTAGCGCGTGAATTCAATCTTAACATATTTGCGCTAAAAAGTACCCTTGCTAGATATATCCTCCCATAACCTAAATCCCTGCCAACTCAAAATGAGGATAATAATAACCACTTTGCGCTAAAACTCACCGTGACATGACTTGCACTTTAATAAGACATCATTGGAGATATCCAGTAAAAGGCAAAAGTTCTGCTAGTCCTATTAACTTTCAAAGCCCCACAAACTTAAGTACTCAAAACTAACGCTAAAAGACCCCGTCACCAAACCAGCGTGGAAATGCGCTATCACCTAACATATCCAATAGCACCTGATAGCTTCGATAATCTCGTGTCCATTTTCCCTGCTAAAGTCTTAATCCAAGCTTGCGCTAAAAGTAAAGATCACTGCGGTTGCACTAAAATGTCTCTCATAGGACACATCCCATGACCTTATGAATTCCTGCTCATCCTGTCAAGCTATAACCCCCTGCTAAAAGACATTACATACTTGTTGTGCTAGAATTAGTGCTTCTGGATGCATCTCGTGACCCGCCAAAGTCCCGTTGATCCTGTGATAGCCATGTTGGTTTTTTTCCCTGACTGGATGCTCAGTCCCAAATTTCCCTACAAGGTAGCCATTAGTGATCAACGGGATCTCTGGGCCAGGGGCCAATAGTGTAGGAGATAGACTCTATTTTTATCTCCTCTTCTTCTTCAGGCTTTGCAAAACCTAGGGGGGTATTCCCTATTCAACACCCATGAGAATATCTTGTGGGTTAGCCTGGGATGTTGACACAAAGCAGATAAATCCTCCTGTATGAAGACCAAAACTGTGAGATAAGTGCAAAGGGGCTAGCTTTGGGCTTATGTTTAGTTGTGAATCAGAGGATCTTGGTCCCAAACTACTTCTATAGTCCTAAAGGTTGTTTATGAAGTTTGATTTTGATTTTATGTGTTTGGATGCAAAACTAGGACCTGGTATGTAATCTCAATGCAGAGCTAGATTGGTGCCTATCCAGGGCTTGGAGTTAGTAGACATACACCTGTGAATGATCAACATGAACACAATAAAACTGGATTTCAAGGGGATTTGTGTGATATCTACCTTACAAATATCTCCCAATACAGAATATTAAGTTATCTCTACTTATGGCATCCCTATTGCAGTATATCTTTCCCAACACTTAATCTAAAAATAATTTAATCTACCCCTTGAGCAGAAGTTGAAAGATCAAGCATTCAATATAGGGGTTCTATATTCTAGAATACAAGACACCCCTTAGATATCTAGATTCAGAAGGACACATGCAATACTGGAGACAGAATTAACAGAACACATGCAAATACAGCATTACTCATATAAAATCAATCATGAAATCAGTAGATTCATGCATGAGACATACAAAAGGAGATACATAAACTCACAAGACCTCCTGCACAGAATAGCCAAAACTAGTTGTATTTTATTACAGAGCTAGATATGTCCAGTTTTCAACAACCACTAATGAGAAACACAACCTGCTATATATAGCAAGAAGGTACTCCACGTTAATAGTACATGGTTGACTCAAAAATCCACCAGATACATGCATAGCAAGAAAATGGCGCTCAACGCATTGAATGCAGCAGGTGGGAGAGGGGACAGGAGAGGTTCTCGAGCCATGCGCCGCTAGCCATGGATGTACAACTTCAATTAGGTACTAGATCTATCCATGCTATTGCCCATACCTCTGCAACAACCGCCATTAATGTCCATCTACCGCGCAGCCATCGGGAAAAACATCAAATAGTGCATCGCAACCGTTTCCCGCCAAGATACCTCATCATGATATTTGAAAATATGCAGGATCGAAATATCCCACATGCACCCCGCGGCGACCCTTTTAACACTTTATATATTGGGCTGTTAACATATATGATGTCAGTGCTTTTGCTCCCGACGGCACCAGCCTAGACCTTCATCATCATCCTCCTCCAACATGATATCTTGCCGCTTGAAATATCACCTTGACATCAGCAGGCCTCAGCACCATATGTAAAAAAAATCACCCTGACGTCAGCATCACCCGCTGAGCTCATCTGGATAATTCATGTCACCTTGATATTCACCTTGTAGAAAATATCAGCCTGATGACCAACCTTGCCTTCATGTGAAAAATTGCCTGCATGATAATCGCCTTCATCAGCACAACCTAATGCATCAGAGAAAGATCCTCCTGCCTTGCCGATACCAAATGTCTGGCCGATGAAAATCCTGCATGTCCACAAAAATCTTGATGACGTCACCGTCACATCCGTATACTGCGCACTTC
This sequence comes from Cunninghamia lanceolata, assembly GCA_027924645.1. Classification (NCBI taxonomy): domain Eukaryota; kingdom Viridiplantae; phylum Streptophyta; class Pinopsida; order Cupressales; family Cupressaceae; genus Cunninghamia; species Cunninghamia lanceolata. The sequence continues at coordinate 316,562 of BSBN01001313.1, forward strand.
CACACATCCGGTTGACATCAACAGCATTTCACCTGAAGGATATCACCTTGATAATCAAACATCCTAATGACATCATCATCATATCTAGAGCTAGGGTGATATTCTTAAGATAGCCCGATATTGAGAATATCATCCTGCAGGGAAAAAGATGAAGGCAAAGGTCAAGCGGATAGAATATGATGACCTCCATAGGATATCCAAACACGATGATAAATGACCCTTGCAAGAAACATCAGGGGGATGTCTGGGAACATGATGATGATGACGATGACCCCCTTGCACAAATATCCTGATGATGCTACAAAATAGTGATAGGGTCCAAGACTTAGAAATTTCATGAAAACCTGGGAAGGTGCCTACAAGCTAATAACCTAGAACCTGATAAATGATGCAGGCACCAATAGTGGCTCCGATTGGGGATGTGCACGCACAAGGCCGCAGTGAGAACCAGACCTCCGGGTAGACCAGACAAAACACAAAGAAGCACCAACTGTACAAGATATTTACAATATACACATACTTTTACAAATATGCATAGAGGCAGATCACTTATGCAAAATAAAACTTGAGGAATTGACCATGCACAAGCAATTCCAGCATCTCACCATTTAGGGCCTAGAGGATATAAGAATCCTCCCCATGAGTATTGCAAACTTAATATGGGCCCATCCATAAGGGTTCAAACTTTCCATGTTTGCCCTTATCCTGACTTCTTGCATTCCAGATGAGCACCCAGTCATTTATCTGGAACTTCCTTTCAATAGCTCTCCTATCAAATAGATACTTCACATTTTGTTGTTTCTTGAGATTGATTTGGTGGGCCTCCCTTCTACTTTCATCCAGTGCAACCAGCTGGTTTATTCTTTCTGTCATGGAGTCTTCAATCTCCTCATCATTCTCTTGGATGAACTTGTAAACTGGCAGGAGATTGTTTACAGGCATCCTGGCCATGGCACCATATACCAGCTCAAAAGGTGACCTACCAATAGCTTTTTTCACTGTCACCCTGTTAGCGCATAATGCCAACTTTAACTTTGAATCCCAAGCTCTCTTGTTCTTATCCACTATCCTCTTGATGATCTTCATGAGGCTCTTATTACTTGATTCTGCCTGACCATTTCCTTGTGGGTGGTATGGTGATGCATATGATAAATTTATCCTATATTTGTTGCAAAAATCAACAAAATCTCCAGATCTGAAGCACATAGCATTATCTGTGACCAACTTGACTGGTACTCCAAACCTGATGATGATATTCTCTAGTATGAAATCCATCACCACCTTACTTGTAGCTCTTTTAGTTGGAATAGCCTCAATCCATTTGGTAAAGTAGTCAGTAGCTACCAAAATCCAACTATGTCCCCCACTTGACTTTTCTGCAATCTCCCCTATGAAGTCAATTCCCCATTGCTGAAATGGAGTATCCACAGTTATAGTTCTAAGGGGCAGTGCACCTTCATATCTTAACTTTCCTGAGAACCTTTGGCAAGGATCACATTTCCTTACCAGCCTTTGTGCATCTGAAAAGAGAGTGGGCCACCAATATCCTGCCCTAAGGATCCTATGAGCTATTGTTTGGGCAGTATAATGTCCACCACACACCCCTTTATGCATGTCATTCAAAATAATGTTAGCTTCATCTTCATCCACACATTTCAGCAGCACACCATCAGGGTTCTTCCAGTACAGCTCACCTTGAACAATAGCATACCTGATTGCATGTAGTTTTAATGTCCTCTTTTGACTATCATTGAAATGGGAAGGACAATTCAGATTTTGCAAGTAATATATGATGTCCTTATACCATTCAAACTTTGATACATTGGCATTCTCATTCTGGACTACATTGACTTGGCATGCTTCCAAGTTTGATTGTGCCATCATCTTGGCTAACCCTTGTCCCCTTACCAACTTGGTAATTTGTATCTCTATGTTGAATTCTTGTAGTTTGTTTATCCATCTGTACCTTCTTCCAGACCTCCTGCTGAGTGAAGATGTCCTTGACTGCTGCATGAGGCACATATGCAATTATCTGGGATCCTACCAGATATGGCCTGAAACTCTTGACTGCTCTGACTAGTGCATATGCCTATTTCTCCATGATATCATACTTTAATTCAGAAGCTTGTAAGGACATACTGAAGAAAGCAATGGGCTGCTCAAAACCATCATCATTTTTCTGTAGTAAACATGCAGCAATCGTATGGAAAGAAGCAAATGAAAACAACTGAAATGGCTTAGAAAAATTAGGAGACTTTAGCACAGGAGCCATCTTTATTGCTTCTTTGATGCTCTGAAAAGATTCAATTGCTTCACTTTCCCAATTGACAGTTGCATCCTTCTTCATCATCTTGGAGATGTTCCTTGTGATCTCTGCAAAGTTGGCAACAAATCTTCTAACAAAATTTATTTGTCCAAAGAAGGATTGGATTCCTTTTGTTGTTTTTGGCATTTGGATCTTATCAATTGCACCTACTCTTTCAGGATCAATCCTAACTCTATCCTTGGAAACAATGTGTCCCAGGAGCTTTCCTTCAACTACCCCAAAAGCACACTTCTTGGGATTAAGAGAGATGCCATACTCTAGTGCTCTAATGAAAATCTGCTCCAAGTGCATACAATGCTGCTCTTCCTTCTTTGAATAGGCAGTCAGATCATCCTGATAAACAGCCAGGATTGAGTCAATCAACCCTGCAAAAGCAACATCCATTGCTCTTTGAAATGTAGCACTTGCATTTGTTAGTCCAAATGGCATCCTCACATATACATAAGTTCCCCATGGAGTGGTGAAGGCGGTCTTGTATTACTTTGATTCCTTTACCTTCACCTGATTGTAACCTAAGGATCCATCCATCATGGATAGGAGTTCACAACTATTCACTTTCTGCAACATAGCTTCCATATTAGGCAATGGGTAATTATCCTTTAAGGAGGATACATTCAAATTTCTAAAATCAACACAAAGCCTAATATCACCATTCTTTTTTCTGACTGGGACAAGGTTAGACACCCAAGTTGAACGTCTGATTGGCACAATTATCCCAGCCTCCCTAAGCTTCTTGAGTTCTTCTTGCATTCTTGGAGCTAAAGTAGGATTAATAGGCCTTTGCTTCTGTCTAAATGGCTTAGCTCCAGGCTTCAAAAGGATCTCATGCTGGAATAGGTCTTCTCTATAGGCCTTTAGGTCCTCATATGACCAAGTAAAAACATGTTTATACTTTTTTAGCAATGCTATCAGCATGCTCCTGATGTGTGGTTTGAGCTGTTTGCCAATGTATACCTTTTTGGGGGCTTGAGATGTCCCCAAATTTATCTCCTCTAAGTCATCTTTGTTTGTGGGAGGTGTCTTTGTGACCAATTGGTCTCTATTGTCAAAAGCTCTTTCTAAAGCTACCAACCCTCTAGGGATTTTGTTAGTCTTCAGCTGAATTACTTCTTTCCCCATTAGAGTTTCTTTTCCATCTACAATTTCCACAAAATTTTGAAAATCAATTTCTTGGTTCTCATACTCAACTATGCAGTGCAAAAATCTTAACAAGTCCTTGTCATCATCAAACACTTGCCAACTACATATGTTCTCTGGTACTGCAGGTCTAATTTTCACCTCAACATTTGTAACACCTGATAGAGTGATATCATCCGGTCTTATTGCTATATTGGCCAAGAAATCAGCCATGACATTTTTTGATCTCTCTACCCAGCCTATTGAAAATGCATCAAATAGTTCAATTGTATCCTAGATAGCATGTTTGTATTGTTTTAATCTTTTGTTCTTTGAGGCATACCTATCTCTAACTTGGGACACAATTAACTCAGAATCCCCAAATACTCTCAGCATCTTAATTCCATGTTTGAGAGCTAGATTTAAACCTAAGAGTAAGGCTTCATACTCTGCAATGTTGTTTGTACAAGCAAATCTTAGCAAGAAGGAGAATTTTAGGAGCTTACCAGATGGAGATAGGGATACAACTCCAGCTCCAGAGCCTTCCTTTGCACAAGCTCCATCAAAATACATGGTCCATAGCTTCAATACAAATATTTTTCTCTTTATCTTCTTGGTCACTTGAGACAACTCTGAAATTCTCACAGTCAGTGTCTACAAAACATATCTGTTCCTCTGATTCTTGATTCTCCACTGTCCCTGGTAACCTTTCCTCTCTAATCAGCTTGACATCTCTTCCATTCATTAGAATCATAGCATATGACAGGTCCAACTGCATACTTCCCCCAATAAGTGTTGCCCACCTTCTTGACAACAACATACCATACTGTGGCTTGATGTCAACCACTGTTATATTCATTTTGTAGGTCCTCTCTGGATATACTACCAGTCTAAAATCCACATCCTTTATGATTCCAATGGCAAGTACCTCTCTGGCATCCATAGCATAACATTTTCCACATGCCTTGTCTATTTTCAATCTAGCTTGTTGCATGATAACCAGAGGCATGATATTTGTGGATGCTCCAGAATCAAGCATACAATTTCTAATTACTTTTCCATTTATAACCAGGGATACATAAAATGGCTCCACTTGTGAAGGGCATTTTGTCATGGTCACCCCTAAATATACTTCAGGGATCTCATCTTCTTCATTGCATATAGCATGCTTCTTACCTTGAATCTCATCATTTTGCTTAGCTTGACAAGGTACTCCTAAAATTAGGGATATTGTCCTATTCTTGATTTCTTCAACCTTCATAAGTTCCATCAATGGGACAGAAACCTTTACCTAAGAGAGGACTTGAGCTATATCAAAAGGAGCACAATTTTGTACCACAGTTGTAGCTTGTGTTGTGGCTCTGGTTTTACTTTGAGATGAGCCAGCTTTAATCTTTACAACTCCCTGATCATCATTCTTGTTTTGGGAACTTTTGCCTTGATTCTCAACTTGGGGGGTTCTATTTTCTGGTCCTTGAAATTCATGACCTGTTTTTTGCTTAAAATTTTGCTTATTGTTGTTCTATTGTTTCTTATATGTTTCAGCCCCTCTATGATCACGCATTGGCTGACTTGCAGGAATGCCTTTTGGCTGACATGAGTTACTTACCTGAGCTTTACCTCTGAGGTTATAGTTGCTCCTGACTTGGGCCATTGCTGCAGCTGTGAGAGTTCTAATCTCTTCATCAGAAGGTCTCCTTAGGTTACTCAAAAAATTGTGTGAGCCCTGAGTATACACATAATTATCTTCATTATCTTCATCATAGAAAACCTGCTGAGAGGCCTGAATCTCATCATCTGTACTCTCATCTGCATCATGAGAATGATGTCCCCTGCTTATGGATAGCATATTAACATCATCATCCTGTACATAATGTGGCTCATTGCATTCATTACAGGACACATCATTATCATACAAAGATTGAGCAATCATGCATTGTGACTGTGAATGTGGCATCTAACAAATTATACACCATGGAGCATCATCAACAATATTTACAGCTTTCTTCAAAGGATCAGGAGTTTCCTTGGTGTGTGGAGTTCTCTGATTTTTGTTGTTATGTGGAAATACAGGTTTACCATTATGCCAATCGGTATTATATGGCATATCATGCAATGATGGTCTCTTTTCCTATCTTTGGTAAACTTGCCTATCAGGACCTATTCATTTTTCACTTCTAGCCAGTCTATAGCTTATGTCCTTAACAACATTTGCCAGTTTATCAATTTTATCTTCAGGGGCAGATGTATTACCTTGAATATTCTGAGGTTTGTTTGGATTCTACAGAATTCTCACATCATCCCTCCTGTTTGTCTTGCCTGATGCTTTCCTGTTATTCTCAATATTTATTGCTATCTTGAAAGCATCCCTGAGAGTAGCAGGACCTTTATCCCTCAACCCATATGCTGTTTTGGCATCAAAAGCATTAATATATAATATTATGCACATTGGTTCATTTGGCCTCATGTGATGTGGCAATTTGTTCAACACTTTAGTAAATCTTGCATTAAAATCTGCAACCTGCTCATTTGACCCTTTAGTGATACTAGTGAACTCATTTACAAAAAAGCTAGGGTTAGTTTTATCACCATATTGCTCCTTAAACATCCTTTTGAAATCATCCCATGATGAAATACTCCGGTCAGGCAGATTTTTGTACCATTCTCTAGCCTCATCGACCAGAGATTGCATGAATGACTTCATAAATACATCCTCATGCTCAACCTCAAAGTTGTCCATGACATTTTGAAAAGCCTTTAAATGATCCTCCCCAGACACAGTATTATTTCCTGAAAACTTAGGCACTTGAAGCCTCACATGCTTGTCAATGGGGTTAGTATAACCAGGGATACCATAAAAAACCAGCTGCCTAAATCTATCCAACTGCATGGGTTGTCTATCAAATTGATTAGCATTAACATTTCTGTTTAAATTCTAATTTCTTACATTATTTAATGGTATCCTAGCATTGTTTGCATCATGCCTAGTATTATTCTGCTGATCATGGACCTCAGTTCTGCACTGATTTCTTTGCATATTTGCATTGCCAAGGGTAGGAACTAAATCATTCTGAGCAATCCTTAAAGCTTGCACTTTTTGTCTCATGCCATCTCTAACTTTCATTGCTCGTAAATATTCTAATTCTGCTCTTAGGCTTTTGATTTCATCAGCTAGTTGTTCTTCTCTGGGCATGGAGGTAGATGGTCTCATACCATTCTGATCATCATCTTCATCATCCCTCGGAGACCAGGGTCTAAGAAAGGGTGTTCTTGGAACACCTTTGACCTCATTCTTAAACTACCACCCTGTTGTCTTTCATATGCACCTTAAATGTCAGCTTCTGCATTTGAAAAATAAGGCACATGATGCCCTAAAGGCCTAGGGTTATCCTGGGCATTGTCATTATTTCTAGGTGAACCCTCATTACTGGCTGCAATGGTTCCCTTTCTTCTATACATCATCTTTCTCTTTATGGGTAACTCTACAAATAATGGATTATGTAAGGATCTTCTCCCTTGCATACAAACTTTCACTTTACCGGTTGGGAGATTGTTCGGAGTCGCCACCTATAACTAGGAATTACTTTTCTAGGGATGAAAGGATACTTCTTTCAAATCAGTCCCCAGTAGACTCACCAATTTCTGTTGGTTTTTTCCCTGACTGGATGCTCATTCCTAGATTTCCCTACAAGGTAGCCATCGGTGATCAACAGGATCTCTAGGCCAGGGGCCAATAGTGTAGGAGATAGACTCTATTTTTATCTCCTCTTCTTCTTCAGGCTCTGCAAAACCTAGGGGGGTATTCCCTATTCAACACCCATGAGAATATCTTGTGGGTTGGCCTGGGATGTTGACACAAAGCAGATAAATCCTCCTGTATGAAGACCAAAACTGTGAGGTAAGTGCAAAGGGGCTAGCTTTGGGCTTATGTTCAATTGTGAATCAGAGGATCTTGGTCCTAAACTACATCGACAGTCCTAAAGGTTGTTTATGAAGTTTGATTTTGATTTTATGTGTTTGGATGCAAAACTAGGACCTGGTATGTAATCTCAATGCAGAGCTAGATTGGTGCCTATCCAGGGCTTGGAGTCAATAGACATACACCTGTGAATAATCAGCATGAACACAATAAAACTGGATTTCAAGGGGATTTGTGTGATATCTGCCTTACAAATATCTCCCAATACAGAATGTTAAGTTATCTCTACTTATGGCATCCCTATTGCAGTATATCTTTCCCAACACTTAATTTGAAAACAATTTAATCTACCCCTTGAGTAGAAGTTGAAAGATCAAGCATTCAATACAAGAGTTCTATATTCTAGAATACAAGACACCCCTTAGATATCTAGATTCAGAAGGACACATGCAATACTGGAGACAGAATTAACAGAACACATGCAAATACAACATTACTCATATAAAATCAATCATGAAATCAGTAGATTCATGCATGAGACATACAAAAGGAGATACATAAACTCACAAGACCTCCTGTACAGAATAGCCAAAACCAGTTGTATTTTATCACAGAGCCAGATATGTCTAGTTTTCAACAACCACTAATGAGCAACACAACCTGCTATATATAGCAAGAAGGTACTCTGCGTTAACAGTGCATGGTTGACTCAAAAATCTGCCAGATACATGCATAGCGAGAAAGTGGCGCTCAACACATTGAATGCAACAAGTGGGAGAGGGGACAAGAAAGGTTCTCAAGCCATGTGCTGCCAGTCGTGGATGTACAACTTCAATCGGGTACTAGATCCGTCCACGCCATCGCCCATACCTCTGCAACAACTGCCATTAATGTCCATCTACCGTGCAGCCATCGGGAAAAACATCAAACAGTGCATTGCAACCGTTTCCCGCCAAGATACCTCATCATGATATTTAAAAATATGTAGGATCGAAATATCCCACATGCACCTCGCGGCGACCCTTTTAACACTTTATATACTGGGCCGTTAACATATATGATGTCAGTGCTTTTACTCTCGATGGCACCAGCCTAGACCTTCATCATCATCCTCCTCCAACATGATATCCTGCCGCTTGAAATATCACCCTGACATCAGCAGGCCTCAGCACCATATGTAAAAAAAAATCACCCTGACGTCAGCATCACCCGCCGAGCTCATCTGGATAATTCATGTCACCCTAATATTCACCTTATAGAAAATATCAGCCTGATGACCAACCTTGCCTTCATGTGAAAAATCGCCTGCATGATAATCACCTTCATCAGCACAACCTAATGCATCGGAGAAAGATCCTCCTGCCTTGCCGATACCAAATGTCTGGCCAATGAAAATCCTACATGTCCACAAAAATCCTGATGACGTCACCATCACATCCGCATACCGCACACTTCCGCACATCCAGATGATGTCAATAGTATTTCACCTGAAGGATATCACCCTAATAATCGAACATCCTGATGACATCATCATCATATCTAGAGCTAGGGTGATATTCTTAGGATAACTCGATATTGGAATATCACCCGATATTGAGAATATCATCCTGCAAGGAAAAAGATGAAGGCAAAGGTCGAGCAGATAGAATATGATGACCTCCACATGATATCTAGACATGATGATAAATGACCCTTGCAAGAAACATCAGGGGGATGTCTGGGAACATGATGATGATGACAATGACCCCTTGCACAAATATCCTGATGATGCTGCAAAACAGTGATAGGGTCCAAGACTTAGAAATTTCATGAAAACCTGGGAAGGTGCCTACAAGCTAATAACCTGGAACTTGATAAATGATGCAAGCACCAACAAGCCAAATCCTCTGCCCATGTCCTATGATAGCCAAATCTTCTGCTATTTCCATTGAATTCTAAAAACCCTATTGGAGACATTAAAAAGAAGCTATGCTAAAATGCATGGTCTCTACACATGTCCTGTGACTTGCAAAAACCCTACTAAGTTCAATGAAGGTACAAATCCCTGCTGACTGTGTAAATGAGTTAATCTGAAGGTTTTTTCTAAGGGAAAATGCATGTTTTGTCAAGTGATTCACATAAGATGCATAGTGAAGTGGTAATTTGAATGTTTTATTTAAATTTGAGAAATTATGCACATTAGATTAGCATTTTTTGCACATGTCCAGTGAGGCCATAAAATTTTGATGGACTACTTTTCACTATTTATTTTTGTTTTGTATGGGAAAATATGGGTGAATGTGTGAGGTGTGGTTTTAGTTGTTTATGTGTAATCCTCCTTTCCCAAAAAATATTCCAAGGGCTTATCAACCGAGTTGAATCTGCACTAAGCGAGAGCAGTCACCTATTGTGTTGGGCAGCCACTTGGGAAGTTGTGGACTCTTGGATGTGTCAAACAATGTCTCTATCTAATGTTCAATTATGCTTAGAAACCCTAATTATGCAAATTAGTAAGCAAATTATCAAATTATGACAAATCCTTTTAGACTAGAACAAATGACAAAGATACTTAACTTACTATTTTTTGAAGTTTGAAAGGCAAAGAAGTCAGGGACATGGGGACTCACGCCCAAGTCCAAGGTACCAATTTATTTGAGGGGTTCTGAGCTCCTTCTGACCCTGATCTACACTACAACTTCAACTTCTAGAAATTCCAATGCAGAGGACATGGGGACTAGCGCCCTAGTCCAGGAAAAGAACTAATGTCTTGCTTCTTTCTAGATCTTGAATCCTCCATGTCTTCTATTCCTTCTTGCAACTCCACTCCACAGGATTCAACACTTGTAACCTGCAATCACAAGGAGTGTAAGAGGGGGTTGTGGTGTTTAGAGGCTTGCCTTGGTCAAGCTCCAGAGAGACATCCAAGTCTTCCGAACACCGTTGTCAAATGAGAGTGCATATCCCGATGGGATAGAGGCAAAAATCTAAATGATAAATGATTGAAAACACAATAGATATCACCTTGTAGTGAAGATCTCATGGAAGGAATATGTTCTTCATTCCATGAGGAGATGGATGCCAAATCTGCAAATATAAACACAATAACAACAAAGTACTACACTGTAACATAATGAATGCCTTGAATCACTTTCACAAAATCACAATGCTTATCTAATTTCCATCTAGTTTGCAAATAAAACCTAATAATGCTTATATATACAACTACAAAGATTCCCACTAAGAATTTCATAATTCAAACTTTGGATGTCGGCATAGGACTTAATTAATGGTCATGAAATTGACATTTGAAATTAGGGCAGACCCAAAATAGGGTTGGACTAGGGCGCTAGCGCCCAAGTCCACCCTACCATGTTTTCTTAGATTTCATGAAAGTGCAACACTCTAGGTCCTATTTGTCACAAGACCCAAGGGTTTTCTCATTGGGAGTCATAAATAACATGCAAGATGCTCTAAATGCAATTAAAAGACCCAGGAGCTAAACCCTAATAGGAAAACGCCCCCAAGGTTACTTTTTATGACATAAAATTTAGCCCCCACTTTAATGTATGTATAAACATAAGGCCAATACATGCATTAAAGTACAATCAACAAACACAGCAAACATACCAAGCACTGAGAAGACATGCCAAACACATTGAATACAATAATAGGCATGCAAAACACGGAGAAGACAGTTACAGTCACACAAGACACGGAGAAGACAACATTGAAGACACACAAAACACAGTGAATATAGTGAATGCATTGAAGACAATGATGATTTTCTTTTCTTTTTTGTTTTCTCCTATATGAAATGCAAGATGCAAGTACAAGGAAAGTAAACACACCACCCATAATGTAGGAGGGACTCATCACCACTAATCTTTAGACTGCACATGGGGCAAAAAACATGCCAAACAAATCTTAGAGTACAGGAGGGGCTCGTCACCACCAGTCTTTAGACTGCACTTGAGAACAAACATGCCATACAAATAAAATAGGCCAAACAAATCCCAAAGCATAGGAGGGACTCATCACCACCGGTCTTTAGACTATGCTTGGGAACAAACACGCAATACATACACACTTGGAAGACATGGAGAAAACACAGTAGACAAGCGATGGAGTGTACCTATTGCTAGGTTCATCACCATCTTAGGAACATTACAGGAACACATCGATAATTGGGCTTTGCCACAACAATCGCTGAAGACATGCTTAAGGGTTGAATTAGTCACAGAACTGTTCCCTGCCTCCACATGGGACTTTTTTAAAATGACAGGATTGTTCACTCTCGTTGAGAAATACACCATCCCCACCTCACACGGAGGGCTTAAGAGAAAAAGGATATGCACGATACCCCACCTCTGTGGAGGGCTTAAGTGATTGCAATACATTTAAGATTCACAAACACACATTGCTAACATCTACAATAGACAACTTACCTTATATATGCCTCCACCTTAAGGTGGTTGATGTCGTGTACCGATATCAAGCACGTTAAGGTAGGAAGAAAACACACAAGGGAACATGAGCTCTCGTAAAGCCCATGCCCCCCAGAGGTGACATGTACTTTATGATTGCCAAATGTTCCCACAAACACATTCCTACAAGAAAAGTGTTAGTGTCCATATAATCATGATAAACAACAATACATATGATCAATCACATAAAGAACTGAGGAATGCAAGATTCAAGATAGACAAAGTGCATGGAGCAGTAGTATTGTTATGTTTTGTAAGTGCAATAAGACAACATCAAGATCACATGGAGTGATTCTACTAGCCAAGCATCGGATAATATATAACAACCCCATCGTCATGTATGGACTATGTCCATTTTTTGAATACTCACTAAAGAGACACTAGGTCCGCATCAATATAATATGTTTTTCATCATCTGCCCACTACATAGAACCACTAGAGGAAGGGAAACAATAAATCAAGAGAGGAGAAATAAGTGTCTTAGGGACAGTCACATAGGAGGGTGCCCCCAAGTCACCAACCGCAACGCTATGTCCATAAGACACAACACACAACAATAAAAAATAGAGGAGAAGCAATATAGAAGAATGATGATACAAATAGAAGAAGGGTCACAATAGATGTGGTCTCCTAGTATCCTTAACCTTACGAGAGAATCAAGGGTCATCCTAGGAGGCCTAAACAACACATAACACATCACAGAGGTAAAGGGTTAGAAATACTTACCTATAGGGACAACCAAACTAAGGGTTGTCATCAAGAAAAACATCCTCTTCCCAATCTTAGATGTTAGAGGAAAGAGGTGTGTAAGGTACCATAGCCCAACTTTTGTTCTTATCTTACAATTCTTCAGTGTTGAGGTTTTCTATGTTTGTTTCAATGTTAGGTTGAATCTTTTCTTGTTAGGCGGCAAGTCGTTGGGAAAAAGCTTGTCTTTGCCTCCTCCTTTCTTTTGCTTGTCTATTCCTTCTTGTTTTAGTACTTACTTCTTCAAAGGCATAATTATGCTTTTCCATAGGTTTTTGTACATTAGAGGAGAAAGCAGCATGTTCAAATTTCATTGGTCTCGGTATAATGTTTTGTTGTCTATGAAAGCCTCCCGATCCTTGTAAGAATGTTAGAGGAGGAACCTCAGACACTAGAATTGGGATTGATAGGTCCAATAAAATCCAAGCCCCATTGTTGAAAAGGTTCATCAATTACTAAGGCCTTAAGAGCAGTGTAGCCAAGTGAGGTCTACTAGTGAATCTTAGACACTTTTCACATTTTGAAACACATTCATAAGCATCTTTAAACATACCTAGCTAGTAGAAACACTGCTGTAGGATTTTGAAAGCTGTTATAGAAGTGGAAAAGTGTCCTCCACAGGCTTCATTGTGAAAGGTATCTAATAGCGTCTTTTGTTGCTCCCTATCCACACATCTTAAGAAGGTTTCATCCACTCCTTTCTTATATAGATTCCCTTCCCAGAGAACATATTTGCTAGCTTTAATCTTTAGGTTCCTCTTCTCCTTAGTAGATAAGTGAGGTGGGCATTCACCATATGTCAATAGATAAGAAATATTCAAAAACCCCTCATTGGTAGTACTTGCAAAACAAGACCAAAGGAAGCTCCTCTTCTTTGGTTGATTTATTCTTAGCGATCATTTTGCATAAGCCTCTGCGTCTAACCAGGTTGGTAGGCTTGAGATCGATGTCATACTCCTACACCTTTACCACCCAAGCTCCTCTTTTATTGCAGCCAATCTCTTGTTGGGTCAGGATGCTCTTAACAATAGAGTTAGGAACAAAGACAGTTACATGAGAATGCAAAATATAAAACCAATTTTTTTTCAAAGCTTTCACCACCGCATAAGCATGCTTTTCTAGGGGAGAATATTTCAATTTGTGCTTCTTCAAAGACACACTCATAAAAGCAATCAGAGCTTCAATCCCTTGTTCATTTTTTTGGAATAGAATGGCTGACAGAGTATGCTTAGATGCATAACAGTAAATAATAAAATCCTTCTCAAAATCAAGATACACTAAGGTAGGAGAATTAGCAATGGCAATCTTAATATCTTCAAATGATTGCTTACCTTCTTCATTCCACTTGAAGACTAGATGGTTTTTCATCATTTTTGCAATGTGTCTTGTCAATTCAACAAAGTCAGGGATGAACCTTCTCAGAAAGTTGACCTGACCAAAGAATGATCTAGTATTACTCTCTGTTGTAGGGAGACTCAATTGCTGGATTGATGTAACCCTTTCTAGATCAATCTTTATACCATCCTTGGAAACAATATGACCTAACAACTTACCTTCAGTCACTGCAAATATTGACTTAGGATTTAAAGAGATGTAGTGATCTATGCATCACTGTAACACCACCTCAAGATCATCAATATGATTAGCTCTTCATTTGGGGAAGACAATTAGGTTGTCAAGATAAACCACAATAATATTTTTCTTCAAATCTCTAAAATTTAAGTCCATTGCTCTTTGAAAAGTGGCCCCTGCATTAATGAGGCCGAATGGCATCCTATTGTAAGAAAATGCACCAACTAGAGTAGTAAACGTTGTTTTGTGTTGGTCCTTAGGGGTTACTTCTATCTGATTGTACCCTAAAAAACCATCTAGCATGGACATCATTTCTAAACCTGATAATGTCTGCAAGATGTGGTCCATTACTAGTAAAGGATAGCTTTCTTTTAGAGATACTTGGTTCAGGTTGTGAAAATCAACACAAATTCTAATCTCCCCATTCTTCTTCCTGATTGGCATAATATTTGCAACCTACGTAGAGTGGTGAATGGGGTAGATGATCTTTTCTTTCAACATTTTATAAATTTCACTAAATATAGCATCAACCACTTTGGGATTATATGTCATTTGTTTCTATCTGAATGGCGAAGTGTCGGGCTTCAGTGGGATGTGGTGTTGTAGTTCTCCATTTCCAAACATTTTCAAATCTACATAACACCACGCAAAGACATCTCTATAACAAATCGGTAAAGAAATCAAACACTCTCTTTCATTGGGAGAGCAACATTTTCCAATACAGACAATCTTGGGGTCTTCTTCAGTGCCTATGTTGGCACAATCATATTCAATTGATGATCTGATAGATACCTTTTTGTTTTGTTTTATATATTGATCATGTATGTTAAAGAGATCCTTAAGGGAGAACAAACCCTTAGGGATCTTATTCCCCTTTAATTGTATTACCTCAGTCCCTTGGTCATTTTGAGAACTAGCCTCTCCTTCAAGAATGTCATTACTTTCATCAGAACTGCCTTCAAAGAATATATTATCTTTTTCTAGAAAAGAGATAATCTATTGGTCACTATTAAACACTTGCTAGTGGTTGACATTATCAAGCACATTGGGCTGGTAGACTACGTCAACCCTATACAGTTTGTCCTTGAAGTCTGGGTGAGGTAGGAGAAGATATGCTGAGACAACCAATGAATCAACCCTAGTGTTTTGATCCCTAGGCACAACTTCTATTTAAAAGGCATCAAAATCCTCAATACAATCCCAAGCCCTATTCCTGTAATGCCTTAGCCTCCCATTTTTAACTGAATATAAATTCCTCACCTACTTGACTATGAGTTCAACATCACCTTTTTCCTTCAATTGTTTAATGCCCTTTTCTTTAGCCATTGCTAACCCTAGCAGCAAGGCCTCATATTCGACTATATTGTTGGTGTTATCAAATTCCAACTTATAAGCAAAAGGAAACTTGTAATCATCAAGAGAAATTAAAACAATACCAATGCCTAATCCAGAAATGGAACAACTTCTATCAAACTCCAAAGTCCATACCTCTTTAGACAAGTTAGGACTGATTATGTCAAAATTCTCTTCAGCAGTTGAGGAAAACATATAAGTGTCTGCTTTGGTTTCCACATATAATATATCCACCCTTGGATCTCTAGTTTTTAACACTGTAAACTTTGCTTTGGGCTCAAGATTCAAGTGAACCTTCTTACCATCCATAGGTATTAGGGCATAAGTCCAATCCATTTCTATTTCCCATCCTAAATCTTTGCAGAAACTTCTACTCAGGAGCATTCCATAACTTGAGGGAATATCAGCCACTAGAATGGTTAGCTTTAACCTTTTCTTCGGGTATGCTACTAGAGCAACCTGTGCATCCTTGATCTAGCCTAGGATACACACTTGTGTGGAATCCATAGAAAATCATCGACCATGAGAAGAGGTCATTGTTAAGCTAAGAGCTTTAGCTACTTGAGTAGGCATGACATTGTCAGAGGCCCCAGAGTCTATGACATAGTTGCTTAGCTTGTATCTAGCAATATGCAGTGACACATAAAAGGCTCAGAATTTTCAAAAGGATTCTTAGGATGGGAAACTTTGGAGTGGGAATTTGACCAATTCTAAGTTTTGTTATCAATAATAGACTCATCAGACACTTGTGCATTAAGACAGGAAGGAGAGGGTTCTTTTTTGACATATCTAACAAGCCTGTCTAACTCAAAAGGGTTGAGCCTAAGGTACTTGGCTTGAGAGATCTAGATTTGGGTGTTCTTACAAGATTCTACTATATCAAAAGCACTACAAGCAACATCTCCAGAGAAAGAACTAGAAGTAAAAGGTACCTCAAAAGTGTTGGCAAGAGACACTGTGTGGCTTCATGAGTGTTTTCATTGATGGAAACAAAGTCCATCCCTCACATCCACAGGACATGGTGTGTCTATACCAGAAGTTAGATTGAAGAGTATTTTGATTCGGTGACCAAGAACAGAGCATGCAGCAAGGTCTGACAATCAGATCCAGATCTCTCAGAGGAAGTATCTTAGCAAAGTATGGACTTGGGGAAGTTAAGAGGTGTACCTTGAATGATACATTCCAGAGATTGAGCCTCCGATGATGAAAGAGTGAAGAGATATGAGCACCTAAGTGTTGGATTCCTGTTTGGTAGAGTAGACTAAGGAAGAACTAACCAGTGGAGCATCAGACCTTAATCTAGATGAGATTTTGATGGTAATCAAGTTTCTTAAGGGATCATTCATGATTGGCCAACATGTTTGATGACTTCTATAAGCATCTCCTTGATACGCATCACTTGGTAAGCAAGGATTCAACTGATAGACCAGAGTTTGGGAAAATATTGAGTATTCCGGATGCCGACTAGAAAGATGTTGAAATCCTTTGTGTGGATATATATACCAGATGGATTTCGATGAGAAGATGTGTGTGTGTGGCATAGTGTGAAGAAAAGCAGAGAGCAGTGTGGAAGTAGTAATACAGGTCCGGTATGTGACATGACAACAACTCCAAAGAAGAGGAAGAATGAAGTGCAGTAGATCAGTGTATTGAGCCTAATCAAAACTGAACCTCAGCATATGTGGATGCTTCTTATCAGTTCAAGTATCTTGTACCTTGTAGACAGTAAGTCTCTTGTAGGCAGTGAGCCTCTTGTGAGCAGTGTGCTCGGGCAGTGAGCCCTAATTGGCAAGTGCCATTTTGTACTTCTATTCTTTTAATAGAGAATACAATCTTGGGTTAGTCACCCTGTGGTTTTTTCCCTTAACATGGTTTTCCACGTCAAAATCATTATGTTATGTGTATTGACTTTGTTTCTGCTTTCATGATGCTGCACTAGTTATTAATGAAGAATAGAAAGTTAAATCAATAAAGATAATTGATTCGCCCCCCCTCTTAGCTATCAACAATTGGTATCAGAGCTAAGTTCCTCCAAACAGAGCCTAACAGCTTGAGGAAGATCTGGGAATCTCAATGGATATGTATGGTATGAGGGAACAACTTCAGTCTTCCCTAGATGATCTTGAGCAATCTCACTCCGAAGTCAATAACTTGAAGGAAAGACTCAAACAGGCTGATGATTTCATAAATGAACTAAAAGAGAAACTGAGTATCTCTATGAAAAAGAGAAAGGAACCACTTTAACAATTAGCAAGTCAAAATGAAGCCAATAATACTGATGAAGATCTAAAAGAGAAGAACAAGTTATGTGAGAAGCTATCAAAAGAGGTCATTATGGTAAGACATGAAATGGAATCAAGGGTTATGAAATTCACCCAAGAAAGTGAAGAGAAAAGAAAAATTGAAGATGATCTAAGACAATCTCTCAAGGAAAAGTTAGAAGACTGTCACAAAATGGATATAATAATCAGGCATGTAGTATCTGATCTTGAAGAAGCTAGAGATAATGAAGAACAAGTTGAGAATCAGATTGACACTCTTAAAAGGGATCTTCAAACAACAAATGAATACAAAGAGAAATTCAAGATAAGCTCTGCTCAACTTGAAGTTCTTCTTGAAAGCCAAAAGACGGTAGATGACAAGCAAGGCTTGGGGTATGAGAAAGATGAAAGCTTTAGATCTGATCAGAAGAACGCTGGATTAGGAAATCCAAGGAACAGGCCTAGAAGACCTCCAGTAAGGCAACCAAATGCTCAAAGATATCCATCCTTCAATGGATACTGCCACAATTGCAATAACTTCGATCATAAAGCAAATTAGTGCAGAAGAAGAATGAATCGGACTAATTCATCCTTCTCTGGACAGTGTTTTAATTGCAAAAGGTATGGTCACAAATCTCATGAGTGTAGAAATATGCAAATGAACAATTCATTCAATGGTAGATGCTTTGCATGCAATAGAATGGGACATATGGCTAATCAATGTAGATCAAGAGGATACCAGTCAAATATGCAAAGAAATGTTGTTTTCTACAATTGCAATAGATCTGGTCATATTGCTAAATTCTGAAGAATTAAGAATCAGGGCAAAAAGGGTTTGGTACATCAAAATCAAAACCAAGACAAAGGAAAAAGAAAAGTAAATGCGGATGAAATTCAAAGGGAGATGAACAAGATTTGGGTGAAGAGAAGTACAAAAAATGTTGAGGATGGATCCGCGCCAGAATTTGGTGCTGATATTCCTTCCAAAAACTAAATAGATGAGCTCTGGCTCAGGGGGAGTCAAAAAGGAAAACAAATTCCCCCAGCCAGTCAATTGGTGCCTGAAATTGGCACATGAAAAGTTGTGAATTAAAAGGTTCCTAGAGAAACATCTAAATAAGCCTTGGTAAAAGATATGAAAGATCCACAAGAAGTTTAGAAGAGGCCAATCTTCAAAGATTGATCCAGTTTAGCAGTCATCCGGTAAGAATAGGATTTTCACAGTTAGATTCGGTATGATTCAAATTTGAGGTATCTTGATCTACGGATAAATAGAATGATTGGAGAAAGGTAGATAGATTGCTAATATTCACCAAGAATAGCTCTAAGTGCATCTCAATGATCCGGAAAAAATTCCTCAAGACAAGGAAAACAAAGCAACCAGAACAACTTAAGTTGTGCATTTATTACAATGTGAAATTAGGGTTTGCGCAGAAATATAAGGGTTCTTTTGTTCATCATTTGTACATTTGCATTCAAGAAAAAGAGAAAAGGAGCTCTGCAACAAAATTGTCTCAAGCCTATCAAAGATCAACAGCAGAAGTCGATTCTTCCAGCAATCTGATTCGGCTCATATCGTGAACCCTAGAAGCATAAAAGGTATTTTCTGCTCTTGAAAACCTCTCTCTGAATCTTTTGAAAGATGGCTACTTTGAATGTTGTGAAGATCACTGATAGGCGTCCTAAATTCAAGAAACATCTCTACAAATCCCTAGAAGTTGATCCCCTAGGCGCCTTTTCAAGCATTCTACATGGGGTTTTGCATGTAGAAGATGTTAGGGCATATATTCATGCAAACATTGAGGAATTTGGGGAATCCAAACTAATGGATATCTATCACAATCAGTTAATAGATGATTCTTTTGAACTCAAACCTCAGTACAAGGCTATCCGAGACAAGCATTTTGGACATTGCATCCATTTCCCTTGTTTTGCAGAAGATGAAAGGGTCTGGTATGTTCTAAGTAGGATGCATGACAAATTTATGTGGTTGATGAGACCATTCAAGATAACCAAGGATGCCATTAGGGCAATTACTGCATTGTACTCATCTAGTGGGTTACCTGCTCTCAAATCTGTCAAGAATCTGACAGTGAGTGAGGTAACAGGATCAAAATTTGACAAGAGAGCAATGACAATTGAAGATATCACTGATCCAGATATCAAGTTTGCCTCCATGATAATTAGTTACAAGATATATCACTCTAGCAGGGAAAATTCAGTACCTAAAACTGCAATTTACACTGCTTATCAGATGCTAAGTGAAAATGTTGACTATGATCTTTGTGAGCTTCTCCTGAATCATCTGTTAGAGAATTTGCAAAAAATAAAGAAAGATAAGAATTCATTCAAATATGGTGGCCTGATATTATGTTTATTCTTTTACTTTATGAATGAGCTTCCTGGATCTAGTGGTTGGATATGGCAAATGACAGACCAGTAGCCATACAAATCAAAGATTATTTGCATGGAATTGGTGATGCCAAGGCACAAAATGCAACACTCTGGGGCTACTTCAAAAACTTTCAGAGTATGATGCAAGCCAGAGAGAGAATCCCCAATCTCTAGTTGAAAAGTATAAGGATACAATATGCTTTATGGTCAAAACTGATCATGCCTAATGGAGGCAGTGGAGCCAAGGATAGTCTAGATCATGCCAATGGGGTATGAAGTTGATGAGAAAATTCTAGAGCTGCATATTCAACACCTGTTGAGTCATCCCAAGGACCTTAAGGCAGAAAGGTTTGGAACCTTTGAAGAGTTGAGTGTGAAGATTCATGTAGAGATAAGACAACTGGAAATGAAAAGAAAAGTGAGAAAAGAAGTAGAGGATGTTGCCAAAAGGTATGGCATTTCAAAAGAAGCACTTAATGCAAACAGAGAAAAATTGGAAAAGGCAGAGAAAGAGAAACAAGATGTAGAAAATGAAAGCGATCTGGTAAAAGCCCCTTCCTGGACCAGATCCTCCAAGAGCTCTGCACCTGCCACCTCTAAGAGCCAAAAGGCATCAAAACTAGAAGTCAGAACATCTGGAAAGGGAGAGAAGGGAACTAAGACAAAGGCCACAAGGTCTTACACTAGTCAAAAGGATGAAGAAGAGACTGAGTCAGATGAGGAGGTTACGAAAATGAAGAAGAAGAAGAAAGCATCTGGTGAACCCTCTACCAGTCTTAACAAGGAAGAAGAGGCAGAAGAATTCATTGAAAGGCCTACTCTCTGCATTGATGATATCATCAAATCAGTCACTATGGATGGGAACTTGAAACCAATGACTAAATTTTATGATGATTATAGTGAAGCTGATCAAAAGATCCTACAAGAAGCTACAGTCGGGTATTTAAACATCTACAACAAAGCATTCACTGAAATCATCTCCTTAATTCCCAAAAGCCTAGAGAAGGAACTTGAAACAAGAAAGAACAATGCTAAGGAAAAGGACCTAGAGATCTGGGAATAGATAGCTATTCAGCTCTATCCCTCCATCTCACCAAAGCAAATGAACATGATTTTCAAAGATTGCAAGGATGAGTTCCGGACCAAAGCTAGAATGAACAAACTTATGCTCGGAGAGACTGATCAGGTGGCAAAAGAAACTAAAGACATCCTTAGAAATGCATACAAAAGATTCAATATTCCTTTTATAGAGGACTTAGGTGATCCTATAGAGAAAATTGCAGAAAAATCAAAAGAGGTAGGTGAGGAGAAAACTAAGGATCTGGATTCCTCTGCTCCGGAAGAGGAAGTCCATGAAGAAGTAAACATCTCTCCTCCGGTTTCCCCAGCAGACTCTGGATCAAAAGGAGAAGAAAGAATAAAGGAGAAAAATAGTCAAGAAGATGAGGTAAAGGGAAGAGAAGAAGATCAAATAGAGAAGACTCTAGGAGACAGTTCTGAGGCTGCAGAAGGGAAGAAAACTCTGTCTTTGGCAAGAGACACTGCAGATGCAGTCAAAGACTTCCTGACAAAAGAAATGATGGAATTAGATGAACCAGAACTGCTTCAAGGACCATTCAATTTTGATTCCCTCTCTCTAGTTCAAACAATGAAGATAGCATCCTTTGCCCAAGCAAAGGCAAAAGAGAATCTTCTGAAGTCTCACATGGAAGACTGTGAGCTAATAGAAATTGCATCCAATGTGCTAGAGAAAATCATGCCATCCTTCCAAAAGGATCCTTCGGCCTCCACATCCGATAATCTAAAGTCTCTTGTAAATTCTGTTAATACATTTTGACTCTTTAGAGAAAGCAGCAGAAGAGAAAGTCCGGAAAGAATTTTTTGGTAAGAGATTCTCTGAAATACAAGGGCTAATAACAAATGATATGAGAACTATGGATATTGGGATAAAGAGATTAGAAAATGCTCTTAAAGATGGTGGAGAGATATATAAATTTTGCTTATCCTAGTCTAAAGTGACAAAGGATATTGAGAAGAAAGTGAAAGAGCAAGAGGATAAACTGTCAAGTGTATCTCAAAATTTTGATCCTCTCACCACATCCATAATAAACCAGGAATGTCAGACTATTTCCATTCTAAATGAATTAAAGAAACTTGAAAAGGAAAAGAAGAATATAATAAGTAGGATGGGTGAAATTAGAGGGATAATTATCCCTAAGTTAGAGGCCATGCATGAGGCCCTAACTGATGCTCAGACCACAGCCCGGACCAACGATCCGATAAATCTAAAGAGGGTAGAAGATTTTGCATTCTTGTTGAGTGGTCACATCTCAATTTTGGATAGCATGAAGTAGAGTTGGGCAACAGAATTTGTCCAGTTGAAGACAACTTTTACAGATATACTTTAGTATATGTAAGTATGTTATGTATATATATTTATGCAGCCAAGTATAGATTGTTTTTGGAAATTTTGATATGCAGATCCTACCCTTTGTCATTGATGTCAAAGGGGGAGTGAGGAATAGTGAAAAATGTGGAATATAGCTAAGGGGGAGCTCCAGAAAAGTGTACATTAGAACAGAGCATCAGCCAAGGGGGAGTATAGTGTGACACTTAGTCATTTTTCACTAAGTGTTGCCATCAATGCCAAAGGGGGAGATTGTTGGCAAGAGACACTGTGTGGCTTCATGAGTGTTGTCATTGATGGAAACAAAGTCCATCCCTCACATCCACAGGACATGGTGTGTCTATACCAGAAGTTAAATTGAAAAGTATTTTGATCTGGTGACCAAGAACAGAGCATGTAGCAAGGTCTGACAATCAGATCCGGATCTCTCAGAGGAAGTATCTCAGCAAAGTGTGGACTTGGGGAAGTTAAGAGGTGTACCTTGACTAATACATTCTAGAGATTAAGCCTCTGGTGATGAAAGAGTGAAGAGATATGAGCACCTAAGTGTTGGATTCCTATTTGGCAGAGTAGACTGAGGAAGAACTAACCAGCGAAGCATCAGACCTTAATCTGGATGAGATTTTGATGGTAATCAAGTTTCTTAAGGGATCATTCATGATTGGATGACATGTTTGACGACTTCTATAAGCATCTCCTTGATACGCATCACTTGGTAAGCAAGGATTCAGCCAACAGACCAGAGTTTGGGAAAATATTGAGTATTCCGGATGCCGACTAGAAAGATGTTGAAATCCTTTGTGCGGATATATATACCAGATGGATTTCTATGAGAAGATGTGTGTGTGTGGCATAGTGCGAAGAAAAGTAGAGAGCAGTGTGGAAATAGTAATACAGGTTTGGTATGTGATAGGACAGTAGCTCCAAAGAAGAGGAAGAATGAAGTGTAGTAGATTAGTGTATTAAGCCTAACCAGAACTGAACCTCAGCATATGTGGATGCTTCTTATCAGTTCAAGTATCTTGTACCTTGTAGACAGTAAGTCTCTTGTAGGCAGTGAACCTCTTGTGAGCAATGTGCTCGAGAAGTGAGCCCTAATTGGCAAGTGCCATTTTGTACTTCTATTCTTTTAATAGAGAATACAATCTGGGGTTAGTCACCCTGTGGTTTTTTCCCTTAATAGGGTTTTCCATGTCAAAATCATTGTGTTATGTGTATTGACTTTGTTTCTGCTTTCATGATGCCACACTAGTTATTAAAGAAGAACAGAAAGCTAAATCAATAAAGATAACTAATTCACCCCCCCTCTCAGTTATCAACAAAAGATGTGGCTTTGGGAACAATAGCTTCTGTCTTTTTAGAACTAGTATTGGCATGCCTTGATAGAATGTACTTTGAGGTAGAGGAGGTATTACCAGACTGGCCCTTAGGATCCTGCTTCTTTTGCACCTGTTGTCCTCTAGTGAAGACCGCACAATTAGTATTATCCAGTTCAGTAGACACATCCTCTCCTAACTCTTAGTTAGATTCATATTGAATGAAGTTGACACTAGCATCCCCGGATTGAACAAGTTCTTCCTCCACAAATGGCTCTTCAGTGTGCTCATTCATTGAAAGCATCTGCATAAACCTTGCCATCTTAGGACAAGATGCACCATCATGATTTGTAGTGAGATGGAGATTGCACACCATGCGATTTCCTCTACTTGTAAAAGGACCATTCTCAATAGCTAGCCTTTGAGTAGGCCCATTCAAGGGTAAAGGTTTATTATAGTTCCCTTGAAGGACATTATCTTTTCTAGGTATATCATGATAGTAAGGCTGCTAAGGGCCTTTTGACACCTACCTTTTCAAGGTGATAATATCATTGGCCAGTCTTTGGATTACTGGATCAGTAGAACTAGTGGCCAAAGGCTTTCTAGTATGTAATTATTTATTCCACTTGCCGGTAGTTATCAGATCATTTACTATAGATATGGCCATTGTTTGAGCTATGACAAGATTAGCAACATCTTCTCTTTTTATGGGGAAACTAACATAAGGGGAAGAGTATTAATAAATAAACACTTTAGTAGGGCATCACTAGGTCTCACATTAGCAGGGATTCTATTCACAACCTTATTGAATTTTGCTACAAATTTCCTCATCTATTCATGCACCTCCTTCTTCCTGGAAGATAACCAAGCCACTAATATATGCTCATTATTAACTATTTTGAATATGTCCTCAAACTATTGCCTCATAGTTGCCCAATCTCTAATAGAGGCATTAGGCAAATGATATAACCATTCTGCCGTAGCATCAGTGAAGGACTCAACAAACAACCTTATAGACACATCCTCATGTTGGACCTCCAGAATGGAACATGCAATAAAGAAGGCATTAATATGCTCATCTAGTGTAACTTTCCCATCTCCCCTAAACTTAGGTATTATCTTACTTGGCCCTATAGGCAAGTCATGCAATTGCAACCCTAATCTCAGAGGACTTATAGCTGCTCCCCATGGGATAGGAAGTTGCTGAGCCATATTAGCTGGGTTATGGATTAGTAAGTTAACTTGGAAGGGTAAGATAGTATCATCAAGGACAAGAGCTTGACAAGAGGAACTAGAGGTATCTCTTTGTGGAGAAGGAGAAGATGGTCTATTGGAAGACTTGACTTTGCGAGTAGGAGGAAAAGCAACAAAGTTTAAAGATTGCAACAAATCAAAGTCTAAATCAATAATCCCCTTCTTTCTATCACCCCTAGTATATCTCTTCGAAGCCAATTTTAAAAAATACAAAAAAATTAAAAAGCAGAGTCACAACCACTTACTGGTTATTAGGAGGATGGTTTTGCTTATTAGGTACTTAATTCCTTAGTTTATTTGCTTGATTTTTGGGTCTGTTTATGGGGACCACGTGTATTTGAAGAGGTCTCTCTCTTCTAGGCACCGCAACTACGCCTTCTACAAAGACAATCTCCTTAGCTTCACCAAAATGTCTAGCATTTTCCCTTATTATATCTCCAAGTTCTTCTTCTTCTTCAAGAACTTCATTCACTTGGTGATACTGTAGGTTTGTTCTCCTATTTTGCCATGCTAAATTTCATAGACTAGTAATGATATCTTATTGTTCACCAGTAAGCCAATCTACGTTAGGCTGAAGGACTAGTGTAATTTTTCCTCAGAGAACCATAAAAACCAATGACAAAGCAACTCAATGTATATGTACGTAAAGAAATAGTCCCTAGTAGAGTCATCAAAAATTTGTTGGTGTATAGATTTTTTCACCTAACTCTATATTCTCACACCCAAACAAGTGACAACTAGACCAACAATTGAATCAATTACAATGATAATTTGTAGTGATTCTTTGCTTATTTTACAAGGCACAACTACCTTCAAATGATAAACAAAGAATAGAAACAATGTATGCTTTTCACTAGAAAGTAGAGAAGGTGGTGCTTTTAACCTGAAAGCATTAAAAGGTAAGAAATCTCAATATAATCTGAAAACTAAGAAGTACAAAGACTTCAATTACTATTATCTCATCCACACCATTGTAAAATCATATCAATTATCATACAATCATCACCATGAACCATTAATCAAAAGAAAAACATTCACAACAATGAGCCAGAATAAAAATCTCCAATCAATTTAATTTAGAACTAAGAATTAGTAAATCAACAATATGTTCAACATAAGAACAATGAGCATTCATCAACCATAACACAAAGTTCATGATCTTTGAATTCCACTGCACCAACTTCAATTCATATATTTAAAAGTAACTAAAAATACCAACACATCAAAATTGACCTTCTACCAACACAAAGTTTTCAAAAATATTCTATGCATCAACAAGCTTTTAGAATATATAGCCTTGCCAACCATAACCGTCTTTAAAATAATAATAGCTTCTTGGGGGAAGCCGATTAAAAATGTTTAAAATAAGTCATTAACTTAAAAGAAAGCTCTCCAGAGCCAATAGTTTTTTGCAAGAAATAAATATCAAAGCATATGAAAAGTCATCAATTAACAATTGTCACATCCTCATCTAGTGCCACCTATTTTTGTGTCAACTCCCGTTCCTTGTTTTGTCCATCTCATGAAGTTGAATCGACTTGTGCCGTTTGAGTTACAAGCACCCATAATTCACTTTGTATGCTTTGTACCTACCAATGATTGGTGATAACACTTTGCCACTTGGATTGCCAGTAATATTAGCCTGAAGCTTCAGTTTACTTATCATCCGATCAACATTTGCCACCCTTTTATGGATTTCTTTGATTTTACCTTTGAAGGTTTGGAGATACATTGCCACTCTTCCAATTTTTCCTATTGATTCAATGGTGACTGTGTCAGTAGCCACAAGTTCTTTAGTAATCATTTTCTTGAAATTTTTCTTTATTTCTTTGATCTCAAGCAATTTATCTTCATCTACACCAAAGGCTTGTATGTCTAAAATTGTGAAATTACTCTTGAGATCTTTCAGATTAGAGAAATATTGAGTCAATGTATTCCTTAGTTCCTCTTCTACTATTCCTAGCACAGTCATTCTCCATTCGAGTGTATCTAGCCACATTGTAGATTCATTCTCCCTGGGGTCATTTAGGATCTTTTCAGCTATGAGGATCCTAGTGTTAATCTTGGCCATTTCTTGGACTTCTTTAAAAACCATCAAAAGACTACTGTTATCTTTGCTAACATTTTGCAATTCTGTAGCCAATGTTTCCCTTTTTCTAGAGATCAAGGTGTACAACTTCACACTTCCTCAATATAAAATAAACCATGAAGAATAGTTTTCTCCACCCATTGATCAACAACATTACCTATGGCTTGGCACCATTTGATTTGTTGCAACAAGTTGGGGTCTAGACCATCCATAGTTATGCTCGGTGTCTCCTCTAAAGGTTAAGTAGTAATCATCAAAATAGATTGAATGAATGAATTCAAAGTTTTCATTTGAGCCTATAATTTGGCCTTCTCTTGTTGCTCATTTTTTACCCTTTTTGATAATGTGCTCATGGAGAACTTGGCATGATAAATTTCCACTTCAACTGTGGAAGGCCGCATACCAATTCGGCTCATGTTAAAATCGGCATCAGTAACTTCATCTTCATTTTTATCACCAATAGGATCTGTAATTTCCAAAATATGATGTTTGGTAGAGAGATCCGCCACCATTCTGGACATCCTCCTGGTCCTCTTGGGCTTAGGGGTATCTTGTAGCAACTTAGCCACAGTTTCTATGTTTGTATCTATCATGGGAGCATATCTCTTCTTCTTTTCTACAACTTCCTTTAACCATGAGAGGGAGGGGAAGCAGAAACACTAGCATTGGCATTAGTATTCAAAACAACACCATCTGAATGCACATGAGTACTATGTTCCAGGGGATCACTTAAACCAGGAGAATTAGGATTGCCAAACAAAGATTGAAAAACGTTGTCCTTGCCAATTTGATTAAAGATTAAAGAATCATTATCAAGTACCAGAGGGTTGGGAGAAGTCATATGGTCTACTTGTAGCTATTGCGAAGCATCCAAATTCCTTTCTATTTTTGTTCTTATAGGCATAGGCTGACCATCTTGCTCACATGTAGTCTTCAACCTTCTACTATCTTTAGGTTGTTCCCCATCTCTTCCCAACTGTGAGCCAACTCTATGAAGAGTTGTATCCAAAATCATTGTGGCTTTTGGAGTATGAGACACCTGAGACCTGTTCTATTCCTTAGTGGAAGATTCTTTTGGTGTTGAAGAGCCAACATGTTCTCTAGATTTCTTGTTAAGCCACCTTTCAATTCTTATTAACACATTAAAGGAACTGATCATATCATCTATGACTTCCTTCTCTGACCAACGTACTTGAGGCAGTGGTTGCAAAACAACACTATGATAGCCTTCATCTAAAATGTTACAATTATCATTTGTACCCTCTGGGACTTGTAATGACAAACCAAAAGCCCAGACTTGGTCAATTGTTAACCTCATCCAACTCCTCCGTTGCACTTCCTTTTTATCCACAATCTTCCCAATAATCCTTGAGATGATACTTATGCAGTTATAAGTTATCTCCATGTATATTCTTTTTCACAAGTTTTTTGCTATCAAAGGCTAGTCTCATAGGTAGTGAATGAAAATTATACTCAGCCAAAATCTTCTCAACATTTTAGGCACTATCATTGCTCTTGCAACAAAAGAAAGATAATGACACAAGGAAATAATACCCTTTCTTCTTCATAGCATGGTACTTATTATTCATAGTCGCCATTTGGTGATAGACTTCAAAAAGAACTAGAAAATCTAAAGGATATCTAGGCAATTTTAATGGGCATTTTCAAAACCCCCAAATTCTTAAATAAGAAAATCAATCAATCTGGATGTAAAAACTTCTAAATCCCATTATTAATGTCGCCACTTCAGGAGAGATTCTTCTCTCCAATGAACCTTCAATTTTCTTTGTAGAGAGCATGAGAAAAACATCATCTACCCTGCGGAGGTCTCTCATCCTGGTATCTTTTTGCAACTACGGGAAATAACAATACACAGGCATATTTGGAATAAGAGACCCTTGGGTTCTCAAACTAGGCCAGACAACCTCTTTGTTAGCTAAAATATAGGCCAAAAGAGAACATGTGTGAAATGTGTAAGAGCCAATGTGACTCATCAAGCCAGGATCCCTACAATCAAGACAACCTTCCACACAAAGATAACAGAGAATATGCTAAAATAATGGAGCAAATAATCTATACAACTATCATGTAATACAATGATAGATAGCCTTGCTTATAAAGGCAAGGTGAGATCTAGAAAGGTGGAGGGGAAAGTGGAAATATTCCTGCAACATGTGACAATTAGAGGATGATAACTAATTGCACGTGGAGGATAAGACAACTCACTCCAACTATCAACAACTCAACACACAACTAGACTCAACTAGACATCTGGAAGACTCACTAAGTCAACTTAACATGTGTGAATATTATTTAACTAGTAAATAGTTAAATAATATGAATTATCCACACAAGGGTAAACCAGTTAGGTGATAACCCTGTTCACACCAACACCCCCCCTTAAGTGCAACTTAGGGAGTAGTTGACTAAAACAAAGATGCAATGATGGATGGGTCCCAGCTACTAGGCCATGTTAGGTACCCATGTACAACAAATCTCAAGTGGAGAAAAGGAGAAAACCTCATGGGACAAAACTCCTCTCCAAAAGTGAGAATGTAAAAAACAAATGAAAGATGTGATGGAAGGAGGACTCAAGACCCCCCAAGGACTACATCCAACACATATCTACAATCAATTATCCCCCCATAGGAGAACAAGTGTGAGACTATAGGTCCCCCCCACAATGAAGTAGCTCATATGCCGATGGTGAATGCCTGAAGAAGAATGTTGAAGAGAATCCAAATCCTTCAAACAACATTCTTCCCCTTAGGAAGAAATAAGTCCAAAGGCTAATGTTGAAGAAACTCCATCTCAAGATATGAGGGAAAAGGCCTCATGATGTATGTTGTCTCTAAAAACTACTCAAGTGTCCAAATGTCATAACCAAAAGATGCCACATAATCAGGTGTTACATTCCTAATCAAAGAATGTGACAATCCAAGACAAGATGAAAACTCAAGGTCATCAATCTCCAAAGACAAAGAATCCTCTAAGTGATGCTCAGGATACTCCAACTCAGTGCCAAACTGTGACAAGTGAAGAGGAGAAGAAGATGCCCGCACATCCAAAGTAGAAGAATCAACTCCTTTAAAGAGGAGATGACTATCATCAATGATGTCCTCCAAGTCATCAAGATAGGACTCACAAAAGAAGTCTGAAATACCTGTCAAGTACTCATCCCACAAACTTGTATCTGAAAGACAAAGAAAATCGTGCTCAACTAAAGTGGATGAAGCTATGTCAATGCCAATCTCTGAAGAAGCAAGAGGAGGAAGCTCAAAACTAGTCTCAGGAACTGAAGTAGATGCAAGAACACCAAGGTTCAAGTGACCAAACTTCTCCTTAGAAACATGATTCACACTTGATGCATGAGTGTGAATATCAAACAATGGATCTACATCATCATCAAAATCAAAATGGGAGAAACTATACAAGTGAGATGCATGATCAACCATCCCAACAACAATGATATCTCTGCTCTCCAAGTCTTGTATGATCATAGAATTAGGAGTGAACTCAATTGTCTTGCCTGCACCACAATGAGTAATCTGGTAGATGGAAAGGAGATTGGTTGACAAGGAAGGTACACACAACACATTGTTGAAAGTGTCCTCACCAATATCAATTGTCCCTTTTCCAGTTGCATGCATGCATGTATTGTTACCCATCAAAATAGGTGGCAAAGTACATGACTCAAATGAAGAGAACATCCCCTATGAAGATGCCATATGATGAGAAGCTCTAGAATCAAGAAGCCATCTCTCTGATTGTAGACTTGTTGAAGCAAAGATTGCCTGTCCTTTTCCTTTGTATGTCCCATAAGCAATACCTGTTGTCCCTGTAGATGTAGATGATGATGGTGTCGAAGAAGAAGAATTGGGTAATACTGATGTTGATGGAGAATACTCAATGTTATGTTTTTGAAGAAGTTGTGACATCTCATCAAATTTTTTCTCATAACATTTAGTTTCATCATGACCCAATTTCTTACAATAAGAACACTTTGACTTCTTCTTATTGGACTCCTCTTTGGAAGAAGAGTTGGGGGTTTTCTTTGATTCTTTCTCTTGCTCATTAGACTTTGAATCCTTTTGTTTCTTTCTCTTGTTATGTGAAGCCTTAGGATCTTTTGTGCTTTGTGTTGCAACTAGAGCCTATTTTCTAGAAGACTTCAACGTGCCCATGTGTAGTAGGTTAGCTTGTTCTCTAGTGAGTTATGCAAAAAACTCCTCAAGGGAAGGCATAACAAACTTACAACCAAAAGCATCCATTGTAGCATAAAAGGTAGAAACATAAACTGAATATGCAGGACCCAATTTTACAAGAATAGATAGAATCAATTGTTCATCTTCTTTCTCAAGACCACTTTGTTTGAGTTGCAACCTGAGAGACTTAAACTTGGTGAAGAAATCATCAATTTGACCAAAATATTGAGGATTAAGTGCAATTAGCTCATTCTCCAATTTGAACCTTCTTATTTTTTCTTCTTTGCCAAAGAGATTGTCCAGTGTTGTCCATATCTCATTTGGTGTAGTACAAGACTCAACATGAAATTTTAGATCTGGAGAAATAGCAAGACAAATTGTGCCATAAGCCTCATCTCTTCTATCTAACCATTTTCTTCTTTCAATAGCACTTGTGGGTTCAAGATTTGTGCCTAAAGTTATTCTATGTAACTTTTGTTTATACAATACAAACTCCATGTTTTTCTTCCATTCAAGATAATTATATGGAGTTAAAAGTGGAAATTGAGGCACATCCATGATGAAAAAGAAAGACAACAAGACAACAACACCACTTTACTATGTAAGAGAGTCCCCCCAATTTGTTGTGGCACTTTATACTTAGTGCGATTTATAATTGTCCTCAAAGGACCAAAATTGGAAAAATAAAAAAATCTCTTAAAAAAGAGATCTAAGTGAAATTACAATCACTCACAATGATGTATTACAACAAATAATTCCTCTCAAAATAAATTTCACCTCCTTAAGTATCAAAATGCCCAAGTTATCAATCAAATGCCAAAAAATTGATAAATTGAATAAAATGAACCTAGAGAAGAATCTGAGATGCATGGATGGCTTGAAAGAGCTCCTCAATACCTTTCTGATGCCGCAAGAATCGTGAAAATCAGAGTTCGTGGCAAAAAATTATGAGCTCGGGAGCCAAAAAGAGTGATCTATCTTCAACTTGCAATAAATGTTGTCAAATAGAAAAATCTATGAAAATGATTGATACCATTGTGAAGTGCTCTCTGTCAGCTTTCCAATGATATCTCATTTTCCTGATTTTGACACTGTGGGCAAAAGTTATGCAAAAAGCAAAAAAAGCCCTATTTTAGGACTTTTAGGGGCAAAACATGCCCCCCCTAACAGAATATTCTTCAGGCCAGACAAAATATTTCGTAGTTGTCGGAAAACCACTAGTACTATGTAAAACTATAGATTGCAGAGAAAACTATCCGAGGAAGATAAGTAGTTTGCAAATTAGGAAAAAAATGCCTGCACTGATGGTTTAGAAAACCACCTAAGCCTTATAAAAAAGGCCATTGTTATACATTGGCTCACGCTGATTAAGGAAGGTCTATGAATGCTGACAGTGAGTTTTGGCTTCGACCGACAAAGAAGACTGTCAATGCCAAGATTTAAACTCTAGAGAGTCCATCGCCGGATGTGCTTTGATCACCCGATGGTTGTTTGAAGAAGGCCAGAAATTTAAAAACTGCTGGATAAAATTCAAGGCCGAAGCCTTTGAAATAGGCAAGGCCATGTAGCCTATAAAGCCGCCGATGATTTAGATCTCCCAACACACGAGGACATGAAGATTGCCAAAGACAAAATGACAGAACTTTGTGGTTGAAAATGCCCGCCAATGTCGATAAAAACAAGTAACAAGTCTTAGAAGATGTCGACTGGAAGTTATCAAACGCTGACCAGTAACAAATCAACCACTAGGTTTGGAGGAAATGGCCACTATCGAAGGATCAAATGCCAAAGGAAACTGTTGACCGTATCAATGCTTAGATCTTATGACGTGTAGATTCGTTGATGATATGTGAAGAAGAAAACACTACTAGATTATAACAACAACAACCACCAAAGATTTACATATGCCAAGATCTAATAACTGTGGCACTATTAAACTGCCAATGCAAAGATGTATGGTGACTGCAAAAAGACCGCCTAGGGTGGATCTAAGACCACCATAGAAAATCTTTGACCACCGAAGACTTTAAAGAATCCACCACCGCTGGTAAAGGGTTTTAAACTACACAAAAAATTTAAAAACTCCCAAATAACAATGAAAGGCCGAAGCCTTAATAAAAAACCACTGGCCCTTTTAGGCCGCTGGCCAGGGGTTTAAACCCAAACGGCTTTGGTGCCAGCCATGTAGCAGAGCTGGCCTACAAGTATGACCATGTGGGTAGGTCTGCAGACCTACCACACAGTACCCAAAATAATTTCCCCTTTTGTTTTTTTAAATCATACAATGCTTTTTAAACAATATCCGCAGAAAATTAATAACCCAACAGAAAAACAATTTTGCCCAAATATGAAATTCATCCAATGATGCCAATTGAGGCAGATTTGGTACAATGATGACATGTGATGGCATAGAACTTGGAAGATTCCTTATGCATAGGGAATATTCCTTATCGTGGAGGGGAAGAGGCAAAATTTTTTTGCCTTTTTTTCAACTTCTTCGATTTGGGCATTTGAATAGCCAATCTATACAAATTTGGGCCTCTTGATCACAATGGTGATGTCAGATTTGCTCTAGGATACACCTAACAACAAGTTCCCAACAAAACCTCTCCAATTAGGGAAGGAAATTGTAGATCAAGCTCTGATACCATGTAAGAGTCAATGTGATTCAGTAAGCCAGGATCCCTACAATCAAGACAACCTTCCACACAAAGATAACAAAGAAGATGCCAAAACAATGGAGCAAACAATCTATGCAACTATCATGCAATACAATGATAGATAGTCTTGCTTATAAAGGCAAGGTGAGAGCTCGAAAGGTGGAGTGGAAAATAGAGATATTCCTACAACATTTGACAATTAGAGGATGATAACTAATTGCACATGTGGAGGATAAGACAACTCACTCCAACTATCAACAACTCAACACACAACTAGACTCAACTAGACATCTACAAGACTCACTAAGTCAACTTAACATGTGTGAATTATGTGTGATGTGTGAATATTATTTAACTAGTAAATAGTTAAATAATATGAATTATCCACACAAGGGTAAACCGATTAGGTGATAACCCTGTTCACACCAACAAAATGACACCTTCTGAGGAAGATTCATTAACTACTCATGCATATGTTCACTTATTAACTTCACCCAATCGATATGTTGAGACTCGCTACAAATCAGCAAAATGAATTGGCACATCCAGTTTCAAAAGAGTCTAATTCGGCACAACCAACGACATGATGTAATAGAGTGATCAAGTCATAGATCTCTTCTTTGAAATGCCCTCTTTTTAAACTGGTAGGAAGCTGAGATTTACTCTTCCTCAATTTTTAGGCACCTCTTAGCAATACAGTTTTGACACCAATCTTTCTTGTCTCAGAAGTACCCCCAACTAGTGGTGATAGACACACCGACAAATTCCTCATACTCTACTAGCTTCAAGGCATGTGATACAACTTCGGAACAATCTTTGTTATCACAGAGCCATCAAAGGCTCGTATCTCTTGCGAGTCAGGGTAAGAGTTATTTGCACAAGCAATAATCAAATCTGGGCCTGACACGACAGATAGGAAACCTCCAGCTCGAGCTAATCCACTGCTCACAATGTTCTTTGCAATTAAGGACCTGGTTTCTTGTTGCATTCTCTCCCAAAAATCCCCCAAGTACACATGCCTGAGGTCTGTATCTCTTACATTTGACAAACCATTCTCAATAATAGAGGCAATTGGGGACCCCTGATATTTGTACTTCATTCTAACTTGTTTGAAAAAGTAGAGAGCAAAAACTTTTGAACAAGTTAAGGACACTAAAGAGGTCCACAAAACATTTGGAGAAAATGAGCTATCCAGACTCATGAATGGATAATTGCTTTTCCCAAACCAAATGAATCAAAGATTACAAACTCTCACAGTAAGAAAAATAAGGACAAGAGCCAATTATTCTAACCTGTTTGTGAAGAGTTCTATAAATTCTCCGTTAATGGTGAGGCTTGGAGCTCTTTCAGTATATTCTCCTTGCAATGCAAAATGATAATTTTACTTACAAGATGGCACATTTAACCAAAGTTTCATATTAAAGATTATCAAATCCTCCTTAAGTTTCATTTAATTTTGGTGGTGAATTGTACTATAGATTTCATAAATGACCCTGTTTATTTGCCTCCAAAAAGTGTGCGAACGTCTTTCCCAACGTTATGAATTTATGACAAACTAATAGGTGTCAATTCTTCGTATACATGAATAGCTTGAAAGGACAATGCTTTGGGAGTAAGGAACACCTTCAGTTGGGGCGTCGGGGAGTTTAAGAACAAATGAACCAACCAACCAGTAGTTCAAAAGTTCAAAGAACTTCTGATTCTTCGACTACGAAGGACCCTCCAAAGAACTAACATAAGACCGACAAGGAGTCTTAAGATGTTCACTTTTCTGAGGAATCAGGGAGTCGAGTGGTTCAGGAATTCTTAAACTCACCTACTGAGGTACAAAAAGACATGGGATCACCGACTATGCATGAAAATGACTAAGTAAAGGGGTTGCAACTTATAAAGAAGGCACAAATAATAAATAATAAGGATGGGAACATAAATTATCATATGAATGACTTAAAAAAAATTAAATATAGGGTAACAATATGGAAGGCCTCCCACTGTTAGATACTTCAAGATCTTTGGCAGCAAATGCTACATCAGGAGAGATGAAGAAGACCTTGGAAATTTTGATTCAAGGAGTGATGAAGGGATCTTTCTTGGTTACTCAACCAGACGCAAGGCCTATAGATGCTATAACAAGAGGTTGGGAAAGATGATTGAAAGCACAAATGTTAAGGAAGATGAAGACTTGTATCAGATCTCACAAGAACCAGAGGACTGCAAATATGATATATTTCCCTTCATTGAAGAAGAAGAAGAAGAAGAGAAAGAAGAGAAGGAATAAGAACCAGAGCAAATCCCTAAGACTCCAGCAAAGTATGTTTAGAGGAACCACTCAATAGATCAGATCATTAGGGATAAGAATGAAGGTGTGCAGACTAGGAGAAGGTTTGTAAATGAAAGTGAGCAAGTGAATTTGTGTTTACTATCAAAGGTAGATCACAAAACCTTTGCTGATGCTAGAAAAGATGATGAATGGTTGAAAGCAATGGAAGAAGAACTAAATTAGATAAAGAAGAATCAGACATGGGAATTGGTTCCCAGACCAACAAATAAGAATGTCATAGGAACAAAGTGGGTGTTCCAGAACAAACTGAATGAAGATGGTGAAGTTGTAAGGAACAAAGCAAAATTGGTATGTAACGGTTTCACAAGTTGAAGGCATTGATTTTGAGGAGACTTATGCTCTGGTAGCTAGGATGGAGGCAATCAAGATATTCCTTGCCCTTGCTTCTTACAAGAACTTCAAGGTTTATTAGATGGACGTCAAGTCAACATTTTTGAATGGTGATCTAGAGGAAGAGGTCTATATTGAGAAACTGGATGCTTTTCAGTTGTCAAAAGATCTAGACATGGTGTGCAGACTCAAAAGGCTTTGTATGGACTCAAGCAAGCTCCTAGAGCTTGGTATGCTAGGTTGGATAAATATTTTATTCAACAAGGCTTCAAGAAATGTACCACAGATAGTAATCTTTACATTAAGGAAGAAGGAGACATGATTTTGATAGTTGCAATATATGTTGATGACGTTATCTTTGGTGGAGATGATGATATGTGTAAGAGGTTTGCAAAAGATATGTAGAAAGAGTTTGAGATGTCTATGATTGGTGAGATGTCTTTCTTCCTTGGGCTTCAAATTGTTCAACTAGATGATGGTATCTTTATTCTCAGGCAAAGTATGTTAGAGAGATGTTGAATAAGTTTGGTATGGAATATTTCAAACCAGTAAGTACTCCTATGGTTACTCACTGTCACTTGAGAAAGAATGATCAGTCACCAGAGGTTGATCTGACTCTTTATAGATCTATGATTGGAGGATTATTGTATTTGACTACTTCTAGATCTGATATTATGCATGTAGTATGTGTGGTTGCCAGATATCAAGCTAATCCTAAGCAAACTCATGAGAAGGCAGTGAAATGAATATTTAGATACTTGAAGGGAACTCCAGATTATGGCTTATGGTATTCAAGAGGTAATGGTTTTGATTTGAGTGCTTGCACTAATGCTGATTGGGCTGGATGTGTTGATGATAGAAGTACAAGTGGTGGTGCATTTTTTTTAGGAAGCAGATTGGTTTCATGGCATAGTAAGAAACAAGATTTAGTATCCCTATCAACTATAGAGGCAAAGTATATTGCAGCAGCATCTTGCTATACACAAGTGTTGTGGATGAAGCAAACTTTGAAGGATATCAAGGTACTATATGATGAGCCTATTCCTATTTTATGTGATAATACAAGTGCTATCAATATTTTTAAGAATCCAATGATGCATTCTGGAACCAAGCATATATCAATCAAGTATCACTTTTTGAGATAGAAGGTTGTAGAGAAAGAAGTAAAGTTGGAGTATGTTCTAACAATGGATCAGATTATAGATATTTTCACAAAGGCTCTTGCAAAGGATACTTTTAAGTATCTCTGGTAGAATTTAGGGGTAATTTCCCCTCCTTCTTTCTAGATGCCTAGTGGTGCATCTATCCAGGGGGAGTAATTCATGCTATATCTTTTTCTTGGACTGATGGTGGCTACCTCTCAGGGGGAGCAGGTAGTGGTTGTTGTTGATAGGGGGAGAAGGTTGAAAAGGAGAAATTGTGACCTAAGAAGGAGAAGTTGTTTCCCTTTGTCCTTGATGTCAAAGGGGGAGAATGATTAGGTGTGTGTTTCATCAATGTCAAAGGAGATTGTTACACATGTGGTTGTCATTGATGTCAACACTAAGTGTGGTTGTCATTGATGTCAACACTTAGTATGGTTGTCACTGATGTGGTTGTGTGGTTGTCATTAAGTTTGGAACACTTAGTTTGGACACTGTGCTTGGATACTTAGAATAATGATATACTATGTTGATGATGTGCTAGCAATGGTTGTTGATGTTCATGGTTGGATGTCATTCCTGATTAATGTCAAGTAAAGTTGTATTGAGCATGTTTTTGGTCAGCAGAGATGATATCATAATGATATATTAACATGGGAATTAGAAGCATTAAGATGAATGATGATATATTAAGATGGGAATTAGAAGCTATGATGAGGATGAGAAGATGTTTTTGATGACTTGTAGCATGTTGTATGCTCTTTCCTAATGATTCTAAGAAAGTATGTGTTGTTACAAGGAGGTTCTGGTCTCTTGAAGTTGGTGAAGATTTTTGTTGTAGGAAATTGCCTGGAAGACTACTTGGGAAAATGCTCTGCATTCCTCCGCATTTCAAGATTTGGTCATGTGGTTTAGAAGTTAATATTAGTATGTTAAGAAGGTGTTATATCCAAGATTTCAAGTCATGAAATCTTCCGCAGTAAAAGTTATAAGTGACAGAGTTCTGGATTGTGCTCTGGCAACATAATGTGATGATGAAGGCTGATTGGAATGCTCTGCATTCCTTTGCAAGTTAAGGTTTGCTCATCTGGTTTAGTAAACATGATCAGAGATGTACAATACATACTAAATTGTAGTTTCAAGTGTTTTGGAGGTCGGCAAGTTCAACTTTCAAATGACAGAAGTGTTACAGATGGTTTCAGATGCCTAATTATTTTCAAGATATATGTTTGAGTGCTTGCACCAGTGGAAGAGTATACAGATTAGTCATATGAGTTTGTGTGAACATTCTACATGTCTCATAGTGTTTAAGTTTTGGAGGGCATGCAAATCTTTGATGTTTCCTATACCGCACAAAGTTTTCAAGTCAGTATGTGAAGAGTTATTGTTGCTGAGGCTGACTGAGGTATGTTGGTGACGTGCGCCACAAATTTCTTGTTGTGTGGAGTTCAAGGAGTGTTTGGAGATGGTGTATAGGTCTAACTGACTCATTTAGGAGATCCACAAGCAATGTTTAATCTCCCATGTGTACCGCCAATTTGGAATGGTCGATGTGCTACAAGCTTCATGGTTTCTTGCTTAAGGGTGACCTAATTCAAATTTGTGAAGCACGCGGATGTTGCTATTTGAAGGATGATGCTGTGAAGAATGTTTAGGACCAGATTAAGCATGTGTTGGGGTCCAGAAGGCATTTTTCTCTTTCTGGAGTTGGAGGTAGTTCATGTTAGGGTTTTCCCTCTACATGTTTCATGTTGTGTGATCTTTGGCCAACTTGTAAAGTGTAATATTCTTGTGGTATTGGCCAACAGGTAATTTAATCAATGTAATATCATGTATATATTATAAACCTAGTTGATCTAGGTGAGGTATGATTGTGAATATGAGTGTGTGAAGAGAAGGATATGAATATGATATGCTTTATGATGTGTGACTAAAGGAGAAGGAGAATAAGCAATAAGACCTATCCTGATTCATCTTGAAGGCATTTTTGTGACATGAGGGAAGTGAAGAGTATTCCTAGTTGATTCAATCTTGAAAAGAGGTGTGAAGAGGTAGAAGTGCAATCTTCAAAACAAGTGAGCTTCATTGTCAATTTCAGATAGTAGAAGGATTGTCATGTTGTAATCATTTCTGAGTTTATTCTTAGTTGAGGGAGTAGTTGCTTCCTTGGGTTGTAGCCCTAAAACAAAGTTTGTAGGGAGTTGCAACTTCCTTGGGAGTGACCCTAAAACCTTTCTTCAGGGAGTAGTTGCTTCCTTGGGTTGTAGCCCTAAAACAAATTCAACCAAGAGTAGTAGCTTCCCTGGGTTGTAGCCCTAGAACAAAGTTGTAATTTTGAGCTTCATTTATTGTGAGTTAATCCGCACCGTGTTTTTTCTCCTTTTGGGGTTTTCCATGTATATTTAGTGTTATGTGTTTTTATGCATTATGTTGATCTTTCATGTTTATGTTAATGATGTAAAGTTTAAGTTTTAATCTACTTTGGAGGATTTGAAGTTTGTTTGGATACTGATTCACCCCCCACCCCTTAGTATCCAGGTGTGTTCAACATATCAAAATAGTGGAATAGTAACACTAAAAGGTCTAATGTATATAGAATCACAACATATACATCCATAGACAAAAGTCTAGATGCCAATATAAACTCCATCAGAAATACCTTAATGGCATAATAAAACATCATCACTAATAACAATAGTGGATCCAAAACAAAAGTCAACAATTGACAAGGTGCAAGTGCCCGAGGCATTATATTTAGGAAGAAGACTACCCTTTATACTCCAGAACAGAATAGGGTTGTAAAGAGGATGAATTGATCATTAATAGAAAGAGCCAGAAGTATGATGAGTAGTACATAGTTAGGTCAATGCTTTTGAGCTAAGGTAGTGAGTATTGCTTGCTACTTTATTAATAGATCTCCTTGTTTAGATCTTATTGATATAAATCCTTATGAGGTGTGGATAGGTAAGTAACCCTTTGTTCCACATTTAAGGGTATTCGGTTGTGATTCTTTTGTTCACATACCTAGAGAAAAGTAATCTAAGTTGGATCCAAAATCCTACAAATGCATATTCATTGGATATGGTGAGAATGTTAAGGGTTACAAGCTTTGGAATACTCTAACCTTAAAAAATGATTTATTCTAAAGATGTGGTTTTTATGGAATATAGAGTATTTTATGATCTAGGATAGCCAAAGGAAAAAGAAGGAAAATAATGTATTTTGAGACTAAGGTTAAGAAGCATAAAGATGCACATGTTGAAGAACAAAATGATGGATTTGGGGATGGAGAGGAAGAGGAGGATTCATGTGAGTTCTGCATAGGTTGAGAATATGGAGGAACAAACATAATCCCTTAATCCAGCCTTGAGAAGATCCATGAGACAACAAAACCTAGTTAGCAAGTATAGCCCACCATATTTCCATTTTATGTATTTTATGGATCATGTATTAATAATGAACCTAGATTTTTAAGGAAGCTCTTTCTTCAGAAGAACACGATTCTTGGATGGAGACCATATAGGAGGATATGGTGGCCTTGGACAAATGTGACACCTAGGATCTTGAGAGTTTGCTTAAGGGAAGGAATCCTATTGGTTGCAAGTGAATGTTTAGAAAAAAATTCAAAGTAGATGGTAAGTTAGAGAGGCAAATGGCCATATTGGTGGCTAAGGGCTACATCTAATGAAAGGGAGTTGACTTTGGTGAAATTTTCTCTCCTATTGCTTCCATTAGATTTCTATTTTCTATTGCTACTACTTGTGATTTGTGCAAATGGATGTAAAAATTACTTTCTTGCATGGGGATCTTGAAGAGGAAATTTACAAGCAACAACCAAAGGGATTTGAGGTAAAAGGGAAAGAAAATTTGGTTTGGATATTATTAAAATAACCACTCTATGTTTTTAAATAATTGCTTCTGATGTAGTATCAGAAGTTCAATGCTTTGACATTGAAGTTGGGTTTTGTTAGAAGAAAATATCATTGTGTTTTCATTAAATGTATTGATGATTAGATTCTAATTATTAGCTTAAATATTGATGACATGTTATTTATTGGTAAGAACAAGATGATGATTAGGGAGCTTACAACTCAACTTTCTAGTGTGTTTGACAAGAAAGATTTAGGGGAAACATAATTCATTTTGGAAATGGAAATTAATAGGGTTCAAGTTCATAGAAAGCTTTAGCTAAATCAGAGTAAGTATGTTGACACTATTTTATATTGGTTTGCAATGTAGGATTGTAAACCAATGAGTATTCCTTTACCTATAGGCACTAAAATTTCATTGGATCAATGTCCTTAGTCATACATGATTATTTGGAGGATATGTATAATGTGCCTTATGCTAGAGTTGTAGGTAGCCTAATGTATGCAATGGTATGTACTAAACTAGATATTGTCCAAGCAACGATAGTTATTAGTAATTTTATGTCTAACTTTGGTAAAGAAAATTGAACTTTTTTTTAATCCTAGGGTGTCCTCGTGATCCATCCCAGTGCCTTACTAAAGAAAATTGGACTTATGTTAGGGTATTTAGATAATTTCAAATAAATTATAATTATTAATTATATTATCATGGTTCTAATGATGCGATCAAGTTATCAGACATGTTGGGACTTATTGATTTAGAATGGGTAAGCGACTTGGATAGGCAGAGGTCCACTAGTGGCTATGTGTTTTCTCTATTTGGTAGTGTTGTTAGTCAGATGAGTAAAAGATAACTTATGGTTGCATTTTTCACTACCAAAGTAGAGTATATGGTTGTTAAAAATTCTTGTAAGGAGGTGGTATGGTTATAGAGACCATATTTGGAAGTTGTTTTTATTGTAGGATGGTTAAAATTGGATGT
This sequence comes from Cunninghamia lanceolata, assembly GCA_027924645.1. Lineage (NCBI taxonomy): Eukaryota > Viridiplantae > Streptophyta > Pinopsida > Cupressales > Cupressaceae > Cunninghamia > Cunninghamia lanceolata. Next base: position 359,308 of record BSBN01001313.1, read on the forward strand.
AGTAGTTAAAGTGTTATTTATTTAGCCAAGAATCCCATGTACCATGCTCGTACTAAGAATGTAGATATACAATATCACTATGTTTATGAGGTGGTGGGAAGTGGTAAGGTCATGATTCAAAAGGTTAACACTTTGGATAATGTTGCAGATTCACTTACAAAACTAGTGATCACAAATAAGTTATCTTGCTGTAAGGAGGCCATGGGCCTTACATCTTGTACTTCATTGAATTTTATGTTTCCTATTTATGCCAGTGTAATGTATAATATCAAGTGGGAGAATGTTAGCATAAGGTGCTATTAACCTTGTAATCTTAATGTATTTCATGTATCTCCAACACCTTGGGAATGAGTAGTTGGATGCCTATGGGGGTTATTGGGTGAATTGTTTGCTTATTATTATTCTCTCAAAGAAAAAAAAATAGTTTTAATGACACCGAATAGGGGAGGATACACTTACGGTTAGTAATTACTTATGACAATGATAGTTACAGTGTGATTTGTATGTTTTTATACCACTTTCTCATTCCTAAATGATAGGGGAGAGAGTGGAGCATCTTTGGTTATGACAAGTGGGGTCCAAATGTTGTAGTGGGTTTAAAATGGAGTACTATTTTTAGGGATGTGTGCCATGGGGGTTATTGGTCAAAGGTGCTACAATTAGTGATTGTTATTCTTGTGGGCATTGATGGATTTGGTCAGGTGTTGGATTTTTCCATACCATAGTTTTATGGTACTTGGTTTCAAGGAATCCACTTATGGCTTTTTGAATCCATCCCTCTATAAATTCAAGGCATTTGTATTATGGTGTTTTGTAGTTTGAGTACTGTTACACTGCTAGAATACTATCAAAATAAAGAGTTGGAGTTGATGTATTGATGTAATACTATAATTATGATTAATATAGACTCAAGTGCTCTCTTTGGTGATGGAGCTTTTTCCTAAAATGGTTTCTCCGAATACATCTAGTGTTATGCATTTGGTTAATGATGAGTTTGCCAATTTTATTTTTGATATATGTTTTTACATACTTCTCCAAGTTCTATTTTAGGTATAATGGTTAAACACATGTTCATTTAAATTAGATTTGTACAATTCATATACTTTAAATATTTGTTCACTATCTTCTTAACGAAAGTATGAAGAGAGCAATGACTAAGTCTTGGGTTGGTTGAGATAAAAAAATAAATTGAATAAGCTAAGTTATGTAAGAGATTTCTCTATTATTATTGATCTAATTGAAAGAATGAAGCAACTCTTCAAATATGTAGAAAAATTTGGATGGATGTATGGTTCCCAAGAACATGTAGTGCTACAAATTATAGTACAAGTAAGTGATGAATTTGATAAAGGGGATTTTTTTGTAGATATTGGAAATAAGGCCTCCCAAGGCAACTTCATTATCATCATTAGTTGCCCCAAAATAAATACAAAAAGTTGGACAAGTAGTAGGCCAAATAGATATCTCACTATGTGTATTATTTTGCTACTATGGGAATAGGTGATATTTTACCCCCATAATATCCTCTATTTTCTATCATCATGTATTCTCAATGCCTAATAGGATTAGACTTGGCTATCACATATTATCCAACAATATTTGAAAAGTATGCCAGTGCAGAGGATATTGAGGATGCATTAAAGCAAAAGGCTTGTGAAGAATTCTTGGATGATGATGAATTCATCAAAACTCTAGAGTTTAAAAGATTTTATTTAATGGTCAAGTGTAGAGAAACATAAACCAAATTATAAAGAAAAATAAAGGCACTATTTGTGGAAGAAGAACAAGATATTGTAGAGAGTAGTAAACTGGCTTTAGTTTTCTATTATAATGTGGGAAACATCACCTTAGAAAAGGGAAGGAAATTAGTGTTAGCTAGTGGATTTGATTATTATTACTTGGTTTAGAGATCATAGAGGCTATGACCTTTGATAGTATTAGGAGAAGAGAAGGAGATAAACATATCTTTAGGGATTAGGATGAAACAAATAAGTTTTTTAGATTAATGCTTCAGGATTTAACTCTGTGTGTGTTTTTACCTCAACGTTTCAGATCATACTCCATGATCCATCATCAGGAGAATAAAGATCAAGAGAAGAGAAAGTGAGGTAATTTGTAGAACAAGGAAGTTAAAAAGATGAGAGGGTGGTGCGGGAACCAAGGATTCCAAGGAGGAAAATACAAAAAGTAAACATAGAGCTAAAACCACCTAGAGCAAAACTAAGAAAGGGATAGAATGAAAGAAAAGAAAACTAGGCGAGATAACATTGTAAAGAAAGGAGATGTTGTTGTTATATGGAGCCTAATCAGACTTGGAGGTTAAATTTTCCCCACTTTTATTGGTCTGCTTTCCCCCCAAATTATTTAATGAGGGAGTGCAGGGGGAAGAGCCCCTCCTGTGGGGCCCGGGGGGCTTATCTGCCTAGCAGGGGCTTGGGGGTGGAGCCCACGGTGGGGGTCTGGGGGCAATGCCCCTAGTGGGGCTACTGGGGGCAATGCCCCTAAAGCAAAAATTGCCTATTATTTTATAAAGGCGTCGGGTGTTATTTTTTCTATTGACCGACATAAAAAAACCCTATTTTTGTAACCGAAAAAAAAGCTTGATAAAAGTGGCTAAGGGTTAGGGTTTTGATTGATATTGTATTGTAGCATTTGCAATAGTATTGAGTTGCAGGGATTGTTGGTTGTAATCAGTTTGATTTTCTTGGATAATAATATTGGACTCTTTGTTGGTGGATGTAGCCCGAGTTTCAGTGAACCACGTTAAAACTTGTCTCTCGCTATTATTATTTCTGTGTATTTTCATTCCTCTATTTAATCTTTATTTGCATTTAATTGATATCTTCTACCAGCTAACCCTAACAGATGCCATACCAGGGAAATTAAATAAGAATAAACTAATAAATAAAAGTAATAATTAAGTAAACATGCATGCACATATTTATCACTATGCATGTTTACTTAATTGCTACTTTTATTTATTAGTTTATTCTTATTAAATTTCCTTGGTATGGCATCTCCTTTCTTTACAATGTTATCTCGCCTAGTTTTCTTTTCTTTCATTCTATCCCTTTCTTAGTTTTGTTCTAGGTAGTTTTAGTTCTATGTTTACTTTTTGTATTTTCCTCCTTGGAATCCTTGGTTCCCGCACCACCCTCTCATCTTTTTAACTTCCTTGTTCTACAAATTACCTCACTTTCTCTTCTCTTTCTCTTTATTCTCCTGATGATGGATCATGGAGTATGATCTGAAACATTGAGGTAAAAACACACACACAGTTAAATCCTGAAGCATTGATCTAAATTTCATTATGGACTGTGGAAATTTGATGTCTATCAAATAAGTTTTTCTCTAGGTCTAATTTAATTTAGATATTTGAACTTTTTCCATTTGGGAAATCATCCTAGCACATGACAAGACTTAAATTGATTGTTTCCCATAGAAATTGTTGGGCCAAATAGTAGTTAAGAGGGTCGAAGATGTTATAGAAACAAATGCAAAAAATTTAATAGTTCATACAACTCAATTTAGTCAATATACTATTAAGAAGTTACAAGAATATTTTTTCTAAACTTGAGGAAGAGAACTTAAAGTTAAAAGATGTATTGAAATAAGCTAAAACACTAATAGATAAATCTATGGTGCAAATTCAACTTCCTATACAAAAGGCAACTATTCATATTCAAGCATTGTAATCATCAACTACATAGGGAAGTAATGATATGGAAAGAAAAGTAAATGAATTATAAATATTATTGAAAAGAACTCAGGAAGAGAAATAAGAATATCAGATAGAAGCAAAATCTTGCAGAGCCAAATAAGAGGAATCAATTAATGGGGTCTTTGTTGTGAAAGGTGATGTACACCTTACATTAAGTTTTTTATATTTTGTAAAGTTGTTGTCCATCTTAAAATGGGATGCCACACTTTGGGTAGAGCAATATTTTCCTAGAAATTTTTTATATGTAACATTGGGAAAATGTATTTAGTGTATGTGGGGGCGGGGGGGGGGGGGGGGGGGGGGGGGTCACATGAAAACATGTTATCTTGAGCATAAGAATTAAATTAATGGTCGTATGGATTTTTCCTTAGAGGTAGTAATGACTCCTAGATCTATAGTCAAACTTAGGCACCCACTTTGGAAATGTCACTTGGGTGCATTGATCAGAAAATTGAGTTTTCTTGTTTATCCTTGTCTATTTATAGAGTGCTTGGCATGGGATATTTGCTAGCAAGTAGCCAGAAGGTAGGGTTATGTTGTTGGACCTTCTCCATGGTTGAAGAGTGTTGATCTCTTATTGCTCTTGGCTATGATATTGTAGCATAGCTACGAATGTATGAATGTGATGCTACTGGATTGTTCATAGGTTAGAAAGCATGTTTTGGAGATGACATATTTGATCTTCTATTTCTCCTGCTAGAGCACTAGTACTCAGATATTATATTGTAACAAATTTGGTGTTGATAATACATTGGGTGTACTTTGAAGGTTGGATTTTTTCTAAGAAGGTTTTTGAGGGTATATCTTGTGTTATGTGTTTATTAGAACTCCATTAGAATTCTTTAATTATGTTTTATCTTGCAAGTATTCTCCTGATTAGATTAACATGATTTCCTATAATTAGTATTAATATTATCCTATTGATGGTTGGTAAGTTTGTGTTGGATTTCTTATATTTGGTATCAGAACCAGTTTTATCTTGGATGATCCATGGGAGGAAGGAAAATTTTATCCTATATTAATATTATTTATTAGTTGAAGTATCTTGTATGGGTTGAATCTTTTTCAAGTACATAGAAATGGAGAGCACTTCAATAAAAAATGGAGATTAAAAAAGGTTATGTAGAGGTTGTGGAGATGGTCTTCTGGTGACTTTGAAGATCTTGGAATAACCATTAGATACTTGGTTTCATAGAGGTTGTAGAGTTGGTCTTTTGGTGACTTGGAGCTCTTGGACAATCCTTGGAGTTATGTTATGGATTTATGATGTTTGGGTATATTTCATCATTTATATAGTGATCCTTACTCTTAAGATTTGTAGGTGTTTTGGATGTGTTAACAAATTCAAATTTACAAGGATGCCTTTGGCACGTATGGTTTGGAAATTTTTATGGCTAATGAAAATTTGTGAGTGGTAGATTTGTGGAAAACTATTTTTAAGATTGTAATCCATGAAGGTTTTTTGGATGGAGATAGTTTAAGATCTAATGTGGTTTCTTGCTAGGTTCCTAAATGAGTTTAAGTTCCAAGTTGTGATTTTTATAGCATATTAGATTTGAGGTTTGGTGGATCTAATGTATGTTCCATGGGAAGAATTTGTAAGATGCCTTGTTTTTGTTGTTGCAAATTGAAAGTTGAATTTGCATGTTTTGGGCCTACACTATTTTTGGTGGATTCAAGTTGCAATATTTTGAGATATGTGAGTTTTGTGATTTTTTCTTTGGTTTCAAGATGGGCACTATCCATGCTTTCTATTACTTGTGGAGGTCACATGTGTGTTAGTTTTTTGTGGGTGTTGTTTTCTACCTACATGTTGCATTGAAAAACTTGGAGTAGTTTCTTGGAGTGCTATTACTGATTCTAGTTAGTTGACCTTTTAGCCATTTTTAGTGCATTTGCATGTTGAGTAGTAAAAAGGCAAGGGAAAAATATCACCAAGATAATATTTTGGGCAAGGTGTTTTGCTTAAGGGATGCCTCAAGCTATTGCTATAGTGATATCTTAAAGGGCATGGAGTTTAGAATTTGCTTTTGGAAGGCAAGTGGACTAGAAGTTGTCTTGGGAAGGAATCAACCTATCACACCTGTGATTTTTTAGGAAATGAAAAATATTGCTTGAAGCTTCTCTCAGGCCATTGATACCTCAAAGGGTGGAGTGTCAAGTTGGTGTGAAAGTTTTACCTCACGCTATCACCAACATGAAACCTTGAAGGACATGAACTCTAAGTGATATAGATTATTGGGAGTTGGGTGATATTCATTTGTAGAGAGTTCCTATAGGAATATTTTGTCTACATACCTAGTTATAGTGAAATGAGGCAAGTTTTCAGGTATTATGATACAACAAACATTACAATTTACATACCATAATGATGTTGCAAACTTTGTGGTACATCAAATATGTTGGTTCACATGTGGTGGTTCTATGATAGCAACTACAAGTCGTTTGGATGGAGAACTCACAATACATATGAGCTTAGTGTTTGTTGGACATGATTAGTGATGTGGGAGCACTTGCAACAAAATTGGAGATCATGCAACACAATCCGAGAATAGGATAATGTTCTACAATATGGCACAAGGTACCACAAGTAATTAGAAATAATGTTATGCTAGCAAGAGCTACATCAAACAAGGGGATGGTAGTGGTAGATATACCTAAAACATATATGTATACTGACAATGTTAAAGTTGTAACTATTGATTCATAGTGTGCGACAATAGTAGAGTGTACAAAGTGACTATCCATGTAGAGATATCACACTTGGTGATTTATGTGGTATGTTGACATCATGTATGGTCCAATTATAGTTACATGACTCTTGGTATTCCATGGGTTGATTGGATGGTTAGACTGTTGATTTTTTCATGAAGACATCTATATATATTGATTTGTGTGAATGTGCCAAGTTTGGTCACTTGTTAGGTATTGTTGGTGTGTGATAATTAGAGCAATTGTAGAAGAAGGGTATGTCGTAGATTGAGACTTTATAAAAAGTCTAAAGACCTTGTTATATTGAATCGGTGTTGATTTTGAATAATATAATTGTGAACGTATTTTAGTGGTGGTTTTTCTCCTAAAATGGTTTCCCACATAAATCTTTGTGTCTTGTGTAATATTGTGGATGCATACTATTCCATTTACTTCTGTACATGTTAGATAGATTTACAAGCATTATTCACTTTTATTTGCATATGTAATCTTAATTTTTTCATCATCCCAATCTATCAGCCAATTGCAATAGGGGTTAAAATCCCCAACATTTGGTATCAAATCAAGGTGGTTGTTTAGATGGTTACTACTTCATTAGAGTGCAAACCCTAGCATGTGCGGTGGTGTAACCCTATAATGATTGGTGTATTACAATTCATATATTACTAGAAAGGAAGGAAGACTTTGAAAGATTTTGTGAGAATATATAACAACATTGAATCTATGGTTAGCACTTTAAGGTCTAAAATTAGGAAATTCAATGGGTAAAACTTTGAGTTGTGGAAGTTAAAGATGGAGAATATTTTGGTGGAAAGAGATCAATGGACTACAATATCTTCTTTGGCCAAACACTCAGGTATGTCTGATGAAGATTGGGTAAAATTGGATAAGAAAGGAAGAAGTACAATCCAGTATGTCTATCAAACTTTATGTTGAGGAGTAGATGGAAAATTAATTGTAAAAGAAGATGGTTATGTTGTATCATTCCAATAGTTTAGTTAACAAACTTGTTTCAAAAAATAAGTTATACTCTTTGAAATGAGGGAAGGAGACAATGTAATAGATCACTTGAATAACTTTAATATGATTTTAATTCAACTTGCATTAATAGGAGTCAAGATTGATGAAGAGGATAAATGCATTATGTTACTTTGTTCCTTACCAATTCATGAGAAAGCCTTGTAATGTTCATTAAGAGTAAAGTTGTGTCACTAAAACTAGAAAATGTAATTGCATTTTGTTAAATGAAGAATTTAGAAAAAGGTCCACGGACAGTAATTCTTCTAATGCCCTTGTGGTAAGGGGAAGGTCTAAGGAGAAGAAAGGTAAGAAGAAGATAAGAGATAAGATTTTAAGGGTAAGGATAGGTCTAAATCTATAGGTAAGGATAAAGTATAATTCTATAATTATGGAAAGAAGGGCCACACAAAGGAGTGTAAGTCCAAGAAGAAGGATTGTTTCTCTAACAAGTCCTCTAACATTCATGAACATAGTAGCGATGCATTTTTCTATACTAATGTTGTTGGTGATGATTCCTAGTTGATTGAATTAGGTGCTTCTTTTTATATGACACCTCACAGGGGAGTATACCAAGAGTGATGAAGGGTAGGTGTTTCTCAATGATAATATCTTTTTAAATATTGTTAGTCAAGGAAAAGTCAAGGTTGCCTTCATAGATGGTAGATTAAGGACACTCTTAGATGTATTGCATAGACCAAGTTTGGATATAAACCTACTATTTGTTCTAAAATGGTTGAATTAAGAATTCATGTCACATTTGATGGAAAAGGTTGTAGATTAGCTAGAGGTAATTTGGTGCTTACAAAAGTGGTGTGGCATGGTACTTTATACAGGATAGATGTATCATTATCTATTTGCAATAATGTTACTACATTTGAATCATGGTTATTGTGGCATCTTAGGTTGGGCCATTTAAGTGAGAAAGGCTTAAAAACCTTGGCAAATGAAGATATGGTGGAAGCTCTTGTTGATTTTTCTATTGGTATTAACATTTTGTGAGTATTGTGTGTTGGGTAAACAAAATAGAGTTTGGTTCAACTCTAGAAGCACTAGAGTAGAGGATATTTTAGATGTGATACATAGGGATGTGTTTGGTCCTATGGATATCCCATCCATTGGTAAGTTTTTGTACCATTTATCATTCACTGATGATTATTATAGGTATTTTTGGATATATTTGCTTAGGAAAAAGTTTGAGTGTTTCTCAAGTTTAATGAGTTCAAAGCTCTTGTTGAGAATTAGACCAGTACGAAAATAAAGGTGCTTTGAACAAATAATAGCAATGAGTTCTTCTCTAAGGAGTTTGACATATTCTATAAGCATTCTAGAATTTTGAAGTAGAGTACTACCCTATACACACCATAATAGAATGAAGTGGCTAAAGGGTTGAATAGAGCCTTTCTAGATTAGGCCAAGAGTATTTTGAGTATTGCAAGAATAGGACATGAGTTCTAAGTAGAGTTCGCTAGCATCACATGCTACTTGAAGAATATCTATCCTACTTTTGCATTGAAAATCAAGATGCCATATGAAATGTGGACCGAAAGGAAATCAATAGCAACACATTTGAGGCTATTTGGCTATGAGGCATTTGTTTAGGTGCCTATGGAGTGGTGGTCCAAATTAGATTTCAAGTCCAAAAGGTGTATTTTCACCAAGTATGGTGAGAATGTCAAAGCTACAAGATTTGGAATTTGGAAACCTTGAAGGTTCTCTACTTAATGGATGTTACATTTAGGGAACTTGGAGTCTTTCCCAAGGTAGAATAACTAAAGGATAATGAGAGGGTGAAGGTGCATTTTGAAATAAAGTTGGAGTAGCAAGATGCATCTGAAACTGAACAACATAGTGGACATGATAGTTTGAGTGAGGAAGAGGCAAGCACATTTGGTGGTAGCTTTGAATAAGAACATAGTGCAAACGGGGTAGAAAAATTTTCACTAGTAGCTATGAGAAGGTCTACAAGGCAATGAAGATCACTTGAGAGGTATAGTCCACCTAATTTTTGTTGTGTATTTTATCTTACTTGTATAGATAGTGAACCAAGTTCTATGGAAGAGGGTCTCACTTCCAAACAGAAAAAGTCTTGGAAGAATGCCATGGACAAGGAGATGATGGCATTGAAACAATGTAAGACTTGGAATTTGTTTAATCTATTGAAGTATAGGAAACCCATTGACTGCAAGTGGGTGTTCAAGAAGAAACTCAAAGTATATGGATCACTTGAGTTGTACAAGGCATGCTTGGTGGAAAAGGGTTACTCCTAGGTTAAAAGAATAGACTTTGAGTAAACCTTTTCCTCTATTTCTAAGTTGAGTTCTATTAGGATGTTGTTTTTTGTTGCTACAACACTTGATTTGGAAATTGAGTAGATGGATTTTAAGAAAAAATTATTCCATGGGGACTTAGAGGAGGAAATATTCATAGAATAACCCAAAGGATACAAGGTGAAAGGTAAGTAGAAACTGATTTATAAGCCAAATAGATCTCTGTATGGATTAAGGTAGTCCACATGGATGTGGAACCAAAAGTTTGATATGCATGTCCTAGAATTTGGTTTTGAAATAAGTCATGTTGATCATTGTGTATACTTCAAATAGGTAAATGGTCACATTCTAATGATTGTTTTAAATATGTTGATGATATGCTTATCATTGTAGATAATAAAGCATTATTTAGGAACTTAAAAAACTCAATTGTCTAGTAAGTTTGATATGAAGGAATTAGGAGCTATCAAATACTTACTAGGTAGGGAGATATGTAGGGATATGACCAACAAGAAACTGGGGCTAAACTAGGGGAAATATCTAGTAAACTAGTAAGTTCACAGCTACTAGTTGGCACAAAATTAAGGAATAATGTCCTAAATTTGTGAAGCATTTGGAGGACATGAGGAAGGTACCTTATGCAAAGTGTAGTGGGAAGTCTCATGTATGTGATGGTGTGCACAAGACTAGACATTTCCCAGATAGTGGGAGTTCTAAGTAAGTCCATGATGAAGATAGGTAAAGAACATTGGACACATGTGAAGAGAGTGTTCAAGTACTTGAAGGGAACTTTAGATTATTCCTTGAATTATCATGGCACTAATGTTGTAGGTAGAGTATTAAGTGTATAGGGATTTGTTGATTTGGATTGGCTTGGAGACCTTGACAACTAGAAGTATACAAGAATATATTTGTTTATTTTGTTTGGTGGAGCAGTGCATTGGATGAGAAAGAGGCAATAAACGATTGCCTTGTCAACCACTAAAGAAGAATATATGGCCACAACACATGCTTTTAAAGAAGTGATATGGCTAAAGAGATTGAGTAGCAGTATTTCTTTTAAGAGTCAAACAATGGTGAACATTCATAGAGTGCAATTTAACTAGCTAAGAATCATGTTTACCATTCTACAACCAGACATATTGATGTGCAATATCAGTTTGTGAGGAAGATGATTGAGAGAAAAAAGTCCAAATGGAGAAGATTGATACTCAACTAAATCATGTAGATTGATTCTTTGACAAAACCTATAAGTAATACGAAGTTCATGTGATGTAGGGATGATATGGGCTTATCTCATTCCTAATCATGAGGTTAATTTCTTGGGTTGGATTATTGCACTTTATCTAATAGTAAATATCAAGTGGGAGAATGTTGAAACTTGGGTGATATTTATCTACAGAGAGTTCCTATAGGAAGAGTTTGTCTACATACCTAGTTGTCATGAAATGTGGTGAGTTTTTAGGTATTGTGGTACAATAAATGTTATAATTTACATATGATAATAATGTTGCAAGTTTTATGGTACATTATATATGTTGGTTCACATGTGGTGGTGCTATGAAAACAACTGCAAGTCATCTAAATGAAGAAATCACAACCACATATGGGTTTAGTGTTTGTTGGAGTATGATCAATGATGCAGGAGCACTTGTGATAGAATTGGAAATCATGTAGCATAATTTGAGAGAAGGATAATGTTCTAGAAGGTGGTACAAGGTACTGCAAGTAGTAAAAAATAATGTTATGTTGGTGTGAGCTACCGCAAGTGAGGAGATAGTAGTGGTGGATATACCTGAAACATATATGTATATTGACAGTGTTAAAGTTGTAACTATTAATCTTCATAGTGTGCAATATTGGCAAAGTGCACAAGGTGACTATCCATGTGGAGACATCACACCTGGTGATCTAGGCAACATGATAACATCATGTATGGTTGGATTATAGTTACATGACTCTTGGTATTACATGGGTTGTTGAACAATTAGATAGTGTGTTGGCCCATGAATATGTCTATATATATCAATTTGTGTGAATGCACCAAGGTTACTCACTTGTTAGACACTGAAGACATTTGAAAATTATTGGTGTGTGATAATTATAGTGATTGTAGAATAAGGGTGTATTGTAGATTGAGACTTTGTAAAAAGTCCAAAGACCTTGTATTGAATCGGTGTTAAGTTTGAATATAACTTTGAACATCTTTTAGTGGCAGGTTTTCTCTTGAAAGGGTTTCCCACATAAATATTTTTGTCTTGTGTAATCTTGTGGATGAATACTATTTCATTTACTTTTGTACATGTTTGATAGATTTTGCAAGTGTTATTGACTATTATTTGCATACATAATTTTTAAGTTTTTCATCATCCTATTTTATCGATCTACTATAATAGGGGTTTAAATCCCCAACACAAATAAATGAGAGAAGCTATCACTATGATGAGATATCTTAGAGAGTTTTGGATTGCATATTTAGATTCCTCATAGAAAATATGTAATTTCAAAAAAATGGCAGCTAATTTTGATTCATATGAGACATTTACGGCTCCCATAAGTTTTAGTGTGAGATGATTGAGTTAGTTGTTGCCTAGATGACATTTTCAGGAATAGGGAGACTCCTAGGAGTTACCATGATGAAACCTAGATGCCAATGGAGAATCCAAATAATCTTCATGATGATATATCATGCCTTTGGGAAGGTGAGACAACAAGGTCTCACCCCAAGGACACCTGAAGTGACTTGGAGGGGATTTTTCAAGGTTTTGCCACAATGATACCTTAAGTCACCTGGAAGAAAAATTTGATCTTTTGTCACCATGAGACCTCGGTGAATGTTCTCAAGTTTTTTGGGGATATAAACCATTCTATTATGGGAAACTCTAAATCACTTTTTAGTGGGAGTTTTTCACAATGAAAATGGGTGAATGTGAATTTTTCAGTTATAGATAGATGGTCTTCAGAGTTTTTTGAGAACATGAAATATGCTAACATGAGACACTCTAGATCATGGTTTTATGGGAATTTTGTGTAGGAACATAGTTGGTTGTGACATAAATTATCTTCTTGATTTGAAGATGGTGATCATGATTCCATGAAAATCTCTTGTGTGCATACACTACAACAAAACAGGCAATTAGCGCCTAAAATAGTGCTGAAATTTAGTGCATTTGAGTCCATGAATTGGACACTTCTGCCAGCAAAAAACTCGGCGCCCAATAGCATCTCACTATTGCACAGGTTTAGCATTGGGTTTAGTGCCAATTTTAACACCAGATTTAGTGCTGAGTTGCATCGGGTTTAGCGCCAGAATTTTGTGCCAGGACTAATGCCAGATTTAGTGCCAGATTTTGTTGCTTCCAGTTTGGCTTCCGATTTTGCTTTTGGTTTTACTTCTTGTGTTGCTTCCAAGTTTGCTTTCAGTTTTGCTTCCATTTTTTCTTCCAATTTTTCTTCCAGTTTTGCTTCTAGGTTGGCTTTCACTTTTGCTTCTAGTTTTGCTTCTGGTTTTACTTCCAGTTTTGCTTCCAGGTTTGCTTCCAATTTTGCTTCGGGTTTTTCTTCCAGTTTTGCTTCCAGTTTCGCTTCTAGTTTTGCTTCTGGTTTTACTTCCAGTTTTGCTTCCAGGTTTGCTACCAAGTTTGCTTCCAATTTTGCTTCCATTTTGGCTTCCAATTTTGCTTCCAGGTTTGCTTCCAGTTTTGCTTCTAGTTTTGCTTCTGGTTTTGCTTCTAATTTTTCTTCCAATTTTTCTTCCAATTTTGCTTATGGTTTTGCTTCTGATTTTACGTCCAGTTTGGCTTCCAATTTTGCATCCGGTTTTGCTTCCAATTTTGCTTCCACTGTTGCTTCCAATTTTGCTTCCCTTTTTGTGTCTTTTGTTGCTTCTAAAAATGCTTATTGTTTTGCTTACATTTATTAATTTAATATGTTTTATTTCAATTTAATTAGTTAAATATATCATGCCTCTTAAATAACTCATATGATTATAAAGTAAGTAATTTAATTATTTAACTTATATGATTAAATAACAAGATAATTATTATAACATGATCATCATCTATAATTAAAACAAGTGAGTCAAATATCTATAATTTAATTAAATTTGACAACATCCATCCTGAGCAGTAAATTAAAATCATCATACGTAATAAATATCCATCCAAAAATTATCGACCACTTTCAATATATATAAATTGACAAGTCAATATGGATAAGATCATGATCATATATAACTAAAACAAGTGAAAGTCAAATATGCCAGTAGATCAATAACATGTCTAAATGATACATGTACAAATGATATAAGTAAAAATGATAAATTACGTAACTCAAAATGATACAAGTCAAGATGATACATGTCCAAATGATATAAGTCAAAATGATACATAAATTTATGATACAACTCATTAATATGGCACTGCAGGCCATGAAAATGATACATATGATAGCTAGTGACTATGAAAAGAGGCATCATAACGATATATCAACAATGATCCATGATGTAGTTTGTATGATCATGAATGTCATTAGCTACTACGAGCAACTGGCTCATCATCATCATCACCATCGTGATCATCATCATCATCACCATCATCATCGTCATCATCATCATCATCATCGGCCTCAGTCATCATCATCGTCATCGGCCTTAGTCATCATCATCGTCATCAGCCTCAGTGTCTTTTGTATCTATGTCATCATCATCCTCTGCCATGTGATCTGTACTAGAACCAACATAATCTGGATCTCTATCAGGAGGATCACCTTGATCTTCTGGAAGACCCGTGTTCTGCAAAAAAAAATATTTAAAATGAAAAGTTATTATTTATTTCATGTAATAATTTATTTTTCTATTATATATCTAATATTACAACATATGAAACAAAACCATAATCATATTACATCATATCAAAGTGCACATACCATAATAAAATTTCAAAAAGGTTATAGCTAATCTGTCATTCTAATGACGTAAAACATGCAACAATTCTAATAAACGTTAGTAAAGATCATAAAAAAATTTGTTATAAATTTAACTATCAACTGTAAATTCTATTACATAACCTTAAGTGCTACAAATTACTTGGTTGAAAGCTCCCATTTTGACACAGGCAGGGAGGATGGTGGCAAAGCTTGTGGAATTTGTCTTTACACCAGCCAATTGCATTTGCTTTAAAATTTCTAAAGCCTTTTCAACAAATCCATTTTGTGCATATCATGTAGTCATTGCAATCCATGAGACCACATTTCTTTGAAGCATTATGTCAAATAGTTTTTGTGCCTTGTCTATGCTTCCACATTTTGCATACATGTCTAACAGGCTAGTTGCAACTACAACATCTGACAAAATTCCTCTATCCTTTATGTATTGATGGATGTCCATACCCTATTCCAAAGCTCCCATTTTGACACGGGAAGGGAGGATGTTGGCAAATGTTGTGGAATTTGGCTTTACACCAGCTAATTGCATTTGCTTTAAAATTTTTGAAGCCTTTTCAATAAATCCATTTTGTGCATATCTTGCAGTCATTGCAGTCCATGAGACCACATTTCTTTGAGGCATTCTGTCAAACAGTTCACGTGCCTTGTCTATGCTTCCACATTTTGCATACATGTCTAACAGGGTAGTTGCAACTACAACATCTAACAAAATTCCTCTATCCTTTATGTATTGATGGATGTCCATACCCTATTCCAAAGCTCCCATTTTGACATAGATTGGGAGGATGTTGGCAAAGGTTGTGGAATTTGGTTTTCCAATAACTCATACTCATAGAGTCATGGTTTTAGGTCACGTATGTTATGGTAACAACAAGGGATTCCAACTATGGTTATGATAGCTAAGAGTGCGCTCATTTGTGACCGTAACAAGGTTCTTGGACAACACTATCTTTATCTTCACACTGGGTACTATATAGGCCAAGATTGGGTTGAAGAAATCACTTGATGGTTACCTATATAGTGATATTCTAAATAGCTTGAGATTTATACAATACTAAACCAAGATGAAATTGTATCACTGTACCACACTTAACTATGATAGTGCTTTCTTGACAACAATTTGTAATCTTTAGACTATTGGGATACTTGCCACAAATAAATATTAGATCAATGGCACTATTAGGTCTCAAAAATGCAAGTTGCAAATCCTAAGAGGATGCCAGGTTCTATGCTTAGATTTGCAATGTTTTTGAACTAACAAAACAGAGTTAACCTATAGGGTTGTTGACTCCCTGCACTTCAGGTTCTGCTAGACCTAGGCGGGTGCACCTTACTAATGAAGCAGATTAAATGGATGTGTGATCTTGGCTGAGTGATGGATCTACCTGTAGTGGCAAATGGTGTGGAATAGATGATTACTTGCTGCCTACTTTTTACTTCTAATGTCTGAACAGTGATTGAAAATGGTATGGTTCTAATTTGGTATAAATTGTATAAGCAATATCAAGGTAAAACTAATTGATATGTTCAACTAATGAAAATGAGTAAGACTAGTGCCTAAATCTATTGGGCTATTTGAGTTAGTGAATGGAAACAGATGTATGTGATTGGTGAGATTATCTCCTAGCTTAACTCTAACAGTTAGGCACTTTGGATATTTACACCTTGTGCAAATGTGTAGGTTCATATGTGACAATGCTCTTCTTATATAATCCCAATGATATTCCCTTGAATTACTGTGAAATTATGAAAGGAATTTAATTCTTGAGTTGACGGAAACCAATCACAATAACTTCTTCAAAAGGATTTAATCTTTGACAAGAACCAATTAAAGTCAATTATTAGAAAGGATTTTTAATTCACATCAATTGTTAACCAATCAAAGAACTTCACATAGTGACAACAAATATGCCCTGACAAATGTAAATCTGAATAATTCAATAGAACCACTTTGGAGACAACACAATAACATATAATCATGAAAATTAACACAATTGTTGAACACCGGAAATAGATCACCATGTAGAAATATTCTGCTCCATTATGTTTTTCAGAAAATAAACATGTGTAACTGAAATTCTTTAATTAAAACAGAACTGACAATATATCTTCTTTCTATATGTAATATATATAGTCTTCTTCAAATTAAAGAGAGATACCTATCAATTGATGATCTTATGACCATCATATGTTTTAACTTTTATATCAATATTAGTGAAGAGACCACGTCTCTTCATAGTGTCTTTTGAGAACTAACAAAATTATGAAAATAAACAAATACATTTAATACTAATCCCTGTTGAGCCATAAGTAGATTTGAGCAAGATGATCCAAATATTTCTAGCCTGGGTGTGTCTCTACATACTCAATGGCATCCTTAACGTCCACCTCTATTGAAACCATCTTCTTCGGATGTGAGCAAGCTTCCTTGGATGTCGAATCTTCATGTTTTACAATTTCTAGGGCCTCATCTAATATTCCCTGACACTCCTTGACCCATTCATCCTTGCTCTTCAAATCTTTGTCATTCTTGAGTAACATAGGTACACCTATCTGAGAAGTCTCCATGCATTCTTTCACTTCATCTTGGAGCCTGTCATGGTACTTCTTATGCTGCTTAATAAGATTGTCTGCATTAGATGTGCTTGCACTATCAGAGGTGTGTTTGCCTTGTATTTCATGTATTTTTTTATTTAGTCTTTCATTTCTTGAATGACCTTTTGGTTTTCAGAGAAAATATCCCATAATTTAGGCATCCATTGCATTAGATGAACATGCCTGTTCTGCAGGACTGTAGTGAGTGTATCTATTCTGACCTGTGCCATTTGATCTTTTGAGGATGATTGGACTTGTTGTGACCTTTCTACCTGTGTAATCATTTTAAGAGGGATTGGATCCTTTAAGAAATCATTTTCTTTTTTAACCTTTCCTAGCTCATTTTGTAGGTATCCCTCTCCTTTATCAACAACTGAATCTGAGCTTTATTTAGTTTTGCCACATTTACTCCAAGTTCTGCTGTAATGACTGGATCAGTTTCTCTAGCTCTCAATGTCATAACATGGCCAAAAGATTTTTTAGTGTCAATGACAGCAAGCTTTTTGTTTGGTGGGTATAGAGCCCATATCATGAGGGAGTTCTCATTTGGATTGTATTTTGTTCCAGTATATACTTCAACAACCCCTTCAGCAATAATCTTGTGTTTTGTATCATTATTGTGCAGAAAACTGTCAAAAACAAGTGTTGAATTCAAATCAAGACTCAGGAAGATCATTACACCAGATTCTTTGAGCAACTCCCTTCCTTTCTAAGGAGTCATATCTTCCATCTCCTTTTCAACTTCTACTTTTAAAGCATTCATTAACTGTGTCTAGTTGTCTAGTGTAACATCTAAGACTGATTCTGTAATAGCCTTCCCCTTGTGTTTGTACAAAAAGGATCTGAACTCAGGGGTATGAATAAACTGGTCATCTAAAATAAAAGATTTATATGCAACCTATCTAGCATCATTATCCCATGTTTCTTCAATTTCTGATCCTCTTTCCAGGCGCTGGTATGGTTCAATTCTACATTTTGAAATTGTATCAGAAAAGTCATGGGGTTTAGAGGCCATAGACCCTTCACTATCGAAGGAAAACACTTCAATTTCTTGTGCTTCCCTTCTTCTTTCCATTATTTTCTGATTATATTCATCAATGGCTATTTCAGCATCTACTTCTTCCAAATTTCTAATTACATCATCATGAGGGAAAGGTACAAGTATATCCACTCAGTTTTTGCTTCTTCTTAGCATAATCAATAAGCCCTTCGGGTCAAATTTTTTTCTCAGTATTGCTTTCCTAAAATTAAAATGAGACAATTTATCAAGAATGAGACCATAACCTTCTTTAGCTAACACAGTAAAGTCACCAAAACATAAGGTGCTTGGCATAAAAGATTGTTTATCATATGCACTGAGATTCATTACATTTGAGTAGTCAAGCTGTCTGACTATTTCCAAGTATGCCAACCTATCTGGTATAGTTTTTGGCAATAGAAAAGGGGTATCCTCAAACCCGTATACTCTAATTATTGTGGAATCATGAAAACAATACCAATCCCCACACTTGTGGTTTATAGTAGGTGGCCCATCAAAATCCTTGGGTCTCAAAAACCTTTTAATTTCTTCTGACAAAGTGTAACTGCATGGGTAGCCATAACATCTGTACAGGGTTTTTACAAAGAATTCTTCAAAGTGAACATAACTATAATTCACAAACTCGCTATCCCATATTGAGGTCATTAATTGTGGGGGCAGTGATTGACCATCTTTATCAATTTGTGAAATGTTCAACTACTCTGGCCATAGATTCAATTCTTGTCCAAAATACAAAACCATATGCATGAGAATAGAATAGTGTCTGAAGCTAACTGTGGGGGAACTATTCTTTAAGGTCTTCAGACCTGAGTCTATTTCCTTAAAAATAAAAGTAGCATAGTCAAATGTCCTAGCGTGATGGCACTAGATATCCGTAGAGATAACCATGGGCACTATGGACATAAATTCTAGAACTTCAGTTCCCAACACCTACCCCACTGAGTAATATGTGTATCTCAGGTAAGGTTCGAACAACTCGACATGAAACGATGGTTTATCCCCTTCTTCAAATGGCACTAGATTCCCCTCATTCCACGGCCTATGTAATGGCAATCTCTAGCCCTTATATGTGGTATCCAATCTAAAATATTCCTTTTCTAGGGCTCCATGTATGATAGGGGTGTTATATGTGTCATTTAAATAAAAAACTTCACAAATTGCATTTTTAGATATATGAAACAAGGGCTTTCCCTATAGATTGCATATTTGGTCGGGATCATAATGGTATGCTAGCAGTTTCAAAAGGTCTATATTGACAAAAACATCTGTGACTATTAATTTCCCTAAATTGAGTTGACAGGGGTTGCAGACGGGTTCCATCCTATGTCTCCTATGATAGTGGAACATGAATAATTCATACCCTCATATAGGAGTCCATATATTTCTGACACATTTGTATTTATCTTCAAATTTTTCCACATTTGCCCTCAATTGTGCAGTTCTTCTGGCCTTGGGTCCAGAACCAAGCAATTGGTCCACAATATCTTGGTTTAGTTTCCTTTCTGGTGTTTTCTCTCCCTTCTCTGTTTCAATTTTTTGTTTTTTACCCTTGGTTTGGCTCTTTTCAGTGTGTTACCTTTTCTTTGTTTCAGAGGAGCCCTCCATTTTATACCAGAACTTAGCTGTATCAAATAAAGTTCAAGGACTTACCTGTATATGCTCCGCACAAATCTCCTGATTCCTGGTGAATTACTTCTTCTCCGTCTGCAACACTTGTGTTGATTTTAGTGGGGATCAAAATGGCTTTTACAGCATTATGTTCAATCAGCCATTAATGGCTGCCACTAGAATTGAATGCAAGGAATTCACAAATTTCAAAATGTCAAGGTGATGCTCTTTTTATCATATCAGTGAGACCATTTTATTCTTTCGCCGATCTTCATATTGTTTTGGCATCATTTTCTTTCATATGTTTTTGGTTGGTCGCCAAGGGTGTGTTGGTGTCTCCACAAAATACTCTTTTCATAGAGTTATGAACCCTTTATTGTAATTTCAGGGAGATATTATAATTTTCATCCCGATGTCATTTTAATCAGGTGTGGCGAACGTTCTCCTTGGCATTGGTGAGTGTTTCTCCGACAGATAGGGGTTACCTCATCTTTATTAGCATGACAATCTCCATCGTCAAGAGAATATGATAGTGAGTCTTACCGAAAGCCTTTGGTCTCTCATGTTAGGGAAGCTTAAGGATTTCATTCTGATTGTATATGTCATGCCAATAGTCTTAATATTACGCGTCGGGGAGAGATTGTTTGCTTCCTGGCGATGAGCCATTGGTCAGTGTGACTTAAAGGCTCAGTGTAACTTTAGGATTTCACTCCAATTGTTCTACTCACACTGATGAGTATGTGTCGGTGATACATCCAAAATGTCTCCCTAATCTTTTGACATGAAATTTTGATCATTCAAACATCAATCATCTCTCATCGATTATCACATTATCACATTATACTTCAAGAATGTATTTTGCTATTCGGGGTGAGTTACTTAAGGTCTTGCCAATATAGATAACTTAGTATCAGAATTAGGCTGTGGTCAGAGAGCTAGGTATATTCATGAGATTGTTTATGTGTAGATTCTGAAATGGATCTTGTCACACAAATTTTTGGTGGTTGGTTTTGAAAATGAGGGATATTAGTCACATTATGTGGAGACTTGGTGAATTCTTAGCAGATGAATAATGTGAAATTTTTCAGTTCCAACAGACACAAGGCTTTAAAAAAACCATAATCCCAACTCTATATCCATCCCCTTGGTAGTCTCAAGGGCCACCTTGAGACAAAAAATGCTAATGTACTATTATGACAGTTATGATTGTTCTCCATCATTTCATTGTGCATTTGAAACTTGAGATGAGGATTGGGGAGGTCTCCATTTGTAAACCTGTGGAAAATACTCATGGCAAGATCTTTAAGATAGGCATATTCAACTTTAGGCATTTCTACAGACCCTAGGAAGGTGGATGTAAACTTAGTGACTTTAATTACCACCACAAAGACTATCCCCTTTGTGACTATGACAAGGTAACACTGTCATGCTCTTTATGACAATCCCTTCTCCATTGGGTGATCTAATGCACTATCATAGGAGTCTTGATAGTCCTTATGTATTAGTGAAGAAGGCTTCCAAGAAATTAGAAAGGAGGGCTTAAGATACATACAAAGTCCTAGTCTTCATACCCTAGTCACATATCACCCCTCTAAGAAGACCTCAAGACAATTGCCCTTTAATACAGGAAGTCAATGCAGTTATAAAAGATAAAGTGCAAGAGGCCAAAGGAAAAGAAAACTTAAGGTCTTAAGGGGTTTAAGGGAATAAAAATATAGGCTTGTAGACTCGACTTAAAACCCTAACCCTAGGTGGGTACCACTAGATACCACTAGAACCCTTTAACTTGGCACTACAAAACCTTGTCCAATCTGATTGTGGGAAGCTGAAATCAAGCATGTACACTCACATATGATAGATAAGTATGATTACCAAGTGGTTTGACATAAAAATGAATAGGCTTTAAATTATAACCCTTCCAAGTAGGCCACTGAAGTATATTGTACAGGTGCATTTCTGAGTGTTGCAGTCAGATTTTTCATCATGGGAACCTAAAATTTTTGCTAAAAATGGTAGGAAATTTTAGGTTCCAACAAGTCCATTAGTTGGAGGTAGGAAAACAAGGGTTTTCTATTCATTATTATCCCGTTAAACTTAAGCATATGAGATAGCATGGCACACACAAAATGTTGTGGATAATGACCACAAGATTAGGTTAATTGAGACCACTTTTTGTAAGCAAGCACAAGACTAGTATACTCATTATGATCCTAATGGAACCAAGAAGGGTCCCCAAAGATATAAGAGTAATCATTTGTCATCTAAGAGAAATCCTACATTTAAGGGTGCTAGGGCCAATAGAGAAGCACTTTAGAACTCATCCTACGCATCAATAAACAACTCAACATAAGAAATTCAAATTGACATATTAATACAACAATATCTAATTAAGTTATTGAAAGTCAACTATTGATACCTCATTCTCCATCCAGATTACAAAATCGGTCCACTTTTTTCTTTGTAACATTTTCTTTTCAAATTGGCTTGGATGTCGTCCATATTTCTCCTCTTGTCAAAACATGGAACATGGACTAGTTAAACTAATTAATACGCAATCATTTACTTTTTCCTAGGAAATTAAAATATATATATATCATTTAACTTATTAAATATACTTACAAATGCACAGATCAAGGCCTGTAAACCTTTCTGGCCACTGTGATGCATGGCACGAAGTTTGTCAAGCCTAGCCTTGGAGGCCTTGTCCTGAAACATATACTAATTCAATTTAACTATGTAGAAATAAAATTTAAAAATCATTTAATAAATTTGATATAATCTTATGAGAAAATTCAAATACTTGTGTACTCTCCTCACCGGACTTCCTCCTTCCATCAGACTTCTCATATGCTTTTACAAGCTCTTTCCATACTTTCAAACTTACATCAATTGGCCTTTTTTTGAGCCTTTGCTTGGGAGAGAGTTTTTTTATCTTCTTTGTTTGGTTGCACCAAAATCTCTTGCAATTTTGAGACATTCGTAGCTTTATCTTCTTTACAGACCAACTTATGCCAAATTCAGTCTCCATGTCTTGGATAACTACTTTTTGCAGGTGAATGGGTATCTTTGAGAATGGTAAATGTAGATGGTCTTTGAACTGTTGAAGGCATGATTCCTTCAACCTATTCACAAATGTTTTTCCAGCATCCATCATTTAGATGTCCCTTGAAACCACATCGTATTCTATCTTGATATCGTAGGTACCAATGCAAGATGCAAAACATGGCATGGTGGTCGAAGAATTCTGTGTCCCAGGAGTGGGTGGGACATTGGAAGCCTATGTTCCCTATTCCACATTTTTAGAGGTTATTGTTATTGATTTCCTCCTAAATCTTTTGCTCAATCCATGACTAGTTGGGGAATCAATTGATTCCCTTTGACACTATTGATTTGGTTGTAATGTTTCAGGGGCTTTACCAGATCATTTTTCTATGTATCTGGCAAGCATTGTCAAGTCCAGACCATCCAATTTGTTCACTGTCTCTACCCCAATATGGAGTCCAATGCCCCTTTATCTTTGTTAGTATCATCTTCCTATAAAATAAATTTCTTCTTTTAAATTTACAAATAAAAAACTAAAAACTAAAAATCAAAGAAACAATGGAAACATTTACAAATCCATAAATTGACAATGAATTACCTTATTGTGGCCAGAGTCTGCTCCCTTTTCTCTCTTCCCTCTATTGCTTGACATTTTAAGGCGACCCAGGGCAAATTATTTTTGTTCAATCTGTGGAGGCAAATGAAGTACACATTGCCAGGTATGAAAGTTTTTGTCCAGTTTTTCTGTATTCCTCAAGGTTTTTGACCTTTACTTTGTAGGGCAAATCATGAAGTTGTTTTCCTATGAATCAATTGGTGCCTTGGGAGGGAATCTATAGTTCCCAGCCTAATTTTAGTTTGCTCACCATCGTCTCAAAAGCCCTATCTCCTCGTATTGTCTTGACCAACCTCTATTTTAGTTTGCTCACCCTCATCTCAAAAGCCCTAATTTTAGTTTGCTCACAATCGACTTGTCTTAAAGCACTCGACTACTTTTTTAGGAAGGAAGCAAGAAAGTTGTGTTCAGAGAAAGGTATTGATGGTAATGATAAGTGAACCTGGGCATTGGGGTTTGAAAAATGTGTTCACTGCTCTTGGATGTAGAGGAAATAATGCAATGTCTACAATTTTACCCTCCTCCTTTTGCAACCACATGAGACTTGAATGATTCGCCTGTAAACAAAACAATATTTACAACCCTTTCTTCACAATCCTCTCCATTTAATCGAAACAAATATATATTTGGGAATGAAATTTTTTTATTGTAATTGTAACCTTACCTATGGTGTCGAAAACTAAATTGAATTTCTCATCTCTTCGCGTGGCATTTTTCTCATGTAATTATCGAATTTCTCATATATTAATTTAGGCAGGACTCCAACCCAAACGCTCGATCTTCAAACAAAAAATGAACACCAAAAATCAATATTAAAGTTTTTTTTTTGGTTTTGTTTTGGGGTATGTGCAGGCGAGATTTTTTTTTTTTTTGATCCAGTAGTCGGTGCTATAGTTAGAGAAATTAACGTCGACTTTACCGCCAACTTTTAGGCAAAAAATGTAATCTGTTTGGGGTGCCAAAGATGGCGTAAATCACACCTCATTTAGCACCAATTAGTGCAAAATGATGTATTTTGCTTGAAAGTTGATAAAAACATAACCTCACCAAATTTGGATTGTCCTTATAATAAGTAACTATATCTTGTTTCCATGATATCATTTTGACTTCATGCTTCTCTTATGATTAGCTCAATAATGACTCACTCTTTCACGACCTTACATAGATGGTTGGTGACAATCCTTATGCAACTAATATGGCTTTGGAAAAACCAAACAACTCTTCTCTTACTATCATGATGACATGATATTGGGACTATAGTGGCAGCTTATGGAGTGTGTTTATGGTATTGTGATTTTCATTTCTATGTTCTCATTAACCTATTTTAGGTTGAAGCATGGTAACTAACCCACTAGCTATTATGACATTCATACAATGACTAGACAATCCTCTCCACTTTGACTATGACAGTCCTATGCATGGTGTTTTCTTCATGAGAGTCCCCAGTAATGTGAATTATTGATAGTAGCTAGTTCAAAATGGAGTTTTGGATGGTGTAGTAAGTTGTCCCTATGGCTCATGATAGTGCATGCCTTGGTTATGTCCTTGTGACATTACTCTCTAGATATCTCCTCTTTATAGTGACAAGGTTTCAAGAACATGACAACTTAGGTAAGGTATCAACTTGTCTCTTTAACCTCTAGATTGTCATTTTTCAAGAATTGATCTCATTGAAATGCAAAGACAACATGTCATAGATTAGATGAAAAGATCAAGGAGATGCATCTTATGGAGTATAAAACTCAAAAATCAAAGGTCTTTTTGGGCCTTCTTCCAACAATATGAGCAAAATTCAAATTTTAAACATGTAGCACATGTACCATATGACTCATTCGCATGCATCACACATGTGGGACCACTAAGAAGGGAGGTAGGTGCTTAATATGAGAAATGACAATTGCACATAATGTTTAAGTTCACTTCAACAGATATTTGGGGTTATTATAGCTAATGGAGGGTTTTCTTTTCAAAGGAAACCATTAATTTTGGAGTGAAAGGTAATGGTGAAATATAACATAATGTCCCTATAATTAAAGAATATCCAATGGCTAGGATTAACCTAACAAAGATCTAATGATGTGATTTCAAAATTAACATCCAAATTATCCTTCCCTCCATCAAGAATTTAAAATTTTGGTGCCAAAGACTCTTTGAGACTGTTTTGAGGGTTTTATGATAGTTTTGAGGGTTTTATGGCCACCTGGAGAGATATAGATTGCCTTAAAATAACCCATAAAAGAAAAAGGAGAGTCAAATATGAAATAAATGTCTTTTTGATGTGAATTTGTAGTCATCTTGTAATCATAAGATTTGAGCTCTAGTTGTCAAGGTTCCACGTGTAAACTTTTTTTGAAGAGCAAAATGTTGGAATGTCCTATTTTGTTTTTCATATTGCGTCTTAATGGAAAGCGAGTGTATTAACAAGATCTCTTGGTGCATAGATATTATGTGACTATTGTCATTGTTGTGTATTGCAGGATCCAGAGCAAGCCATGGAGAGAGGACGTGGATGGCGTAGAACTACTAATTGCAAAGAGGAAAGTGGGTGGAAATAGATATGACAATAGAATCTACAGATACAATAGAGGTAAGAAGAGAAAGCAACCTCAACCAAAGGAGGAAGGTGTTTATGAATTCACAAATGCTACAACATAGAGGAGATAAAGTCATTTTTTTGTCCATGAGGCCTCTGAGGTCAAACTTATTGGTTGAAAATGCACAGGAATGGTGATTAAATGTGATTCTATGATCGAGGGAAAAGTTTGAAAATTAGGATGGCCAAACCATGATATCAATATGTCAAATATATGACTAAAGTGAGGTTTTGTGTTGGATAGCATATTCGTTGAAATGATATAATTGGTGTACTAAACATTATTTACTATGTTGTGTATTATAGGGGTCAGATGAGGCCACAACAATAGATCATGTCATATCAAATGAGGACACAATGAATGAAGCAGGAAATCAGGTACTCAAATCCAATTTCCTTAGAAAAAATGATCTGATGGCATTTTGTGATACGCCCATCTTTTTTCATAGTATTATTTAAATTTATAATGTATTATCCAATCTTGACATAAATTAATGCATGTTGTTGATTATTTTAGATGGAGATTGGAGCAAATGTAGAGCCTGAGCATTCAACTAGAAAACAAAAAATATATGTACGTGGACGTGGACCTAAAACTGTTAAATCACGTAGACGACTGTGGGTGGAAGAGGATATGACAATGGATCCTACAGACACAACAAATGATTGCTCTGAACAAGAGGTTGGTCAGGACTATAGTACATGGGATGAATACTTTGAGAAAATTATTATTTGTGGATGTTCTGTATATCGTGGAAAGAAACAATTCAAACGAGCGATTGTACAAAGACATTAAATATATGATGAGCTTCCAGTCGGTAGTATGCCTCCTACAATTGATTCAAATCCAATAGGAATTGTAGTAAGGAATTTTCCAAATTGATATAAATAACATGTATATTTTGTTTAAACATTATTTTATATTATTTAAATAACTAATTTTTTTCTTAATGGATACTTGTAGGATAAAGTTCTTGGTTTAAAGTTTCCTGGATCACCGACTTCTAGCCTAGAGGACAATGATCATTTATTAGACGATACAACTAACAAAAATATGTGCCAATATACCAGCTCGGAAGATGAGGAATTGATGAAAACAAGCAACAGAACAAGAACTGGTTTAAAGATACATAATTTGCTTAAAGACAAGGGGAAGGTGGACTACATACCCTATGAGAATGAATGTGATGGAGATGATGACTTGCCCCTGAGTTTAAGATCAATTTACAAAGAGACATTTGATTGTCGACTATATTGCGCTTGGCCTAGTAATCAACAACTACCTAGAGTGTATGAGGTGTTTCAATTTGGGGGATACAGCTACATGATACGACCCTCCAATATTCATGGAGTGAATCTAGGCTTCTTTATTGTCCAAAATGTACATGTGGGATCTAAACATAGAAACAATTCAGAACAAACCACTAGGAGATTAATGCCATATTATGGTCCATCATATTATAGTGGTGAATAGAGAAGGCTAGTAGAATATAAGCCTAGCATGTCAGCATATGGTCTAAATTTGAATATGTATACACATCGTCTCCAATTGGAAAGTGGAAAAGAAATTAATAGAGGTCATCTTATATATATAGATGGACGTGCATACACACACAAAAATATTGTAGGATTTATAAATAGTAGTAAGGGAAGGGACCCTACTGTAAGACTGAATTGTCAATTTGTTGAGGTTATAAATGATAAAGATGGAGATATGGAAAGAGAGGTTGATAGATTGATAATGGTTGAGGCTATTATGGACCTTACCATTGGGGATGAGTTATTGATTGATTACCCCTTCTTAAAACACACTCCTGCGCAAAAGAAGAGGGAAGAACAAGGTGTCCCTAAGGATGTTCTTAAGGGCAAAAAACCAAAGAATAATAAATGAGTGTGGACTGATGTTTTATAAACTATGTTGTCCAAATTGTGTTTTATTTAAATTATTGTATAAAAAAGGTAGTCTATAAAATAATGTTCCATTATTCAATTGATGTATATATGTTCATACAACCAATATTTTTATTTTTTAAGCCATATTTGATTATATTTCTTTGAAATTGATACATTTATGATTTATCCAATTGTTGCCAAACATTAAATAATGCTTGTGTTTGTTGATAGGTAGAAGATGTTGATGAAACACATACTAATACCCAAGATCCAACTGGGTTATTAAGATTTGGATGGGATGATCCAAACCATCCTTTAAAGAATACCAGGGTGAAAAGAGCATTATTGAAGAGAATACTATTAGCTAATAAATTTGAAGAGCTGATGCGATCCGCATACACTGATGACATGCCACCTAGCCTTAATGATGATGATCATGATAGTGAAGATGCGGTGTATGAAGAAGGATTGAATGAAATGCTTACAGATTTCTTTGGGCATGAAAACAATGATGACAATAATGATCATATGGTTGACAGTAATGATGATAGTAGGGGTAATTACCACCAACGTAATGTTGATGATAACAACCTAAAAGACTCCATCAATCAAGCAGCGAAGACACCCGTGTTCAAATCAGGTGCAAGTAGAACCTCAAAATTGGCATTGATGTAGGAGCATCTAGTGGTGTAAGGGTAATCTTGCATCACCCAAAAAAAGATGTGTTTCAAAATTGTTGATGTTCTTTCCATTTCTTTTCAAAATTTGTAGTTCTGGTTCCATAATCGCTTGAATAATAATGTAGAACTTTCAATTTTTCCAAACTACTAAAAATAGCAACCTATTATTTTTAGAAAGTTTGCATTTGGGCACGGATTAAAGTGAAAATTTATAGGAAGCTTCATAACTAAAAAATAAGACCTTTGCCAAAGGAATCACGCAAAGATCATTTGCGAGCTGAAAGATATTAAAGTTTCTGTTTCCTGAAAATGCCTAAAAATTATTCAAACTTAGGTTTGAGGCACTAAACAGCCCCGTACAGGCCCAAAAATGGCTGGAACCAGTAGAGTGGGTTCTTAGCGCGTAGAGCACTCTGTGAGCTTTCTGACGCATAAAAAATAGTTTGACAATTAGACACCTGGATTAAAAGTTATGGCTCCCAGAAGTTGACCTATTTTTGGAGGGAGATGCAAATTTTGAAATTAGGTTGTTGGCCGCCAAAAAGGCTATTAATAACTATTTTTGGGAACCCTGGGCAGTAGTAATGTTAAGGGGGAAAGAGTAGAGTCAAGAATAGGTGGTAAAATAGAAACCCTAGCTAATTTGGGGTTGTAAAAGGCAGAAGATTCCAAAGCCTGGTGGTGTGTAGCTGTAGTGTGTTGTAGCCTGTGGAGGATTGATTTCTCTAATTGTAATTGAGCTTCTGTAATGTAATGAGTTATCCAAATCAATAAAGAAATATTCTATTTTCTGTGTTCCATTTCCGTTGTTATGTGTTTTATAATTTACCCCCTTCATCAGGCATGCACATTAATATTATTAGAAATCAAGTCACTATTTGGTTGGTCAAACAAAGGATTCACTACCCTACTGAAGTGAGTTGAAACCTATTTCTTACTTTGCAATTGTCAATTGGTCTACATAATTCGTAAACATTCATCAACTTTGTTTATATTTCTTTAAGGGGATTTTAAAACCATATATTGTATATAAATAGTCCTAGTATAGATTGACATATCAAACATGTTCATCATAAGTCAAAGCATTCAATTGATTTAATCTCTGGCAATATTACAGGGCACTAAAAACTAAAATATTCCCTGAAGATAATGTGTTGCCATCAACTTACAGAGAGGCGCGTCTGTTGTTGGTTGAGTTGGGGATTGAATATAAGCAAATTCATTCATGTAAAAATGATTGCATTTTATACAAAGATGAATATCAAAACAAGGTAGAATGCCCTGTATGCAAAGAGAAGAGATATTATACAGATGTACAAGGTCCTATAGTTCCAAAGAAGGTTTTACGTCACATGCCAATTATACCTAGACTTCAACAAATGTTTCGTTGCAAGTCACTTGCACAATTGATGGACTGACATGCAAAGAACAGAAGTAAAGATGGATTCATGCAAATTCTGGCTGACTCTAAAGCAATGAAACACATAGAGGAAAAATGGCCAAGAAAATTCAAAGATGAACCCCGTAGTATTAGGTTTGGTCTTGCAATTGATGGAGTGTGCCCATTCTCTTTCATGAGCTCAAATTATAGTGTTTGGCTAGTTGGATTGATAGTATACAATATTCCCCCATGGATGAGTGTTAGAAAGGAGCACCTTATGCTGACTCTCATTGTTCCAGGAAAACATCAAGTTAAAAACATGGATGTTTATCTTGTGCCTTTTATTGATGAGATGCAACTACTATGGAAAGGCATAAGAATGTATGACATATCACATCCCCAATCAAATAGGTCCTTCATGTTGTATGGTGTGCTATGTTGGTCTATTTGTGATTTCCCAGAACTTGGTATTTGTTCTAGTAAGATAAAATATTTACGTATTTACACTCATAATTTATTTTCATCCCAACTTTCATGCTTAGTTTTATACTTTTTTTTTATGTTATTAACATTACTTATTGAATTGCAGGGCTTCAAACAAAGGGGATATTTGTATGTCCGAGATGTGCAAAACAATTTCAAGGGCGGTATTCTAAAGATCTACATAAATTTATTTACGCAAACAACAAGGTTTTTCTACCACTAGATCATAAGTTTATAAATCGCCTGAAGAATCAATTTGATGGAAAAGTTGAAAATAGAGGCCCTCCCATGATTATGGGTCTAGGTGATTGGCTTAAGAAGTATGAAGATGTTGAATTGAAAGGTTGGGAGGATTTTTTTGATCGGGGTGATTCAATTGAAGAACTGGAACAAGTTGTAGTTAATATGCCAGAAGGAATGAAAAGGAAATCCATATTTTATGAGCTCCCTTATTGGAAGGATATATTAATATCTCACCTATTATATCCTATGCATGTCTTCAAAAATGTCCCAGATTCTATATTTCAACATATATCAAGCAAAGAGAAGGACATCTTGTCTTCGAGGAGAGATATTGCTCTTTCGCATACCAAAATTGATAGAAAACATTTGTGGCCAAACAAGGAAAATGAAACATATGCAGAAGCTCCATGGATTTTGAAAAAAAAAAGAGCTAGACCAACTAAAAATGTCATATGTTCAATAAGGACACCTATGGGCTATGGGTCATCATTGGCTAAAGCTTTTATAGTTGATGGACATATCATAGGATTTAAAACACATGATTTTCATAATTTTATGAAGGTATTATATATCATCATTTAACATTTACTGGTAACATTGATTAAGTACTAAATATATTTTGATATCATTATGTTCTGTGAGAAAAAATTACTAATGACCTTTTCATAAATGTGTTTTATAGCATATCATGCCATTGGCAATTAGGGGGGATTCATGTCTTACAGTTGACTTAAGGAATGCCATAAGTCGATTGTCAGCATTTACAAGGTATGTGGTTAATGTGTGAGAGACATAGATATATTATATTGCATATTAATTTTTGACTAAAGGTTCATACTAATTTACTATTCTTATATTAGGTGGGTGACCTCGAAGGAGATCCACGAATGTGAAGTGCCAAAATGGAAGAAGGAAATTGCAGAAATTGTATGTGTATTTGAGAAGGAGCTCCCTACAAGTTTCATGGACCTACAAGTCCATTTACTTATACACCTAGTCGATGACATTGAATTGGCGGGTGTCGTATCAACGAGGTGGATGTTTTTCTTTGAGAGGTATATGAAAACTCTAAAAAGATATGTTTAACAAAAGGCACATCCAGAGGGTTGCATGGCTGAAGGGTATGTTTTGAATGAAGCATTTTTCTTCCTGTGTGAATTCCTTGGTAAGGATTTTAAAGATGGGCAACGCTTATGGGATGAAGAATGAGCATCATATATTATTGATGGAGAAAAACCATAATCCAATGGTGTTCAAGTAGAAATTAGTAAGTATATTCATGATCAGTGTGGTTTTTTTTCTTGCAATCATTAATTTACTCTGTAATTTATTTGTCAAATTAATAGCATGACATTTGGAGTTTGAAATAAACATGTTGACATGTAATAGGTGTAGATGAAAGTGCTATACTCGACAAGTTCATTATGTACCACATGGACTTTATGAACAAATGGACTGATCTGTATGATAAAAAGAGAAGTGTTAGAAGCAAGGAGACAATTTAAGAGATCAAACCCAAGGAATACTCCACTTCCCACTAATTTACTTGGGGAATGGGGCAAAGATTGCACACTAGAATAGTTTACTGAACAAATTCAAAATCAAATAGAAGATGCAGGTATAGATTCAAACATAACAGAAGATGAAATCAACATGTCTAGAGGATGTGAAAGAAAGGTACAGTTGGAATTTTACAAAATGTTGTTTCCTTACAGCTTTGACTCTATTAACTATTTTAATATTCATCATTATATTTATTTTCACTGAAATGAATGGTCTTTCACAAGTGAGGAAATATCCAGCAATGTGGGCATATGGTTAACATTATCGTGTAGAAAGTGTAGATGTAAAGAGACGATCCTTCAATTGTGGCATCATGGTTGACTTCAAGCAATCCATTCGATCAAGGTCAAAAGATAAGAATATAATTGAAGGGAATCTACAATATGTTGGGAAAATACAAGAAATTATTGAGTTGGATTACTGCTCTTTTAAATGTTGTATTTTTAAGTGTAGATGGTATGAAGCATTTGAGAGGACACGAAGACATGATACCCATAGTGGATTGTTTTCTATAGATTCCTCATGTTTCCTACCGAAGGATAAAGAGCCTTATGTTCTACCAATTCATCATGAGCAGGTATTTCTTTAACTCAAACAAGAAGCGGTAGTGATCATTAATCTATTAATTCATAGTTTATTGCGAATATATACATGTGTTTATTAATCAATAAAATTGTTATACCATACGTCTAATATATGTATGTCGTTCATGTGCAAGTATTTTTTTATGAAGATATTTTGGACCCAAAATGGATATTTGTCATACATTATGATCCAATATTAAGGCATGTATTTGACAATGTATTAGTGGATACTAAGCAAAACAATGATGGCCAACAAAATGAGAGAGAGGGATTAGAGAACATCGAAGAAATTGACATCCATGATGATGTTGAAGATGGTTATGTTCAAGAACAAGAAGACAACAATCCAGAGTTGGATGATGTTATGGAAGACAACAATATGGATGGTAAACAAAATGATGATCCAAATACATATGGTAACATTATAGATGGTCTACAGTCAGATTTCAATGATGATGAAGATGATGGAGGTCAAGATGAGGATGATGATAATATTAAATACTTGAAAGAACATATGAACATTGACAATGATACACTAGATGACATTGTAGCAGACAGTAAAGTTAATGACCAAGACTTCTAAATTTTTAGAATTATTTGCAATCCATGTTTAAAAAAGGATGATTAAATTGTTGGAAATAATGTTAATTAAATGGATTGTTCAATTGTTGACAAATTACCTATTGCAATATCCTTAAATTGTTTGATCTTTGCTATGAATTGTCAGCAATAATGTTAATTAAATTTGTTTATCTTTAATTATTTTTCATATATATCCTTAATTGTATCTATGCCATGTTATCTTGTGATAAGTACTTGAGTAAGACCATCAATGAAATATGAAGTGGACATATTATCATCTATATTAGCTAATTGATTACACAAATATTTCAATTTATCAACGATCTCATGTTTCTATTAATTTTCAACACTTTTAATAAAGACATCATGATCATAATATTCTTCTTCATCATTAGAATGCAACATGTGATCATCATAGGAAGTAGGAGAAAGAGGTAGTCATGTTTGCAAGGTGAGGGTTTGACCTAGTACTTTGTTGAAGAGGACATAAGGATCCTAGATGTTTCTTAGGAATGCAAAATTAAAGGCATTGGGTTGTTTCCAACAAATGCAAACCACAAAAATCTCAAAATAAAAAATCAATCTTTTTTTATCCTAAACATAGGCATGGAAATTGCAAGTTCAAAAAAATGTAGGGAAATAAATCATACCCTATAATAGAAGATTTAAGTCCAATCCTAGATTTAATTAAACTTTAAAGTACAAGGAGTTGAAAGTAGAATAAAATATTGAGATATTAAGTAATTAAGATAGAGAAATGAAATAGTTGAGAAGAAATACAAAACTTATTTGATCTTTTTAGCATGATGTCAAATGTGAAGTGTGTGATTTTAACTAATGCATTATGAAAAAGAATGAAAACTAGGATTTTCTACTAGAATAATGATCATAAGATTGTGGCAATGATTAACTATTTTTTTGCATTCCTTCTTCAATTGTCCTCTTTTTCCATATTTCCAAAACTTTACTCTTATCTTCCTAGGGATTCTAGATTTTCCTCTTAACTTGGATTGATATTTATACCATTCCCCTTTAGATCCACTTTTGCCCTTGGGCCTTTGCGGAACATGCAAGGCATCCTTAGAACCTTCATCATTGAAGTTTCTCCTCATATCTCCATTGAGAATTGTAACAATAAAGGATTCCATAGTCACCTTTGCAACACTACCATTTATAACAAGCATTATGTTCTCCTAATTTTTGGGTAAAGAAAAATGTGAGAAGATACATTTGTCTTCCTCATCAAGTTTAACATTTATTGAACCTATTTGACTCAAAATCATATTAAAGGTGTCAAAATGTTCTACAGTAGAATATCCTTCCTTGATTTTTAAATAATATAAACATCTTTTGAGATATAACTTATTACTTTATAATTTTAGTTTGATAAATATCACCTATCCTCTTTTGTAATGTGAATGCAGGGGTCTCTTTTGATTTGAATAACAAAAAAAAAGTAAATTGGAGACAACCAGATAAATTATTAGTAGTCCAATTCAACAAACAAATGATAACCAAAAGTTGACCACCAAAGAATAGTAGCTTTTTATATTGATTTGCTTCAAAGTACAGGCAGTGAAATGTCTCTTTCAAAAAATCAAAATCCCAAATAGATTCCGAGCCATAAGGTCTTGGTTTCCTTTTATAAAGGAAGCAAAAAGCTATAGACCTTTCACATTCAAAATGGCTCTTTGTATTCCTAACCCTTGATATTACAATATTTGTCTTTTATAAGTCCAATTTAGATTTTCAAATATATTTGAATACATTTTGAAAACATGAAGAAAACATAAAGAGACAAAAAGAGAGTGTTCAATATGTGGTGGTGTTATTTAACGCCATCATATGGCTCGTTTCTCTTCTA
This sequence comes from Cunninghamia lanceolata, assembly GCA_027924645.1. Lineage (NCBI taxonomy): Eukaryota > Viridiplantae > Streptophyta > Pinopsida > Cupressales > Cupressaceae > Cunninghamia > Cunninghamia lanceolata. Next base: position 394,738 of record BSBN01001313.1, read on the forward strand.
CACCTCAACCTGTGATGCTGATGATTCATCTCTAAGATATTTCTCCTCCCATTTATATATTGTAAAATCACCAGGTCATTGGTAAGCCTGAATCTGAAGCAAGTTCTCCTAGTGATCTTTCCATCTTTTATCAAGCAAAGCTCTGACATCCATCACAAATTTTGCATACCTAGCATCCAACACAATTACTCAGTCCAATATCATGTTGAAACTGAGAATGTTGACATCTCCATCCTTCAAAAAATCCATAACTTGGAATATTGTTTGGCCGAGTTCCATCTTCCATGTGTCAAGACTTTTGATTTTCTCTTCTTCTGTGAGTATGAAAGGAATAAATTTATGCTTGAATGTAGTAAAAGATTCAACCTTTGCTTGCATCTTCTAGATTTCCCCATTCACATACTAGTATTCATCAATGATCATTTTGACTATTTTCTCAGCGGACTTCAAAGTTGTAGGGGCATCAAGATTCCTTTGCACTACTAAGCACATCGTAACCAAATTGTGATGATAGGGTTGCCATTTTTTAAACAACAAATCCAAAACAGAAAATTTTATTTTCAATTGCTCAATGGCCTGAGATAAAGAAGAGTAGAAATCATGCACACTACCAATCTTATCCACAACCAATTTTACTCTATGCTCCAAAATTTTCTCAAAATTTTCAAAGACTTTCATCTTTGCCTCATTCTTTGTCATTTCATTTTGTTTATTCAAACTTTCAATTTCCTTTTCAAATTTCAATCTTGTTGCATTAAATTCTTCAGTAGACATTGTGACATCACTAGCTATTTGTGGCACAAGGGGCTGATAGGGTATAATGGCTTGACCTTGAGAAGAATTCACAGCTTGCAATTGTTTCTTTAATTTCAAATTTTCAAAATATAATTTGTTTACTTCATCATTCATTACTTTTTGAGTTTGCTCATAATTTGTTAGCCTTTGTTCTAGCCTCTTCACAACAACATGAGTAAACATAGTAGTATGAACATTGAGAACAGCTGCTTCTATTGCTGATGTATCTTGTAAAGTCTTTACCACAGCTATACCCCTCATTTCTTGAACAATATCAAGCAATCTTGGTTCGCTTGTATTCTTCTAAGTAGTCCAGATTGAAAGGGTCTCTATCCTTGGATTAAAACCACATCCACTTATGCCATATTCATAATCAAATTCTGAAATAAGTTGTGGATCATCCTTAATTCTAACTTGGTCAAGCAAAAATACCTTTTTCAATTCAAGGCCAGGGATGATGAGCATATTACTTTTCAACACCATTTGTCTTGCCTCCTCTGGACTCACATCAATTTCATCTACTTTCAATTCTTTGAAAGTTTGTGTAATGATTTGATCATGTTGTGTTTCATCAACACCCATTTTTTTTATTGCAACTTTTTCATTATATTCTTTCATTTTCATTTTCAGCCAAAAATCCTTAAACTCTGGAGTTTTGATGAAGTCGTCATCTTCTATGAACCTCATGGATGCTATAATCCTTTCATCCTCCTCCAACTCTGGTTCAACTTGGGTTTGCTCACCCTTCCTAGCCTTAGTCTTATGTGCATCAGTGGGTTGACCAACCAATGGCTGGTCAACCTCTTGCTCATCTCCCATGTGCCTCAAGATGTTAGCCACCTCATCAATATCCCCCACCTCTTTAGTCATTTCATAGGAGACAAGTGGAGATACCTCTTCTGTCCTCTGCTTCTTTGCTGGTGGTGATTTTGGGACCTATGGATCTTGCACTGACATAACACCAGGAGCAAACTCATGAATCTTAATCCCTGCAGACCTTTTCAGTGGAAGTTCAGTAGCCTTAGAAGGCTGCTTCTCAGATTTACCATAGATACTTTCAAAATTATCAATAATTGCATCAATTCTCTTTAGAGAGTCTTTTTATTCAACAAAGAATCCAAGAAATAGGGGATTCTGCTTTTTCTTTTCATCTTCAATATTTTTCAAGATATCCCATTTTCTCTTCCTACTGTATACCTCATCAAAAGTGACAAGATTTCTTATCACATCCTCGTCAAACAGGACCTGATGGGATACAACCATTTTAGTCAGAATTGATTGTCTCACAAGATTCATATGACCCTCAGGGTCACAATTCCTCTCAATACCCAATTTCAAAGAATATTTTGCCTTTAAAAAGGCTTACAAATTTTCAAGAGTGTTAGAGCCAATAGACCAATCACCAAAAATTGTAGCATCAAGTAGAAATGTACCTTTCTTTTGTCTTTTCATTACCTCTTTTTCCATCCACATCATTTGCCACATAAACTCCATGAATACAATTCTATCTTATACAAATTTTGTCAATATGTGAGGTGGTTGGGGCAACCATACACTCTAATTATAGTATGATCTGACATAAAAAACCAATCAGCGAAATTACGGTTGTGGCCCTGCTTTGGTTTGTATGCAAGTGGCCTCAGCATTACCCTAACTTCCTTAGTCAACCTAGGAAACTAGATACCAAGAGAATTCAATATCTTGACAACAAACAAATCATGAAATACAATGTAGTCACTATTCTGGCAACATGAATCCCACTTATAACACCAAAAGTGAGTCAACAATCTTTGTTCTTTCTCATCAACCATACTCATATCCATTTTGCTTGACAATTTCCCTATGTTCTGATACAGAATCAAGTGACACAATAAAGAATAGAATTTGAAATCTAAGGGTTTCTTGTTCTCCTTCACACAGAAGAATCCTTCTTGCAGTTTTTTCTCAATATGAGATGCAAAGTCGTATTCAACGTTCACCTCTGGATGTTGTATTTTCATAGCCATCATCACTAGGCTAGTTGTCATTCTTCCTTGTGTGTCAATTCCCAAGACCTGGCACAATGCAAAATAGGTTCTCTTGAAATATACAACAAATTCTTCCACAGGGAAAGGCTCAATAGCATTTAATGGAATCTCAATTTTTCTGTTGTTGGCCCCCCTTCTCATTTATATTGGCAATTCATCTCTCCTAATTGCTTTCCTCAGGCTTGTGTAATCTCATTTAAATCTCTGCAAATCCACTTGAGTGAGAGCTTGCTTGTTCAACATAAAATAGTCAACAATGTCATTCTTGTCTACTGTCACCAATGGCAATCCATTTGGCATTTTGACTGTTTTAGTGGCAGGATGGTAAAATTGTCCTATTTTCCTAATCAATTCCACATCCACAAATACAACAGGCACCACCAACTTTACCAAATCCAATTTCCATGGATTTCCCACTGGTCCCTCGCCATCCCTTTTTGCATAAAAGTACCAAAACAAATCCCACCCGGAGATAGGGATTGTAGCATCCCAACACCCTTCTGCTACACCTATGAACATCTTCTTTGGACACTCGTCTATGGACTGAGGCAATACTTCTAGCAGAGATTGTTGAAGTGGTCTTTGCTTGGGAACTACAGGCTCATCACCTTTACTGGCAGACTCAAACCTCTTGGGTGCCATGTTTAATGACTTGAATAGGCTAGGGTCTTTCAAAATTCAACTTACTGTACTAGCAACTGAAAAATAGAGTGAAAGAGCAAATGAACTTGACATGGCCAATTAATGTAGGTAGACAGGAATAAAAGAATATTATTTAAAATTAAAAATAAACCCATTCAAGAATGGATAAGAACAGAATTTGTATCTTCGGTCAGCATCACAGTCAAATTGGGGAACTTTGCAAGTAGTAGAGATAGAACAGACTACAGCCCCCTACTGTATAACACAAAAGCTTAGCCCCAGCCTTTTTTTAAAAGAGAAATTTTATATTAACAAAAGATGTAATTACAATAACCCCCAATACCAGCAACTAAAAAATAGAGCGAAATATATGCCAACTTCTAATCAGAGAGTGCAGGAATGAACTTACCAGGTCAATTGCAGTTTGCAGAAAAAACACACTGAGCTGAGTTGCACCTTCTCCAAGTTGCAAATTTTTTGAAATGAGCAAATGCTAAGAAATTTTTGAATCTTATTCAGCCAAGGAGTTCATGATATTGCCATTACTCTGGTTCGTGCCATGAGATCATGAAATCTCAGCATTCAATTCCTTTCTCAAGATTTGACAGCAATTCTCAATAACCGCGACCCCGCATTGAATGTGCTTGCTATTTATTTCTTTTACTGTGTCGCTACAAGGCTCAACCAAACTAGTTGCAGGATAGCGGGGGCTTACCGCCATACTGCAAATGCTTAGATTGACCCCTGCGGGACTGTGGGAGATTATTACCTGATGTCCATCTATTTACCACCCACCTACAAATGTTATGAATGACCGTTGTGGGATAGCGGTGGCTTACAGCCACTACACTTCTATTTCATCCTTTACCACCAAACTACAAATGCTTAGATTGACCCGTGCAGGACCATAGGAAATTATTACCTAATGTCCTTCTATTTACTGCCCAACTGCAAATGTTATGAATGACCGTCGCAGGACAGCGAGGTGAAAACCCATTACATTCTCCTCTTACCACTCTACTGTGAGCCTCGATTGAAACCCATTACATTCACCCAATGATGGACTGATAGGCTTGGTGCAGTGTATTAGCATGACTTGTGAGATTAGCATGACTGGAAGTTTTCTCTCTGGTGATTTGTGTCTCTTCGATGAGGGCTTGGCATCGGTGGGACATGACACTTCGGTAAGAGTCTCACAGGGTCTTCATGTTACTCTGATGAAGGTTGACATCGGCGAGACCTAACATGTCACTATGACTCTCTTCGGCACTCTAGGTCACTCTGATGAAGGCTCTGTATCGGCGTAACAATAGTTGTCAATCTGGCTTTGAAAGGTCATTCCGATGGTTTGTGTCTTTCTGATGGAGGTTATGGATCGGCAAGATTACAACTATCAGCACTGTTTGGAAAAGTCACTCCGATGCGACATTAGCCAAGGTCTTCCCTATGGTCATTAGCTGTAGACTGTTGGTCTCATCGGTAGCAAAAGTGCCGACGGTTAACTATCTTGTGGTCGTGTACATAAACTGCAAAAGTGGTCGTCGACTGGTGCATGTGGGACTATTGAGGTCTCACGAATTTGAATAGTCATGGAAATGGTTATGAGCTGGGGTGCAGGGAATGGTTTGACAGTGGTGAGATGGCCTCCTTGACATGGCAGACGGATAGAAAAGCCAATGTTGTATTGGCAATGCATATCACAAATATTGTCAATTGAACGGTTGCCTTTTGTAACTATCTGGTCCATTATGGTAGTCGAACCAAATGTTCTCTTCTATAATGTGATATATTAACGCATGGTAACAGAGGATAGTGCAATGAGAGATAGATAGAGAGAAGAGGAGTGACTATCGAATAATCTCCAGATGGAACAGGATGTTAATCTCCATGAAAGGGCTTAGTGCCTGAATTGTATTGTAACTATATTTTCTGTTGTTAAATAATACAATGGCGATCTAGGCTTTTGGAGTGTGGGTTTTTTACCCGAAAGGGTTTTCCCCATGTAAATCTGTGTTCATCTCTTCTATTCCATCTTTCATGTTTAATGGTTCTGTTATTGAAATTGTATAATGCTTGTAGTTGAAACTCGTTAATGTTGCTTGTACTTTCCTCTAAGGGTTAATGTTGGAAATGAACTATGTCTGATTCTGCTTTATGGCATAGTTGTGAGTTTTTTTGAGGCAATCTAATGAAATTTAAAGTTACCAAAGACACCACTGTTATTAGATGTTCATTCTAAGTTGCACTCATTTCCTTACAACCCCTAACCCCTAAACCATAAACCCTAAATAATGCCCTTGATGAGTGCCAAGCTGCACCCATGAAATACATCTTTTTATCTCTCTTTTTCTCCTTCCTGATCCCATCTTTCTTAATGTCTGCACCCAAATAAGCTAGCAAGATCGTTCTAGTTAATGATTAATTGAGATAGATTACTTAAGATCACAATTTGTGATTGAGTGACTAATGTGCATGGAATTGATGGAAAAATGTAGAAACTTCTCTCTTTTTGAATCAATAGGTGTAGATGCTAGGAACAACAATTTTGTACATCTCTGGAGATAGTCTTCAATGATCTCTGGAGACAATACCAGAGTACCATGACACCTGAAGTTTTGAAGTAATGAGGAAAGCCTCTCTGGAGCTCTACGAGAGTCTAGAGTATCTTCAGAGCTGAACAAAGAAAGCTACAGACATGTCTTTGGAGCTACAAACATATCTCCGGAGCTGCAGACAGGGACAGATATCTCTGGTGCCTCCTGAGAGTAGGGCATATTTCCAGCATAAGCTACTGATCAGGCACTCTCGGTAGTGATCTTAACACCCCTCATTTCACTCAAATCATCACCTGAGTGGTGAAGGGTCATCTTTAGTTGAACTGCTGGAGTTTTTATCTTTATAAAGTTTTTGCATGAGTTACGGATAGAACTGATTTAATACCCATATTTTTAGGGCCTCGCTGCCCAAATGTATTAAGACTCAAACTTAGAATTTTGAGTGGACTTCTGTTCCACTCAGTCTTCTTTTATTGCATGATTATTTTCCATAGTTAGACAGCTAGTGCAATAAAGAGATGGATGTCATCTCACAGAGGAACTGGTAGATAAGATAAGTGATATGTCATCACTCATTTTGATATATACTGATAGAAACAATAGAAGAAATATACAATGATTGAATTATTCTGATTCTCGGTAATCTCAGTTCTGTGATAGCAATATTTTTCATGAATGCAAAGTGAATGAATTGGACTGGATTTAGTTGTGATCTTCTTTTGTGCTAATTTTCTACTGTAGCCTTTAGCCCTAAGGGTGTGGAGCAAGGGCCCACTCTCACCACCAAGGCGGAAGGCTAGTACCATTGCTTATTACTTTAGATTTTGCTGTGAAAAGTATTTACTAATTTTAATAAGATAGATGCATGTTACTATTTTTAAGATTACTTTAAGTAACTTCCTGTTTAATTCTGTTTTAGCATTCCTTAAATTAATTCAGTAAGTAGACAGATTAATCTTTTCAAATTAGTAGAAGTTGTTAAGATTAGCTAGGAAAATTGGTAACTGTAGAATCCCTAGTTGCGAACAGCCGAGGACATAGCCCCTGGATTATTGACATCTGAAAATAGATTAATGATGAGGTGCAATGACACCTTGTCATTTTTGGCGCCGTTGCCGAGGACTGTATTGTGTTAATTAGAGAAACTTAGTTAAAATAGTTTTTAGGATAGACCTGTATGGTTAGAGCTAGAGATTCGAAAGGAAGGTATATAAAGCAGACACCCCAACAACAAGCTATAGGGGAAAGCAGTGGGGTGGCACAAGATCTTGTTGAAGAAAGGAACCTAGAACCTACTCTAGAAACTATACCTCAAGTCAATAGTCTCTTAGATCCTCCAAATCTTGCACTTGCCGATTATATCGAGGAATTACAACAAAAGTTTCAGGTAGATCCTTTGATAGAACCTAATTTCCTAGAACCTCAAGGAGAACAACCAGTACTAAACATGGATAATGATAATCATGAAGAAGAGGAAAATCAAGCTCCAAAAACCTTCTCATATCCTATTGTTTTGGCTGCTGGAGACAATGCTCCTATGAAGAATATCTCACTAGCACACCTGCCAAATTTTAGAGGACTTTCTTCTGAGGATCCAGATCAGTTCTTGTTTGAATTCAAAGTAGTCTGCCAAACTTATGATTATGGATCAGATAACCAAAAACTCAAACTATTCCCTTCAACTCTGAAAGATTCTACGATGAGATGGTTTATGGGTTTACTCTGGAATTCTATCCATTCTTGGGATCAGATGGAAATAGAGTTTTTAGAAAAATACCAAGATTACTGTAGATCCAGTAATAAAAATGATTAATTGTTTAAAATTAGGTAGGGGGAGGAAGAGTCCTTAGAGGACTATGTGGATAGGTTTAATTTTGCCTTGAGAAGGTATGGTAACCCAGTAGATCACTCCTTATCCAGAACCCTGTTTGTAAAAGGATTGGATAAAGAATCAAAACATGCACTGGATCTAATGGGAAAAGGAAATATCAACAAAATGGATATACCTGCCATAGAAGAACTCTACAGGAACTATTCTAGAACCCAAAATGGAGTGAGGTCACCCAAAACTTTTAAAGGGAAGAATAAAATAGGACAGTTAATGGAGGAGATTGCAAATCTAAAAACAGACATCTTGGTCCAATTAAATACCACATTGGATGGGATTCAAGCAAAAACTAGAACAGCTGATCAAAATAGAACCACTGAACCACTCTTCATCTATTGTCCTAGGTGTAGAAATAAGCATCTATTGAGAGAATGCCCTTTGGACAAATCAGAAATTTGTCAGATCTATGATAGGGAACATCCTACCAGTCAATGTAGTCAACTTCCAGCCTTGAAAAGATTGAGTAAGAAGAATGTTGTAATAGAAGAGGAATTGAACTATGTGGGACAAAAACAAGCTCGAAATTTCCCTTACAATCAGTATCCAAACTAGCCTTCTTGCAAGGGTCCTTCTAATTAGGGAAATAATCAGTGCAATCCAACTTGGCATGGGCCTCAAAAGAATCCTCCTTGGGGACAGCAGGATTGGCCAAGTCAACATTGGAAAAACTAAAATTGGCAAAATCAACCTTGGGGAAATCAACAGTGGCCACCATAGTTTGGATCACAAAACATGCAACCTCAATGGGGTTCTCAACAGGGATATAATCAACAATACTAGGGACAACCTAGACATTTCCAACCTCAACAACAAGATTTATTAACTGGACCCTCCAACACACAAGGTCAATCACAAAATGAACTAGTTAGCCAACCACCTTTACCAGCTCAGCCTATACCAAACCCACGTAATAAACAGGGAGCAATTGTTTACATGACAGAGCAAGAAAATCTGGCTAGAATTAATGCTATATATTCAAATAATCTCCATCTATGTTTTGGGAAAGCATTCCCAAGACCATCTCCTCCAACTATAGTTGAAGTAACCAATGATGAGGAACCTAAAAATTCACCCACTCAACTCCTGGAGGAGATTACTAACGAAAAAGTGCTGAAAGAATCATCCTTGGACAACTCCAGAGTTGCTCCTAAAAGACCGACTCCAAAGAACATTCCTAAAAACAATTTTGACAAGAGCTCTAGAGATGCTTTGGAGATGGAAAAATTAGCACCATACCTAGAACGGCTTAAAGAGTATGTTCCCCAAAAAAAGATCTTACAAAAACAAGTCCAAACCAACCTGGAATCAAAACTTCTACAAGAAATCAAGCAACTAAACATTGAAATTCCTCTTCTCCAAGCAATCAGAGATGTACCAGAACTAAATCAGTTCATTAAACAGTATTGTATCAAAACACAGGGCAAGAAGAAAAACTTTCCCTCCACAATACAGGTGGAAGGAAAAGTAGTAGATCTATTGATGGGAGAAATTCTCCTTCCAAAATATGGAGACCCTGGAAATCCTATCATAACTGTTTTCATCTCAGGGGTAGAAATTTCAAATGTTCTGGTTGATTTGGGAGTAGCAATTAATGTGATGACAGTTCACACAATGGACAAATTAGCTCTATCAGGTATCCAATCCACAACTACAATTCTTCAACTTGCTGACCAGTCAATAGCTGTTCCAAAAGGAGTAATCACTAATGTACCAGTTGTGATAGATTCATGGGAATTTTTAGTGGATTTCCTGATATTGGAACCTAGAAACCAGAGAAATGCTTATCCACTGATCTTAGGAAGACCATGGCTGGCTATAGCAACAGCATCTATTGATTGTCGAACTAGGGATATGGTCATTTCTAATGGGATAGATTTGAAGAAAATATCTTTGTATCCTCCAGCTAAACCATCAATGCATTATACAAGAAGAGTATGGGTGGATGAGCCAGAGAACAATGACAACAGTGCCTCAGTAGCTATGGTAACCATCAAGGAACATCTGGGAGAGTTAGAAGAAGAAATATACTATGATACAACAGAAGACATTACTCACATCCTAATCAATAAGGATATGATGGAACTCGCCCAAGACTCTAAGAGAGAACTCCTTACTTCTTCTCATTGTACCCTCGCCAACATCATTCCTTGTGGGGAAACCTTTTACAGAGACTTAGCCACTTTCCACATGTTGCTTCCACATTCTTGTCCTCTCAATACCATGACTCCAATGTGTGGATTAACTACATCTATGGAACAAATCACAAAACAAGTCATGATTTTACCAAGGAAAACACTTAATATCAATACTTAGTTAACAGTCAATCAGGAAGAAAAACTCATCCAACTTCTGATTTCCCATTCAACAACTTTTGCTTGGGAATACCAAGATATGAAAGGCATACCTCCTGAGATCTGTACCCATCATATATACACTGAGGATGTTAAACCTGTCAGACAGCCCCAGAGAAGATTGAATCCTGCTTTAAAGGACATTGTCAAAACTGAAATAGAAAAATTACTTCAAGCAGGGTTTATATATCCAATCTCAGATAGTCAATGGGTCTCACCTCTTGTCATAGTGCCTAAAAAGAATGGGAAATGGAGGGTGTGTATTGATTATAGAGAACTCAGCAAGGCCACAAAAAAGGACTACTTTCCCTTACCATTCATTGACCAAGTTCTGGACAACCTTGTTGGGAGAAAGTATTTTTCTTTTCTAGATGGATTCAGTGGGTATAATCAAATTCAAGTAGCACCTGAAGATCAGGACAAAACCACCTTCACCTGCTCTTGTGGAATTTTTGCTTACAAAGTTCTTCCCTTTGGACTATGCAATGCCTCAACTACATTTCAGAGACTTGTTTTAGCTATTTTTGCTAAACTAGTTAATGAATGCATGGAGGTCTATATGGATGACTTTACTGTGTATGGGAATAATTTTGAAGAAACTCTCACAAACCTTGAGAAAGTACTGAAATGTTGTGAGAAAAATCAATTATCCCTTAGCCATGAAAAGTGCTTTATGATGGTAGAAGAAGGAATTGTTTTAGGACACCACATTTCAGTAAAGGAGATCAAAGTGGATCAAAACAAGATAGAAGTGATTACACAGTTGCCTTCACCTAAAAATTAGACAAATGTTAGAAGTTTTCTCGGTCATGCAGGCTACTATAGGAGATTCATAGAAAATTTCAGCAGAATAGTTGCCCCCCTGTTTACCCTGCTTAACAAAGACACATAATTTCTATGGACAAGAGAATGGCAATCAGCATTTGAAACCTTGAAGGAGAAGCTTACTACCACACCAATTTTAAGAGAACCAAATTGGACTTTGCCATTTCACATGCAGACTGATGCTTCAAATGAGTCCATTGGGGCAGTTTTAGGACAAAAGGAGGAAGGAGAAAGTATGCGTGCCATTTATTACATTAACAAAAACCTTACCTCTGTAGAAAGAAATTACACCACAACTAAAAAAGAATTCTTGGCAGTCATCTATGCTATAAACAAATTCAGGCATTATATCACTAGATATAAGATATTTGTGCACATTGATCATGTAGCCATCAAGTACCTAATGAATAAACCAGTAGTGGGTGCAAGGATCATCAGGTGGTTATTGCTATTGTAGGAATTTGATATTACCATAGTTGATAATCTAGGAAAGTTTAATTTGGTTGCTAATTTTTTGTCAAGATTGCATACAGGAGGAGAAAACCAGTCAGTGGAGGACAAGTTCCCAGATGAACATCTTTTTGCTATCTCCTATACTGCACCTTGGTTTGCTGATATAGCTAATCTTTTAGCTACAGGCTTGTATCCATCCCATTTTACCTCAAAACAAAAAAAATGTTTAATCAAAGAAAGTTTATCTTACAAATGGTTGAATGGTTTACTATTTAAATGTGGCCCTGATTTCATTCTATGCAGGTGTTTAAAAGATGATGAGATTTTTGATGTGTTGAGAGCATGTCATGATGAGCCATCTAGTGGCCATTACTCCTTCCACAGGACAGTCCACAAAATCCTCGGAGCTGGTTACTACTGGCCCTCTCTTCATAAGGATACAAAGAAGTATGTGCAGCATTGTGACCATTGCCAAAGGATGGGACAGCCAACCTTTACCCAGGAGATGCTACTGCATCCTCAAGTCATGATGGAACCATTTGAGCAATGGGGTTTAGACTTTGTGGGACCAATTTCCCCACCATCATCAGGCAAGGAGTACATTCTAGTATGCACAAAATATGTTACTAAGTGGGCTAAGGTTCAAGCATTACAATTTGCAAGGGAAGAAAAAGTTGTTGATTTCCTTTATAATAAGATTTTCTTAAGGTTTGGAGCCCCAAGATCAATAGTTTCAGATAGAGTACCTTAATTTACTTCATAAGTAATCCAAGCATTCACAGATTTATATCAAGTCAAACACAGAAAATCTTCACCTTACCATCCTCAAGTGAATGGGCAAGTAGAGGTAACTAATAGGGAACTTGAAAAAATTCTGACAAGGACAGTAGCGATGAACAGAAAAGATTGGGCTAGCAGATTACCTGAAGTAGTTTGGGCTTACAATACCACTTGGAAGTCCACAACAAAGTTCTCACCATATGAATTAGTTTATGGGAAAAAGCTAATTTTGTCTATAGAATTTGAACTCTAGACACTTAAAAATGCATTGGATATTGGTCTACCATTGTCTATAGCTCAACAAAACAAAATTATTCAGCTCAATGAGTTGGATGAAATTCAAACAGAGGCCATTCAACAAACAGAACTGGTTCAATATCAGCGAAAGCAATGGCATGACCAACACATCAAAAGGACATTTCAATAAGGTGATTGGGTTCTTCTTTATGATTCTAAATTCAATGAGTTTAAAGGGAAATTACAAACTCACTGGATGGGTCCTTATCAAGTAAAGGAAGTTTTTGAAAATGGAACAGTATTATTGGAACCTATTGATGGAAGCATAGACACATTCCTAGTAAATGGTCACCGAATTAGACTCTATAGAAGACCATCTACTAAAGAAGAGTTTCTCAGTGATTTGAGTTTTGATATAGGGGACACCTCCTCTGTCCCAGTGTTGGATTGAAAAAAAAAAAAGGAAGGTTGAAAACCAGCAAATGGCGGCCTTCTAAAAAAAAATAGAGAAAGATGGAAAACTAGTAAATGGTTGTCTTTCTCGACCAAGGGGGTTGAAAACTAGCAAATGGCGATTCCCTTCTTCAGGACAGTTGAAACAATTGAGCTTCAGAGGTGATCAGGTGCTAGAGTTAGTCAAATGCACCTTTGGCGCTTCTCAAACCAAATGCACCTCCGGTGCTTCTCAAACCAGGAGCACCTCCAACGCTTCTCAAACTAGGAGCACCTCCAGCACTTCTCAAACCAGGAGCACCTCCGGTGCTTCCCAAACTAGGAGCACCTCCGATGCTCTATCAATAAAGAAGTCAATTTCAATAATAAGGGAGGGGACCCACCTCTCTAGGCAGTAAACTGGACACATCACATGATGAGGTCATCATGACCCATCCTTTACTTTATCACAAGAGTAAATTAAATTAGCACGCATATTATTTGCAGGGATATTCACAAAGACAACATTGGCATTACCCAAGGAACGTGGATTCTTGAACCACTTAGCGAAATGATTGCAGGTTGTGTACCAACAGAGTAGTGGACATCATCTCCAGCCACCAAAAGCTGCTCATGTGCCACAACGCGTGCAGTCTCAAACAATGATGCAACATCTCTGTCGTGTACATCACCCTCATCATTAAAACTAATCTAGGTAATTCTATCTTTAATTAAGCATTAATAGCAACTATCTTGTCTTTCTATTTTTGGGTGTCGTCATGATGACACATCCTCCAGCCATCATTTTCTTTCCTAAATTCACACATGCTGCCATCTGTGTTGTACTGCCACCTTGCCTCTAGACTATCATGTCATTCTGTCACATTTATGACAGCCTAGGTACTCTATTTAATTTGCAAATCTTCCATAAGCCTAAGCTGAGAAACATAACATTCCTCATTTGAACCTCCGAAGTACCCTGAAAAATAGAGCAAATTGAACAGTCCTCCTGATCCTACAAAGTTAAGAGGAAAGGATAAACTGCAGATTGTGGAGAAGAAGGAATTAAGCACAGAAGGTAGAACCAATTTGGCAATGGGGGTAAAGAAGAAGTCTGATCTAGAGAGTGTTGTGGGTCTTCTGCAGGATGAAGTTGCAGCAAACATTCTAAGAGCTGCAGGATGGTTGGATTTTTTAGAAAATTTTGAAGGGTTTCAGGAAGATATCATGGATGAATTCCTCATAAATCTAAGGGATAATCAGATAGCTATTAGAGGGATCTAAATAAATCTCTCCTCAGCCACTATCAGCCACATTTCTGGACTTCCTAAACAAGGTGAGAGGTTTTATCACTTGAAAACCTTATACACTGATTTAATTAAGAATTTCTCTATTCAAGGTGAACCTGCCATACAACTACATTCAAATAAAAATGAAGTAAAAGGGATTCTGAGGTCCACACTTCCAAACCCTTGGTAATCTATTGCCACCTGGCTAATGAAATATTTTACTTGTGATGGTCAATTCTCTCTAGTTTTAGGGCCAATCATGAAAATGGTAATTTTTCTAAGGCATGGAAATAGACACCCTGAGTTTAGCATAAACTTCCCCAATTTCCTGTATTCTGTCATCAGGGCAATTGCAGAAAAATATCAGCAAAATAAGGGTCCCATGAAACATCATGGTCTCATTTTTCTAGTAGTTAAACACCACTTCCTGTCTCAGGCCAATGGGGAGGAATTATGGCAAAACTTTCTTGAACAGAATTCCCAGAACAGAGGACTAGAGATGGCACAACTAGGAGGTGAGAGTTCTCCTACTCACCAAGAAGAAGAAACTAAGCCTTCAACCTCCTCCATAGCTATTCAAAGAGGAAAGAAACCCTCACAAGAGGCATCTTCATCTACAGCCCCTATTCCTGATAAAAGGAGGAAAGGCAAAGAAATTACAGTATGTTCCTAGACAAACCACATACATGACTCGATCAGTTAGGAGAAAGATGACTCTAACTGAGGAATCTTTCCCTAAGGAATTAGCAGAGGAGAGATCAGGACAGAAAATAGAGGGAACCTAGTGGGTTGAAGAACCATCTCATGATTCATATTAGATCCCTCTAGTCAGGAAGAGGAAACAAAGAGAAGTTTCCCCAGCACCATCTATTCACCTGGGGTCAAGTCCAATTTCAAAACCATCATGTGCTTTGGAGACAGAACACATACAAATCCTTACTATTTCCTCAGACTCTGAGGAGGAGAGACCTGCTCTGGAGGCACCTGCCCCACCTCTGCTACGGAGAAGCAAAAGGTAGAGACAGCTCTCACAGGTTGAGGAAGATACTGCCCTCCTCGCTAAGGTACTCCTGGGTTTTAGAACATATGAGGATAAGGCTGGGCCTTCATCTATGCCAGTAGAAGCAGAGGAACCCCAAGAGGACCCCAGGACAGGCAGTCTGTAAAAAAAGATGAAACAGGGCAAATGGGTACAATTGACAGTACAGGGCAGATGGCCATCAACAACCCTGATGATCAGCAAACAACAATAGAAATAGCATAAGCAAAAACCTTCTCTCATCCCTCTGATCAAGAGGATGTGGAAATTTCAAAAGAACAGCAAATGATGGAAGAAATTGAAAACTTAAAGAGACTACTCTAGGGGACGAATCTGATTATTACTGACCTCAAGAAGGTCAAAGTAGAGGTAGAAATGGAGCAAAAACAAATCATTGAAAATCTAGAAACATAACTCCAAAGCAAAAATAGGATCATCCAGAAGAAAGAAGCAGAATTAGAGGCCCAGAGAATTGAGAAACAAGCAGAATTGGAAGCCCAAAAAATTGAGGCAGCCAAATTGTTGGAAGAGAAAGAGAAAGAGGTAGCACAGAGTGTTTCTGAGCTCACCATGGCTAGAGACAATAGCCTCACAATAATGGCAGCATTGATTGAGAAAATAAAAAGCCAGGATAGACAATTAACTTGGGCCAACAATAGACTAGATGACCAGGAGGAATATATTCAAGAGTTGGCTGGCCCAAGGGCAACCAATGAACAAGAAATACAAACAAATGCCTATGTGGGTCCAATCCCCATTGACATTCCTAAGGCCCTGTTCCATTGGGAGAATAAATGTAGAGAATATGAGGCTTCAAAGCCTATGTTGTAGTTACAAAGGGCAGTCACTACCAAAACAAAAAGAATAGAAGCTCTGGAAGGAAAAATCTTTGAAATGGCCTCCCTTTCTTCAAAAATTCTATCATGCAGACCTCCAAGTGCCAGCTATTCTATGTTCTTACAAGAAAGAGTCCTGCAGAGGAAATTCTCTTTAGTTCTATCTGACCTGGTTGAGGATACTGAGACAGTAGAAGGATTCATGATAGCATATACCAGGAGTAATGATGAGGATAAGAATTTCCTATGTGAATTATACTTACATGGGTTCTATGTTAATGATATAACCTTCATTCTTAATCATTTTGTGAGGGAATGCCAGCTTAAAGCATTTATGTCCCTAATGAGAAATCATCAGATCTAGAATGAAAGGATGGAAGATCATCTCAAGAAAGATTTAAAAACAGATCTCTTCATCAGGAAGGAATGTCCCAATCCTAATGCTTTTAAGGTCCAATTCAGGTCCCTTATCTATCATCCTAAGAATAAGAACAAAATTTTGCCATTATACCTAAAAAGTTTGCAAGAGTGCTCCATCGATTTTGGTCTTTTCATGATCAGTTCAGCAAACCCAGTACTTGCCATAGCAAAGAAGAGATGGAATATTTTGACCCCGGAGTAGAAAATGAGAGAGGTGGTCACCCCTGCAAACTTAAGATTATTTATGAGAAAAGCAAAGTTGATATCCAAAATGATGGATAACCATAAGCAGGAATGGATAGGTGGATGGTTCAGGCCCCCTCTAATAATTGAATCACTCCCTATTTGGGCGGAATAGATGGAAGATGAGAAATTATAGGACTAGATGAAGCAGGTTTATCAATACAGAGGCAATGGTAATACCAACCGCATAACCTAGACCACCTATGTATAGGATTATAGCTTGATCGACAAGCTACTTCACCAAAATAAATCCAGATTATGAGAAGCAGGTAGACCTGCCAAACTTTAGGTATGGGGGGATGATGAGTGCCAAGCTGCACCCATGAAATACATCTTTTTACCTCTCTTTTTCTCCTTCCTGATCCCATCTTTCTTAATGTCTGCACCCAAATAAGCTAGCAAGAGCGTTCTAGTTAATGATTAATTGAGATAGATTACTTAAGATCACAATTTCTGATTGAGTGACTAATGTGCATGGAATTGATGGAAAAATGTAGAAACTTCTCTTTTTTAATCAACAAGTGTAGATGCTAGGAACAACAATTTTGTGCATCTCTAGAGATAGTCTTCAATGATCTCTGGAGACAATACCAGAGTTCCATGACACCTGAAGTTTTAAAGTAATGAGGAAAGCCTCTCCAGAGCTCTGCGGGAGTCTGGAGTATCTCTGGAGCTAAACAAAGAAAGCTACAAACATATCTCTAGAGCTACAGATAGGGACAGATATCTCTGGTGCCTCCTAAGAGTAGAGCATATTTCTAGCATAAGTTATCGATCAGGCACTCTCAACAGTGATCTTAACACCCCTCATTTCACTCAAATCATCACCTAAGTGGTGAAGGGTCATCTTTATTTGAACTGTTGGAGTTTTTATCTTTATAAAGTTTTTGCATGAGTTACGGATAGAACTGATTCAATACCCATATTTTCAGGGCCTCGCTGCCCAAATGTATTAAGACTCAAACTTAGAATTTTGAGTGGACTTCTGTTCCACTCAGTCTTCTTTTATTGCATGATTATTTTCCATAGTTAGATAGCTAGTGCAATAAAGAGATGGATGTCATCTCACAGAGGAACTGGTAGATAAGATAAGTGATATGCCATCACTCATTTTGATATATACTGATAGAAACAGCAGAAGAAATATACAATCATTGAATTATTCTGATTTTCGGTAATCTCAATTTTGTGATAGCAATATTTTTCATGAATGCAAAGTGAATGAATTGGACTGGATTTAGTTGTGATCTTCTTTTGTGCTAATTTTCTATTGTAGCCTTCATCCCTAAGGGTATGGAGCAAGGGTCCACTCTCACCACCAAGGCGGAAGGCTAGTACCATTGCTTATTACTTTAGATTTTGCTGTGAAAAGTATTTACTGATTTTAATAAGATAGATGCATGTTACTATTTTTAAGATTGCTTTAAGTAACTTCCTGTTTAATTATGTTTTAGTACTCCTTAAATTCATTCAGTAAGTAAATAGATTAATCTTTTCAAATTAGTAGAAGTTGTTAAGATTAGCTAGGAAAACTGGTAACTATAGAATCCCTAGTTGCAAACAGCTGAGGACACAGACCTTGGATTATTGACATCTGAAAATGGATTAAATGATGAGGTACAATGACACCTTGTCAGCCCCTAAGCCCTAACCTAGCCTTGACCCACCATAAACCCTAAACCCCTAAATCCTAAACTGTAAACCCCTAAACACTAAACCCAAGCAACCCTAAACCTCTATCTCCCTATCTCCCTATCTAGCCCTATCTCTATCATTCCTCTACCTCTAAATATCTCTCCCTATGTCTTTGGCCATGTCCCTCACTCTCTATATCTCCCTATTGGTCCTCTCTCTCTAAACACTAAACCCTAAACCCTAAACCCTAGTAAACTTTAAACCCTAAACATGAGCAATGCTAAACTCATAAAGGCTAAAAAATGCTCCTAAATCCTGACTGCTAACCCCAACTCTGTCTCTCTCTCTGATCTATATATTATCTACCAGCTCCTAACTAGTTAAATCCTTTCCCTAGCTTTCCTAATTTTCCTTTTCTTTTCCAATTTCCCTTTAGATCCCACCAAATTTTCCCTATTTTACTATTTTCCACCTCTCCTCTCATCATTCTTCTCATTCAATGAACTTTAGTTTTATCATCTTATTTCCATTTCATTCGGCTGCCAATTTATATCCTCATCCCTCTTTTAATCATGTCCTAGTTTTCTTGTTTCCATTTGCTTTGTTGATAAGGGAGATGGAGAGAGAGAGAGAGGAGATAGATTGGGAGAGATATTAGAGGAGACAGTCGAAGGAGAGATAGGGAGATAGAGAGTGAGTGAGATGTCAATCTAGAGAGATAGGGAGAGAGATTGAGAAGTAGAGGGACGATAGCTAGAGAGAGGGAGATAAGGGAGAGATAAGGAGATAGAGGTTTAGGGTTGCTCAGGTTTAGGGGTTATGGGTTAGGGGTTAGGGATTAGGGGCATTATTTAGGGTTGAGGGATTTAGAGAGAGAGACTTCTTTTGACATGCAACTGTAAACCCTAAATAATGCCCCTAAACCTAAGCAACCCTAAACCTCTAAACCTTAAATAATGAATGCCCCTAAACCCTAACCCTTAACCCCTAAAACATATATAAACCCTAAATAATGCCCCTAACCCCTAACCCATAAACCCTAAACCTGAGAAACCCTAATTAACCCCTAAATCCTAAACCCTAAACCCCAAACCCCAAAACCCTAAACACTAAACCCAAGCAACCCTAAACCTCTATCTCCCTATCTCTCTATCTCTATCATTCCTCTACCTCTCAATCTCTCTCCCTGTGTATCTGGCCATGTCCCTCACTCTCCATATATATCCCTATAATCTCTTCTGGCTATGTCTCTGGCCATGTACCTCACTCTCTATATCTCCCAACTATTGGTCCTCTCTCTAAACACTAAACCCTAAACTGTAAACCCCAAATAATGCTCCTAAACCTTAACCCCTAAACCCTAAACCTCTCTCTCTCTCTCTCTCTCTCTCTCTCTCTCTCTCTCTCTCTCTCTCTCTCTCTCTCTCTCTCTCTCTCTCTCTCTCTCTCTCTCTCTCTCTCTCTCTCTCTCTCTCTCTCTCTCTCTCTCTCTCTCTCTCTCTCTCTCTCTCTCTCTCTCTCTCTCTCTCTCTCTCTCTCTCTCTCTCTCTCTCTCTCTCTCTCTCTCTCTCTCTCTCTCTCTCTCTCTCTCTCTCTCTCTCTCTCTCTCTCTCTCTCTCTCTCTCTCTCTCTCTCTCTCTCTCTCTCTCTCTCTCTCTCTCTCTCTCTCTCTCTCTCCAAACCTGAGCAACCCTAAACCCTAAATCCAAGCAACTCTAAACCTCTATCTCCCTATCTATCCCCTATCTCCCTATCTCTATCATCCCTCTACCTCTCAATCTCTCTCCATATGTCCCTGGCCATGTGCATGTGCCTCACTATCTATCTCCCTATTTCTCTCCACAGTATCCTCTATATCTCCCTATCACTCCTCTCTCTCTATAAACCCTAAACCCTAAACCTCTAAGTACCTGAACCCCTAAACAATAAACCCTAAACCTAAATAATGCCCCTAAACCCTAAACCTCTATCTCCCTATCTCTCCCCTCTCTCCCTATCGGCTTTGTACCTCTACCTCTCAATCTCTTTCCCTATGTCTTTGGCCATGTCCCTCACTCTCTATCTCCCTATCTCTCCCCTCGATCTCCTCTATATCTCCCTATTGGTCCTCTATCTCTCTCTAAACCCTAAACCCTAAACCTCTAAACCTTAACCCCTAATCCCAAAACCATAAACCCTAAACCTGAAATAATACTCCTAAACCCAAGTAACCATAAATTAGGCACTCAATTAGGTGCTCAAACAGGCACTACATTTAGGTGCTACATAAGGAGCTAAATAAGGTGTTAACGCGGTTGCTAAAACAGGCACTAAATTAGGTGTTAAATCAGGCGTCAAATGTGGCGCTAAATTAGGCACTACAATAGGAGCTAAAGTAGGTTCTAAAATAGATGCTAAGTCAGGTGCTAATTAGCGCCCAAGTTAGGCATTGACTTGTTTTGGTCAGTGCAAAAAATGCCAATAACAGCGTCATCCCAATAAATAACATTGACTTTTTCAAAAAAATGGAGAAAAATACATTAAAATAGTGGGTGGAAGCAAAAAATGGAGCAAAAAAGGGAGCTAATCACAGGGATTTGTTGTAGTGATAATTATAGTTTTGGCATGACATGGTTATGTTTGAGAATGTCATAGGTTTATCATGATGCCATGAGTAGCTCTAGATCACTTTTAGTGGGATCTTTGGCAATGATGTGTTATTATGTCATAGAATATCTTGGATCAATTGTGGGATCATTGACATTATATAGATGCTTTTGAGAAAAAAAAATTAGTTGGAGATAAATGATCATCTAATGTGAAGATGCAAATCATGGAGCTAGAGGGAGTTCCTAGAGTCTAAATTTTTCCCTATACAATGGGAGGATTGGCTATGATTTGGGGATAATCTTCTAGTTGGGTGGAAGCAAAAAATGGAGCAAAAAAGGGAGCTAATCACAGGGATTTGTTGTAGCGATAATTATAGTTTTGGCATGACATGGTTATGTTTGAGAATGTCATAGGTTTATCATGATTCCATGAGTAGCTCTAGATCACTTTTAGTGGGATCTTTGGCAATGATGTGTTATTATGTCATAGAATATCTTGGATCAATTGTGGGATCATTGATTTTATATAGATGCTTTTGAGAAAAAAAATTAGTTGGAGATAAATGATCATCTAATGTGAAGATGCAAATCATGGAGCTAGAGGGAGTTCCTAGAGTCTAAATTTTTCCCTATACAATGGGAGGATTGGCTATGATTTGGGGATAATCTTCTAGTTGGGTGGAAGCAAAAAATGGAGCAAAAAAGGGAGCTAATCACAGGGATTTGTTGTAGTGATAATTATAGTTTTGGCATGACATGGTTATGTTTGAGAATGTCATAGGTTTATCATGATGCCATGATAGCTCTAGATCACTTTTAGTGGGATCTTTGGCAATGATGTGTTATTATGTCATAGAATATCTTGGATTAGTTGTGGGATCATTGACATTATATAGATGCTTTTGAGAAAAAAAATTAGTTGGAGATATATGATCATCTAATGTGAAGATGCAAATCATGGAGCTAGAGGGAGTTCCTAGAGTCTAAATTTTTCCCTATACAATGGGAGGATTGGCTATGATTTGGGGATAATCTTCTAGTTGGGTGGAAGCAAAAAATAGAGCAAAAAAGGGAGCTAATCACAGGGATTTGTTGTAGTGATAATTATAGTTTTGGTATGACATGGTTATGTTTGAGAATGTCATAGGTTTATCATGATGCCATGAGTAGCTCTAGATCACTTTTAGTGGGATCTTTGGCAATGATGTGTTATTATGTCATAGAATATCTTGGATCAATTGTGGGATCATTGACATTATATAGATGCTTTTGAGAAAAAAAATTAGTTGGAGATAAATGATCATCTAATGTGAAGATGCAAATCATGGAGCTAGAGGGAGTTCCTAGAGTCTAAATTTTTCCCTATACAATGGGAGGATTGGCTATGATTTGGGGATAATCTTCTAGTTGAGTACAATGATCATTTTTCCTTAGAGAGAGATACTCCTAGATATTGTGATGATGTAGTTGGAGTTTAGATGGAGTACGATGATTGATAGTGTGTCTAGTTTTAATAGATAGATTTGGGTGAGGATAGAGATCTCATAGGTGTTTGGAGATAAAGTGTTCAAATGGTGAGTCTCTCAATGAGGTTTAAATAGAAAATTGAGGCTCGCCTATACTTATAGTTGGATGTGAGTTTAGAATATTCAACAAATAATTGTCTAATAGGTATAGCTTACCTATTATTCTAGTGTGTTTTGGCTTTGCTTTGTCTTTTCATGTGAGTGGGCCTTGAACTATGGAGATGTTAGCTTTGAGGACATGTTTTGTCTTGAGATGTGGAGAGAGTTTTGAGGATGAGGTTGAGAAGTATAGGGCATGGTTAGTTATTATGGGTCAGTTCCTTGGATGTGGGAATGGATATTTTAAGGAGGAGATTTTCTTCTAAGCTTATGTTACAACTTTAGTATATAGCAAGATAGTATTGTGATCTTTGTGATAGGTAGAATGCCACCTATGTGGTAGAGAACACTAATTTTCATGTGTAGTTTGAGAATATTTGGTGTGTCATTTTGGATGTTACAATTGCTTTGTTGAAGTTCATGAGCATCATCGAGAAGTTGAGACGATGTAGGATAGTTATGAGGATGTTTTTCCTTGTGTAGCAAATTTGTTTTGTCTATGTTTAGCCCATTATGAAATGTACACAACAAGTGGGATAATGTTGAGAAAGGTGTTGTACACCTTGCATAAAATATTTAATATTTTGTAAAGTTGTAGTCCATCTTGAAATGGGATGCCCCACTTTGAGTTAAGTAATATTTTTCCTAGGAAGTTATTGTAGGAATTTCAAAGGAGTTCTCTTGCTCTCCCTCTCAACTATTATGTGTTGAATCTCCATGGCTCCCCACAACTTCCTCAGCCTAGTTTGACCTCTCTTTTGCATGGCCAGTCTTTGCTATTGCAATCCATGGCTCTGTTGCTCCTCTTGGCCCTACTATTGAAGGGGTTTTTGGTAATCCTAAAATAGGTGTCAGTCATGTGGTGGGGGTCTTACTATTTCTCCTTGCAGTAGTTAGGATTATATTATTTCTCTTGCTCACATGTGTTCACTTTCTAGTTTGTCATAGGTCTTGGGAGGATGTGAAGCCTCTTCTTATTCACTCCTTGGTAGGGTCCTTTCAAATCTGGACACCCCTCTTTCATGGCTACAATTCAAAATGGTTCTACTTCCTCACACATCCTTTCTTTGTTTTCTAAGATTGTGTTTCCATGTTCCCAGTCTATGCCTATCATTATTTTTGGGGATGATGCAATAGATAATGAGACTTACTTTTCTGATAAGGGCCAAAATTGTAAATTTAATCGATTGTGGCCATGGCTTCCTAATCTATATAAGTGCATTTCTAAAGATTGGCATCCTCTTATGGACAATAAAATCAAGATTTTCCCTTGTGCTAGGAATTTATTTGTTGTGGTCTTCAACTCAGTAACTGATAGAGATGTGGTGTTGGATGGGCATCTATGGTTATGGGGCCAACATTCCCTCATGCTCAAGCCTTCGTTTCCCTCTTTCAACACTCTTACAAAATCCTACAACATTATGCTTTGTAGATTGTCTTCCTAACCTTCATCTTCATTTTTGATGCAATTCTAGTTATGAGGTGATTGAAAACTCTTTGGGTCATTTCTTGAAGGTGGATTTTTCCACTACTCTTCTCTCTCATATGACCTTTGCTCATATCTTGGTGGAAATTGATTTTTCCAAGCCCCTTCTGGTAGAGGTTGTTTTGTAGGTAGTGGATTGATCTTGGAGTCAACTTCTTGATTACGAGGGCATCCCATTCCGATGTTGATGGTGCTTTTCTATGGGACATTTGGAATTAGATTTCTCACGCCATAGGGTCTTGAGATCTTATTCATGGTGAAAAAATACTCTTCCCAAACATCTCACTATTGATTATTCTAATGATGACTCTTCTTTGATGATCCCAAGGCCTCTTCTCGATGTTGGCATCATACACTCCTAATGTTCTTGGCATGGCCTCTTCCATAGATCAAATGATTGTTGTACCTTCATTAGATCCCACACCTCCTGTGGTGGTTGGTGATTATGGTCCTACTTCGTCTCTAGTTGCAGCTTCTATTCAATAGTTGGATTCTCTAGACAGGCATTCTTCTCCTCATGTGGCACCCCCAGTTGTGGTAGAAGAGATGGATTCCCCTCCCCTCTCTCCTCAACATGAGGGTTTGGATAATTGTGTATCTTGGACTATCATTCAAAGGAGGAAGAAAGGTCTTCCTAAGTTTATTTCTTAGTTCCACACCTGGGTTAGGGGAGTGTAGATGGATAGGGTAGGGTCAAACATAGTTTAGGCTAGGTCTTGTGTTGGTGTGGTTGTTCTTGGTATCTTGGTTGTAGCTATGTTTGTCACACCCCAAATTTTGACTATGTTCTACATTTTACTTGCACGTAATTAGTAATTAATTATGTATGAATTAATGACTTGACGTTAAGTGAAAATGTCAAGAAAAATCAATGATATCATGAGTTTATCTTTATATAATTAAAATTTAGACATGTGTGTATAAGATGTTATGATTTTATAAGGTTTATGAATTGGCTAATGATACACTAATCCCAGTTGGGTGATTGCAAGTTGTAACCAAGAAATGGGTTTTCCACCCTGCAAGAAAGAGAGGGAGAGCATCATTGAAGAGAAGATAATAGGCATATGGATAAGAACAGATTGATTCCATCAAAGTTTCAATCTTTCACAGTTTATTGAACCTTCATTGAGTTTTGTAAGTTGTGTTTGACCAATTGGTCTAAGTTTGGTTTGATTCGA
Organism: Cunninghamia lanceolata; assembly: GCA_027924645.1. Taxonomy (NCBI): domain Eukaryota; kingdom Viridiplantae; phylum Streptophyta; class Pinopsida; order Cupressales; family Cupressaceae; genus Cunninghamia; species Cunninghamia lanceolata. Next base: position 420,065 of record BSBN01001313.1, read on the forward strand.
CAAATTATCGATTTTCAACTAGATTTCTTAAGCTTAGATTTTGTCAAAAACTAAGTCAAGATGGTATGGCCTTTGACAAGGAATGGTCAATAGTCATTAACTCTTATGTGATATGAATATAGATTATATTCAAGAGAAAATATTTATTAATGGTTAAACTATTTCATTATCGATAATTTCTTATTGAAATTCCATTATGATAACCTATCTTTTTTTTTTTTGCGTTAAGAGATATTGAGAGGGGGAGAGTACCTCGACCCCATTCTTGTATCTTTTTGAGTGCTTGAAAAAACATAATAATACATAGTATGAATCTACATTACGTTTGTTACAAGTATGTGCCTAACTGGTGGTCACTGATGTCAACATATTTGTGTTGTCATTGGTGTCAACTATGCTCTTGTTTTGATGCTTGATTGTTTTGGAGAAAATGAGTAAGTGATCTTGATATTGATTTTCCAATTACTTTTGAGAAAATTTGCTCCTCCGGTGGAAACATTGTGGTGAAGAGTATCTCTATTTACTGAAGAATAGTCCAGTAGATTACTCTGCATTTCTTGTAGATTAAATATCTTTGTCTACAGATTGGAAGTTATTTAGAGACATGTCTGAAGATGCCATGTTCCAAGTTTGAGCCTCTGGTATGAAGTTTTGAGTGAGTTATGTTCACCAGAGTGAAAACTACTTTTTTTGTACATTTGGTGGTGATAGGGAAAATGTATTCTACTCTGCATTCCTCCGCATTTAAGTATTTTTGTCTGTGGTTCTGGAATTAAGTTTGTAATGTTGTTATGTGCCTTCAACTCTAATGGTTCATGATTTGGTGGTCCACAAGCAATCGTTTTCTTATGACAGTGGCTGATGGTTATGTTAATGTGCTCTAGTTTGAAGAATCTAATGAATAAAGTCATTATAGGTGGTGTGGAAGTTCCTGATGATTATAATGTGCTCGTGGATGTCTCATGATCATGTTCCTATCTTTTGATTCATCTGTGAAGAGTAATTTGAATCGTGGAAAAAGACTGCTCCTAGAAGACTTAGTGCTACCACCAGTCTTAGCCGACTTGGTTGTTCTCACTACTTGTAGAGTTGCATTGAAGATTGTGAAAGTGTGTCGTGGTGTGGAAGATTACATTTGAGTCCTAGATAAGGCATAACATGATCTACATACATCTTTACCTTAGCAAATCTTGTTTAGATCTAGACCTATTTTTATGTATGTTTGTAATGCTAACCTTGGAGATTGTTCCAATGGTTGATGAATGTAATGCCGACCTTGAAGTACATTCCAAGGTTGATGAATTGTATAAAAACATGTAATGTAGTTGAGAAAAAGATGTCCTTGTACAAAAATGTAAAGATAAGTGAAAAAGTGTAAGAAGAGCAGAGTAGAGGAGTTATACTACGCTTCAATGGAATTGAACCCAAGCATGAAGTAGATGCTATCAAATCAGTTCACCAACCTTTGGCAGTGAGCCTCAACATTTGTAGTGAGCATTTTAGGCAATGAGCCCTAAGGCAGTGAGCCTCTATTTTTTGGTATTGTTATAATATATTTATTTCTATGGGCTAACACCCACCATGGTTTTTTCCCTTATAGGGTTTTCCACATAAAAATCTAGTGTCTCATGTGTTGATTATGTTATTGTGTTGAGTTTCTTATTTCATGCTTTCATGATTAAATCTGAATAACAATGAACAAGTGTTTGATGTGTTAATGTTCATAGTGGTCAAAGTTTTGGAGACAACTAATTCACCCCCTCTCTTAGTTGTCTGGTGCATTTCAACAATTGGTATCAGAGAAAGGTTCCTCGGAAGTAAGCCTAACAGCTTGAGGTAGATCTAGGATGTCTTACAGGAAGGAAGCTCCATAGTTTGATGGGATGAATTATGCTTTATGGAAGGTTCAAATGAAAATCCATCTCCTTTATCTTAGTTATAGAGTGTGGAAAGTGACAGAGACAAAATAAAATATACCATGCCTTAGAATGGTTTAACAACTGAAGATGAAATCAAAGAATATGAGTTAAATATAAAAGCTAGAGATGCTCTGTTAAGTGCCTTGTCTAACACTGAGTTGATAAAGGTCATGGATCTAGAAATTGCTCATGAAGTCTGGGAAAAACTAAAAAATCTGTATGAAGGAGATGAGTCTATTAAAAGCACCAAATTGTAGGGCCTGAAAGCGAAATATGAGGGTTTAAAGATGAGCAAAGATGAGAACATAATAGCCTGCATGCAAAAAGTTGATGAAATTGTCAATGGAATAAAAGGTATGGGAGGAACTATTGATGAGAAGGAAGTTGTGATGAAAATTCTTAGGTCATTACCTAAATCCTACAGTCACAAGGTAACTGCAATTGAAGAATTAATGACTGTAGGAGTCAAGGACAACACTAAGAGGGGGGGTGAATCAGTGTTGTGTGAATTTTCAAATCTTTTTCAAACTTTAACTTGCAGAGCACAAAGGAGAGAAAACTATCATTGATTTGTCAAACACATATGCACATAATTGAGAATGAAAAACAAAAAGAAACTTATGAGTAAAACATACAACCACAGAGAGAAGATCAATATGAATCAACACACAAGAATTGCACAAGTGGAAAACCCTCCAGGGGTAGAAAAACCACTCCAAAATTGCCTCACTGGCTTAACTGATAAAACATGCCTCACTGGCTATAATATGTATCTAGGAGCACCAACTCTTTATGGAGCACCAACTCCAATACCAAACAGAAGCACCCACTTCCAACACTAATATACCTCACTAGTAAACAAATAGGTCTCACTGACCAACAAGCCTCACTGGCTAATACAAGGCCTCACTGGCAAACCAAATCTTCACTAGAAGTAATAAACAAGTTCAAAGGGACACTCTATTTCCATTCAATTCAAAACATTTCTTCTCTCACATACGTCTGTCAAATGGCCATTCTATTCAAGATCAATCCTACATCCGGATACACTCAACAACACTGCATACTCTGTATGTTTCATCTTTGTCTTACTAGTTTCAATGTCTTTGTTCAATCAAATTCATGATTCATGCACCTAATTATCATTGCAATTGCATATTGTCTTTCTGATAATCTTGTCAATCTCTGTATCTGTATTTGATCCCGTCAGTTCATCATTAATCTGCACAACATCACTCACTCCATCTTATCAATCCACTTGCAAAGCCATTATATACAAGCAAGATGAATTTTCACATTCTTTATAATCATTTACATCTTCTCTGCAAACAAAAACATTTCACCTTCTCTCTGTAAATCAAAACACTTTCATTTGCAATAATAAAAACATCAAGAAATCCAAACACCAATCCATCTGCAAGAAGAAAATCTTATTCACAAAATAAATGATCAATAAAAACATTTTGTCCTTTTCAAAGATTCATCTTCTATCCAAAAAAAGAAATCTCCTTCTCTGCAAATTCCTACAATCAAACTCTTTATCTTCTCAAGAAAATCAATCTTCAATAAAATCTAATAAAATTTCTAAGAACTTTCATCTTCTCAAACCCTTCATTTTTTTTTCAACAAGACTTCAAGAATCATTTTTCTTTTGCATTGAATGTCTTTTATATTTTTGAGATCTTCAACCTTTTTTTCTTTATCTACAACATATCTTTCATTTATCTGTAAGACTCTCCAAGAAAATCATTTTATTCTTCAAATATCTTCTCAAAAATATAATCACTCTGTAAATATTTTGGTTTTCTTTCCATGAGATAATCCTTCATTTGATATGAGGAAAGAAAAAAAACTTCCAAACATATTCCTTAAAAAAATGAATCTCCTTCATATTATTTGCTTTTATAGAAAGATGCCTTTTTTTATTATTTAAAAGCAAAAAATATCTTCATAAAAAAATGACTCCAAAAGCATTTGACTTTCCTATTGAGCAACTAATGTTGCTATAAAAGCATTCGATGCTTTATAAGAAACTTTCTAACTTTACAAGCAAAACAAATGCATTTTGCCCTTAATACTTGATATGCTCCTTATTCCATGTATTATAAAGCATGATTTTCTTAACAAAAAATCTGATGCAATCTCCATATGATGACATAATGGTCTTCGTTAATTGAGTTCTTCAAATATTTCGATGACTTTTGTTTTTAAAGCATACACCACCTTTATGAAAAATTAGGCTCCCTCTTGGCATATATACTATGCTCACTAACATTCGATGGATTTTGAAAACTAACAAAAAAACTTTATAACCTCGAGCTCCCCAAAAATGCTTTTCATAAAATAGATGTGGTTATCACTTACCACCCAAGCGCTCACCCTTAAATGAAAGTGACCGATCCCATCGGTCTTCCTTGAGATAGGGGGTCGATTCCCCATAATGAGAAGCCCCTTAAAGTTGCCACTTAAGTGGCTTTTGACCTGTTCAAAAGGTCAATTTAAAATTAAAACAAAAAGAACACTTCAAGTGTGAAGAGCAACCAAGGGAATAGAATATGTGATAATATATGAAGAGAAAAGAATATCCATATTGAGACAATTCTCAAGACATTTTAAAACCCAAAGATTGATTTAAAACACAACTCTGTCACCATGAAATTACTCTGACTAGAATAACAACTCTTTCTTTGAACACCTTGCTTCTTCTGTCATTAAGATATCCTGAAACAATATTTGTAATCTTATTGAATAGTATGACAAGATATCACCAAGCAACAACTCAAACCATGGGAAAACAACTCAACATCCTGTGTGAAGAAATGATCGAACATAACAAACCAGATATGAAGCATTACACCAATAATTATCATGAACATCATTCTGATCAAGGTACATTGTGATGGCCTTTCAACTCTTCTCAACAGTGATCTTATAAACATCATATAGATAGTCCTGATGATGAAGAGATAAATGAAGCTTTCTTGACATCTTTGATATTCCCAAATATCTCTAATCTGATCCTCTTATTCCAAATCACCAATGTGAGTATCATGAAGATATTCTGATCAAATGGATGCATCAACAACTTCAACAACATTACCTGACTAACTCCACATCTTTGTGAACTGACCAAGAAATGAACAACTATCTCCTCCTGATGTCCTGCAACAACTTACATGATGCCCTGCAACAACTTACATCATCATACTAACCACACTTTTGACATCAATGACAACCTATCACCATCAATGACTGTGAAATATGTCACCAAGGATCAGCTGCTAGGAAAGCTTACAGCTTTGAGATGAGAGAGCATGGTGATGCTCTGCCAAAGATTGAGACTGCTTTCAAATCTAGTACTTCAAAGAAGATCTCCAAAGCTGAGAAGTACAAGGTGGGACTTGATGATGAGCTTGATGAAATTGAAGCCAACTTTGTTGACAGACTTCAAAGAGGTTCTGGTAAGTTTAAAGGCAAATTACCTTTCAAATGTTTTTCATGTGGTAAGGTTGGTCACTATGCTTCTAGGTGTCCTAAGATAATTGAAAGGAATAGAAAAAGATTTGAGAATAGACCTAGGGTTCCAAAGAAATGCTACTATATTAGAGATCTTGATGATAAAGGTATGATAGATGATGAATCTAATGATTCTAGTACTAGTGCCAATGATTGCTTGTTTATTGTCATTAAACAAGAACCTGTGTCTACTAATCCTGCTAGTTGTGTGAAGGAAGAAAAATTAGTAGAAGAAAGTGCTTTGGCAGTTTAGGTTGAGAAAGATAAGGATGAATGGATTATTGACAGTGGGTGCTCACATCACATGATCGGTGACAAAAGTAAGCTTGTGAGTTTCAAAAAGTATGATGGAGGTTTGGTTAGGTTTGGAGATAATGCAACTGGTAAGATTTGTGGAAAAGGATCTATTTCTTTTGATGGAAAGCACAACACTGATGATGTCCTATATGTGAAGGGTTCAAAGCATGATCTTTTGAGTGTTGGTCAGATGTGTGACAAAGGTTATGATCTGAGATTAATGGGTGCAAGATCATGGAAAGTACCAGAATAGTGATTGCTACCGGTAAGAAGACTAGAGGTAACATTTACCAATTAAAAGGAACTAATGATTATTGTTTATTGGATCAGACATATGAGAGTTGGTTGTGGCATAGAAGGATGTGTCATATCAACTTTGATAATTTGGTGAAGATAAGTTCAGGGCAGGTTGTGAGAGATTTACCAAAGCTTGTGAAACCTACCAATACCATGTATAAGGAATGCCAGTTGGGGAAGCAGACAAGAACAAGTTTCAAGAGCAAAGAGAAATTCTCTACCAGTTTGTTGGATCTAGTGCATATAGACTTGTGTGGTCCTACAAGGGTGAGAAGTCTACAAGCAGACAGGTATTTTATGTTACTTATTGATGATTATTCTAGAATGACTTGGGTCACTTTTTTAAAAGAAAAATCTGAAGCTCTAGACAAGTTCAAAGTTTTCAAGGCAATGGTTGAGAATGAATTAAAGTTGAGGATCAAATGCTTAAAGTTTGATAGAGGAGGTGAGTTCACATCAAATGAATTCAATATTTTCTGTGAAGAACGAGGGATAAAGAGATAGTTGCCTGCACCTAGGACTCCTCAACAGAATGGAGTTGTTGAAAGAAAGAACAGGAAAGTTCAAGAGGCTGCTAGGACTATGCTAAAAAAAGTTGACCTACCAGAAGTGTACTGGAGAGAAGCCATACATACTACTATGTACATCCTAAATAGAGTTCAAGTCAAAGGTAACAACTCTAAAACTCCTTATGAATTATGGTATGGAAGAGTTCCTACAGTGAATTATTTCAAATTTTTTGGTAGCAAATGTTATATTAGAAGAGAAGAAGATCTAGGCAAGTTTGATGCTAGGTGTGATGAAGGAATCTTCCTTAGTTACTCTAATAAGAGTAAGGCCTATCGGTGCTACAACAAGAGACTAAAAAAGATCATTGAAAGTGCTAATATGAAGGTTGATGAAGAAAAAGAAAGAATATCATATATGAGTGGCTATGAATCAGATGAACCTATGGCTATAGTGAATGAAGAAAAAGTTGAACAAAAAGATAGTCAAGATGAAGAAAAGGCTCTAGAAAGTGTTGTTAAGACTCTTAGGTATGTAAAGATTAATCATTCTGAAGATTAGATTATAGGTGACAAAAACAAAGGGGTAATGACAAGGAAAAGAGTTGTAAAAGACCAAGTGAATTATTGTTTGCTTTCAAAAGTTGAACCAAAAACTATGAATGAAGCTTGCAATGATGAAAATTGGGTAAAGGCCATGGATAAAGAGTTGATGTAGATAGAGAAGAATCAAACTTGGGAATTGGTTCCTAGACTTGTTGATAAGAATGCGATTGGAACTAAATGGGTTTTTAGGAACAAGCTAAATGAAAATGGAGAAGTTGTATGAAACAAAGCAAGGCTTGTGTGCAAAGGATATTCTCAAATTGAAGGAATAGATTTTGAAGAGACTTTTGCTCCAGTGGCTAGAATTGAAGCAATCAGAATATTTATTGCATTTGCAGCTCAGAAAGATTTCAAAGTGTATCAGATGGATGTGAAATCTACATTCTTGAATGGTGAGTTGGAAGAGGAAGTTTACATTGAGCAACCGGAAGGATTTCAATTATCAAATCAAGAAAACATTGTATGCAGATTGAAGAAAGCCCTATATGGACTGAACCAAGCCCCCAGAGCCTGGTATGCAAGGTTAGACAAGTATTTGTTGCATTTAGGGTTCAGTAAAAGCACTGTTGACAGCAATCTCTATTTCAAAATCAATGATAATCAAATCATGATTGTTATAGTCTTTGTTGATGACATTATCTTTGGAGGAAATGAAGGTATGTGCATGAAGTTTGCAGGAGAAATGCAAAATGAATTTGAGATGTCTATGTTTGGTGAAATGAATTTCTTTCTAGGTCTACAAATTACTCAATCAGATAAAGGAATCTTAATTTCTCAGTCTAAGTATGTGAAAGAGTTGTTGAAGAAGTTTGGGATGGAGGACTCCAAACCAGTATGCACTCCCATGGTGACTGGCTACAAGTTGAGCAAAACTGATGAATCACCTAAGACTGATAAGAAAAGGTACAAATCTATCATTGGAGGATTACTTTATCTAACTCAAACCAAACCTGATATAATGCATGCAGTATGTATTGTGGCAAGATTTCAAGAAGATCCTAGAGAGTCACATGTGATGGCAGTCAAGAGATTCTTGAGGTATTTGAAAGGCACATCAAATCATGGCTTATGGTATCCAAAAGATAATGATTTCACTCTCAGTGCTTATGCAGATGCAGATTGGGCCATAGAAGTTGATGACAGAAAAAGTACAAGTAGAGGTGCTTTCTTCTTAGGAAATAGATTGGTTTCATGGCTGAGCAAGAAGCAAGATTCAATCTCCTTGTCTACTGCAGAAGCAGAGTATATTGCAATAGCATGTTGTTGCACTCAAGTGTTATGGATGAAGTGGACTTCGAAGGACATAAGAGTTGTGTATGAAGATCCAATTGCAATCTTTTGTGACAATACAAGTGCTATAAACATTTCAAAGAACCCAATGATGCACTCAAGAACAAAGCGTATATCTATAAGGTATCACTTTTTGAGAGAAAAGGTAACAAAGAATGAAGTAAAGATGGAATATGTGTCTACAAAGGATCAGATTGTAGATATTTTCACTAAGCCTCTGTCTAAGGATACTTTTAAGTATCTTAGAGAAAAGTTAGAGATTATTACCCCTCTTTCTCTGAACTAGGATGCATAGGAATACATCAATTCAGTGGAGCCTAGAGCCTTATTCTTTGATTTGGATTGATGTTTTGAGAGCTACCTCTCAGGTGGAGTAGAAAGTGTTCCTGATATGTGTTCTTGAACAAGAGCAGTAAGTGTTACAGTATTATTTGATCAGAGCAGTAGAGCGCAAGTATGTGCGCTTTGCCACTGATGTCAAAGGGGGAGATAAATCATGTGAAAAACTTAGGGGGAGAAAGAATGCAGATGTATAAAGAAAAAGGGGGAGAAGCTTGTCTTGATGGTCTTTACAGTTTTTCACATCATATGTTGCCATCAATGACAAACGGGGAGATTGTTGCGAGTATGTGTCTAACCGATGTTGTCATTGATGTCAACATATTTGTGTTGTCATTGGTGTCAACTGTCCTCTTGTTTTGATGCTTTCTTGTTTTGGAGATAATGAGTAAGTGATCCTGATATTGAGTTTCCAAGTGCTTTTGAGAAAATTTGCTCCTCTGGTGGAAACAGTGTGTTGAAGAGTATCTTTGTTTACTGAAGAACAGTCCAGTAAATTGCTCCACATTTCTGGTAGATTAAATATCTTTGTCTATGGATTGGAAGTTATTTAGAGACATGTCTGAAGATGCCATGTTCCAAGTTTAAGCCTTTGGTATGAAGTTTTGAGTGAGTTATGTTCACTAGAGTGAAAACTACTTTTTCTGTACATTTGGTGGTGACATGGAGAATGTATTATGCTCCGCATTCATCCACATTTAAGTATTTTTGTCTGCAGTTCTGGAATTAAGTTTGTAATGTTGTTATGTGCCTTCAAATCTAATCTAGTTCATGATTTGGTGGTCCACAAGGAATCTTTTTCTTATGACAGTGGCTGATAGTTATGTTAATGTGCTCCAGTTTGAAGAATCTAATGAATAAAGTGATTAGAGGTGGTGCGAAAGTTCCTGATGATTATAATGTGCTTGTGGATGTCTCCTGATTGTGTTCCTATCTTTTGATTGGTCCGCAAAGAGTAATTTGGATTGTGGAAGAAGACTGCTTCTAGAAGACTTAGTGCTAACACCAGTCTTGGCCGACTTGGTTGTTTTCACTACTTGTGGAGTTACATTGAAGATTGTGGAAGTATGTTGTGGCATGGAAGATTACATTTGAGTCCCAGCTAGGGCATAACATGATGCGCATACATCTTTACCTTAGCAAAACTTGTTCAGGTCTAGACCTATTTCTATGTATGTTTGTAATGCTAGCCTTGGAGATTGTTCCAATGGTTGATGAATGTAATGCCAACCTTGATGTAATTCCAAGGTTGATAAATTGTATAAAAACATGTAATGTAGTTGCAAAAAATATGTCCTTGTGTGAAAATGCAAAGATAAGTGAAAAAGTGTAAGAAGAGCATAGCAGAGGAGTTATACTATGCTTCAATGAAACTAAACCCAGGCATGAAGTAGATGCTATCAAATCAACTCACTAACCTTTGGCAGTGAGCCACCCCTTGGCAGTGAGCTGATCTTGGCAGTGAGCCTCAACATTTGCAGTGAGCATTTTGGGCAGTGAGCCTTTGTTTTTCGATATTGTTATAACATATTTATTTCTATGGGCTAACACCCACCGTGGTTTTTTCCCTTATAGGGTTTTCCACATAAAAATTTAGTGTCTCATGTGTTGATTATGTTATTGTGTTGAGTTTCTTATTTCATGCTTTCATGGTTAAATCTGAATAATAGTGAACATGTGTTTGATGTGTTAATGTTCATAAGTGGTCAAGGTTTTGGAGACAATTGATTCACCCCCCCTTCTTAGTTTTCTGGTGCATTTCAACAACATTGTTATATTTATATATATATTTGATATGAATTATTAGTTTTAACCTATTGATTTTTATCGATGAGCTTCTTAAAGAAGGTGGTATAATTGCAAAATGAATACAACCACTTCTTGTTAAGTTAATGATGCTCAACCCCTTTTACTCCATGATGTCTTGGAGAGTATGGAGGAGCTCTTAACTAGAATGGAGAGTGGTCTTAATGACTAGTCACTCTACCATCAAACTGCTTGCACCATGGAGAGTGATATTAGGCTTTATTTTGGCAAGGAATCCTCGTGGTAAGGGAGAGTAAAGCCTTAAAAAGGGCTATATTATCATGGAAGGAGAGATTAAGGGTGCAAGATCATTTGTTTGGGAGGAGGCAATTGATATCTAACAAACATAGTGGTAAGAAAAAGAATAGGAAGTGTAGGACCGAGTAGATTAGGAGAACTCTGCTATCACAGAGAGCTCAGTCTCATATAGCTATGGGAGAAATAGTTTTAGCAGAGAGAAATCTCTATTTATCCATAGAGAGAAGCTATGTTATCATTTCATTTTCTAAGAGAGTTCTCTATTACCATAGCTGTAGTGAGAGAGAGAGTGGTGATCACCAAGCATACGTATCAACGCACATGAAAAGCATAATACAGTGCGAGTAACAGAGGTATGGTTATCTCATTTAAGATTATTATTTTATTCTTAGACTGTGAATAAGTATTCTGTAGAAGCTTATAGAGATGTTTTAATGTAGAAAAAAGTATTTAGAATCATGTTAAACAATGATTTTTAGATCACAGCAACTATGCAAACATAGTTTCATGGGAAGATAAATTATCCTATCTAGTTATGAAATGGCACTTAAAGTGCATGTAACCATTGAGCCCCAACGTATGATAGTATAATGTCTTTGAACAATAGTTTAAACCATAGAAGGGAAGTCATAAAATGTTTCAGTTTACTTCTAAGATGCTATAGAAGATAGCATTTCCTGCCATTGTATTATTTTATAGCGAACTTATAAGAGTTATTATATTATTAACATTAGTCATTTTTGAAGATAATGAACTATGGTTTATGGTTTCAAATAGCTTTGTTGATTCAGAGGATTCCATTCTATAGGAAGTTGTTTCATACTGTGTATGCAGTTGAACAAACTTAGTTTTCCCTTAGCTATCAAATATCAAATGAGTAGGAAACTATCTTATACATGTAGAGAAAGACTGATATTTGTCTTCACCTTTGAACTTAAATTATTGTAGACTTATCGTATTAAGGTCTTAGTGCATAACTAGATAAAGTTATGTGTAATTGCAAAGACTAAACCTTACTCGAACTCTAATTTAAACATAGGAGCTGTGAGGAGTAAAATGGTATAAGTCTTATATTGTTTGCAATCTGACTATTTTGTGTTAAATATACACCTATTGTAGACTATATAGAAATGATATAAATAACAATAGAAACACCTAAGGATAGTTCTATATTATCACATAAGCATTCTACAACAATGATAAGTATCATCATGATATTCAAAGGATATTCTATATGAGTTCAAAACTTATCCTTAATAGAGAGTCGGTGGACTTGAGAAGACCAAGAGGTCAATAATATTATTATTGTAGACTCAAACTTATCTAGGTTGAAAGATTGACTTAGTCAAGAGATTAGTTATGAAAATGATAGTATTTTATATGAAGAGGGTATGCCTCATGTGCTATGTTTTCACATGTTACTAAAAATGTGAATTTAAACAATGCCCAAGTGATCAAGAGAAGACTAGAGGTTTTAGTTTCATGTTATATTATGATAAACTTATACTTTTGGGAAAATAAGAGTATTTGTTATACAATGAGTTTGGGATAAAGAAGTTAAACCCTAGAATCAACCCAAAAGGGTTTAGAAAACTTAAAACTCTCAAGTCAGTTATGACATTGCTTTAGTCTAAATTGTATATGTATGGTCAACAACAAATGGTCGAGAAACCATAGATCAAGACAATATAAATTAGAAAGAGTCTAAGAAGCACCTGGATAAATTTAAATGATTTCTTGATAGAGCCGAAACTTGACATATAGCACAAGAGTGCTTAATCTTTAAGTCTTTGAGTAGAATGATAGTAAGTCATAGACCCTAATATTTGCAAGAATGCAACTAGAGACTTTCTAAAAGGAAAAAATCATCTAAACTTATATATATATCCTAGATTAAGGATCAAATTCTAAGTCAGAATGACTAGGATTGAGTTCAGTCAAGATAATTTATGTCTAGAGTTGCTAGTTAAGCAATTCAACTGTAGGATAAGGTAGTTACCAAGTTGAGTTTGAGGTGTGTGAACACACGACTATGTTTATTACAAACATCTATTATATAGAAACTTCGGCCAAAGTGATGCATTTGTCTTTGCATGCATCAATTGGTTCACAGTGTCTAGATGGCGTGACTTGTTAGAATGATCATACTTAGCTAGAAGATGTCTAGAGTCATATGGTCGATTGAGTTATGTAAGACACAACACTAGAACTCAAATGACAACCTATTGGTTATTTATGTCTATACTCTTCATGAAGGGTAGGGCCACTTCTAGATGAAAGATGAGTGGGGGACCGTTGCTCTGTGGTTGGAGGTAAAGCATTCAGACAATACTCTCCCTCTGTAGACGAAGACTTTCTGAGACTTTTGTTATAGATATCAAGATTCCAAATGTAGTGTACTTTATATTATGAATTATGAAGTAAAACTATTCTTTTTGCCAAGTGTAGATTGTTTGTAATTGTAAAGTGATATGATGTCACTATGATTCTATCTTTGAATATAATGTATTTTCAAGGTTGAAAAATATTCAGAAAAGATATGTATTTAATTCTTTAAAACTATGCAAATTTTTCTTTCATGTTTAACATGTTCATTTACTTTCTTAGTAAATTGTGTGTGTAATTCCAAGTAATATGAGATGGTATGTTACAATGTTGTATCTTTTCCCTTTGGTTGTTCTAATGTAATAGGGTTTGGGCCCTTTGAAAAACCCACTTTTACCTTATTCAAAAACATTGGGAAAATGCATTTAATGTATGTGGGGAGTCACATGAAGACATGGTAAATTGAGTACAAGAATTAAACTGAGTCATATGGGTTATTCCTTGGAGGTTGTAATGACTCTTGGATCTAGAGTCAAACTTAGGCACCCACCTTAGAAATATCACTTGGGTGCATTGATTATAAAAATTGGTTTTTTTGTTGATCCTTATCTATTTATAGAGTTCTTGGGATGGGATATTTGCGGTGAGGTAGTTGGAAGGCAAGGTTATGCTATAAAATCTTCTCCATGGTTGAAGAGTGTTGATCTCTTATTTCTCCTGGCTATGACATTGTAGTATGGCTATTGTAGAGGAAAACTAATGTGTTGTAGACTTAACTAATTCAGGGGAAAACCTATCTGAATAGTCCACTCTATCACTATGCATTCCTACATTGAATTATCAACCAAAGAGCATAAGCTTATGATGGTATTTGCAAAGTATATGCCTTCAAGGCTCATATGGTTCCTAGTTATTCTATCATAACTTTAAACAAACAAATCTATCTTACTAGAATTGACAGAATTATAAAATAATGAAAACATCTATAAATCCTAGTTTCTACGAGTACCTACAGCAAGGTCTGTAGATAACTATTAAAATAAGGAAACTTGTAGAATTAACTTAATTGAATTGTCAAGAATGAAATGACTAGCTGCTGACCTTCAGAGGATTTGTGAAGACACTAATATGCAATTGTTCATGAACTATATCTATTTGATCAAAACATAATACCAACTTGAATTCAAATTATGTTTTAATGAAAAACTAATAAACCAACATTAACTGAAATGAAATAAACAAGGAGAGAATTAGTACCTTGAGTGGCCAGCTCAAGAGACTGTCCTCCTTAACTGAAAGCAAATCTAATCCATATTCTACGTATCTTTGTAACACATATCAAAGCTTAACCTATTCCATACACAATCAACTCATATCAAAAGTGTTCAACAACGGAATCTATTTTCTATCATATCCAGATTATATTCCATAAATGTAACATGCTTGAGTCTTTGCACATAGAAAAGGGAATGATAACTTAATTGAACTGAACTGCCAACAACTTGACTCTGCTACCTTATATATCTCATCTTCCCCCTTACTATACAAAATGGAGAGAGATCCTTATTTATTAATTAACTGACTCTGATCATTTACTGCACCTAGATACTAGGTCATGGAGTCAAGATCACATTCTTATTCTAACTGACTATAAGAAGAAGAATTCAAATCAAATTAGAAGTCTGATGCATGAACAATGTCCATAACCATATTTGAAGCAAATCCACTCCTTAATTTATTACTATCCATGATGCTCCATAATTGTCTTCAGTTGTCTCTGCATTATTAGCATTGAAACTCATACTTCTATTAACTCCTTTGTCTGCAACCTACTAGAAATGCTCGATCTCATCGTGACATGTCCAATTCTGCATATAGAATTAGTTTCCAAAAGTATATACCACAAGCATTCTCCATGACTAACCATAAAAACATCTTATTTATACTTTTATACATATCTATATCTAATTCATTCATTAGATAATATGATCATCACATTCCACATTAATACTATAAGTTTAGGTCTTAGAAGTATAAAGAAGGTCAACATATCATAGTGCAAACATGGATAAATGTCTTAAAGGATGCCATGAAAGAAGTTTTTGGAGTATAAAAAGTAACATAAAAGAGACTAATTCTGCAGCCCATCATTTCCCCCCAACTAACCTTTTGCTTGCCCTCAAGCAAAATTACTCAAACAAATACCTATGGAAATGAATTATAATGTAAAACTATTTGCCTCAAATCCATAACTACCCTGACACCCTCACCCTACTTCAGATAGAACCCATTGTAGCATGGAAGCCTTTGTAGTCTGACAGCTTCTGCAGTCCTGCATTCCTCTCCCTTTTCACCTGTCCAGTGTGGAACTAGATATAAGAGTAGAGGTGGATGGTAGGTAAGTGGTAACCATGCCACACCTTGATTCTCTAAAATTTGAATGTACCTGTGTAATCTTTTAGACATGTTCATAAAGTTATGCAAGGAATGAGGTTCTTTCCATTGAAGAGTAGGTGTCAAACTATTCCATCTACTTTGCACATATCTAACACAACTTTGTAAAATGGATCCCATCATTCTCTATACCCTTTTGTGATCCCTTATTCTTAGGTCCATAATGATTTTGCCTGGGCCCTTATGAGAGAGAAGCCTATGCCATTTTATGAGGGTATCTTCAGGATTAAGTGCCTCTTGTCTGATTAGTAGTGATACCTTCTTCTCATATTCTTCATACCTATCCATCAATTCTCCTCTCAACTTTTCATTATTTAGGTATGATATGATTGCTCTCAACTGCAAATCTCCAACATTTATAGATGGATTCCACTCTGTATCTTCCTCTAATAGGTAATTGTGCAAACATAACTCACATAGTTGATCTTGTTGTTCTATACTGACCTTTTGAAAATAACTGAAGAAACTATGTCTAGACTGCAGAGCTGGTTGGTCATTAACAAATCTATTGAATTCAAAACTAAGAAATTTCTCCTTTAAAAATAATGCATAAACCCTTGAAGGTGGTCTGCATTCAATGATTTCCATGGTCCTATCAATTATACCTGCCATTTTTGCCTCTAACTTCTTAATTTCAAGATTCTGATTCTCAATTATTTCATTAAAAAATTTCCTTTCTTTATCCCAATTCTCTGTATCTTGTTTTGACCTACTAGTAACTTTCAGTAACTCAAAACCCAATGAAATAATAGTATGACATGCTAGAGTTCTTACCTCAGGAAATGATGGAGGGGGTTCCTTCTCCTCATCTGAGATGATATTGCTAACAGCCAATTGTGCTAACAAATCCAATTTAGACCCTCGATTCTGTGTCTGAATCCTCTCCTCTAATTCCTGTATCCTCTTTTCTTTTTCTGTCTCCTTCTCTTCATACCTCTTTACCTGATCCTCCAGGGTTTTGATTTTGTCCAATGCCTCTTGAAGTTCTTTCCGGAGGTCTCTTTCTTCTAACAATTCATTCCTTTGGTCAAAATTTATAGTACCATTATCATTGTTATCAGAAGCATTAAAAATTTCTTTAACAAGGCTACCAGGGGTTGCTTTTCTCATCTTTTTGGCAATAAATGGGTCCTCTGAGTCAGAGTCAGAAGAAGGAATGTACCTTTTCTTCTTTGAAGAAGCATTCATATTATCCTTAATTGTAGAGATATCATCTTCAAGTATGTCAATAGGAACATTCACAGGAGTATTTCCCTTTTCCTCAGAATCTTGTCTCTGTTCTTCAATCTTTTCTTCATTTTCCTCAATCTGCCTGATCTCCTCGGGGTAGTGGTTTCTTGTTCAACAACCCTTTTCATCTTCTTTTTACCTTTCCTCTTCTGTCTCTCCTTTGCTTCCCCTGTATTGATATTTTTCTCCTTCTTTTTCCTTTTTGTCTTTTCTTTGCTGACATCTTTTCCTTCCTTCTTCTTTTTCTTCTTGCTTACAGGATTTGGAGTCACATGTTTAGAAGGAGAGAATGAAGGTTCCCCTATTTCTTTAGGTCTATTTTTAGGGACATTTTCCTCCTTTGGTTCTTCATGAAAACGTTCGTCTTCGGGTTCAGCATTGTATGGGGGTTCCTCATCCTCCTCATGAGGTTGCTCCAACAAGGTGGAAATATCAACACAATCCTTAAAGGCCTCCCAATCAATTTGTGGGTATTGTATCTGCAAACTCCTCTTAACCAGTAATGCAATTAGACAATGATGAGACACCGAAGTGTCTGCTAGCTTTCTTTGGTATTCGAAATCCATTCTCTTTAGGAGGTTATAGAAATAGTTCAGAACATTCACCAATTTCTCATGACGAAGATGGTTCAATAATTTAAAATGCACATTGTACAGCATATTATACCTCCCATCACAAGTGAAATACCTGATAATGTAGGTAGCACATTTGCCCTAGAAAAATGGTAGAGATAGGCATTTTGTACCTTGAACTATTGAGTCTAAATGCTCACCTCGCTCGCAGAATTCTTCTCTGGCAACGGCTGCATCAGCTTGGGATGGGTATTCTGACCCGGTGTGTGGCAGTCCAGTAACTTAGGCTATAGCTATCTCAAAAGCATCAACTGTTAGCCCTTTCACTACTGCTTCATCACTTTGCAATGTAATTGCAAATTTTGCGGCCATATCATTGTCATACTTTGTCAATTTTAAGAAGTACTCGAGCCATCCTACTCTAGTGAAGAGCGGTAAAAGTAGCACATCTTCAAGAATCTCTTTGTGTACATATGGCTCTCTCCTTACTAAGTCACCTCCCATGTCTATAATCCTCTATATAATTCCACTCTGCCACCTTGTTAGACTTAACCCCAATTCTTATACTGCTCTGCAATTCCTCTTACTTCTCGAGGTTAACTTGATTTGACTTAAGCAAAAGCAAAGACATTAGAAAGGTAACTTTCACTGGTTATTTACATAGTACACAGGGATGAAAACTCATTTGAAAACTAGTCGAAAAGTTGAAAAATCAAGAATGACAACCCTTCCCCCCAACTGAACATGAAGTGACCTCACTCACGTGGCAAAGGAAGTGGTAGGAAGTTGTAATTATTAATTGGAATGGTATGAAATATTATCGCATGCATGAAGTAAATAAGGATAATGATAAATGCATATAAAGAAATTTAATGGAAATCATGAAAAGTTACCTCAGGAACAATGCCTCGGAAAGAAATGTGGGAGCACACCTCGAAAGGAGATATTGTGTATAATGCAATTAATCCATTGGAACTACAAGGTCATGCATGTGACTGAATGGTGAGGTGGCACGTCAACATGTGTGATGTGATGGAATTGCTTGAATTTCAGCGCGTGAGGTGCAGGCACGGTGATGAAGCAAGGCGTAGTGTACGGATTGAGTGGATGTGTGGGGCATTGCATGGAATACATCTGTAGTTGCTATAGGTGCTTGCAGCATTGTTCCAAAGTGAAGATTTTGATGGTGATCAGAACAAGTGTAGAAGTAACCCGTCCCAGCTGAAATTTGTAAACAGGTCCCAGCTAAAAGATGTAAACAGGTCCCAACTGAAAGATGTAAACAAGTCCCAACTGAAAGATGTAAATAGGTCCTAGCTGAATGTTGGAAACATCATGGTAAAGGTGATGTGTGTGCATGTGGTGCGGTGTGTGCATGTGTTTGGAAAGCAAAAGAGATTATGCCTCAGCTACAGGGGTTGAGTAGTCCAACTCAACCTCTGCATCACTAGTCAGGCCATGTGGGTCATCCTCTGACGCTGCATCAACTGGTGTCATAGTATTCTCATCAAGAGTACCAGAGGTACCAAATGTAGTAGCTAAGGAAACAATGGAATCTTCCTTCTGCAATGGCCTCTTATACAACTTTAGCTAATGTCCATTGACCAAGAGTGAAAATTGGACCTCATCTATAGTTTGCAACTAAACAGCTCCATTTGGGAAAACTTGCATGATTTCATAAGGTCCAAGCCATCTGGATTGGAGCTTGCCCTTGAAGTCTTTATACCTGGAGTCATATAAAAGTGCCCAATCACCAACTGTAATTGCTTTGTTCTTGATATGACTATCATGCCATTTGATCCTTTGTTTCTGGATAAGTTCAGTATGGTATAGTGCCTGAAGCCTGATTTCATCCAGAGCATTAAGATGTTGAATCCTATCTTGTTGTGCTGCTGTCAAATCCATCCCAAGCTCAACAGCTGTCCTTAGTGTTTTATGTTCAAATTCAATTGGGAGGACTGTTGTTTTCCCATAAACCAATACATATGGGGTAAACCCTGTAGTGGTTTTCTAGGTGGTTCTATAGGCCCAAACAGCCTCTGGCAACCTAGTAACCCAATCTTGCCTATGGAGTTGTACTGTCTTGGTCAGAATTTTTTCCAATTCTTAGTTGGTTATCTCAACCTATCCATTGGCTTGCGGATGATAAGGGGTAGACTTTTTATGCCTTATTTGATATTCCTCCACTAGCTTTGTAATTAGTTTGAGGTAAACTGAGGACCTTGGTCTGTTACTATTTCCCTTGGGACACCATATCTAGTGAAAATGTCTTCATATAAGAATTTAGCTACATTACCATCTCTTGCAAACTTCAATGCTTTGACCTGAACCCATTTTGTAAGGTAATCAGTACATACTAGAATATACTCCTTATTGTTGGAGGTTGGAGAAATAGGACCAACAAAATCCAATCCCCACTTGTCAAAAGGAGCGAATGAAATTTGTGGTTGCAATGGCATTTCATCACTTTTAGTTGGTCTGCCCATTCATTGACACCTATCACAGGCTCTAGTATATTTGATAGCATCCTTGTGAAGTGTTGGCCAATAATACCCTGTTGTCAAAATTTTGATGGCTGTTCTTTTTGCTGCAAAGTGTCCCCCACATTATTCATCATGACAAGCCTTCATGATATCAAACACTTCATCTTCTCTGATGCATCTTCTCATGATGTTGTCTAGTATAGTATAGAAGAGAAAACCTGAAATCCAGGAGTAGGGAAAGTATTTGTGAACAAGTTGTCTCTGTTCTCTTGGTGAAAAATATCCTAGAATCTACCCTGTAACCAAGTAATTTGCTATGTCTGCATACCATGGTGTGTGGATAGTGAGAGCAAATAGATGCTCATCAAGAAAGGAATAATAAACCACACCATCTAAGGATTGAGTGGGCAATCTAGATAAAAAGTTAGCAACTACATTAGCCTTACTGGGCTTGTCAACAATTGTGATATCAAATTCTTGAAATAATAATAACCATCTGACTAGCTTGCCACCCACTATTGGTTTGTTCATCAGATATCTGATGGCTGTGTGATCAGTATGAATGAATATTTTGTAGCCAGTTATGTAGTGTCTAAAATTGTTGATGGCATAAACAACTGTCAACATTTCTTTCTCTGTCACTGTGTAGTTTAGCTTAGCCCCTTGCAAGTTTTTACTGATGTAATAAATTGTATATTCCTTGTTGCCTTCTTGCTAGCCTAACACTGCCCCAATGGCAGAGTCTGAGGCATCGGTGTGAATATGGAAGGCAATTTCTAATTTGGACCTCTCAAGACTGGGGCTTGTGTCAAAGCTGCTTTCAATTTTTCAAAAGAATGTTTACATTTAAGTGTCCAATCAAATTCAATATCCTTAGATAGAAGTGCAAACAAGGGAGCAACAATTTTGCTAAAATCTTGAATAAAGCTTCTATAATAACCTGCATGCCCAAGGAAACTTCTAACATCCTTCATTTTTTGTGGAATAAGTAGTGTGAAGATTATTTCTATTTTCTTTGGGTTGACCTGGATACCTGTAGATGAAATGAAATGTCCCAACACCACTCCTTCAGTTATCATCAAAACACTTTTCATTACTTAAGGACAAATTGTGCTCTGTGCATCTTTTCAAAACTTTTTCAAGATTTTGCAAAGCCTCATCAAATGTTTCACCATATGTGGTGAAGTCATCCATATAAATCTCCATGCTATCATGAGCAAAATCAGAACAAATACTAAGGACTGCTCATTGAAAAGTAGCTGGAGCATTGCACAGTCCAAATGGCAAAACAGAGTATGCATAGGTCCCCCAAGGGTAGGTAAAGGTGGTTTTATCCTGATCCTCTGGAGTAATCTTTATCTGATTATATCCACTAAAGCCATCAAGAAATGAGAAGTACTTCTTTCCTGCCAAAGAATCTAGGACTTGGTCAATAAAGGGCAATGGAAAGTGATCTTTTCTGGTGGCAGTGTTGAGTTCTCTGTAGTCAACACAAACTCTCCACTTGCCACCCTTTTTAGGAACTATCACCAATGGTGAAACCCATTCATTGTCTGAAATGGGGTAAATAAAACCTGCATCTAGAAGTTTTTGAAGTTCAGCCTTGACTATGTCCCTTAGAGCAGGGTTCATACGTCTTTGTTGTTGTCTGATAGGTCAAAAATAAGCATCAATATAGATCTTGTGCATGCATAGATTTGGGTCAATGCCTTTCATATCACTATAATCCCATGCAAAAGTTGTTGAATTGGACTGTAAGACATTTTGAAGGGATTGCTCATGTTCTTTAGTCAAGGCATTATTGATAGTCAACATCTTTCTAGGTTGTATCTCTAATGGTTTAGTCATTGGTTGAATGGAAGACACATCAAGGCTAGGAATGATTGGTAGATGCTGCTGGGGTAGTAAGGCATGAAACAATTGAGAAATTTCTTCGGTGGAGCTGCTAGGTATTATACTGCTCAGCGGATCCTGCAGATAGGATAGGCAATCTTGCTGTTGTGGGTACCTCCCACAGTCATTTTGGAGAATGTGTGCCAGTAACTCCTCTTCATCTTGGATATCCAACAAAGGACTACGTTCAATGGTCATCATGGTTTGCAAAGAATAACTATCCTCTTCTTCTAGAGTAGGCCAAATAGTTTGCTCCAGTTCATGGTATGGTTGGGTTGGTTGATACAACACCAATTTCTTGGTAATGGTTCCATTAGATATAATCATGTTTCCTTACTACAAACCTATAAATGCATCAGCTATAGCAAGCCATGGTCTACCTAGTATAAGAGGGTAACCAGGAAGATTTACTTTAGGTTGCAATACAATGAAGTCAACAGCATATTCCCAGGAATCTAATGCAATGACTAAGTCTTCAATGATACCTTCAGGTTTTACTGTTGACCTATCAGCGAATTGCAGAACAGTCTGATTAGGTCTAAGATTGGTTAATTGCAACATTTGCATTGTGTCCTTAGTCATGACATTGTTTGTTGCACCCAAGTCTATTAAGGTATTCTTGATTAGGGCTTCATTGATCTTGACATTAACCACTAGACTTCCTGGATCAGTATACTTAGGAACAATGATATTTCCCATCATGATGTCTGCAAGGTTATCTAAGACATGGACTATTTTTGGGTCAACTCTTTTTCTTCTTGGTTTCTTGATACAGAGATCCCTGATTGTCTTAGTGAATATAGGAATTTATTTGATGGCCTGAATCAAGGGTATCTTTATATTTATATCTTGCAACTGTCCTATAAGGTCATTAGTGGGATGTTCTCGTTGTTTTTGGATATCCAAGCGCTCAGGGAAAGGAGGCTTAGGGTTTGATATAGGTTGAGGTTCCTAAATTGGTTTAGGTTCCAAGGGTGATTCATCTAAGGCTTCCTCCATGGGTTCTCCATCCTCCAACTCTGTGATTTGGAGAGATGAAGGACTTGCAAGGTGTTTCCCTTATCTGAGGTGAACATTACTTACCTCAACCCCATAGGTGGGGTACTGCATCACTTCATTAGTATAAGCCTATTGAATAGGCTTGTTGTTAGGGTTAGGTGCAAGTTGGGTAGGAATTTGGGAAGGTCTAGGAAGGTGATTTGGAGGTGCTGGTGGAGGCATGATGGCCTGCTGCTATGGCTGTGGCTGATGTGGAAGCAAGGGTTGTTGATATTGGGAGTTTAGCTGCCATGGTTGGCCCTTGTTCCATTGAGGTTGCCATTGTTGTTGTTGAGTAGACCACTAGGGATTATAGGTAGGGCCTTGGAAAGTCTGTTGAGGCCATTGTTGCTATTGGTTCCACCCTACCTATGGAGTAGACCATGGTGGGCTTTGCCAAGCATTTGGATTAGCAGGCCAAGGCTGGTTATTCCAAGCAGAAAAATTTTGATTGGCAACAGGAAAAGATGAATTGTAATTAAGTGGATCATGGGGCATACCTTGCCGTTGCTTCCATGATCTTCTTTGAGCAATAAAGAATAGTTGCCCATCATCACCTTCGAATGGTTGAAGTTTAGACCTTTCAATCTTCTCCTGCTGGATATTGGCTACCCTTTTGCATTTACAGTTGGCCTTCCTTTGTCTACAGCTTGGGCAGTATTTAGTGAGCATTGCATCTGCCTCTTCTTGTTTCTTTTTAATGTGGAGTGTGTCCAACTGTGTAGCCATATAGTTAATGATATCTTCTTTCATATTGGTCAGCAGGTTACTAATTTCCACTTGAGACACTCCATTAACTGACTTGCCTGCAATAGCTATTCTTTCTCCTCTGGGTTTTCTGGAAAATGTCCTGGAGTAGTTCCTGCAAGCTGTACAAATATCTTCAAAGGGTAATTGGGAGATATCCCATGTTCTAATGAGATTTAGGGCATCCATGTAATCATTGTTGACCCCTCTTAAAAAGGCCAACTTCAATGATTCTTCGGACAATTTATTTTGAGGGTTTTTCTTCAAGGC
The DNA here is from genome assembly GCA_027924645.1 of Cunninghamia lanceolata. Classification (NCBI taxonomy): domain Eukaryota; kingdom Viridiplantae; phylum Streptophyta; class Pinopsida; order Cupressales; family Cupressaceae; genus Cunninghamia; species Cunninghamia lanceolata. The sequence goes on from BSBN01001313.1 coordinate 443,911, forward strand.
AAATTGGAATCTTTCCACATAGTCTTCTAATGGCTCCTCCTCCTTTTGTGACATCCTAAAGATGTCATCTCTTCTCCTATCATGTCCTCTATAGTAGTCTTTGTATTTTGTCAGGAACTTTGTCTTCATGGTATCCCAATCTGGGATGGCATCTTTCCCAAGTCCCAGAAACCACCTTAAAGTAGTGTCTTTTAGGGTAGCAGGGAACAGCTTGAGTCTGTAAGGATCAGTGGTATAATCATAACTCCTACACAGAATGTCAAACTTGAACAGGAAAGTGTTAGGATCTTCAGTCACCAAACCATAGAAAATAGGCAAAGCAGATGGTGGTATATTTTTCAAGGTAGCTGCCCGTGCTAGGTCTAGTATAGGGAATTCAAATGTAGCTTGTCCTAGAGGATCCTCTACTGCTTCTGCCATTGTTCTGAAAGTTCCCTCTATGGTAGTAGAGGAAGATGATGGAGATATAGGGGGTGTTGATGAAGATGTAAAAGGAAACTCTCCTTTAGCACTTCCTATTGTGTAGTTGTTAAAATCAGCTGTACCCTCGATGTTTTGAGAAGTTGATGGGAGGAACCTTCCTCGAACATCTCTCTGCCTCCGCATACAGTATATTGAGCTTTTATGTTTCAGCGACCCTGCACAATGTTAATAGAATGCCTGTTGTTTTCTGAAAGGTGTTTTTGATTAGCTCTAATGCTAGAAAACATGAAAACAATTAAACTATGAAAACATGTAAAGAAAAACCAAAAATGTGCCTAAGAAGTTAGCACCATCCTCGGCAATGGCGCTAAAAATGTAGAGGAAAACTAATGTGTTGTAGACTTAACTAATTGAGGGGAAAACCTATCTAAACAGTCCACTCTATCACTATGCATTCCTACATTGAATTATCAACCAAGGAGCATAAGCTTATGATGGTACTTGCAAAGTATATGCCTTCAAGGCTGGTGCAGGAGCTCCCAGTTTAGTCATTTTTTTGGCTATTTCCTAGTTTGTCATCATGTTTTTCTCTTTTCCTCTAAGGCTTTGAAATCCATTCTCATGTTTTGTAATAAAGACTTAGTCATTTTGATTGACTAGTCCATTATAGTGTTAGTGAAGGCCTAGTTTCTAGGTACTTATCTTTTGGAAACTTTGTGTTTTTGTAAAAAGGCAATTTCCAATGCTTCACTACCCTTGATGGACAGTTGTACGGTGGAATAAGAAGAGGAAAGGTTTCCAAAACCTTCTATAAACTAAATATTGTTTAAACATGCCGACAGGAATAAGAAGAGGAGTTTTTTGGATTGAAAAAATAGTGATTTTCTGTGTTCTGCAAGAAACAGTCATTTTGTACGGCCAGGTACGGACATCAAGGGGTCCAAGGTCTAGAAAATATGTTTGTATGTTGAATCACCTTTATTTTGCATATAGTTAGAGCTCTTGACATTTCTGTAGGAGGGAGAACCAATTCATTTTGCAAAAACTGTTTTGAAACCCTCTAAACTAGGGTTTGTGTCCAAAATGATGAATTTTTCCTCTATCCTCTGAAAGTTATCACCCATTTTCAGAAGGATGGAGGAAGCTAGGCTAGGTTTTATGTTTGTCATTGTTTTGTAGGTTGAAGGCTCCTCTTCAAAGCATTTGGTATGACTCTAACTAGTAAAAAACAGTGACTAATTAGCATGAAGTAGTGGACAGTATTGTAAATGCAGAGAACAGTCAAAGGAAGGATCGAATAGATGGTGGTTCTGATGTTTTGTGGTGAAGACAGGCCTGTATAACTGCTTGGTTGATCAAGAGCATGCAGATTAGGTGTACTTTGTTCATAGAGCTTCCAAACTAGGCCTAATTCCTAGGTAAAGACAGTCTGCTATCCTCAACGCCTAAGAAACAGTACAGACTTGCATGTGGGTGGATGATTGTAGGTCCATAATGGGTGTTTGAATATACACCAAGTCTTGAGGGTCATTTGGAACTTTGGAAAGTTATCCATGGTTTAGTTGTTCATAAAGGCTACAAGAAATAAACCTTCATTAAGCACTGTCATAGGACAGTCATGCTGCAACTTACTGTCCTCTGCCCTTGCAAGTGTAACACTTAGTTTTTTTGGTCAGAGACCTAGTGTTAGTCATGTTCTAGACAAGCATATGTTGATGGTAGTGTAAAGATCCTGATTGGTAGAGTAGATTGGTAGTAGGTTGTGAGTTCTTGAAGGTAGATTGTGCATATAGGTTGGGTTGAGCAGTGACTCCCCAAGTGAGAGTTGAGTGGCCTGTGTGGTGGACACTAGAATGTGGTCCTAGGCTAGGTCAATCTCCTGAGTAGCCTTGTGTAGGCTGATATCACATCACCTTTATAACACTTTAGAAGGAAGCTTTGACATCCAAGTTCATTGTGTGAACTTTAACCACTACTACCTATTACCTCTGCATCAAAGGCTCATATGGTTCCCAGTTATTCTATTTTAACTTTAAACAAACAAATCTATCTTGCTAGAATTGATAGAATTATAAAACAATGAAAACAACTATAAATCGTAGTTGCTACGGGTACCTACAGCAAGGTCTGTAGATAACTATTAAAACAGGGAAACTTGTAGAGTTAACTTAATTGAATTGTCAAGAATGAAATGACTAACTGCTAACCTCCAGAGGATTTGTGAAGACACTAATATGCAATTGTTCATGAACTATATCTATTTGATCAAAACATAATACCAACTTGAATTCAAATTATGTTTTAACAGAAAACTAATAAACCAACATTAACTGAAATGAAATAAACAAGGAGAGAATCAGTACCTTGAGTGGCCAGCTCAAGAGACTATCTTCCTTAACTGAAAGAAAATCTAATCCAGATTCTATGTATCTTTGTAACACATATTAAAGCTTAACCTATTCCATACACAATCAACTCATATCAAAAGTGTTCAACAACGAAATCTCTTTTCTGTCAGATCCAGATTGTATTCCATAAATGTAACATGCTTGAGTCTTTGCACATAGAAAAGGGAATGATAACTAAATTGAATTGAATTGCCAACAACTTGACTCTGCTACCTTATATATGTCATCTTCCCCCTTACTATACAAAATGGAGAGAGATCCTTATTTATTAATTAACTGACTCTGATCATTTACCGCGCCTAGATACTAGGTCGTGGAGTCAAGATCACATTCTTATTCTAACTGACTATAAGAAGAAGAATTCAAATCAAATTAGAAGTCTGATGCATGAACAATGTCCATAACCATATTTGAAAAAAATCCACTCCTTAATTTATTACTATCCATGATGCTCCATAATTGTCTTCAGTTGTCTCTGCATTATTAGCATTGAAACTCATACTTCTATTAACTCCTTTGTCTGCAACCTACTACAAATGCTCGATCTCATCGTGACATGTCCAATTCTGCATATAGAATTAGTTTCCAAAAGCATATACCACAAGCATTCTCCATGACTAACCATAAAAACATCTTATTTATACTTTTATTCATATCTATATCTAATTCATTCATTAGATAATATGATCATCACATTCCACATTAATACTATAAGTTCAAGTCTTAGAAGTATAAAGAAGGTCAACATATCATAGTGCAAACATGGATAAATGTCTTAAAGGATGCCATGAAATAAGTTTTTGGAGTATAAAAAGTAACATAAAAGAGACTAATTCTACAGCCCATCAGCTATAGATGTACTATTGTGATGCTATTGGGTTGTTCATAGGTTGGAGAGCATGTTTTGGAGGTGATAGATTTGATCTTCTCTTTCACTTGATAGATAATTAGTACTCTAATATTGTATTGTAATTCAAATTTGTTGTTGATAATACATTGGGTGTACTTTAGAGGCTAAGTTTTCTTGAAATGGTTTCCCAAGGTATATCTTGTGTGTTTATTTCTCTATTGGAATGCTTTGATTAGATTAATATGATTCCCAATAATTAGTATTAACATTATCCTATCGAGGATTAGTACTTGTGTTGGATTTATTATATTTTTCCACTATAGAATTCAAAACATTTCTAGAATGTGTGACAACCTATGGGAATCTGTGGAAAATGTTAACAAAGCATCTAGTGAAAGAAATTAGGTAGAGGCAAAACATTTGGATATTAGAGACAAATAGACACCTAGGATCTACTTAGAGAAAATAGATAGATGCTAACACAAAGTATACTAAGCTAAAGGACTTTCCCAAAATTGTAGTGATAAATTATGTATGTAATATGTTGATGGATATAACCACATATGTAGAAAAGATGAGAACTAATCTGAAACAAAAATATGATGAGCTCCAAGCACTGACTAGGGCTAAGTTACCAAATATAAATAATTATATGGGATTCCCCAAATCATTAAACATATGGAAAGAAGAATTTAACATATTATAATCCATTTTTAACCATTTAATATGGGATGAACATTTGAACTCTCCTATACTCAATAGTGAGCTTTGGATGATTTTTTTTTTGGAAATAAATGTTAATAAATTCATTGAAGAGAGAAGTAAAATGTTTAATACCAAATGGGAAAGCAAGATAAATAATTATGCAGATATGATTATTAATGTTATTTTTCCAACTAATCAAGAATGTGATCATTTGGATGATACTTACACATAGTTCATTGAATTATTTATTCATTTTTTTCAAGCATAATCATTCAATTTCATATCAATTCAAATTGAGACCCAAGTATAGTTAAGTAAACAACAAGGCACATGTAGTGCTTTTGATAAGATCTTGGCTATTATTTTGAGGTTTATTATAATATGTAATTTGATAGAGTAGAGGAATTATTACAATGAATTTGAGATATCATGCATTAGGGTTTTAAAATGATGAGGGTTCTTTCAAATATTAATCCAAGATAAGTAAAATTTGAGTTTCGTTACTATACATCTTGTCTAAATATTTTTTTGGGATTTCTTACTAAAAGTGTCTAAGAAATATAGATGTCAACTCTTTTATTGTTTCCAACATCAAGGAATATAACCTTGTGATAATCCAATGGGATAATGAGGAGCTTAAATAAAAACTAAATGAGTTGAAAATGCACACTATGACCTCAAGGAAGATGTTTCAAAACATGGAAAGAGACATCATGTAGAGCCCTTGTCATTTGAAAATCACTAAAGGAATTTGTGGAAATAATGAAGAGATTCACTAATCTTAGTGCTACAATGACCTCTCAATCTTATAACATCCAATATCATGTGGAAAATATTGAGAAGCTTTTCCAAGAGACTTGTTGCCACTTGAAGAACAACCCATGTGAAGGATGAGATGTGAGATTTTTTTGTAACTACCCTAGGAAATATTTTGAATATTGTGTTTGTAATAGGAATGATAACTACTTTTCAAGATGTAACACAAGCTAGATAAATGCCAATCATCCTTATGAGGTGAGCATTGTCCTATTGCTATAAGTAAGAGTTATTTTTATAGTTTAAGGATTAATATTTTGTTGTGCTAAGTAATTTGGTGTAATATAGTCCATAACAATCTCTATGGAGTCTAAGGCAGTGTGTTTCTATGTTAAGTTTTCTTGTTTTAATGTAAAGTTACAATAATCCCCTATTTTAAAGTTATTAGAATATATTTTTATCATATCGAAACTCCAATATTTGCACAACATTTTTTAGGAGATTTGACAATTCTTTAGGTTAGTTATTGTGGTTAGTTAGCCTTCCATTATAGTGGATGTAAAAACTTTCTATCATATTAGTTCCTTTATTGTGGTTATTTAGCCTTCCATTATATTGTGGTTATTTAGCCTTCCATTATAGTGGATGTAAAAACTTTCTATCATGTTAGTTCCTTTATTATGGTTAGTTAGCCTTCCATCATAGTGGATGTAAAAAAATTCTATCATAATATATGGGATGTTGTGATTAATAATAGATCAATAAGAATCTTTTATGAGAGAAATTTAGCTGTATTCTTTTAAAATCATAAGTACTCAAATGAAATACATCTTTTGAGCATAGAAATTTATATTTTATTTACTTTTAAGCTTTATAGTATTAACTCTATGTCCAAGGAATGAATGCACCAATGTTAAATAGTAATTGATCAAATTTTACAAATAATATCTGTCACTATAATTTACGTTATCATAAGTCCACTAGTTACTCTTAAATGTATAAAGAATCAATATAAAAAGATCAATTGAAATTTATTTAAAATACACTTATAGGTTGTAATTTACAAATATGTTTTCAAGGCCTCTAGCTATAAAATGCAAAGATTAGCATCAAGAGCTATTAGTGACACAATATTGGATTATAGGGTATAATCTTTCTTTACAATACGAACATTTATTTTAAATTTGTCTTGTGAAATTTGAAGGGAAAACCCACCCATGCCTTGTCAATCTTAAAGAGTAGAGGAGATTGTACCTACTCCTATCAATTGACCTAAATAGATTATGGTTTCATTATAAAGCTAACTTGATTTTAAACCAACTTATATCTGCATGGTTAATTTTTCAATGTGTATTATTTAGAACTATATGGAACAATTTGGAGCGGGAATAAACTCCTCTTAAGATTGGATATAGTGAAACCAACAAGAGATAGACATTCCCCTTTTGTGCCCTATTTAGACAAGAGGAAGTTGTGAACGATCTTGGAGAATTTCTTATAGTATGATTTTGAAGTTAACCAACAAAAGGAGATAAAATAATGGCTAGCAATGAGGATTTTGTTAGCAACCTAAAGGTGACTGGACATATAAAGGATGTTGGCCATATGTGTTGTCATTGATGTCAACATAGCAACATACATTGATGTCAACATAGCATACACTAATGTCAACACTATCATGATAGTAAGAGACTGTTCATGGTTGGATGTCATATTTCTAAGAAAGAGAAAGCTCATCATTGGAGATCCTAAAAGTTACATTCATAATTAAAGAAGAGTTGAGTTTGAAGCCTGATCAATATGAATAAGAAGAATCAGTTGTGTTGTTGATGCTGAGGATGTGCTCCTATTGATTTGAAGCATGTTGTATGATCATTCCTACTGATCCTGAGTTGTATATGGTGATGCAAAGAAGACTTGGCCTTCGGAAGCAGTTTGAAGACAGTCTTGGTTCTGTGAAGATGTTTATAGCATGGAATGGAATGCTCCACATTCCTCTGGTTTTGAAGACATGGTCTTGTGGTTTAAGACTTAAGTTGAGTTTGATGTAAATGTGCTAAATTCTAAGTTTCAGAGTGTTTTCTCCTCCGTAGTGAAATATATAAGTGACTGAGTTATGGTTCAAACTCTGACAGTGTAAGGTGATAATGAAAGGTAAATGGAATGCTCCACATTCCTCTGCATTTGCAGTTATGGCTATGGGGTTTTGGATCTATGTTTAGAGGGCAGTAAAGGTGGTGTTTCTGAAGTTCCAAACCATCCTTTCCTCCGTGGTGAAAGTTACGATTGATAAAGTGTTGGTATGTGCTCTGGCAGAATGGAGCAGTGTGGAAGACCTACTGGAATGCTCTACATTCCTCCAAAAGTGAGTGATTGACCTTATAGTTTTGTGGACATGTTCTTAGATGTGCATTCCATGCCTCTTTCTTGTTTCAAGCTTTATGGTGATCCATAGCTCAATTTTTCAATTGACAACATGGTACAATGTGTTGCGGATAACAGATTGCTTTCAGAGCAAATATTTGAAGCTATGCAACATAATTCTTTGATGTGCAATGGAAAAGGAGTGTATGGGGGTGTTTTATGAGCCATGTGAACTCATCTAGAAAAGTTTCACGAAGATTTTTCTTGTTTCCACTACCACACAAGGTTTCCAAGTTGATGTGACCGTTATTCTTCAAGTTTTCATGAGTTTTCCTTAAAGCTATCCTATTTTCAAATGAGCGGAGTGTGCAGAGGTAATTCCTTGATGACTGGAGCTGTGAAGGATGTTTGGACCTGGTTAAGCAAATTATGGGGTCCGCAAGGCTTGAGTCTTTTGCTAGTGTAACGTGTGATTTTATTTAGGACCTATCTTCTACACATTTCATATTGTGTTGTCTAGCCGACCTATAAATGTATTTTTCACATTGTATATGGCCGAAAAACTATGAAATCAATGTAATATCATGTAAAAATAGTGAATCAAATTGAGTGAGGAAGGTGTGATTGCAATTGACAGAAAAGGCTCGCAAGCAAGCATATTGAATACATTATTTGGTGAGCAATTGTAGGAGAAAGAGAAAAAGTTGTTGATGTTGTCTGAATCCATCTTGAAGACTTACTTATGACAATGATCAAGCATAGAGTTTGCCTGATTGATCAGATCTTTAGAATAAAGTGTGAAGAGACAGAAGTGCAATCATCAAGTGTGAGTTTCAAAGGCAGTTTTCAGACAGTTAAAAGATTGTCATACTATAATCATTTCTGAGTTTGTTCTCATATCAGGGAGTAGTTGCTTCCTTGGGTTGTAGCCCTAAAACAAAGTCACCAGGGAGTAGAAGCTTCCTTGGGAGTGACCCTAAATCAAAGTTACTTAGGGAGTAGCAGCTTCCTTGGGTTAAAGTCTCTAAAATAAAGTTATTATTTGAGCTTCATATATTGTGAGTTAATCCTCACCGTGGTTTTTCCTTTCTAGGATTTTCCATGTATATCTAGTGTTATGTGTTGTTGTGCATTGTTTTAATCTTTCATGTTCATGTTAATGTTGTGATGCTTAAGTTCTGATCTACTCCAGATAAGTTGAAGTTGTTAAATTTGAAGATTGATTAGATACTGATTCACCCCCCCTCTTAGTCTCTTGGTGTGTCTAACAATTGGTATCAGAGATAAGTTCCTCTGAAGGAATCTTAACTGCTTGAGGAAGTTCCAGGATGGCATCAGGAGGATCCAACAAGATTCCCAAGTTTGATGGAACAAATTATGCTTTTCAGAAAGTAAGGATGGAAGGCTACATCAATTCATTAGGCTGTGGAGTTTGGGATTCTATCAAGAAAGGTTACACTGTCCCTACTTCTATTCCAATAGATCTAGATTAAATCAAGAAGTATGATAATAATACCAAGGCCAAGTTTTCTATCATGAGTGGATTAAATGATTCAGAACTTTCAAAGGTGATAGGTTGTAGCTCATCCCAAGAAGTTTGGAATAAACTTGAAACTATTTATGAAGGAGATAAGAAAGTAAAGCAAGCTAAGATGCAAATACTCAAGAACATATTTAAATCTCTAAAGATGTCAGAAGATGAAAATATTGTTGGTTTCATGCTCTGGGTGAATGAAGTAATCAATGGTATCAATGGTCTTGGTGGGGGGATAAAAGAAGATGAGATTGTGAAAAAGGTTATGAGATCTCTTCCCAAGTCTTATAGTTCCAAAGTATTTGCTATTGAGGAGACTACTGACCTAGATAAATTCTCTTAGATGAAATGTTTGGGACTCTTATTGCTTTTGAAATGAGAGAATTTGATAGTGATGTTCTAAAGAAAGAAGTTGCTTTCAAAGTCAGTAAAAAGGCAAAAGAAGAAATTGTTGATGAAGATGAAAGCCCTGATGATGTTGAAGCAAATTTTGTGAGAACCCTGAAGAAAGGCTCTAGAAAATACAAAGGTAAGTTACCCTTCAAATGTTTCAATTGTGGAAAGGTTGGTCACTTTGCTTCCAAATGTCCTCTTAAAGAAATTAGGAGAAGTAACAGAAATAGTAAATTCAAAAGAATTTTGTTTTCCATAGAAGATAGTTGTTCTTCAAAAGATGAGGATCGTGATCATTCAAATGATGAAACACTTTTCTTGGCCATGAGTGTTGGTGACAAAAGGAATGAGGTTGGAAAATATGGAAAAATTGATACCTTACAAACAGTTCAAAACAATGAAAAATCAATGGCTGTATGGATTGCCTTCCATGCAAAAGAAGAAACCAAAGGTTGGGTTATTGATAGTGGTTGTTCACACCATAGGACTGGTTACAAAGAAAAGTTTATCAACCTTAAGAAGTGGGATGGTGGAGCTGTTAAGTTTGGAGGTGATGAGTCAACACAAATCTGTGGAAAAGGTGTCATATCTATTGATGGAAAGAACAGGACCGAGGATGTTCTCTATGTCAAAGGATTATAGCACAATCTTCTTAGTGTTAGTCAAATGTACAGGAAAGGTTACAATCTTACTTTTCATGCTAATGGTTGTGAAATCAGGAAGGCAAGATCCAGAAAGCTAGTTGCAAAAGGTATCAAGACATGTAGTGATATTTGTCACTTGAAAGAAGCAAATGGAAGAACATGTCTGTTGACTCAATCCAGTGAGTGTTGGTTGTGGCACAAAATAATGGGACATAACAACATTGATAATATGGTAAGGATCAGCTCTACTCATGCAGTGAGAGATATGCCTAAGATAATCAAGTCTGCAAACACTATATGCAAGGAATGTTAGATGGGAAAGTAGACAAAGACAAGTTTTAAAATCAAGGAGTACTCTTCTTCAAAGCCATTGGAGTTGATTCACATAGACCTATGTAGACCTACAAGAGTAAAGAGTCAACAAGTTCAAATGTACTTTATGTTTCTCATTGATGATTATTCTAGAATGACTTGGGTTACTTTCTTAAGAGAAAAATTTGATGCTCTTAATAAGTTTAAAGTTTTCAAAGCCTTGGTTGAAAATGAAATGGATGCTAAGATCAAATGCTTGAGGTCAGATAGAGGAGATGAGCTTACTTCAAATGAATTTAAAAAATTTTGTGAAGATCATGGCATTAGGAGGCACTTGTTTGCTCCTAGAACCCCTCAGCAAAATCAGGTAGTGGAAAGAAAGAATAGGACTATGCAAGAAATGTCTAGGGAAATGTTGAAAGATGCGGATCTACCTGATGTATATTAGAAGGAAGCAATTTACACTACTAGCTATCTAACTAATAGAGTATAGTTAAGGATCAATAGCACTAAGACCCCTTATGAATTGTGGTATGGAAGACCTCCCTCTGTTAGACATTTTAGGATCTTTGGTAGCAAATGTTATATCAGAAGAGATGAAGAAGATCTAGGAAAGTTTGATTCAAGATGTGATGAAGGAATGTTTCTTGATTACTCAACTAGAAGCAATGCCTATAGATGCTACAACAAAAGGTTGGGAAAGATGATTGAAAGCACAAATGTTAAAGTAGATGAAGACTTGTATTAGTTCACACAGGATTAAGAGGATACTGGATCTAAGATATTTCCTTGCATTGAAGATGAAGAAGTAGAAGAAGTAAAAGAAGAAAAGGAACATGAACTTGAATAGATACCTAAGACTCTAACAAAGTATGTCCAAAAGAACCACTCAGTAGAACAGATCATTGGGGACAAAAATGAAGGTGTGAAGACAAAGAGAAGGTTTGCCAAGACACATGAGCAAGCAAACTTGTGTTTATTATCAAAGGTGGAACCTAAGACCTTTGTTGAAGCCAACAAATATGATGGATGGATAAAAGCAATGGAAGAAGAAATAGATCAGATTGAGAAGAATCAGACATGGGAATTGGTTCCTAGACTAGCCAATAAGAATGTTATAGGAACAAAGTGGGTATTCCAGAACAAACTAAATGAGGATGGTGAAGTTGTGAGGAACAAAGCAAGACTAGTATGAAAAGGATACACTCAAATAGAAGGCATTGATTTTGAGGAGACTTATGCTCTGGTAGTAAGGATGGAGGCAATCAAAATGTTCCTTGCTCTTGCTGCTCACAAGAATTTCAAGGTATATCAAATGGATGTCAAGTCAACATTTCTGAATGGTGATCTAGAGGAAGAGGTTTATATTGAGCAACCAGATGGTTTTCAGATATCAAAAGATTTAGACATGGTATGTAGACTCAAGAAGGCTTTGTATGGGCTCAAGCAATCTCCTAGAGCATGGTATGCTAGATTGGATAAGTACTTACTTTAGCAGGGCTTCAAGAAAGGTACCACAGATAGCAATCTTTACATCAAGGAGGAAGGAGATATGATATTGATAGTTGTTGTTTATGTTGATGACATAATCTTTGGTGGAGATGATAACATCTATAAGAAGTTTGCAAAGGAGATGCAAAAAGAATTTGAGATGTCTATGATTGGTGAGATGTCATTCTTCCTTGGTCTTCAAATTTCCCAAATAAATGATGGTATCTTCATTTTCAAGCTAAGTATGTCAAAGAATTATTGAAAAAGTTTGGTATGGAGGATTCAAAATTATTAAGTATTCCCATGGTCACTGGATACCACTTAAGCAAAGATGATGAGTCTCCGGATGTGGATCAGACTATTTATAGGTCTATGATTAGAGCATTGTTGTATTTGACTGCGTCTAGACCTGACATCATGCATGCAGTATGTGTGGTTGCCAGATATCAAGCCAATCCTAAGAAAACACATGAAAAGGTAGTGAAAAGGATATTTAGATACTTGAAAGGAACTCTGGACTATGGTCTATGGTATCCAAAAGGTAATGACTTTGATCTGAGTGCATACATTGATGTTGACTGGGCTAGTTGTGTTGATGATTGTTGGTTAACAGATTTGTCACCTAACTCTATATTCTCACACCCAAACAGATGACAAATGTAACAATAGTTGAACCTATTGTAATGGTATTTTACAAAGATTCTTTGCTTCTTTGACAAGGCGCAGCTACCTTCGATTGATATCCAATGAATGAAAAACTAGTATTACTTTTAACCAAATAGAAAAATAAAGGTGGTGCTTTTAACCAAAAAGCAATAAAGGCAATATATATTGAAATATTAATCGACTGAAAAAAAGCTCAAAGACTTCCACCACATTAACTTCAATGAATCAATACAGAAATACACCATACATCATACAATCACCACCATGAATCATATATCAAAAGATAGATAATTCTCAGTAATGAGCAAAGAATTAAAGATATCCAACCACTTCAATATAGAAATACCATCAACACTAGTAGTAATACATCCAACATAAGAAGAATAAAAGTCTAAACAACCATAACACAAAGTTTACGATAATCTAAAACTTCACTACATTGATTTATATTTCATATATATAAAGCCATTGAATAGAAAGCCAAAACTTGATCTATCACCAACACAAAGTTTGCTAAAAGATCCACACATTGACTGGTTCATTAAATTTATAGCCAAGTCCCCAATAATTGTCTTTTAAAAAACCTAACGACTTCTTGAAGACCACCGATTTAAGAAGTTTAAACATAAATATGATTAAAAATATGGGCCCTCCAGAGCCAATAGTTTTTGAGCAAGTATGGAATAAACTAAAGCATAAGAAAAGAGAACTAATTAATGATTACCACATCCTCTTCTTCAGCATCACCTTCCTATGTCATTTCCTTCTCCTTCGCCTATTTGCCTTCACTGCCTATGTCACCTTGCATCATTTGAGCTACTTGTGCTCTTAGCTTCACCTTGTAGGACATGTACTTATTGATGATTGATGACGATGCCAAACCGCTGGGGCTTCCAGTCATGCTGATTCAGATTTTCTTCTTACTCACCGCCCTGTCAGCCTGAATCATCTTTTTGTGCATGTCATCCAATCCAATTTTAAACATCTTGTCGTAGTTAAACACCCTTGCAACCTTCCCAACTGACTCTTCTATGATCACATCATAACTCACCATCTCCTATGTCACCATCTTTTTGAAGTTTTGCTTGATATCTTTGACATCGAGCAAATTATCATCATCACTGATGACTGCTATCTCTAAGATGGTGAAGTCACCCTTAATTACATTTAATTATTTATAATAAATAGAAAGAGTGCTTCTTATTTCATCCTCCAGTGCCCCCACAATGGATAATTTCCATTCAATCACATCAACCCAGGCTGCAGAATTCATTTCCTTAGGATCACCCAATACTTCCTCAGCTACCAAAATATTGATATCCATCTTAGCCATATCTTGTATTATGATCACTTTTGGCATTTTGGAAATCAACAATCAAGGTTTCTCTTTTACTGGAAATGAGATTAAACAACTTATAAGATTCTTCAATGAAAATCAAGCCATCCATGGTCCCTTTTTCTATCCATTGTTCGACATCACTACTTAGGGCTTGTGATCTCTTTATTTGTTGCAATAGATTGGGGTCCGGAGTACTAACATTCATATCTAGAAAATCATTGGCTAAAGGTGTTTTTATCTTTAAAATTGATTGAATGAATATAGACAGGGAACTTACTTGTGCACACAGCTTAACGTTCTCTTCTTGTTCCTTCTTGGCTCTTTTTGACAATTTATTGACTGAATATTTGAAATGATAGATATCTCCCTCCATGGTCGAGGGTCCCATATCTACTCTTCTCATTTTGAAGTCTGCTTTAGTCACTTCGTTCTCATTCTTATTCCCCACTGGATCCGCAATTTCCAAGAACTGGTTTCTTGTGACATAATTTGTTATCGTCCTTAACATTCCTCTGGCATGTTTGGGCTTAGGAGTCTCATGTAGTAACTTAGCCACAGTATCTATACTGGTATCCACCATTGGTGTATACCTTATCTTCTTTTCCACTACTTTTCTTAACCATGTAGGAGATGAAGAAGGAATGTTAGCAGTACCAATTACACTCACTACACCATCCATATTCACAAGTTGAGGATTGTGTATTGGAGGTTCACTTAAATTGGGTGAATTTGAGGTGCTTAGAAAATATTACAGCACATTATCCTCTCCTAACTGAGTGAAAATAAAGGAATCACTATCACTTACAGGATTAATAATAAGGGGCACATAGTCTGCTTTCGATGGAGAAGTAGCCAATCTGGTGTTATTCTTCACTAGTTGATCATCTTGCTCACATGTTGTTTTTAGCTTGCTGCTCTCCTTAGGGGGTCGTTCACCATCTCCATTCAATTGTGAGCCAACTCTTTGGAGACTTGGGTCCAAACTAGATGACCTCCTCTGAGAGTGACTAGTTTGAGCTCTGTTCTGACCCTAAGCAGATGAGTCCTTAGGCAGCCGAACCAGCCTGCTCTCTAATCTTCTCTCTCAACCACTTCTCTGTTCTTGTCACATGTAAAGAGTGAAACTTGACATCAATGATCTCCTTCTCTGACCACTTCACAGGAGGTAAGGGTTGCAATGAAACATCATGATATCCTTCATCTAGAATAGTAGAGTTATCATGCACCATGTCAGGAACTCGCATAGGTAGTTCAAAAGCATGGACCTGATCAATGGTTAACCTCATCCAATTCCTCCTTTGGACTTCCCTTTCATTCAAACAATCCTCCTAGAAATCATCAAAATGGGACTTGTGTTGATAAGAACCTCCTCCATGCATGTTTACTTTTACAAAATTCTTACTATCAAAGGCTATTCGAGCTGACAAGCTATGAAGATTGAATTCAGAAAGCAATTTATCTACACTTCTTGCACTATCATTGCTTTTGCAAGAATAGAAGGAAAGTGTCATAGGAAAAGAATAACCTTTCTTTTTCATTGTGTGGTACCCTATATTCACAGTCACCATTTGACGACAAACCTCCAAGAATACAAGATGATTCAATAGGTACCGTGGCAATTTTAACGGGGCATTTTCGTAATCCCCAATTCTCAAGTAGGAGAAGCAATCAAATTGGACATAAAAGCTTTCAAAGCTCATAATCAAGGTAGCAGCTTCCGCAGAAAACTTTTGCTCCAATGAACCCCCAATTTTTTTTACAAGATACATAGAAAAGGCGTCATTAATCCACCGAGAATCTTTCATACCCTCATTCCTCTGCAGTTGTGGAAAAGTGTAATACATAGGCATACCAGTGGCAGGAACTCCTTGAGTCCTCAACCTCTCTATGAGCTAACACATATACCAGTTGGGAACACATGTGAAACTTTACATTCCGTGAGAAATTTATTAGCTACTGATTCATACTTTTGCTGATTATTCTTGCCTAGTCAATATGGTGATCTTCATAGATAAGCAAGATAAATCTACACATCCAATAATCAAAATTATCAGACTCAGAGCTCCCAACAACATGATTCAACAAAGTAATCATATCTGAGATTTCCTCCTTGAAATGACTCTTCTTCAAATTAGCAGGGAGTCTTGACTTTCCCTTTTTCCCAACCTCTAGCCAGGTCCTAGCATTGCAATTCTGGCACCAGTTTCTTCTTTCATTATAGTACCCCTAGGCAGAAGACATAGATACATCAACGTTCTCCTCATACTCATCAAAATTCAAGGCAAGGGCAACCGACTATGAATCAATTTTGGCAACCACAGAGCCATCTGAGGCTCTTATCTCCTAAGATTCTGGGAAGTAATTGTTAGCACAAGCAACCACTAATTATGGACAGTGCACTGCAAGTGGAAAGCCCCCAACTTTGTCTAAATGACTATACACATTCTTGTTAGCCAAGGTGGTTCAACTTTCAGGTTGCATCCTCTTCCTAAAATCTTTGAGGTCAATATGACCCAGCTCTGTATCTCTCACACCAGACAACCCATTTTCTACAACAAGGACCATAGGGGCCCCTTGGAATTTGAATTTTATTTTCACAAACTTGAGGAACCAATCAGCCAGAAACTCTGAAACATTCACAGATAAGGCAGAGAAATACAAGGAACTCATAGGGGAATCACTATACAGATACATGAAAATAGAAATTTCTGCCACCCAAGAGAAGTGTTCTAGTTTTTATAGAAGAAGAAGGAAAGAAAATGAGATAAATAGGGCCAATCGTGCTAAACTATAAGTTTAGAATTTTGCAGACTTCTTGCACGTAATGGATTAGTTGTTCCTTGTTCCACAACACATTTCCTTGGTGAAATGATGAAAACTTCAAGTGAAATGTTTAATTCATCCAAATTTCACGTCACTTCTCATAACTCCTCCATAAATATCATTAAATTTTGGTGGCGTATCAAGCTTCAAAAATTGTAAAAATCCCCTTTATCTTTCCCTCTGAGAAATGTGCCAATTCATTCACACGCATTTTAAATTAAATGCAATGTGACAAGTGTCTTGTCATTGTCCTACATGCCAACTCAGAAAAAAGGCACCACAAGAATAGAAGGCCTTTGAAGTCAGCAAGTTAGGAACTTTTGGAACTTTTGAACCATAACTTTTCAGAGTTTGGAAGTTCAAGGAACTTCTGACCTCCCGACAACAAAGACTTTAACTCAAAATTGAGCGACCAAGACTGATGCAAGAAGGAGCTTTAGATGTTAGACTCAAAGACTAGTCAAGAAGTCAGGCGGTTCATGAACTCTTGAACCTGCCGATATTGGTTCAAAAACATAAGGAATCTCTGACAATGCAAGAAAATGACTAAGTAAAACCTGACTCGAGGAAAAGAAAGGAAAGCGGTGAATAAAGAATGGAAAATTTTCTAAGGCATGGGTGCTTTAGTAAAATTTCAAACATGAAGTAACAATGATAGAAGAAGTACAAGTGGTGGTGCTTTCTTTCTAGGAAGCAGATTGGTTTCATGGCAGAGAAAGAAGCAAGATTTAGTGTCCTTATCAACTGCAAAGGCAAAATATATTGCAACAGCCTCTTGTTGTACTCAAGTATTGTAGATGAAGCAAACTCTGAAGGACATCAAGGTATGTATGATGAGCCTATTCCTATCTTGTGTGACAATACAAGTGCTATCAATATTTCCAAGAATCCAGTGATGCATTCTAGAACCAAGTATATAGCAATCAAGTATCACTTTTTGAGAGAGAAGGTTGCAGATAAGGAAGTGAACTTAGAATATGCTCCAACTAAGGATCAGATTGCAAACATTTTCACAAAGGCTCTTGCAAAGGAAACTTTTGGGAATCTCTGACAGAGGTTAGGGGTAATTGCCCCTCCTTCTTGCTAAGATGCATAATGGTGCATCTGTCCAGGGGGAGTTCATGTTATATCTTTATCATGGACTGATAAAGTGGTGCAGTCACGATTAGGAGGGTCCACAGAGTGAACATTCCAGACCATGCAGCAATAGTAAACACAATGGAAATAACTCAATTATAGATTGCAAACATAGATTCAGCCATTCAATATATCATAGATTCAAAATGCAAATAGGTCGGCAACATGCGGGCTTACAATTGGGGCTCACAAGCCTGATTCTCTAGTTACAATATATGCACAAGATATAGCTTTGAAGTGCCTTCGCAAAGAATTCAAACTATCTATCTATCTCTATGCGAATGAATTACTTTCCTAAGCATCTATAGCATGATTATATATCATCTCCAGATCATAAGAGTCCTCCACGTCAGCCAAGGAAGATCACAAACTCCAATGAAGAGTTGTAACGTGTGTACATGGATAGGTCAGACCTAATCGACTTGTACTCCTCCACAAATGAATGAAACAATGTGCGGATACAAGGGAAGGTTAGCCAAGTTCCAAACAACATTGAATGACGTGTCATTTAGCTCCACAAGTCATGAAATGCTCCGCAGGTCTTCTCCTTTAGCTAATTGTCTGCGACTGTTAGGATGCTTTGATCTAGGAAAATAATCGATCTTCTTATAGTGATATATTTCTAGTACCTAATCCAAATGATCTAAATTTTGGATATGATGTGCATGAAGGTGTCTAGATGTTAAGTCCAGCTCTGTAAGGTTTGAAATGGAATTGCAGCAGAATGCAGACCAAAATATAGAAACTACTACTGACTGAACTGACTGTACTAAACTAGAAAATGAAAGAAACCCAATTGAAATGCAAATGTTTTTGGTTGATGCAATATTGCTCTTGAACTAGGGATGCTCCTACATCAGACATCTGGGGTTGTTGAAAAAGTGAGTCCCTCACTTTGTTAGGGCTAGAGGAAAACCAAGACGATCTACCTCAGCCTGAGAAATCCAAGATGAGTCTTCTTCTGGTCTACCTTTCCACTTTACCAAATATTCCTTGTATTGCTTGCCTCTAGTGCTGCATCCAATTCTACCATCCAAGATGTCTTCAATTTGCTCCGGTGCTTGTTGTGGTAATTGCTTCTTTAGTTCTTCTTCAAGGTTATCACTAAATTCTAGTTCATGATACTAATATAGGTCTGCAATGTTGAAAATAGGTGATGTACCCAATGTCTCTCTTAGATCCACTTCATATACATTTCCTGAATCAAACTTCTTGAGTATCCTACATGGTCCAAACTTCTTCATCTTCAACTTGTTATATGTCCCCATAGGAAATCTTTCTTTTCTTAGATATACCATCACTTCATCTCCAAAGAAAAATTCTTTGTCTCCTCTTCTCATCTGCTTGCTCCTTATACTTACTGCTCATTTCCTCCAAATGTTTCTTAACCTGATTATGCATTATTTCCATGTGTTGTGTAAATTCTTTTGCTTCTACACTCCTCTTTTCCTCCATGCTGATATCTCTCAACTTTGCAATTCCTCTAGGGTTAGTTCCTATCACAATCTCAAAAGGTGTCTTTCCTGTACTTCTATTTACTGAATTATTGTATGCAAACTCTGCTTGTGATAGAATCAAGTCCCAATTTCCTCTCTTTTCTCCAACCAAACATCTCAACAAGTTTCCCAAAATCCTATTCACTACCTCTATCTGTCCATCAATCTATGGATGAAATGTTGAACTAAACTTCAAATATATCTTCATCTTCTTCCAAAGTGTCCTCCAAAAGTATCCAATAAATCTTGTATCTCTATCTAAAATTATGCTCTTAGGTAATCCATGCAATCTCACAATCTCCTTGAAAAATAGGTCAGCCACATGAACTGCATCAGTTGTCTTCTTACAAGGTATGAAATGTGCCATCTTTGAAAATCTATCCACCACTACAAATATTGAATCATGTACTCTCTGTGTCTTTGACAATCCCATTATGAAATCCATGCTTATGTCTTCCCAAGGTCTCTCCGATATTGTCAAAGATTTATACAATCCAGTATTCTAACTACTCCATTTTGCAACTTGACAAATTCTGCAACTCTGCACAAACTTCCTAACATCCTTATGTATCTGAGGCCAAAAATAATGTTCGCTTACCAAGGCTACTATCTTATCAATTCCAAAATGTCCTGCCAATCCACCACTATGCTTCTCCTTTATCAAATTATCTCTCATTGAACTCCTAGAAATACATAACTGGTTTCCTTTGAACAACATATCTTCCTGAATGAAATAATCCAACCACTTATTCCTATTTGTCACAACAGGTTCCTTACATGTTTTCCAAGGTTTTGTAAAATCAATATCTTCTTAATACATGTTCTTCAATTCCTCAGAACCTAATATTTCAACTCTCATCTCTGTCAACAAATTCCTTCTTCTACTCAATGCATATGCAACTTTGTTTGATTTTACACTCCTATGCTTCAATACGAAAGTATAACTCTCCATGAACTCTACCCATCTCATATGTCTCTAATTCAACTTTCCTTGATTGTTCAAATACTACAAAGCTTGATGATCTGTATACAACACAAACTCCTTAGGCAACAAGTAATGTCTCCACTTCTTCAAGGCTTGAATTATGGAATAGAACTCCTGATCATTTACTGAATGTCTTCTCCTTGCATCATTCAACTTCTCACTGAAATATGCTACATGTCTACCTTCTTGACTTAATAGTGCTCCTATTGCATTTACACTTGCATCACAATCTACTTGAAATACCTTATTGAAATCTGGTAATGCCAACACAGATTGCTCTGTCACTTTCTACTTCAGCAATTCAAAGCTTTTATCTGCTCCTGATGTCCACTTAAAGTCTCTTCTATCACCTCTCATTGTCTCTGTCATAGGGTTACATATTGAATTGAAACTTCTGATGAACTTCTAGTAGAAACTAGCTAATCCATGAAATGATTTGACTTCTACAATGCACTCAGGTGTATGCCACTCAACAATTGCTCTAACTTTCTCAGGGTCCATCTTAAATCCTTCCACAAAGTCACAAATCCAAAATAAACCAATTCTTCCTTCATGAAACTACACTTCTTGATGTTTATCAGCAATTTCTCTTCTCTCAACCTCTGCAATACTTGTCTAATATGACACAAATGTTCTTCCTTTGTCTTACTGAAAATCAAAATATCATCCAAGTATATAATAACAAACTTACCCAAGAATTTCTTCAATACCTCATTCATCAATCTCATGAAAGTGCTCAGTGCATTTGTCAATCCAAAAGGCATCACTAACCATTCATACAAACCTTCATTTGTCTTAAAAGTGGTCTTCCATTCATCTCCATCTCTGATTCTGATTTGATGGTATCCACTCTTCAAGTCTATCTTTGTAAAATATTTTGCTCCACTCAAATAATCCATAATGTCATCCATCCTAGGTAAAGGAAATCTATACTTAACTATGATCTTGTTGATTGCTCTAGAGTCTGTACACATTCTCCATTCTCCATCCTTCTTCAGTGCTAGCACTGTAGGTACTGCACAAGGGCTCAATCTTTCTCTGATCAAACCTTTCCTCAACAACTCATGTATTTGTCTGTTCAATTCTTCATTCTCTATCAGTGTCATTCTGTGTGTTGCTTTATTAGGCAAACTAGCTCCAGGTATAAGATCCATGTGATGACTGATACTTCTGATAGCTGGCAATCCTTCAGGTACATTGTCTGATATGAAGTCTTCATACTCTGTCAGCATTTCATTTATCTCCTCTGGTTGTGATTCTTCAGTCTCTGTCTTCAAGGTTTCAAGCTTCTTAGGAATCAAAGCATAACACATATTCTCATGTCTCAAACCATCCAAAAAATTTCTTCCATCTACCAAACAGATTCTAGCATTCCCACATTCTTCACTCTTAGGATCATCTTCCAAAGGAATCAAAGTAATTCTCTTTCCATTTGATGTTATAGTACATGTATTCTTTCTTCCATCATGTATAGATTTTCTATCATATTGCCATGGTCTACCCAACAATATATGACATACATCCATAGGCATAATATCACACAATACTTCATCATGATAAGATCCAATATGAAATTTTACCAAACATTGTTCACTCACCAGTACCTTATGATCATCCTGAATCCATGCTATCTGATATGGCTTAGGGTGTTTCAATCTTTCCAACTTCAGCTTAGTCACCATCTCCTTTGAAACTAAGTTATCTGAACTACCACTATCAATTACTTTACAACATTTACCTCCTGATTTGCATCTAGTTCCGAACAAACTCTTCCTCTGCAATGGTTCTTCATTTATCTCTACTTGAAATAGTTCTCTCCTCATGACAAGTGATTCTCCTTTCTCAGGTTTACCAACTAAACTTGGTGATCCAACAGGTTCTTCGACATAAGTTGCTCTCCCACTGTTCTTTGTCTTCTTGCTTGTACTTCCTTGATTATATTCAAATTCTCTATGTCCTTCACATCCACACTTAAAACAAGTTCCTCTAAATGTTCTCCTATTAGGTCCTCTTCCATCTCTTTTGTATCCTTCACTCTAGTATGAATTAGGGTTTCCTCTGTGGTAGAAAGCTATGTCATCTCTCTGATATGCATTGCTATCTATGTCCTCCTTTTTGAATGTACAATCTTGTCTGTTCTGCTCTGCAAATAATCTTTCTCCTTCGAAAAATGTTCTACTTGTCTAAAATTTATCTCCTCTTCCTCTTTGTCTCTGCTCCTCCTTATTGTTCAACTTTTCTTCAACTTTTAGGGTAAACTGATATGCTTCTTCCAAAGATGTCATCCACACTAGACTCAGTTCTTCTTAAATGTTCAATCTCATTCCATTGATGTATCTAGCCACTTTCTCCTTTCTTGCTTCACTATGTCCTATCCTTATAATCATCTTATGAAATTCTTCACTATATTCCTTCACAAATTTCTCTTATTGTCTCAAGTTTTGCTATCTCTTCAAGAATTCCAACTCATAGTCAGCAGGTATAAACTGGTTCTTCAAATTTGTCACCATTCTATCCCACTTTGTAATCTTCTCTTTTCCTCTTCTATTTATATCCAACTAAACTTCTTTCCACCAAATAGCAGCATGTCCTTTCAACTTTGTCTTTGCAAATTTCACCTTTTCTAGATCTTCAATTTCTTCATATTCAAAGAATATATTCTTCTAGGTCATTTATCCAATCAATCAACTCCTCAGGATTCAAATTGCCAGTGTAATTCAGTACATCAACTCTAGGTATTTTCCCAATCTTTGAAATAGTTTGCAACATCTTCGCTTGATCATATTCTTCTTCTTCTCCTAGGGTTTCTTCATTTTGATTAGCGGATTGAAATTCTTCAGCATCATCACTTTCAACATTAGGTTGAGGTGGCAATCCTCTTCGCCTATCTTCTTCAACAGCGTCCAATCGAACTCGCATTGTTTTCATCATTTCCTTCATCTCGTCCATTCTTCCAGCCATAGTACCAACAATAGGTATTCTCCTCGGCAACATCTCTTCCTAGGATCAAGTGTAACTGCCTCAAATTCGGTGATTGGGCTACAAGGTGACAACTGCCTCACAATCGGTGATTGGTTGACAACACAGGTAGTCTACCTTGGATTCAGTGATCTGTCCACAACAAGATCTTACAGAATGCCTTCACAAACTTCACTCCCAAAGGATTCAAACTTCGCTTTGATACCACTTGGTGTAGTCATGGTTAGGAGGGTCCACAGAGGGATCAGTCCAGACTGTGCAACAAGAGTAAACATAATGGAAATAACTCAATTATAGAATGTAAACATAGATTTAGTCATTCATTATATCATAGATTCAAAATGCAACTAGGTTGACAACATGCGGGCTTACAATTAGGGCTCACAGGCTTGATTCTCCAGTTACAATATATGCACAAGATATAGCTTTGAAGCACCTTCACAAAGAATTCAAACTATCTATCCATCTCTATGTGAATGAATTACTTTCCTATGCATCTATTGCATGATTATATTTCATCTCTAGATCATAAGAGTCCTTTGTGTTGGCCAAGGAAAATCACAAACTCCAATGAAGAGTTGTAATGTGTGTACACAGATAGGTTGGACCTAATCGGCTTGTACTCCTCTGCAAATGAATGAAACAATGTGTAGATCCTAGGGAAGGTCGATCAGGTTCCAAAAAACATTGAATGATGTGTCTTTTAGCTTTGTAAGTCATGAAATGCTCCGTAGGTCTTCTCCTTTAGTTGATTGTATGCGACTGTTAAGATGCTCTATTTTGCGAAAACAAGCGATCTTCTGATAGTGATATCTTTTCGGTACCTAATCCAAATGATCTGAATTTTGGATATGATGTGCATGAAGGTGTCTAGATACTAAGTTCAGCTCTGTAAGGTCTGAAATGAAATTGTGGCAGAATACAGACCAAAATACATAAACTGCTACTGACTGAACTAACTATATTGAATTGGAAAATGAAAGAAAACCAACTAAAATGCAAATGTTTTTGGTTGATGCAAGATTGCTCTTGAACCAGGGATGCTCCTGCATCATGAGGGCTACCTCTCAAGGGGAGCAAGTAGTGGTGACTGGTGATAGGGGGAGCATGCAAGGAAAAGCTTACAAATATATGATTATTGATAAAAATGGGGAGAATGAGCAGGTATTGGATACCTTTGTCCTTGATGTCAAAGGAGGATAGAGTGTAAGGGGGAGCATATGTTGCCATCAATGACAAAGGAGGAGATGTTTGGCCATATGTGTTGTCATTGATGTCAACATAGTATCATACATTGATGTCAACATAGCATACACTGATGTCAACACTATCATGAGAGTAAGAGAATGTTCATGGTTGGATGTCATATTCCTAAGAAAGAGAAAGCTCATCATTGGAGATCCTAAAAGTTACATTCCTAATCAAAGCAGAGTTGAGTTCGAAGCTTGATCAATATGAATTAGAAGAATCAGTTGTGTTGCTGATGTTGAGGATGTGCTCCTGTTGATTTGAAGCATGCTGTATGATTATTCTTATTGATCTTGAGTTGTATATGGTGATGCAAAGAAGACTTGGCCTCCGAAAGTAGTTTGAGGATAGTGTTGGTTCTATGAAGATATTTCTAGCATGTTAATAGAATTCTCCACATTCCTCTAGTTTTGAAGATATGGTCTTACGGTTCAAGAGTTCAGTTGAGTATGATGTAAATGTGCTAAATCCTAAGTTTCAGAGTGTTTGCTCCCTCTCAGTGAAAGATATAAGTGACTGAGTTATGGTTCAGAATCTGACAGTATAAGGTGATGATGAAAGGTGAATGGAATTCTCCACATTCCTCCATGTTTGTAGATATGGCTATGATGTTCTAGATTTGTGTTCAGAGGGTGGTAAATGTGGTGTTTCTGAAGTTCCAAACCATCCTTCCCTCCGCGGTGAAAGTTATGATTGATAAAGTGTCAGTATGTGCTCTGGCAGAATGGAGCAGTGTGGAAGATCTATTGGAACACTCTGCATTCCTCCAGAATTGAATGGTTGACCTTGCGGTTTTGTGGACATGTTCTTGGATGTGCATTGCATGCCTGTTTCCTATTTCAAACTTCATGGTGATCTGTAGCTCAGTTTTTCAATTGACAACATGGTACAACGTGTTCTGGATAATAGAGTGTTTTCAGAGTAAATGTTTGAAGTTGTGTGGCATAATTCTTTGATGTGCAGTAGAAAAGGAGTGTATGGGGGTGTTTTATGAGTCATGTGAACTTATTTGGAAAAGTTTCACGAAGATCTTTCCTGTTTCCAGTACCGCACAAGGTTTCCAAGTTGATGTGGCCATTATTCTTCAAGTTTTCATGAGTTTTTTTTAAAGTTGTCCTATTTTCAAATGAGTGGAGTGTGCAGAGGTAACTCCTTGATGATTGAAGCTGTGAAGGATGTTTTGGACCTGGTTAAGCAAGTGATGGGGTTTGCAAGGCTTGAGTCTTCTACTCGTGTAAGGTGTGATTTTACTTAGGACCTATCTTCTACACGTTTCATATTGTGTTTTGTTTGGCTGACCTATAAATGTATTTTTCATGTTGTATATGGCCAACAAACTATGTAATCAATGTAATATCATGTATAAATAGTGAACTAAATTGAGTGAGGAAGGTGTGATTGTAATTGACAAAAAAGGCTTGCAAGCAAGCAGATTGAATACATTATTTGGTGAGCGATTGTAGAAGAAAGAGCAGAAGTTGTTGATGTTGTTCAGATTATTCTTGAAGACTTACTTACGATAGTGATCAAGTATAGAGTGTGCCTAACTAATCAGATCTTTAGAAGAAAGTGTGAAGAGACAAAAGTGCAATCATCAAGTGTGAGCTTCAAAGGCAATTTTCAAACAATTGAAAGATTGTCATACTGTAATCATTTCTGAGTTTGTTCTCAAATTAGGGAGTAGTTGCTTCCTTGGGTTGTAGCCCTAAAATAAAGTCATCAGGGAGTAGAAGCTTCCTTGGGAGTGACCCTAAATCAAAGTTAATTAGGGAGTAGCAGCTTCCTTGGGTTAAAGTCCCTAAAACAAAGTTATTATTTGTGCTTCATATATTGTGAGTTAATCCTCACTGTGGTTTTTCCCTTCTAGGCTTTTCCACGTATATCTGGTGTTATGTGTTGTTGTGCATTGTGTTAATCTTTCATGTTCATGCTAATGTTGTGATGCTTAAGTTCTGATCTGCTCCAGATAAGTTGAAGTTGTTAAATTTGAAGATTGATTAGATACTAATAAACCCCCCCCTCTCAGTATCCTGGTGTGTCTAACAAAGGAATCTATGGGTCTAGGAGAGAAGTTTATCTTTATGTTTTCTCAAGAACTATACTTCTACATGTCAGTTTGAGAAACACAAAAGCCAAAAGGGATGCCTAGGCATCTAGAGATTTCTCCATGCTTAATGAGATGCCATTTAGAAGAGATCCAAAGAGGGGGGCTGAGGATTTCACAAGTATACAATCTTATGCATTAAAAGTTGGGAACTAGAGACATAGAAATAGCTATTAAGAACATCAAGAGTGTGTACAACTTCCTGGGTGGTGTTCTGAATAAATGACATGCTACCATCTACAAAGTAGAAGTTGAGGATAAAGGATCCCTTAGGGACGGATATGCTAGAAATGAGGTTTTGGAATAGAGCATGTTGGAACAAGTAGCGAGGGGAACTAATGTCAAGGACACATAGGAAGGGATCTAGATGACATCTTTCTAGATAGATATTTATAAGGGGAAGGATAAGAAGAGTGATTCATTAACAATTAGGTGGATAAAAGCATGAGTACATAGAATTTTATTGTGAGGAATTAGTATACATTGTAAATAAAATCCTATTTGATCCTATCATAAGTTTTATCAAAATGTTGTTTGACAAGAAGAGCATCCTAAGAAGTTTTTTGTACACATTCAGTAGAGTCCTAATAAAAGACAAGCCTATCTAGGTTGAACTTGCTCCAAAAAATTGTCTTCTTTAGAAAATAATATCTTGGATGATGGGTTTGATCTAAATAGCTATAGCTTTGGCCAATATTTTATAAGAAGTGTTTAGAAGGGCAATAGGTAGCTGTCCACCTACTATATCCTCATTCTTACCTTTAGCAAGAAGCTTGATCATTCCTTGGTTAATGAAAGATCCCAAGGAGTTGTTCTTAAAAAAATCAAGATAAACATAGTGGAATTCTTCTCTAATATGAAGCCATGTGGCCTTAAAGATCTCACTAGGGAAACCATAATAGGGCTTTTTTTACTAGCCATGAAGTGGAGAGCCTCATAAAACTCTTTTATTAAAAAAATTAGTCTAAATGATGTTGGTAGTTGTTTGAAACTTTAGTGGGGATGTAACTCCCAACTATAGCTTCAATTTCTTAAATGGAATCTAAACTAGGGGATATAAAAATAGATTATGATAGTATTGGAAGGAGATGTTCTTGATGTCCTTACTGCTAGTATTATGCCAATTGTCTATATCTAATATATATAGGACACCTTTTCTTGTTTATGCTTATGGTGAAGGAACAAGAAGAAGAATTTAGTTTCTTTCGCACCATTTTTAATCCAGTTTAACCTAGTTCTTATTTGAGCACCCTTGCCTTTTTAGACTTCAAATTGCTAAATTTTTATTTATAGTAACTATTATAGATTGCTAGAAATGGATATTTGCAAGGTGGAAGAAGCAAGAAGAGTTTTTCTATTTTAAAGTTATTTGTGAAGAGTTTGATTAGTTTCCTTTCTTGTTTTGGCCATCACGTGGCCCCAAGTTTGCATGAAAGTAATGTATCTAGTGAGAGCTTATTCCTACAATTGGATCTATCTTTTATAAATAGTAGGCTTGGGGGCATCATTTTAGATGGCTTGAAAGGAGGCCTAGCAATAAAGTTGAAGGAGATGAGAGATATTGAGCTTGTAGGGGAGAAAGCATGTTGGGACAAGTTGATGAGTCACCTAGGAAGAGAAGATAGTGAGCATATGGTCAAAAGGTGTATTTCAAAGTTATCACTATATAATAAATTGTGAGGAATTTGAATAGTATGGAAGACTTCAAATTTAATTCTTAATGTAGATCCCTACTAAAAATAAATGTAAAGAAAAATCACATATTTTTAAAAGAGTCTCTAGCTTCTACTTCCACTATATGTGTTAAATTGTGGTGTTCGGATATCATTTTTATTAGAGGTATTTGATTTCTTTAAATCTATGACAATAATATTGGATTAAATAGTATAAGATTTTTAAAAGTGAAAAGTATTTATTATTACCTTAAGTTATTAAAAATCTTAAAGAATTTATAAATTAAAAATTAGTTTATAATTAAAAGAAAAACTATTTATAGTGAGCATTTATTTTTTATATATAAAGACAATAAAATTTTAAAATATATATTAAAGTAAAAATAAAACATGAAAATTATCCAAATAAATAGTAGCTTTTTAAAAAATAAAATTAAAATTTACAACAATGTAAATAAAATAAAATTAGGGTTTTACCTTTCAAGATTTTCAGCACTATATGTATATATGTTTTGATTAATGCAAAAATTACAAACTTTGGGTTAGTTGTTTACATATATTTTTAAAATAATAAAGTCTTAATCTATATTAAAAATAAAAGGATTAGTTTTTATTTTCTACTTTGGCTTTGTAATTAGTAATTTTATTTTTGTTTTTTTGGGAGATTTTAAAATATTTATGTTTTATATATGTTTTAATTATTAATGTTGCATTTGTTGGCTATTATTTTTTTTAATATTTTTAAAGTTGTCATTTAGAAAAATTAAAATTGAATGCAATTTTGGTATATAATTGAAATTCTTTATAAATAGTATGAAATAGAAATGTCATGTATTAATAAGTGAAAAAAAAATAGATTTATTTATTTAGTTTTTACTAAATCTTTCATCACCAAAACTCCAATACTATATAACACTTAACAAAGTTATCAAAGAAACAATATGGCATATATTTCCTTACTAATCCTCTATAAAATATATTAAAAAATATTACATGTCATTTAGAAAAATTAAAATTAAATACAAATTTGATATATAATCGAAATTCTTTATAATATTAATTAGAAATAATATATTAATTGATTGTGGAGAAAACGAAACCTAATAAAATAATTTATTTCTTTTTTAAATATATTTAATTTTAAAAAAATAAATATATTAAATTTATTATGCCAATTTAATTTAATTTAATTTTCTACATAATAAAATTTAATTTATTTCTTTTCCACTGACTCATGTTTTATAAAAATAGAGTGTCTTAAAGTAATATTTTATAACATTATATTTTATTAGGTTTATTTTATTACATACAAAATAACATTATTTTAGGGGTTAAATTTTAGGGTTTAAAATTATTGTGCACTAAAATAATATTTTATAAATTAGGGTTTTATTTTTAAGATTTTCAGCACTATATGTATATATGTTTGTTGTTTACATATATTTTTAAAATAATAAAGTCTTAATCTATATTTTTTTAAATAAAGGAGGGGTTAAAATTTATTCAACCAAGAAGAAATACAAAGCAAGGGCATCAAACGGCCCTATCAAGATGCAGTAAATGATCTAACTATTGAGACAAACCCAAAGGTAATTGGCCCTTATCCACAATATTCCAGCTTTGCATTTGATCAGAAGCCCATTTGGCTAGACAATCTGCAACATCGTTCCACTCCCTAGGGATATGAGTGAAAGTAATAGAATCCAAAGTATCACACAAATTAAGAATCCGATTAACCACCAAGACTAACTTCCAACTAACATCCTCAAAATGCTACCGAGTCAACAAATGCATGACCACCTACGATCTGATTCACAAATGAGTCTGCTCCATCCAAGAGCACAAGCACGCTCCATAGCATATAAAGTAGCCAAAGCCTCCATCAAATTGTTAGTATGATGACCTTTATCAGAAGCCCATTTGGCCAGACAATCCGCAACATCGTTCCATTCCCTAGGGATATGAGTGAAAGTAACAGAATCCAAAGTATCACACAAATTAAGAATCTGATTAACCACCAAGACTAACTTCCAACTAACATCCTCAAAATGCTACCGAGTCAACAAATGCACCACCACCTACGATCTGATTCACAAATGAGCCTGCTCCATCCAAGAGCACAAGCACGCTCCATAGCATATCAAATAGCCAAAGCCTCCATCAAATTGTTAGTATGATGACCTTTATAAACAGAAAAAAAAACTGAACAATCCCCGAGCTATCTCTACCAATTCCACCAATGCCAGCAGGACCAGGGTTTCCCCGTGAATACCCATCCATGTTGATTTTTAGTCTGCCTTGAGGAGGAGGAGGACTCCATCTCCCCTCTCTATTTATCTTCTGAAGAGGATGTTTGCATCTCTTCCTCATGAGCTGGCCTTGTGGAGGAGGAAGATGGAGACGGTTGAAGCAAATAACATCACCAAGATCCACAGCCTCAGTCAAGTCACAATTGGCCGAAATAGTTTCCCCCAAAGACTGGAGAATTTATTACCACAAGTGGTGGGCCCCCAATAGGACATCTTGAAAGATCCGATGATTCCTCTCCAACCAAAGATGCCAAAGAATAAAAGAAGGGCCAAGAGTCCAAGCAACCTGAAGAAAAGAGGTTTTGACCGAGGCCTTGCCCCATCGAATAAAAAACTTAGCCAAAGAAGAGACATGCCAACAAGCTTGATTCCAAATCTCCCACCAAAAGTGCCAAATATGTCTAGCGAAGGAACATTGGAAAAAAAGATGAGAAACACTTTCTTCACTATCACAACACAAGACACACATCCAAGGGCCTTGAAAACCACGCTTGCATAAATTATCCCAAGTAAGACACCTATTATGGACCACCAACCACAAGAAAAAAATGCACTTAGGCCATGAGAACTTGTGCCAAACATTCTTCCACCAAGAAACATGTCTGTCCCCAAAAGTCTATCGCACCAACTCACCGTAACCAGCAGAAACAGAAAACTTTCCAAACAAATCACTTCTCGCCCATGCCAAAATATCATTCCCAGCGAAGGTAGTGCAATCACGAGACTCCAGAAGCTGAGCCAGCTCTGCCCTATCTTCCTCAGATCCTCTTGGGGGCCATTCAGAAGGATGTTTCTAAGGAAAATGAACAACCAGCGCACAATTATGGGCAATCTTATAATGGTCAACTGTGTCCCATCCAGCAACAATAAAAGTATCACAAAGGGACTGAAGATGAGGATGAAAAGAAAGGATAGAAGGATGACCATCCCAGGAATCCAGCCAAAAAAGAGCTTGAGATCTCGAATGACAGATCCAAAAGAGACCATTCTTAACCAACTGAGCCCCCAGCTTCAAAGTGTTCCAGATCATGGAACCACTTCCAACCAAAGGAAAGCGGGGAACATCAAACACATTAACATCTTTAAGATAATTATGGGTGAGAATACGGGCCCAAAGCTGGTTCTGGGTAGAACACCAACGCCAATATAACTTAGCAGCAAGAACTTGCCCATTCAAAATAGCAGATCGAAGGCCAAGGCCACCCTCCTCCTTAGGTCTGCACATAGTTTCCCACTTAAATAGGCTCCATTTAGCAGACGATAAATTACCATTCCAAAGAAATTGTCGAAAGAGGGCATCAAATTCCCAAAGAAAATTGGTTGCAGCAAGGCTCAAATCTTGTCTTCATGTTGTGATCTCTAAAGAACAAGGGGTTTTGTGGCTGGCAAACAAATTCTGGATGGGGTGGTGGTGGCATCCGAGGTTATTCACTCTATGGCAACTTCTAAGGAGAGATCTATGTTCATCAAATTAGACATGGCCAAGGCTTATGACAGAGTCAAATGGAATTTTCTTCAGAAAATCCTCTTAGCTTTTGGTTTTAGTCCAGAATGAGTGCATTGGACCATGAGTTGTGTTACTTCTTCTTTCTCAGTTATTGTGAATGGAGAACCTTCGGAGCCTTTTGGTGCTTCCAGGGGCCTTCACCAAGAGGACCCTCTCTCCCCTTACCTATTTATTATTATGGCTAAGGGTTTGGGCCGTTTTCTCAAAGTTTGAGCTTCTCAAGGTATGATTCATGGGTGGCAATGGGGCAATGGTTTGCCACAGCTCTCACACCTCTAATTTGTGGACGACACTTCTCTTATGGGCTTGGCTCATCTTCAGGATGCTGAGTCTTTTAGACATGCCTTGGATATTTACCTCGATACTCCAGGTCAAAAAATTAATGAGCATAAATCCTCCATTTTCTTCTTTAACACCCCTCAGGCCATTCAAAGGCGGATTACTGAGATTCGGGTTAACCATTGGACTTGTCGTTGGTTATCTATTGCTGCTCGTTTGACTCTTCTGAAGTCTGTTATTCAAGCTCTTCCTATCTAAAATCTTAATCTATATTAAAAATAAAAGGATTAGTTAATAAAACCCTAGCTAAATAGGAAAAAAAATTCAAACCCTCAGGATTAACACCATTATTCCAACAAATCATGAAATTCATACATGCATTTTAAATGTTTTTAAAGTTGTTTTTCTTAACAGGCTCAAGCCATTTCACCCGGTGATGCCACTAGGTTACCCCCAAAAGGAGTAATAATTTTAAAATAAAATATCTTTAAAATAAATAAAATAATTTAAGATTTTTTTTTAAAATTGAATAAAAGCAAACAATTAAAATTACAGACAATAGTTTACAAATGCTGCACAGCAGAGCACTGAAGAACAGCTAAAATGACTGTTGAACAACATAAATAGTCATAACCAGCATATCATTCAAACCAAATAATTTAAGATTGATATCTCTCCACATAAGATATACCAGTAGCTACTGTTTTTGGAGGCATCAAGAGATTGATGTCATAACTTTTGAAAACAAGAATATCTCAAAAATAGAGCATTCGATAACGACCCATACATCCTTTTATTTCTTGATAAACATATCTTGCTGTACGCAATAATGCTTGGCCATGTCTTAACTTTTTATAATTATAGGGGCAGCGATGTCAACATAAACACAGCAGAGCTCCATAAGGATGCATTATTTAACTTTTTAGGACTTCAATTCATACTTTTTATGAAGTGACATGAATTATTTATGGTTCATGATCAAAATCTTAGTTTCAAAATTCGTATTTTTGAGATATGGTAGGTGGAGATTTCCACGGCGTATGGTTCTCTGTTATAAAGGTCCATGTGGATTTCTTTATATATGAGAAAAAGACACCCAAAAAGTGAATTGCATTATGAGTAGACTGATAGGTCACAGAGGTGTCTTAGAATATTTTAATATGATGAGCTTCTAGATTATTGTTTTGAAAGATACCCATATTTGTATTTTGTTAGTGGTATGTGATATCATTTTATGCTTAGCATTGCCATTGATTTGAGAACAGACAAGGAGGACTGACTCTAGGAATCATTGCCATTGATTTGAGAATAGAAGGTGCACTTTGAAATTTGGTACCAGGTTTTGATGCTTAGCATTACATTGCAAGATATGGTTTTACAAAAACTATATTAAGAAAACAAAAATAGAAAACATTCTAGGGTAGGGGCTACAAATATACCACATCTGATAAAAGAAGAAACTTTAGGAGGAAAATCAGTTATAACTTGCAATTATTAGAATAGTTATAATAAACAAGTTTATGGACAGGGTGATTCTTGAATATTATTCAGTTCAATAGTCAAGGTGGATTTTGGTGAATAAAAATAGAACAAATATTTACCACTTTTGATGTGAATCAGGTGTAAAATTACTATTGAAGATTTGACCATTGAACTGATGATGTTTAAAAAGTATATAAACAGTACTTACGGTAGCTGAATTAATAGGGTTATGAGTTGGCTCTTTTACAACCAAATACAAAAACATTTATGTTTGAGACTCTTACCACTTGCATCCAACTACATTCAACTACAAGTGAAAAAGACATATAGACCAAAATCAATCCCAACTTAAAAAGACATGTAGAAAGTAAAAGTGACCCAACTAGAGGTGAAAAAGACATCTACACCAAAATCTATCCCAAATTAAAAAGACATGTAGAAAGTAAAAGCGTTGTGATAATGACCTGTAAAAACTCTTTATTAGATCAAACAAAATAGTTGGTTTTATATCTATATCTGAAACAGTGTCGGTACCTTGCATAGACAAAAGTCTATGGATTGTTTTCCATTTCATTGAAGCACAACGTGTTCAAACTAAAAACCACAAACACCTTATCAGACTCATGAATCTGATTATTAATGTAGTCATCCTCCAAATAGTAGAATATTGAGCTATCTTGTTACCATGGGGCCATGTATGTCTGTTTTACTTGAGAAACTTCTAATCCAATGGAAAACTCTCGTAGTTTGTTTAATGTTCATAATCAGGATTACATATGATATGCTCTCTATATATTCATCACTCAAAGAACTCAAGACTGCAACCAGTTTGGCCTGATACCTGTCAAACAAGTTTCTTGTCATCTTCTTCCTCATAATGTTAGCTTACAGAGGCTCTGAGGATCTCTATACAGTCCTTTCTGCGCATTACCCTGAGATAAGCTTGAGACCGATAGAGAAGAAACAATTTGAACAACAATCTATCAGTAGGAAGAGGAGTTGGGATGATGCAATTAGTCCCTCTTTGGAAATGGATCGGCAGGATCTGGTGTCACAAAAGAAGACGTGCTCTCAAAATGAATTGCACGTCTTCAATGAAAGGAGTTGGAGGAACAAAATGAGATATATGTTCAATGCTCTATCATCTCTTTTACCTGGTTTCCATAGAAAGGTAGTGCTTAGTCTCATTGTTTCTTGGTTATAATTATAATGCAATTATAATTATTTTGGATGGAGTTAGGATTGTTTTAAGCTGTGCTTTTTACACATTCTGCAGTCTGCAGATGGTATTTTGTATGCTATTGATTAATTGCGAAAACTTTTTGTTTTTGGAGACACTGAATTAACAGATCTCTTCTTTCGTATCAGGTAGACAAAATAAGCATTATTAATGAGACTATAAATTATATCAAGACCCTCCAAGGTACCTTGAAAGATTTGCAAGCCCGAAAATCAGAAATGCAAGCACTTTCTAAGAAAAGTTTATTGCCAAAGTCAGAGGATTCTCCTCAAGCCTGTAATGTTCAGGTCCCTCTATCAGTCCCAGGGGCATCAACTCCCAGTGTAAAGATTATTGGATCTAGTGTTGTGGGCACTCATGCCTATACCACCATATGGGGCTCCCAACAAAGTGGTTTTCTACCTAAGCTATTTTCTATCTTGGATGTAAATCAGTTGGTAATGATAGATTTCACCATAAATGCTGTTGGATGCAACACTTTGTATACCCTTCATGTTATGGTGAGTACAGTAATCTTGAAAAACATAAGAACTTAGCCTTGTAACCTATGACACCAAATATGGATGCCATTCATTCAGCAGAGTAATAGTACTGTACTTAGGTTTAGTCATTTCAAGTTACCATGACATTTAAAACCAAGCAAATTGGATCATTACATTATAGACATAGAACAAAGATAGCTTTAAAATATCATATTTTTGAGAGGTTGGTATTATTTAGCATTTTTCTCTGATTTCTAAGTTTTGCCTGTTTTGGTTTTGCAGTCAAAGAACAATAGCGAGCAACCCATAATAAAGGCTTTCAGATGTGTTATAAATTCCATTACAACTAGTCATCAAAAGTGAGCATTCCTTAAGATTTGCAATGCAAAATCTGTGGAACATGCCATTGTTTCTTATGGTGAATCTGTGGAACATGCCATTGTTTCTTGTGGTGATTTCTTTACTAAAGGCAAAACAATATCATGTTAGATTGGATGCAAGAATAGTACTATACTGAAAAATAGATTTCACTGATGTACACCTAAGAAGTATCCGAACTGACCACAGACCACATCTTGACACAACTTCAATGCACCCTACTTTGAATTAAAAGCAATAAAAGCAAACCACTAAAATTAGGTAATTAGGGTTTAAGCTACCTGACTAGTTTTATTTTGGGCAGTTTGACTTGTGTTGTTTGCCTTAGCTGTCCTGTTTCTGACGTGTTGTAACTTTTAATTTGCAGCTTTAGTGCTGCTGACTTTTGTAGTTGTTTCCTGTTTATTCTGTTGAGCTTTAATGTTCTATCCATTC
Source organism: Cunninghamia lanceolata (assembly GCA_027924645.1). Taxonomy (NCBI): domain Eukaryota; kingdom Viridiplantae; phylum Streptophyta; class Pinopsida; order Cupressales; family Cupressaceae; genus Cunninghamia; species Cunninghamia lanceolata. The sequence goes on from BSBN01001313.1 coordinate 480,353, forward strand.
ATGTTTTTTTAAGAAGGTTTGGACCCTTTCAAAAACTTACTTTTACTTTTTATCATTTTTTCTTTTATAATTAAATTTATCATTTTTTCTTTTATAATTAAATTTATTCAAAAACTTACTTTTACTTTTTATCTTTTTTCTTTTATAATTAAATTTATAACTGAACAGTGACTAGCTATATTCAGATGTGACTTCTACATATTTTCTTACTTTTCTACGTAACATATAACAAAAAAAATAAAAATTAAAAACAAATGTACCATTCACCATTCACCATTCAGTTGAGAAGTATTGTAACAGACAGCTAAGTTCTATGGAAATTTGAAAACAAGTACTGGCTGGTGACCAAAACCAGATAGTGTGATTCAAAAAATATTAAAATGATAATCAAGTGCTAAGAACAAGAAATTAACACGTAACATGGCTGAAACATTTTTTAATAGCAACATAGATGGAATATGATTGTACATTACACATGTATATTACCTCTAAAATTACGTTCTAACCATACAATGTGCACATATATTTGACATATCACGATTTAAGTTTATAATGTATTCTCTTATTCTCTATTTAGGCATATTGTTCTAAATTTTGGTACACCTAAAATATCTGCCATTTGTAGGTAAGTTATTCACCGTCATACATTTGTCCTTCTTAGATAGGATCCTTTTCCTAGTGCATATATTGATTCTTTTTGAGAGAATTTTACAATTTAGGTTGTGAAATTAATTATAAATAATAATTTGAGAAAATTGACAAAGAAATTATAATAATATATTATATTAAATTTTATGTTTTGATATTTTAAATTTTGAAGTCTTGTATAATTTTAGTGTGACTAATTGGAGGTGGATGGCAATAAAACAATAATAATACTTTCTATCAATGGTTGAGGACATTGATTGTTCATGTCATACTCCATTTTTTAAAGGGAAAGTTATTACAAAGCTTTGAATTAGATAACGTACATGTGAAAAACTCATAATGTGTATTAAAGCATTAAAAAGTAGAATTGCTTAAAGTGGTGCAAATTTCTTGTCAAAAACATTGTACGGGACGATGTGCATGCACTCCAAGCTCTTTGGAATGAATCTAAACTTTATATGTTTGGAATTTTAAGCCACTTTAGTTAATGCCTTAAAAATCAAATGGTACTAATATGATGCTTACATAATATCGATGGTACATAAGCTTGAATTGAGAAAGATCTAGAGAGATAAAAATATGGAGATCGGAAGAATGAAAAACTAAGTAGGTAGGTTCCTTCATTACCTAGTAAAGAGGGTCGTAAACAGGGCTAAATTTGTTACTCAACTCTATTTATAAAGTGTTAAACATTACCTTTTAGTCATTGAAAATCTTAAAGAATTTAAAAATAACAAAAAAACGTGATTTACACTATGTTTAGGAATTTGTATAATAGTAATTTTAGTGAAAATGATTGATGTTAAATATATTTAACAATACTGATTGCGTGCAAATCTTGACAGAACAAGATGCCAGGCACACCAACTAAAATACTCTTTAGTGACAAGAACTCTTCAGTCTAAAACTAATGTGATTCGATGACACTAATACAATAATCAAAATCAATCAAAAGACAGGTACTTTGATTTCACAGTAACTTATTCGACAGGAGACTTTATTCATTGTTCGGCTATGAGAACAGAGACTATACATTGACAGATAATCAGACTTATCAGAATTATAGAACATGGTTTATCATGTGCGTCAATTTCTTTGTTTCCATCTTCTACGATGACATCTCCCTATCATACAACTATCTCTAAGTCTTCCCTGCGTGCTTCCCCTTCATCGCTTAGGTTCGTTCTCCTTCTGCTTTGGGCCCCTTCACACTATTTCTTCTCAACTTTCATTTGTTCCCACTAGATTCGATAGTGACCACATCTCTATTCACCAATTTGGTTTCCTCTCTTCTAACTGTCCCCTTTCCTTCACCGTTCGAGGCTTCTTCATGCTAACTGTTGCGATTCATTCCTTTCTTCCTAATTGTCCTCTCCCTTCCCTACATTCTCCCTTCTTCCCATTGCTTGGGGTTGTTCCTTCCTTACCGTTCTTCTATCAGTTCGGTGACCTAGAACAGATGGAGGCAACAACACCTACCTCCTAACTTCCCCCAACATCTTCAACCAAAAACAAAAATTGCCTCTAAGCTTGGCCTATACAGTTAAGAGGGAGACAAATAGTTAATTAAAACAAACCTAAACATTACCAACAGAACTTAAAACATTAACTAAACAAAACAAGTTTGATGGGGATGCCCCTGCATCAGGGTCCCCGGGTGAGATGTTTGTGACCGTGGCTCACAAATGGAGTTGGGTAGTAGAACTACCCTTTCAAGATGTATCAACTTGCAACATACTCCAATTCTTGGACTCAGTAATCTGCAACCATCTACTTCTTTTTCTTTTTCTAGCACGTAGCCGGCATAGATCCTACATATCATGACAAAATGAAGCCAGCCTCTTCAATACCACTTGTGGATCCATGTCCACCATGCATCAAACTCCTCCACCTTCGCCTCCTACTTGTTGGCTTCCTGTTATGATAACCCAGCATGAGGATTAACTCCTCTTGATTCATCCTCCTCCGCCTAGAAATTCTATCATTACACCCTATCGCATCCTCTACAACCTCCTTTCCCATCTTACTCAAACAATTTTTAGCTTCAACATAAACATGAACAAAATTGGAGAAACTAACATAGGTGTGTGAAATATGATTTGCTTCCAATTCTGGTAGTGCACATTCATGGAAATCAGTTGTATCTACATCAAAGGAGTTTGAAAACACAACATGTACTTCATTATCTTTTGGTGCGATATTTGTTTCACCTTTTGTCAACTCAATCCATTCCTTTTCCATGGCTACAATTTGTAGTAATAGGTCATCTTCATCATCTTGTTTGGTTGCCCCTTCACACTGTCCATGAGCCATATCATCCATATGTTCATCTTGATAGTGTTGTTCCAAACTTTGTAGTAGTGTTATGTCCTTCGTGGGACCATCTCGTACTGTTGTCCCAACATCACATGCACTTATTTCAACACCTTCTTTCTGTTGTCCTACATGCAAATCAGCACTATCTTCATCCTTGTACAACTCATAAAATTGAAGTAACTCCTCCTTGGTTGTTGCTGCAACTTTTTCTTCATTCCTACCATTTACAAACTCCTCACACTCACTAACATCACCTTACTATTGCTGCTACTACCGCTGTCCTCTTTTGTTTCTTACAAAGGTAACAAGGTATGTTTGACACCATCCTTCTCAAAAGTATAAGTATTGGTTCTACCATCATGTATAGCATTCCAGTCAAAATGCCAAGGCCTACCAAGTAACACGTGACACACATCCATAGGCATGATATCACATACAACACTATCCTTATAATTACCAATTTGGAATTCAACCAAAGCCTATTCATTGACCAACAACTGATGCCCTTTCTATAGCCAAGAAACTTTATAAGTTGTAGGATGTTTAATTCTCTTAAGACCCAATTTACCTACCATTTCAGTAGCCACTAAATTATCTGTACTCCCACTATCTATAATCAATTTGCAGCACTTACCTTTAGCCTTACATTTTATCTTGAACAAAGATCTCCTTTGTATTGGTTCTTGGTTCTCCTTAGGTGGCTTTAATAGTACTCTTTTGAACAGTAAGGACTCTTTGAATTCAAGTTCTTCTTGGTGATGAGCAGGTGACCCAACACTCTCTTGATTCTCTTGGACAATCTGACTACTTCTCTCAGCCCTTGTATGGCCTCCTTGTGAGAACTCGGGACACTCCCAACTCTTATGACCAGAATACTGCTTACATTTGAAACTAAACCAGCAAAGCCTCTTCCTCTTCCTTGAAAACCTCTTCTTCCATATGATCTATCTCCTTTATTTTGAAATCCTCCTCTTTCTTGATTGGTTGTCCCACTTGAACTTCCAACCACTTCTTCATGGGGTTGTTGTTGCCCTCTTCCATCCTGTTGTCCTCTTTCTCTAGCTCCTCTTCCTTGCTAATTTTGTCTTCTCATAAGCTTCTCTTCTACCTTGATGGCAGACTGATAGGCTTCTTTAAGAGTTCTAGGGGATACTAGACTCAACTCATCTTGCAAGCTATATTTCAAACCATTCAAATGTCTCGCTACCTTCTCCAAATCTTCTTCACTATGACTTGACCGAATCACCAACTTGTAAAACTCCTCCATATATTCTTTTACTGACATATCCTTTTGTTTAAGATTCTGTAATCTTTTGAAAAGATTAGTTTGGTAGTCTCCCAGAAGGAACTTAGCCTTCAACTTAGAAAGCATTCTACCCCAAGAAGTAATCTTCTCCTTATTCTTCTTTCGTCTCTCAGATTGGACATAGTCCCACCACATAGCAGTGTGGCCTTTGAGCCTTGAACAGGCGAATTTAACCTTCCTTTCTTCTGCAACTCCTTCATAATCAAAATATTTGTCTAGATCATTAATCCAGTCAATTAATTCAATTTCCCCATTTAAACTCTCAGAATACGTAGGAACCTTTATTTTAGGTTTGGCTCCCACACTCATAACTATCCTCAACAATTTCTCTTTAAATCCTTCAAGTTCTTCCTGAACTTCTTCATCATCCCGTAATTGCTCTTCCTCAGCAACTTCACTAATATCATCTACTGTTGCTCCTCTCCATTGTGCCCTTTCTATGGCTTCCATTCTCACTGCCAAGTTCTGCAACATGTCAAAAATTCCTTCATCATGGCCTCTTCGACCTCTACCTCAAGGACCTCTCCCTCTTATCACTCTCAATGATATTTTGTCCACTCCATAAAAGCCCATTCTTTAGGCTCTGATACCAAATTGATGGCGTACAAATCTTGACAGAACAAGATGCCAGGCACACCAACTAAAATACTCTTTAGTGACAGGAACTCTTCAATCTAAAACTAATGTGATTCGATGAAACTAATACAACAATCAAAAGTAATCAAAAGATAGGAACTTTGATTTCACAGTTACTTATTCGACAAGAGACTTTATTCATCGTTTGGCTATGAGAACAAAGACTATACATTGATAGATAATTAGACTTATCAGAATTACAGAACATGGTTTATCATGGGCGTTGATTTCTTTGTTTCCATCTTCTTCTATGATGACATCTCCCTGTCATGTAGCTATCTCTAAGTCTTCTTTCTGTGCTTCACCTTCATTGCTCGGGTTCATTCTTGTGAGGCCTATTATTTCACTCCCTTATTTTGCTCATTTCATATTTACTATTGGAGACATTTTAGACATTTGGGGACTGTTGATCCCGACATGCAGATTTTCTAGACTATATTCCTTTATTTTGGTTAGCTATGCTTAGTATGTTGTGATGAGACTAGATCCTAATTTTTATTTATTGATGATGATTAGACATGTGATATGCATTCTGATATTATTAGAGATACTAGTTGTGAGATCATATTATGGATTTACTATGCAATTTTTATCTTGAGATGGTATATAAAAATGCAAATTATGAATCTAATTATGATGTGATTTTTATGATGTTTTAAATGATTATGTGATGGCATGAGTGTATGATTTTCCTTGCTTCGGCTATGATATACATGTTGGATTAATCTATTGTTTAAGTGCGCAAGTGATTTTTTTTCCAAGCCACGAAAAATCAAAGATCATCCCACACATTCTGTGAATTCCGTGTTGAATCGATCTAGTTCCAAGAGGAATTAAGATCAACTGTGTATTGCATGATGAATTTTTGTAATGTTTGCATATGATATCTTTTGGACTGGGTCTACCCATTTTCAGTTGATTGTATTATGGTGTTGTAAATGTGAAATGTTTATTTAACTCAATTTTTGTATCTTAATTTTTGTGACCCCTTTTCATGTGATTTTTTACATCCTAAGGTGCCAAATTTGGGTTAAAAGTGACCCTGGGTTGTACCCCTAGGGTCTAGGGCCCATTTGAGCATGCCTAACCCTAGGGTAACTCCCATATGGTCACTTAAACTTCACCTTGATGTGAAGTGACGAAAATGGAAGTTTGAGAGGAGTGGAAGGATGGGTCAAACCTTCAACCTTATCCACACCTCATTCCAAGGCATTGGGTACCATGCATTGAAGGCTTGGGGAGTCTTCAAGACCCCTAATTGTGGTGAACCCAACTCCAAGGCTCTCACACATGTGTGAGAGTACCTTGGAGTTTTGTGGGCTTCCATGGAAGGATAGGTTATTGACACATGTCGTACCCTCATCCTCTTGAGCTCCAGCTTGCTCTCACACATGTGTGAGACAGTACAAGTGGATGTGAGGAGGAAGGAGAAGGTGACATGTGTCACCTTCTCATTTCTCAAGTCTCATGAAGAGAGCCTATATTACTCCCTCTTGAAGAGAGGGAGAGGGTTCTTGATTTTTTTTTTTTTCATTTGATTGAGGCTTTGGGGAGAGTTGGAGAGTTTTTTTGGAGGCACATTTGGAAGAAGGACTTGGAGGTGGAGTTGGAAGGCTCTACTTCAACTATCTTCCATTGTTGGGCATTTGAAGGTAGGATTCACAGCTTGAAGCCTTTCCTTATGCATTTATTTTTATTTGTGTGCTTGTATTGCGGGTGTTTTGTATTTTTATGTTGTGGGGTTTCGAGGGAGTTTTGTAAGAGCCTCTCCATTTGGAGAAGAGCTCAACATGTGAGGGGTGGGAGAGGAGTGAACCTCTTCGAGGTCACCCTCTTGTCCTACTTGAGGTATTTTGGCCATTTGAGTATATTGGAGGTGCATGGGATTATTATTGAAGGCAATGAGTGCCTTGAGAATTTTGTGTTGAGATTATTTCTTTGGGCTTGAGGCCTTGTGGTGTGCACCTCTTGAGTAGAGAGTTGTCCACTCTCCTACCCCATTTAATCCATTCCCAAATGGATTTCGTTGTTTGTCAAGCCATGGGTTGGGTGCTCTATTTTCTATGTGAGTTTGCATTATTGTGGAGTGAAAATCTTGTGTGTGGATGACCTGCCAGCTCGGGGGTGAACCACTTTCGGGTCTAAGGTAGGGAGGAGAGCAATTTTTGTGGCTTGGTTTTTCCCTCCTTTGTTTTAGTCTTACAGGTTCATTTTGGTGACATTTGGAGCTTGGTGGAAGGGCATTTAAATTTATGTTCATTGTGCTTTTGGCTACTTGAGAGCCTTGTCCAAAGGATGGCTTATTTATTGTTGCCAAAAAGAACAAAAAATATGTAATATTCTTCTTGGTGTATTTGTGGTCAAAATATAGTTATTGTTGGTTCCCATATACTTGTGATTGCAAGAAAATGAAATATATATGTTGCTGGTTTTTACTATGAGGTTGTGAAAATGTTACAATGGGAAATATGCATGTGTTACTTTACTCTTTAATGTTGTCAAGGAAGAAAATAAAATATATGTTATATTGGTTGTTTGAATGTATTTATGATGCTGTCTTAATTATTTCTGTAGTTCTTTTTCAAAAAAATATATAATATCACACTTGTTGCAGTTAATGTGTTAGTTGCTTTTGCTATTAGTAAGAAAATTATTAAATGAGTGGATGCTTAGATATATATACATAAATTTAAATAAGCACTCATATCTACCTTATATATATATATATATATATATATATATATATATATATATATATATAAGTATACATATATATCTCTATATATATTTGTAAGTTTAACTGTAGTTTTTTTAAAACTTAATGTGTAACAGAAAGATAATATATATATGAATGCATATATATATATATATATATATATATATATATATATATATATATATATAATACTTGGTATATTCCATTATGCTGGAAATTTCTGTGTAACTGATTGGGTTATATATATATATATATATATATATATATATATATGTATTTTATTGTTGTTGGACTGTAAGCTTAACTGTGAGACTGCAATATATATATAGAACATATTTTGAGTAAGACAGATTTAAATGTTGGGCACATTTTAAATAAAATAGATCAAATATTATTTTTTTAGCAGAGTGGAGGGCTTAAAGCCCTAAACATGGCAACAACCTTCTGGGCGATGGGCACAGGGGGGAGGCGGCGGCTATCGTTTTCATATTGTAGCTTTTTTTTCATAAGTAATATGGGGTAGGGGGGGAATGACCCTCCCCACACCCCCTCTTTCGTCCCTTAGTAAGCATTGCGGCATGGAAATCTTGGGCAGCGCCCGTTAAAAAAAAGGGATTTGACCCTGTTCACCATGCCTTTCAGTGTTCTACCTTGTTCGGCTGTCTTTACCCTGCTTCATTTGATATATATAGTGTATATTTTCCATCTCTACAGCATAAATGTATCTTATTTCTATAGCATATATATATAAGTATTTTATTGTTGCTGGACTGTAAGCTTAACTGTGAGACTGCAATATATATATATATATAGAACATATTTTGAGTAAGATAGATTTAAATGTTGGGCACATTTGAAATAAAATAGATCAAATATATATTTTTTTTAGCAGAGTGGAGGGCTTAAATCCCTAAGCATGGCAACAACCTTCTGGGCGATGGGTGCAGGGGGGAGGCGGTGGCATCGTTTTCATATTGTAGCTTTTTTTTCATAAGTAATATGGGGTAGGGGGGAACGACCCTCCCCACACCCCCTCTTTCGTCCCTTAGTGAGCGTTGCGGCATGAAAATCTTGGGCAGCGCCCGTTAAAAAAAAAGGGATTTGACCCTGTTCACCATGCCTTTCAGCGTTCTACCTTGTTCGATCGTCTTTAACCTGCTTCATTTGATATATATAGTGTATATTTTCCATCTCTACAGCATAAATGTATCTTATTTCTACTATCTGGGTATATATATATATATATATATATATATATATATATATATATATATATATATATATATATATATATATATTCCATTTTTAAAAAGGGGCCTTTTAATTCGTATATACATAATGAGTATATACCTCTGTAGCAACATATACATGGCTGCCCAAGATCATAGCTCAAACCCTAAACCTGCAAAACATAAGAAAAGAAAATAAGAGAGAAAACAAAATGAGAGAAAATAGAGTGATTAGAGAATAGTATGGAGATGAGTGGGTAGGGTTTTCTTTTGCCCATAAGGAAACTATTTTTTTATTGAGAGGGCTTTTTAGGGTTGAGAGTTGAGGATTTTTAAATTAAAGGAAATTATATTTTTGGGTGTACGTGAACTTATCCTCTTCCTTTCTTTCCTCCTATAGTGAACATTATTTCTTTTGGTCTTTAGTTTTTAGGCATTATAGTTAGTAGGGATAATTTAATACATTGGAGTAGACTATAGGTTAGAGGGTTTTAACTTTTATTTATTGTGGATAGTATTGATATTTTATTTATGTAAGGGTTAGAATATTAGTTTATTGATTTATTTGACTTGGGAATCTTCTAATATTTATAGGACACTATAGTGAACTTTATTTTATTATTGGGGAATTTAATTTTAATATCGTAACTCGCGAATTATTAATGTAATATTATTATAGATTGGTTGAATTAATTGATTTAATCTCACGTTTGGGAATAATCGAAGTAGGTTATTATTTTAATTTTTTATTTAATTTTTCAAGAATTTTTCCTATATACGCCCTAGAGGCGTTATGCTGCCAAATTTTTCCAAGAATTAGGGTTATTTACTTAGGTGATTTAATCCTTGCGTTGATTAATATTTTAATGTTTTTGCAAATTAATGTTGTATTGATAAGTAGTTATTTAATGTTTTTATGCTCTAGTTTTAGGGTTTGGATTTCGACACATGTCGAAATCCTACCACTCATTGAGGAAACTTAGGGTTCAAATCAAACTGATCCTAACCCTAATGGTGACACTCATCGCATCGCATAACCCCCTAGTCGGCTATCATCACACAGGGGATTGTGCATGTAATTGCACTACCCTAAGATTTGATTGACATGTTACGCCTTATGCATATTGCCACCGAGCACACTGATGCGTGCGAGGGGGTTTCTAGGGATGCGTGGAAAAGTTTTTGATATTTCCTGTCATGACCACATGACAAATATGGACATGACACGTGTGTTGCGTGTCATGACCGCATGGGAAATGTGGGCATGACAGTTCTCCTTCTGCTACAAGCCCCTTCACACTATTTCTTCTCAACTTTCATCTGCTCCTACTAGATTCGATGGCGACCAAATCTCTATTCACCAATCTGGCTTCCTCTCTTCTAATTGTCCCCTTTCCTTCACTGTTTGGGGCTCCTTCATGCTAACTGTTATGATTCATTCCTTTCTTCTTGACTGCCCTCTGCCTTCCCCACGTTCTCCCTTTTTCTCACTACTTGGGGTCGTTCCTTCCTTACAGTTCTTCTGTCAATTCGGTGACCTAGAACTGATGGAGGTGACAACACCTACCTCCTAACTTCCCCCAACATCTTCAACCAAAAATAAAAATTGCCTCTAAGAGGCCAATACAGTTAAGAGGGAGACAAATAGTTAATTAAAACAAACTTAAACATTACAACAGAACTTAAAACATTAACTAAACAAAACAAGTTTGATGAGGATGCCCCTGCATCAAATACCAAAACATTGAAATCTTATGTAAAGAAAAATATAATTAAAAGTGACTATTATGAAAGATGAATTTATTGGAAAGGTGTTGTACACCTTGTATAATATTGTTGTATGGAATATTGGTTAGGTGTGCTCAAATCCAAAGCTAAAACCACAAAGAGACACATAAGAACAAATTTGGTTGAGATGTGACAAATTTGTTGAGAAGACAAAACTATTAAGATAGAATCATCTATATTTTGATATGATTGTCTTAATGTGCAAGCTTGTTTGACACATCTTGGACTACTTCTAAGAGAGCTTTTGGATGTATGTGCCACCTTATGAAACCACTTTGGAGCCACCTATTGAGGTGTCATTTTGGTTAGCTTGTGGTTTTGCATACCACTAGTGGCTTCCAAGTGAGCTACTTGCCTATATAAACAAGTCTTGGGTGAGTGGTTTGTTGGTGTTTCAATTCACACCTGTGGAATGCGAGTTGGAAACAGATAGCTATGCACAAATAAAATGCTCTCCTATTATGAGGGGGAGTTTACCTTTTGCTAATGCTTTAAAGATAAATAAAACTAGCAATTGGACCCATAGGTTCAATGGGCTGGCTGAAATTTTTCTCAAGAAATTATAGGATTTGTTAGATATTTTTTATTATTTATTAGTACCTGCCTTTGTCTGGTACTATTGCAATCGCACTTATCTAGTTATTAATCTATTGATTACAAACCAATCAAAAGACAGGATTATTTTTCTTGTCAAGCAAATTTGATTTAAATTTGTACTTTTTCTATGTCAACATGATAAATTTTTAACAAAAAAATATTGAAAAATTATTTATCTGTATTGTCATTCGCTGAAAAAAATGAGCTCTTCTCTGCGTATTCTCAGTGCAACAAAAAGCTATAAACCTAAAAATTACTTTTTGTGAAAGGGACAAAGTTATAATATTAATAATACTATTAAAAATATAGGATTCTACACATTTTATTTTATGAAATTAGATTATTTTGAGATTTCAATTTTATTTACTTAAGAGTTAAAAATCTACTATTTCAATTTTATTTACTAAAAAGTTAAAAATCTACAGTATGAAAAATATTTTGCCATGTTATTATATTTTTTATTTTATTCTTCAAACATATAATATTTTAATGCATTTTAAATTATTATAGTATTAATATTATTACATTGTAATATATCTTAGGCAGACATTTCAAATCTCCACATAATACAAATATGTAGTCTTTGTAAAATTTAGTTGTATAGTTAAGAAAAGATTTGTGTTATTTAATAGGCTTTGTAAAGTTTAGTTTTATAGCTAAGTTAATATTTTAGTGCTATTTTGTTTTTACCAAATTAAATTATTTCTAAAATTTCAATTTTATTTAGCCAAGACATTTCAAATATAAATTTAGTTCTGGAAATATAATAGTTACAAATTTGAAATGATAAACAATCTTTAGAAGAAATTATTACTAAACCACAATATTAGATTAATTAAAATAATTAAAATAATCTTCTCTAAAAGTACTTACTATTATTACTCAAACAAAAAAATTGACTAAGATAAAATTAATATGTTAGGCAAACATTTCAAATCTTTATGGTTAGGGTTCTACACATTTTATTTTATGAAATTAGATTATTTTGGGATTTCAATTTTATTTACTCATGAGTTCAAAAATTAATTTTTCAATTATTGGAATGCAATTTGTCTACACAACCAATACTTAATTAACAAAAGTAATTACAACTAAACAAATACTATATACAACCGATATCTAATCAACAAAAAAACAACTAAACGAATACTATAATAACAACACTACAAGGCAGGTACTGGCCACTAAGTGGCACTTGTTAATTTATAAGTTATTTAATCTATTAAATTATTTTATCAATTTTTATTGAAATTTCATCACATTAAATATTGTCTTTTTATTTATATTAGTAAATTTCTTTTTACATTACATATTGAGATAAACAAACATAGTTGGGTAAAATTATTATCATGTCATAAATATTTATATTTTTAAAGTTATTATTACTTTACAGTCACTCCCTATGGGAGATCACTTATCCTTATACTTCCAATCACTTATCCTTATACTTCCAACATGTTCCCAGTCAATGTGGAACTCTACTTAATGATATATAATCAACAATACTACCCTAACTAACTATATTATATATTATGGTTGCTGGCACTTATCTAGTTATTAATCTATTGATTGTAAACCAATCAAAAGATAGGATTATTTTTCTTCTCGGGCAAATTTGATTTAAATTTGTACTTTTCCTATGTGAACATGATAAATTTTTAACAAAAAATTATTGAAAAATGATTTATCTGTATTGTCATTGGCTGAAAAAAAGACCTGAATTGTGTGCAACAAAAAGTTATAAATGCTGAGAGAATTTTGGTTTGAGGGGAGGATGTGGCAAGTAAACAAATTATGAACACAAATTTTGTTTCCCACTAATTAAGTCATGCCTAAATGGATGGCGATAATTATGAGAGGGAAGAATCATCAATTTTTATGAATTTAATTTTTTGATTCATTAGCTAAATGTAAAAATTACTTTTTGTCAAAGGACAAAGTTATAATATTAATAATACTATAAAAAATATAGGATTCTACACATTCTATTTTATGAAATTAGATTATTTTTGGGATTTTAATTTTATTTACTCAAAAGTTAGAAATCTAGTATTTCAATTTTATTTACTAAAAAGTTAAAAATCTAGAGTATCATGAAAAATATTTCATTTTTTATTTTATTCATCAAACATACAATATTTTAATATATTTTAAATTATCACAGTAATAATATTATTACAACTCACATTTCAAATCTCCACATAATACAAATATGCAAACTTTGTAAAGTTTAGTTTTATAGTTAAGGAAATATTTGTGTTATTTAATAGGCTTTTGTAAAGTTTAGTTTTATAGCTAACTAAAATATGCTATTTTATTTTTACCAAATTAAATTATTTCTAAGATTTCAATTTTATTTACCAAGACATTTCAAAACGAGTTCACATAAATTTTTCCTTATAAATTTAGTTCTGGAAATATAATAGTTACAAATTTGAAATGATAAATAATTCTTTATCTTTAGGAAAAACAAAAAATTAAGTGACTAAACAAAAAATTAAGTGACTAAGATAAAATTAATATGTTAGGCAAACATTTCAAATCTCTCCACATGCAACTAGGGTTAGGGTTCTACACATTTTATTATATTCAAAATTAGATTATTTTGGGGATTTCAATTTTATTTACTCAAGAGTTAAAAATCTAAGATTTCAATTTTATTTAGTCAAAAGTTAAAAATCTAGTATCAGGAAAAATATTTGGCCATGTTATTACTTTTCTTATTTCATTCTTAAAACTTACAATATTTTAATGCATTTGAAATTATAAAAGTATTAGTATTATTACATTTTAAGGAAATATTTGTGTTATTTAATAGGATTTGTAAAGTTCAGTTTTATACTTAAGGAAATATTTTAATCCTCGATTATTATTGAGATTTCAATTTTATTTATGCAAGACATTTCAACACTCTTCAAAAATTAATTTTCAATTATTGGAATGCAATTTTTCTATACAACCAATACCTAATCAACCAAAAAAAATTACAACTAAATAAATACTATATACAACCAATAGCTAATCAACAAAAATATTACAACTAAATGAATACTATAATAACAACACTACAAGGCGAGTATTAGCCACTACGTGGCACTTGTTAATATTATATTAGTATGCAATGTTAATATTATATTAGTATGCAATACATTATGAGGGTATAAATATAATACATTTCAATAACTTAATACCCTAAATTTATCCTCTATATATATGTATTTAAAAATTCTAAACATATAACCATAATTTTATCATAGTAAAGAAATAAATATTTATACAACTTTCCAAAATTTAATGTCAAGCACCATAAATAAATATTTATACAAATAATAAATTAATATATCAATTTATTACATAATTATTTGTTAATATATTTACTAAGACAATTAATAATACAAGTAATATAATATACTCACATACAAGAAATAGAATAAATTTAATATGTGAAACCTAAACAAGATATATTAACCTTAAAAACATTCTATGAATGGAACTAAATATGTAAATGTTCCAGAAAGATGAATATGTAAATGTTCCAGAAAGATGATTCTATACATATGATGCAGTTATTGTATATGGAAAACTTGCTCATATAAATCGCAAATTATAGTTTTCAATTCAAACATTTATTTTTTTATCAATAAAACTGACGATTCTTTTGTTCACGCTCCCCTTCTCTTGCAATTTGATATGTTCGCTTGAATTATTTGCTTTCAACCCTTTTCCCTTTCCGTTTCCTTTTGAAAAAAAAAAATTGCAGTATCCTGGGGGACATTTAAAAGACATGAGACTTATTCTGACATGAATTTTTCCCTGCGTGAGAACAACCAACGAGTTTACAAAATAGTTATCTACCATTTTGATTCAAGAGTGTTTAATAATGTTTGTCCACAAAATTTTTAATAATAGTTATCTACAATTTTGATTAAGAATATTCATAAATTTTATAACCGCACAAAAATAGAACTGATTTATCCTCTACCCTATGCTACCTAATTTCATTAAGACAATATCATTTAATAATAAGTGAAATATGCCACTCTATTTGCAGGCTCATAATTTCACCACAAAGGAGTAAAAATGTGGAGATACTTTGAAAAAAGAAATGTGCATAGTTTTGATTAAAACTGAGGAGAAAAAAAGAAAAAAGTGGGCGCAGGAAACGTTGAATTGGAAATAATGTATGTTCAAAGGTCATCCATTAGGACTGTTTTATCAACTCAAAACTGCCTATGAAGCACTTGAAAAGATAACCCCACAGTGAGGAAACACATGCTCCACATGCATGTTGTGAGGGAGTTTAAAAATCTCTGATTTAGAACACATTTGGGACGTAAACTTTAGTGTGTTTAGCAACCGGAGAGGTCGTTGTAACCAGCTAGTGACCTTTTCGTCTTATATTTTTAGTTATAGGTCGACCCTGCGGTTGGTCACCTCCATTGTCATAAGAAAGATTCCAAAATCATTTATATCTTAATTACGACTCTTATCTTTTGAATTATGTGAAACTAAATAACATGGAAAGAGGAGTAGGAAGTTAAAGTATTAGTAATGGTCGAAAACCATCATGGTTCTGAAATGAACAATTAGAGTTGAAAACCTGCATGTGAGTCTAGATTACGTTGCATGCGATGGTACTAGTATCGTTTTACCTCGTAGACCATATGAGTCTAGAATCCTCAAATTTCGGGATAACGGGAAATGGCTTAGATATTTGAGTATGTTGTGCAAACTCGGAAACTGAGTAAACAAATATGAAACCACTTAGGAGTGGGTGCTTATAAACAACGTTTTTACATGAAAATGGGTTTTGAAACTATGAACTCGAGTTTATAGTAAATGTTGCGCCGGGCGCTATATAGGAGGAAATCCTAAACCCTTGAGGTCATCAAGGTCGTCAATTAGTTCAAACTATACAAATAGGAAACTGTAGGATTTCGATCAGTTCAAGTCGAGTAGGGTGGGTGAACCAAGTTCAGGCGTTCTTAGAACGCTAATTTAAAACAAATCCTTTGGCCAAGGTGGTGTACTATCCTCAAGTGCATCGAACGTTCACCGTAACTGGATGGCATTTCTTGTGGAGTGTCGTGCATGACTAGAGGGTATCTAGGGATCTGCACGATAACAAGACACAGGTTACAACACCAGAGCTCAGATGGCAAACACCGATGGTTATCCTAAGTCTATCCTCTTGAGTAGGGTAGGGCCACTTCCGGTTAGGAAGGAGTGCGGGAGACCGACGGTCTGTGGTTGGAGGTTAAGCTCCTTGAAGATACTTTCTCTTCCAAATACTGAGGAATGTCAAGTCTTGAATGTGATGGGTCGACAATCGAGATGCATGTTAATGGTATGTTTCCAATATTTGTTGTTTCAAGAAAATTTCATTTGTTAGAAAACAAAGTGTTTAATGTATATATTTCTTTCAGTTTTATGAAAATGAGATCATGTTTATGATAAAATGAAAAATGTTGTATTGGATTATAGATGAGTTACTTTTGTATTTGATTACCTAGTAAAAAAAATATATTACCGTTGTGAAAACTTAGTTACTTCTTGTCATTTCGGATTTGGATGTTACATATGGTATCAGAGCCTGTTTCACTTCTTCATAATACTCATCTCTAGATAAGTTTTGCAATACTAAGTCTTTAAAGTTAGCATGTATGGAAATTAGAGAGGCTATGTGCCTTCTTCTACTTAAGGCATCTGCTACTCAGTTTTCCTTGCCTTTGATATAAGAAATTTCAAAATCATAATCTGCTATTAATTCCAACCATCTCCTTTGCCTTGCATTGAGATTAGGTTGTGTGAATATGTAGCGAAGGCTTTGATGATCAGATTTTAAAATAAAAGTCCTTCCCAACAAATATTGTCGCCACATCTGAAGGGCGTGAACCACTGCTACCATCTCTAGGTCATGAGGAGCGTAGTTCTGCTCATAATTTTTTAGCTTCCTTGACTCATAGGCTACTACCCTGCCATCTTGCATAAGCACACCTCCCAATCCTTCCCCCGAGGCATCAGTGATAACCTCAAACTCTCCCTCAGGATCAGGAACTTTCAGAATTGGAGCGGTTGTTAATTGTTATTTTAACAAGTCCAAAGCCTTTTGACATTCATCCGTCCAAACAAACCTTTTTCCTTTTCTCTGCAAAGAGGTAATGGGGCTAGCTATGCTTGAGAAATTCAACACAAATTTCCTGTAATACCCTGCCAATCCCATGAAACTTCGTACCTCTGACACATTGGTAGGTTCAGGCCATTCCATAATAGCTTTTATTTTGGCCGGATCAACTGATATCCTATCGGCTGATATTATGTGCCCTAAGTACTATACTTCTTTCTGAAAGAAGGTTCACTTGGAGAGTTTCGCATACAATCTGTGCTCCCTTAATCGTTGCAAGACTATTTGAAGATGTCGTGCATGCTCCTCTTCATTTTTGGAATAGATCAGAATGTCATCAATGAAAACTAACACAAACTTATCCAGACAATCTCTGAAAACACTATTCATGAGATTCATGAAGGCAGCAGGTGCGTTGGTCAATCCAAACAGCAACATCGTGAACTCATAATGACCATACCTCTAAAAGCTGTCTTGGGAATGTCTTCGTCTTTCAACCTTAACTGATGGTATCCAGATCTCAGATCTATCTTTGAAAAGACCGATGCGCCACGCATTTGATCAAATAGATCATCAATTCGTGGCAAGGGATACTTGTTCTTTATAGTCGCCTTGTTAAGCATCCTATAGTCTATACACAGCCTTAGAGTTCCATCTTTCTTTTTGACAAAGATAACTGGGGCTCCCCATGGTGATACACTTGGCCTAATTAGATTCTTAGACAATAGCTCCTGCAACTGAGCTTTTAATTCCATAAGTTCAGTGGTAGTCATACGATACGGAGCTTTAGAGATTGGCTCTGATCCTGGTTTAATATCTATGCCAAAGTCAAATGTTCTCTTCGGAGGCAAGCCTGGTAACTCCTCGGGAAATACATCCCTAAAGTTGCATAGATATGGATATCTTTCCTCAAATGATTGTTTCTCTGAGGTTTCCTCTACTAGGTCCATCTTGACTGCAAAAAGTTGACATCCCTTTTGCCTAGCCCGTTTTAGTTGTTTTGAAGAAATGGATCTGACCCTTATTTCCCTTTGAATTCCTTGGAGATTCATTGTTTTGCCCATCTCATCCAGACACTCAATGGTTTTATGAAAACAATCTACTTTGGCTCGATGTTTCCACAACCAGCTCATTCCTAGGATGATATCGTAGGACCCTAAAGGCGCTACGGATAAGTTTGCCTCAGTGGTGAAATTAGAAACATCAATCCTAGCTTCGAACAAATATTGCTCTACCTAAGCCTTTGAGTTATTTGCATACTCTACTGTCCAAGGTTTTGACATAAAGCCTGCTTTTCTAGAAAATTTACTTAAGACTTTAGGTGACACAAAATTTTCTGTTGCACCAGTATCAAATAGAATAGAAACAAGAACTCCGAATAAAGTACATGTGATCTCAATAGGAGTGATCTGATACTCCGCTTGCCGATTGTCAAGAGCGGCATGAATCCTTTGCTGAAAGGCTTCCTGTTGTGAAGGAAGCTCCGTGTTCCTAGGCCTCCCATTCGGCTTCTTGTTGGGGCAACGATTGGCATAATGATCTCCTCCACAAGAAAAGCATCCTCCTATAGGTCCTCGCTTCTCAGATGGCCTACTTGCAGAATCACCATTCTTCTTAAAATTTGCATTTCTCTTAAAATCTTCACCTCTTCGCTCATTACCAAATCCTCCTTGATTCTTTCGATTACCCCTATCAAACCTCCTGTTTCCATATCCCTTCTCATTTTTCCTTTTATAAGACTAATCATTGTAGTTCTTATCAAACTTCTTGCGTTTCTTGTCACGGTAAGCAGAGATAGATTTGATCTTCTGCTCCTGTTTTATTGCCTTTTCATAAACTTGATCCATTGTGCTTGGACCATGTACCTCCACCTCACCGCCGATCTAAGGATTGAGTCCCATGATGAACTTTCTGATTCGGAACCTTTCGTCCTTTTGGTATTGGGGAACATACTTCAGCAGTCTAGTGAATTTTTCTGCGTACTCGACCACAGATAGTTCACCTTGCCTGAGGTTTTGGAAATCTGTTAACTTCTGATCAAAATATAATTGAGGTAACCACCGTTTTCGGAATACTTCAACGAACTCATCCCATGTCACCTTCAAGGGACTTAATTCCAGCTCCATTTTCTTATTCATCCACCAAGTGGATGCTTCCCCAGATAGCTGATAGGCTCCCCACACGGCTTTAGTAACCTCAGAGTAATTTCTGATCTCAAAATATTTCTCCATCTCCGTTAACCATGCCTTTGTTGCATCTCCAGTTTTCGTTCCATCAAACTTTGGAAGGTTAACCTTCATCATATCCTTAGATAACTCTAATGCAAGTTTATCCTTGGTTTTTCTTTGGGCTTCACTGTCGTCAAGATGTTCACTTGATGTTCATACCTCACATTTGCTGCAGAGGATTAAACGTGAACTTTTTAACCCCCGTCAAACAAGATTGCTGACGGAAAATATCTCAACCGGGTTAATTAAAATAATAATTTATTGTCAAAGTAAAAAAGTGCAATTTTTTTGGTTCTTATCATTTATGATATTTTTTCAATTTTATTGTCTTTTGTTATTTATTATTTTTTTAAATGAATGGTTGAGATGCATTTTATAGTAGTTCTTTTAATCTGGACTATTTCTCTATGTATTTGAGGTAGTGCTACTCACTAAGGGAAGGCTTTCAGCCTAACAAATTTACCTATCTTCTTTTTTTGATTCTCAACTGCGAGCACAAGGTTATAAAACTCTAAATTGTTGTAGGAGAGGTTTTTCCTTTTTAAAACTTCTAACTACAGCTAGGCCTAAGCTAAATGATGCTTTTAATCACCTAAGTAAATTTAGAGCAAAGGGATTAAAAGTTAACAAGGAATGATTTGTTTTTAACATAAAAGTTTTAATAAATTTCTTCCAGATTTACATCAGAAGACTCATTGTACTTTAAGATGAAAGCTGAAATAAGATTACGCAAGCCACACATCTGACGATAAAACTAGATGATCTGAGATAGAAAATCAAAGCAAATGGCAGGCATGAGACTTCTATTCCAATCTCATAAAGTTCTTACAACTCCAGGACAACAATATTGTAGCAAAAGGCAGGCATACAATATGCGATCAAACACTGGAGAACAGATAACACAGAGTGAACAAGTAGCTAAAATAACAATTTCTGCAAGCTAGAATAAGCACAACAAATTTTCTATCACAATTACTATTACTTACAATGGGCGAGGTTTCCCTTATTTATACTAAATTTAAGGAGTAGGGAACCCTAAAATCTCCTTGATTTACCCTAACTAACTTACCAACTCACAAGTGTTATTTCTATTCTAAGATAAAAATTACAACTAACAATTGCTTTAAAACAATCTACTTTAAAACAAAGAAAGCTCCAACTATTACAAAGTGACTTTTTACTATTTTAAGGATGGATAAGTTTTGGATGAAAGCAAATGCTTTAAAACAAAAAGTATTTGAGTTAAAGCTACTTTCTTTTGAGTCACATCCTCATCTTCATTCTTGCCTTGTTGGTGACATCATCCATTGATATAAATATATTGCCGCAGCTACCTATTTTCAGCATTGAGGGCTGCTTTAACTTCTCCATCCTTCAACACTCTCTCCTTCAGATCATCTGCTGCAACCTCAAAGAGATTCACATTCATGTGATGGGTACTTCTACCAAGATGGGATACGACCACCTTGAAGTCATTCATGTCCAATGTTCCTTGGCAAAACATTTTGTTTTTCTTTCAACCACTTTCGAGTAATTCTTCTCTGATATTTTTTTCTTGTTATCATGCCACACCTTCTCGCCTATGTTCAGAAATATTTTGCGCAAAAGGCTGAAAACTGTTTGTTGATTTCTTTTAAAAAGCAGATTTTGAGAGAAAAAGTTGGCACATGGGTTTTGTAGACAATTTCGTTTTGAAGCAACCCAGATCGTTGGATTTTGAAAAAGCAAAGGATTTCTCAAAAAAACAACAAAAAAGTAGATTCCTGGAAAAATAAAATTTCCTAATCTTCAAGAGGATGAAATTTTGGATGGACCCATCTAGATGAAAATTAAAAAAGCTTCGGTCATGTTTCTGAAAAATGATCCCCTAAAAAAAAGGACCTTGAAAAAGCGTGCCTCCTTGCTTCCTCATCCCAAAACTATGAAGAACGCTGAAAAAGCATTTTGTTTGAGCCTTCGAATCTTCATGGAAAGAAAATAAAAATCTTCCCTCTGGATGCAACCTACAAAAGTAATGAAATAAAAGAGGCCAAAAGCTTGTCTTTATAGAACTTTAGGGCAAAAAAAAACAACTTTCTTTGTGAAAGAATAAAGCTTCAATCTTATCCATGAAGAAAGCATCTTTTAAAGCACAAATCCAAGTAGATGTCTCCAAATAGGAAGAATCCCTATTTAATAGCTGCCTATGGCTTCATGTGTGAGATGATGAAAAATATTTTCTTTGATGATGTCATCAAACATGCAAGGTTACAAAAGTGTTAGCCAATCTTTCCTTTGTTTCGCCACTTTTTCACTCGTTTTAACTCTGGTGAGGCCTACCTCTAACTTCAACAAGACGGAAAACTGTCGCCGTTGATTGAAAAAGCTGATTGATCATGCCACCTTGAAGATTTATTAACCACAATTTCATCTGCAGCCTCAAACTAACGTTCTGACGTCATTGAACTGCAAATTTGATCTCTGAAACCTATCATCGGACAAAGATCAGGAAACAACTGTGAGAAAACACTGTCAACCATGAAAAATTTTCAAGGCATGAAAACCTAGGCGCCCCTAACCTCCAAGGGCGCCTGGTTTTTTGTGCCTTAGCCATTTTTTCTAAAATTTTCAACTTTTTAATTTCTCGGTTCCTGCATGTGCGTTCTGGTGACTATGAACACATGTTTGGTTGTCAATTTCTGCCTGTTGGAGTAAAACTGAGTCTGATGATCTAGAAAATAGGCAAGCCTGATGAAAATTGAGCTGATTGTACCCTTTGTTTGCCTCAAAAATCATGCCAAACTAATTTCTGTGAATTTGACCGGGCTGACGGAGGAGGTTTTGTTGTTTTCCATAAAAATCTCAAAAATATTCTAACTTCGGTGAAACTGGGTGCCCCAAGCCTCCTAAGGCACCTAGGAATTTGTGCCTTAGAATTTTTTTGATATTTTTAATTTTTCATTCCATTCCTCAATTTACGTGTCAACAGGCCCTGTTTGATCATCATTTTCTGTCGTCTGGATGACTGTTGAAGTAGGACGGGAGGTGCTCTGAGCTATTGAACACGCCTAAGATGAAATCCCAGCTTTTTCAAGCTTTCGACTGAGTTTGACCACCGGAAAACGAGATAACGAAGGCTTTTTGACGTTTTCTGGACAAATGCAAAAAAAATCTAAGGCATGAAAAGGTGGGTGCCCCCAGCCTCCAGGGGTGCTTGGATTCTAATGCCTTAGCCAAATTTATGATTTTCAACCTCTGTTTGCAATTTGCCCCGTTTCGTGTGCCGGTAACTTCTTCCTGTCGCTGATTTTACGTTTCGCCAGTCAACTGTCATTGGATGAGGGATGGAATGGATAGTCTGGGTACATTTGATGTGGATTCCAGCTTTTCAGGGCCTGTTGACCAAAATGATTGCTTTTGTTCACCCCGGAACTGACCGACAGAGGTATTTCTAGCATTTTCTTGAAAAAAGCGAAAAAAAATCGAACAC
Source organism: Cunninghamia lanceolata (assembly GCA_027924645.1). Classification (NCBI taxonomy): domain Eukaryota; kingdom Viridiplantae; phylum Streptophyta; class Pinopsida; order Cupressales; family Cupressaceae; genus Cunninghamia; species Cunninghamia lanceolata. The sequence continues at coordinate 503,410 of BSBN01001313.1, forward strand.
TGCTAAAGTTGGGCGCTCCTAGCCTCCAGGAGCCCTTGGAAATCCATGCCTTAGTCAAATTTTAGGATTTTTAACCTTTCAACATATTCCAAATCCATCATGCTCCGTTTTTTGTTCTTCATCAAATTGACGACTATTCGTTAGTTCTGCATTAGCTGAACAGCCTGAAAGACTTGAAACTAATCTCTGGCAGATGAACTTCTTTCATTGATGGCTCCGGAGCTTGTGCTTCGCCTTCTGATAAAGTAGAATTGACCCAGTAGAGAAAACTTGACCTTTTGCAGATTTTGTCTGGACCGCCTTATTCGTGAAGCAAAATCAGCCAATTAAAATCAGACACGACACCTGAATCAGAGATTCTATTTTTAGAAAATTTTGCTAGCATCCATATCTCAAGAAACCCAGAAAACCTAATTTGACGTCTATTTTTAGAAATTTTAACTTTTTGACTTTTTTGATAAAAAAATTTTCTAGACTTTCTCAAAATGCCTTAATGAAGCAATTTTTTTGATTGGGTACAACATGGTTTATTCAATTCAAAATGTTATCTTTACAAGTATTGTAGGTGGAGACAAGTGTTGGATTCTTCAGATGTTTTGAAGATTGCATTGCAGAGTTATGTTGTTGGATTATCTCCTGAATTAAAGAATGAAGATCTTCTAAGAAAAGTTCATCTCTAAAAGTGTATTTTAATCTTTCTATTGTTGTTAATACAATAAGGCTCTCTTCTTGTTGGGGTTTTCCACTTTGTGGGTTTTCCTATGGTATCTCATGCATTCTATCCCTATTCTCTCCCTTATTCCAAGTATCATTACTCTATTGAAATTATTTTTAGATTGGACTAGTTGTATTACTTTCCTCATTGAACTAAGTAGGAAAATGTTGCATTCTAGTGCATTATTTCCTTTCAGAATTGTACTAAATTATCAAGAAATTCAAGAAGTATATTTACCTTACAAATTAATTTTGATATATAAAATTTAAAATATAAAAAAATACTTATGATTTTTATTTTTGAAAATTATTTTTTTTACAAATTTATTAATTTTAAAAATCTTAATAAACAATAAATAATTTACTTGATAAGATATAATTTAAAATAAAATTTATTAATATTATAAAGAATTAAATTATAAAATGTAATTAATATTATAGTAAATTAAATTATATATACATACCAACAATAATATTTATGTTGCTCCTATGCAACAACTCTTCATATGCCCTACCTCTCGATTCATTGTAGGCTTCCCCTACACTCCCCTTAGCTTCCTTTCTAGGTCTCTCATCAAGTTTTCTTGATGGGTGCATTGACATCAATTTGGCGTCAAGTTATGGCGTCCCTATGCAAGTGGCGTCAGTGGTGGCTTGGGCTTCTCCCTGTGCACCACCTCTTTCTATTAGAGCAAGGGTACACTGCTCTACCCTTAAAATGTAGTTTCGCCTTGTCACACCCCATTTTTTATCATATATTTTTGGATGATTAAATAATTGAATTAAGTGTGCAGATTTAATATTCTAAATATTTCAATATGCATTGCCCTATATTATGATAGTTGATATTTCATCTTAGTAGAATATTCTTGATTTTATATGATAGTTGTTTGTACATGATATTTGTACTCCTTGTCATATGCAATTGATGTTTTAACCAATTTGTGATTATGATTCTGATAACAAACTACCACTTGTTTTGACTTGAGGTAGATGCAAGATAGTATTTCCCCCTCCTATGTGTTGAGGGAGAGTATCATCTAGGAGAGGATGATAGATGGCAACAACACAATTTAGATGAACCATGTTATCTAAGAACCCACACGCTACACAAGCTTGTGATTTGATCAAGTTAGCTAACGCATTATAGGCATGTACAAGAATATTTAAGTTTCATCGCAAGTCAGGTATGGAATCTTTGTTATCTTCATAATATTTGCATTATGCGACAATTGGTATAAAGTTTAAAGACATATGAAGTAGATTCTTTTATTATTTAATTTGATAGTTAGAGCTAATTTAATTGGAGTTATGCATATTTTGTTTATATGCATCCATTCATAATTTATTAGAGTTAAAAATATTTTATTTGTATGCATCCTTATATTATCCCAATTATTTAAATAGGATCTTGCACTATTGCACAAATTTATTATCATTCTATTATTAATCTAAGTATGCTCATGGCCATGGTGGTGGAAGGGGGGTTACAAAGAAGGCAATTAAAGCTTCCACTTAGTGGGTCCATAAAAGAGAATAAAAGTAAGCATTTTGGAATAAGAAGGGGGGGCATTGGAAATCTACATCTTTCTCTTATTTTGGGCATAGCATTTTGGAGGAAGAAACATGCATGTTGTTTGGGGCTTCAACAAAGAAGAAGAAGCCTCAAGAAGGGGGCGTTTTGGACAAGTATGAGGGAAAACCCATTTGAGAATGAATGAAATCTTTGTTGAGAGCAAAATCAAAAAATATACATCAACATTTTTGTATTTTACAAATGTATTTAGAAGCATGGGAAAAATGAAATAATCTCTGAATGTAAGTGAGTATATATAGTCATAGCCATGCTGATTTATTTATATGCTACATTATTGATTGTTTTGGATTGGGGTTTGGGGTTTTGAATACCCATAGCCTATGTGCTAAACGTCTTCACTGTGCATAATAATATTTGATAGTAAATATATATATATATATTACAACCATGATTATATGCTTATTCTGCCTAGTTGCTCTGCTTAGAGTTGAGTTGTTCATAGGGTTTACAAAACTGCCCTTGCCTTTGTTTTAATTTGCTAGGTAATTATTATACTTTGAGCAATCTTTTGTTCAGATCTTTAGCCATTTTAATGGTTGTTATTACCATCCTCAAATCGATTTGTAGTTTCTTTGTAGGCAGTAGTAAGAGATTATTTTTCTTTGAGGCATTTTGACATGTAATTTGCAAGTCATTCTTTGGATTTCAACTCAAGTCTCTATTGTTAAATTTATGCTATGAGTCACTTATCCATGGATTATTTTGGTAATGGTTAAAAATGTTGTACCAACCTATTGATGAGGCATTATGTACCAAGCTGTATATGCACTTTATGCATACTTTTTGTAGTCTATAAAATCGTAGCTTTCATGCTAAATACAATTTGTATGGTCATATATTTTACACACACATGCGCAAAGATAATATGTTGATACTACTGTCCAATATATACTATTATTCATATTACGAAATAGAAAATAATAAACATATGTTTCAGTTGTACTTACCTTGGAAGGTTGATTACATGGAAGATGCATTTTATTATATGTTGTTATTCTTTGAACTGCTAAAAACTTTCAATGTTAGTTAATCAAATAGAAGTTTATCATTAAAAACTATATTTATATACATTCTAGTATATGGTTGTGGAATGATGCATTTGAAATTATTGTACAAAAATGACTGTTATATTAGAATTTGAACATAGAAGTATACAGTGATTTAAAACATCAAGTCATATGTTACATTCAACTCATGGGCAAGGTATGCCAAGGTATTAGCAGTTAAATATAATAATTTGTTAAAAATTAGTGTGTTGCTCTATAATTATGCTCTACCATGTTATGGTTATTCTTAGTTGATTCAAGTAAAAGTTTGAAGTGTTGTGAATAGATGACCCACATCTATATGTGATTTATATTTAAATGATTTGGCCAAAGTGATGCTATAGATATATGCATTATCAATTCACTTTATTCATAGGTTGCATATAGTAGGAAGTCATGATTAGCAAGAGGGTATCTAGGGATTGCATGACTAACTGCATGTGATAGACGCACGTACATATTTTATACTTGGTTCTCAGATTTGGTTCTATTGCAAATGTCTTTATCTATCACCCTCATTGAAGGCTCAAGCCACTTCTGATAGGAAGATGAGTGTGGGACCGCTTGGTCTATGGTTGGAGATAAAGCACTTAGATGATACTCTCCTTCTTATAGCTTGACAACCACATTACTTGCACTTGTTCAGGATGACTTGTATCATTTTATCATTTATAAAGTCAAAGATATGTATATCTAATAATTAGTGGTAGGTTGATAGGGCCATAGTTCTAAAATAGTTTTATATTTGACTATTTCTATAAACTTGAATCATGATGTACTATGAACTAATGTAAGATTGGCATCAATATCTTTGTATTTTGAAACTTTATTATTTATTAGGAAAAAATAAAATTATAGCATTTGTGAGTAATTTTTATTTCAAATTATTCATTAAATTATTATTATATTTGGGTGGCTCGTTACAAGTGGTATTATAGCTTAGGTTCAAACATTAGGGCCTATGAGCCTACTATGTTTGAACACCAAGACTATTGAAATAGGTAAACTTAGCCTAATTAAAAGTGTTTTTCTTTCTTTGAATTTAGAGATGGGAGGATCTAGATTGAGGAAGTGATTTGGAAAGAAGAGCAAGAGTAAGTGTTTGACCAAGTCAAAAGGGAAGTCCACCCAACCACCTCACAAGGAGGAGAAGCTCTGGCTTTTTGACACTAAGACCTTAGTGTCAGCTAGGGGTTGTGTAAAGTTGAACAAAGAGAAACAAGTAAACCCAAGAATGAAAGTAGACCAAAACTAAAGAAACCTTCTACAATGCATGACATGCCTTTTGGCTATGGACACTATGCCTCTATCATAAGTAAGGAATTAGAGTACTTGCACATACATCCTACCTCTAGAATTGTGGAATTAAACTCAAATAATGAAGAACCTAAGGATTTCAATATGTTCAAATAGTATATTGAAGAGATGTAATTGAGAGACCTTACAATAAATAAGGATATGCAATATCCATCTTCTATTTAATAAAACTATGCTTTTTTTCTTGAAACTTGTGTGATGACTCATTACCTTTAACATCAAAACTTAATAGGTTTCTAGAGTGGGTTACTTGTGTTAATGCATGGTAAATTACATATACCAATTTAATATGGTACAAACTAGGATGAATATGGGAAGTAGTCTTGGAAACTCAAGCCAAGTTGCAAATGATCCTGGAACTAAACTTGACCAAATTCTTGCTTCCCTAAGTGAGACTAGGGAGAGGATAGTTTCTTTAGAGCATTAGGTTAGAGGGCCTAGAGAATAATAAGAATAAATAGGTCAAGATAAAAACCATATTGTAAATTAAAGGCAAGATGAACCACTTCCTAACCAAGAGGAAGTTGAGAGGCAAGCAGATTTAAAGAACTCTCTAGCTAATGAACTAGCTTGAGATATGGAAAAGGTAAACCCACCTAAGTTTGATGGCACAATTATGAGAGACGGAGAAGAAGCCTGGCTTAGTGAAATAAAAAAATATTTTGAGATAACTAAGGAATTCTAGGGATCGTATTAGCTCTCAGGGGAAGCCCCTACCTGGTGGACCAATAAGAAATTAGAAATGGGAATTGATTCCACAAACTTCACTTGGGATTAGTTTGTGACCCTATTTAGACAAATATGGTTTCCCCAGCTCTACTTTGATCAAAAGTTGACTAATGTTTAGAACGTAAGGCAAGGGGATATGGTGGTAACTGAATATTGAGAGAAATTCATGGGTGATCCCACAATAGTGTGTCCCACTTGTGGGACTTCTTGATTTTTGCCTAAAATTACATATTTTTTAGAAAAAATAATGATTTAAGCCAATATGTGTTCCATCTAAGGGGTTTGATTGAAGGGAGTTAGATCAAACCCCCTTAGATCAAATCCCCTTGGATAGAATCCTCGTAGGCTTAAATCAAACCCCCAATGAAGTCTCCTCCACACTTATCAAAATGCTGACAAAAAACTAATTTTGCTTCACTTTTTGGGGGATCAAATGAGGTCATTTAGAAATGATTTTATTTAGTATGTAGCCCTTAGTACTAGCTAAATCAAAAAATTATAATATGTAGTATGTTTTCTTTAATATTATATTTTTAATTTTTTTTATAATGGATGTAGGTCTATTTTAAAAAACAATGACCTGTATTCAAGACATTAGGAAAAATAACATTGTTAGAAAACTATAAAAGAAATGCATTGCACTACATAGATGTTCTTATTGCAATGAAAAAAGAAAAATTTAATTTTGATATATGCTAAGAGAAATGCATTATCGGATAAAATAGGTATGAAAATTTTGTTAGTACTAATTCAAAAATTAATAATAAATAACATATTTGATAAAAAAAATACCAAAAAATATCCATGCACTAGATAGCGGAGTTAATGGTCTAATTCCAATAAATCATGAAAAAAAATTATTTGTAGTGAAAGTTATGTGATATGGAATGATGTCACTCAATAAAAAATAACTTAAAAAATAAAAATTGATTAAAAATAAATTTAAAAAATGATAGTTCAATAATTATTTTAAAAATATAAAAAACTATAGTTTGAATCTTAACTCATTAGTTTACATCATCCTCAAATTCTTGACCATATGTTCCCTATAATTGACACAATTTGAAAAATATTGGAAATGTTGATTTTGAGCGTCCCACTTTGGCCAAAAAGTGGGACACACTATTGTGTTGTCACCCTCACATGACTTCTCAACTATGTCCCTCAATATCAATGGATGTATAGTTTTGCATACAAAAATTCATCATGGGACTAAATCCCCAAATTGGAGGAGAAGTGGATGTACATGGTTCCTCATCCATGGATCAAGTGTTTAAAAAGGCCATAAAACAAGAATAGAATATTAAGTCCATCACCACTTCAAGGGACAAGTACCACAAAAGGTTTGGAAACTCAAAGTCTTCATCATCCATAAAGAGGAAGTGGAGTTGAAACTAGAATTCTAAACAAAACTCTAATGGAAATGGTGCAAAAAATAACAACAATTCAATATTTAAAGGAAAGGATAATGAATCTAAGGGAAGAAAGAGTAATAGAGAGGAAATGAGGTTTAATAAGAGAGGATTGCCACAAGGATGTTTTTCTTATGGAGGTGAATATTATGCAAATAATTGTCCAAACAGAAATTAGGGAAATCATTTTAGGAATCCTTCTCTACCTTCTCAACAAAATAGAAAATCCATGTAGTAATTGATAACCGCCAAGATAATTTATAGATTTCTCCAATTGAAACCTTAGGTACACTCTTTAGTTGTCCTATTTCTATATTAATTGATCCTGGAGCTACGAAGTGTTTTTTTTGGCACCAAGGGTGCTTAGTAAGATTCTTAGAAGAGCAAGTTTTATAACCAATTCATGGTCTATACAATATGTAAATCAAGAAAAGGAAAAAGTAGAGAAATTCTTATTTGAAGCTAAAACTTCCAATCTTTTCCACTAAAGTGAACCTATTCATATCACCCTTAGGTTCCTATGATCTTATCCTAGGGATGAATTAGCTTTGGTGATATACGGAAAAAGTAGATTGCTTTGCAAAAATTGTTAATTATTTAGATGATTTGGGAAACCAAGTTCTAATCCAAGGGGTTAAGCGAGAAGTTAAAAGCTAAGGTAGATTTTATCCATGCAAGTCAAAATAGCTAGAAGGAAGGGGTGTGAAATATATTCCATTAGTGTAGATCAATTAGAAGATATCAAGGAACCTACGTGGCAAGATTATCCTTTTCTTCAAGAGTTTCGAGATGTCTATCTTATAGAATTACATGGACTACCTCCTCAAAGGGAATTTGATTTCTCAATTAATATAATCCCAAGATTGGATCCTTAGTCCAAAGCTCCATACATAATTACTACAACAAAGCTCATGGAGTTAAAGGCTTAGTTGCAAGAACTTCTTTATAATAGATTGATCCGACCATGTGTGTCTCCATGGGGCGCACTAGTAGTTTTTGTCAAGAAGAAGGATGGGACTCTATATATGTGCATAAATTATAGGATGCTTAATAAGGTAATGGTCAAAAACTAATATCCTTTGCCTCACACTGACGATTGTTGTTATATGGAGCCTAATCAAACTTGGAGGTTAAATTTTCCCCACTTTTATCGGTGCGGTTTCCCCCAAAATTAATTAATGGGGGAGTACAGGGGGGCAGAGCCCCTCCTACAGAGCCCAGGGGGCTTATCCCCTAACATAAGGCTTGATAAAAGTGGCTAAGGGTTAAGGTTTCTATTGATATTGTATTGTAGCATTTGCAGCGGTATTGAGTTGTAGGGATTGCTGGTTGTAATCGGTTTGATTTACTGGATAATAATATTGGACTCTTTGTTTGGTGGATGTAGCCCGAGTTTGGGTGAACCACGTTAAAACTTGTCTCTCATTTTTATTATTTCTGTGTATTTTCATTCCTCTGTTTAATCTTTATTTGCATTTAATTGATATCTTCTATCAGCTAACCCTAACAACAATCTCTTTGATCAAATGGATGGTGCAACTTTTTTCTCCAAAATTAATCTTAGAGTAGGATATCATCAACTAAGAATAAAAGAAGAAGGCATTCCTAAAACAACCTTTAGAATGAGATATGGCCATTACAAGGTCACAGTGTTACCTTTTAGGTTAACAAATGCACCAACATTCATGAGTCTAATGAATAGTGTTTTCAAGGATTTCCTAGATAACTTTGTGCTTATCTTCTTCGATAATATTTTGATATATTCCAAAAATGAGGAAGAACATTTGTATCATCTAAGGCTAGTAATGAAATGGTTGAGAGAACATAAGCTATATGGAGAATTATCCAAGTGTGCATTCTTTCAAAAGGAAGTGCAATATTTAGGTCATATTATCTTTGTCAAAGGAATTTTGTTGATCCAGTAAAAATAAAAGCAATTTTGGGATGACCTACACTGAAAAATGTTCACGAAGTGTAAAGTTTCATGGGCTTGGTAGGCTATTACAAGAAATTTGTGCTACACTTTTCAAGAATAGCCAACCCCATCACATCACCTCAAAGGAAGGGCCAACCATTTGTGTGGTTAGATAAATGTTAGGATTAAGGTGCCATCAACCTTGTAAATCCTATGTAATTAATTAGCACCCAGGTGGACCTAAAATAATTAAATCTCAATTGCAATGAATAAACCCAATAAAATAAACTTAGGACTAGTCTAATCCCACTTTAATTGACACTCCCCATAGTTTGTGAGGCTAAAGGACCAGGCTGCCTAGTGCCCTTGTCCCATATGTTAGCCCCAACCTTATTTTGTGGTGTTAGCTTAGAACACCTCCTTGGCTTATACATGTTGGCCCCACTTGGTTTTATTCATTGTTGGTGAGCAGGAATGCATATATAAGCAAGTTAGTTTATTCATTTGAACATCTAAGCAATCTAAACACTTGCACTTTCTCTTCTTTTCTCTCATGTTCTCTATTCTTCTCTAAAGTTCTCTCTAGTGGATTATTTCTATTATGCTAACTTCTTGCAGGTCTTGTGAATATATCTTTGCTTCTTTGGTCTACACCAACTTCTTGAGTCAACTTGTGATGCCACATCAAGTAATCTAGGCATTCCATGCTCATGGTGACTCCTTACATTTATGCTTTGTTATAGCATTCCATTCTACTTCGGATTTGCCTTTGCCCTCCTAGGGCCCACTCTCTGTATCTCTCATCTTTTCTATTGTGGAGGTGGAAACACCATTCAGAGAGCTTGACTTAGGCAAGCTCCTAAATAGCACCAATCCTCTTTCCTTCTTTCATGTGTGCAGGTTGAAGTAACAGGTATCGAGAGACAAGATTTGGGAAGAAGGAAGGTTTTGTAGGTACAGGTCAGGTGAAGCTCTAAGTTTTTGTAAAACCCTAAATTGGTTCTAGGACACCTAGCACCCTAGTCCTTCTATGCCCCTAAACTCATATCTAGGTTCTTCTTTGTTCACTGGTCTCTATTGTGCTTTCAGATTTTCTGTATCCATTTCTGACAATCTGTTATGCTTTGATCTTGCTCAATTAGGGTTTTATATTTTGCCCTAGTTTGATTTGTTGAATTTGATTGATTCTCCTCTATACAACAAAGGGACAAAGCCCTTGTAGTCTGGCTCTCCTTCAAGGGTAGAATCCAAGCTCGCCTTGTGTTCTAATGTTGGGTGGAAGAGGGTTTGACCTAGTTTAACCTCTTAGGCTAGGTCTCTCTTTTTCATTTAACATTTTGGTGAACCCGTCATATCATGCAATTTGGCATCCTTCTTGCTTCATATCTGAGTCATTTTCTACCCTATATCTGATTAGATTAAATTCATTTATCATTTTACATAGTTATATAGCTTAATTTTGCATTATTTCATTGCTAGGGTTTACAAAAACCTTGCATTCCTAGAAAAGCTAGCTAGTCTTAAACCTAGGGTTTGTAGATTAGTGTGTTGTTGCATTATTTGGTTGATTAAATTGATTTCATTTCCTGTAGCATATCATCTTTGTGTTTAAGAAAAGAACCTTCTTGCATCATTGCATTTGGAATTAGAAAATCAAGCATTTGATGTAGGTTTAGAAAAAAAGCATATTTGTCGCATTGTCTATATTTCATAAGTTTAGATCATTATATCATGATATAAATTTCTAATTTTTGCATCATATCTAATTGGTATCACATCATTTAATCATTTCATAGTGGTATATTTTGCATTTTCACTTATTCATTATTACAGTTTTCAAAAATTTTGCATTTTTGAAAAACCTAGCTAGTCTTGCACCTAGGGTTTGTTGAGTACAATCTTATTTCAAATCTTGGTAATGTTGATTAGTTGTTAAAATCTTATTTAGCATTGCTGTAGCACATCATAATTATCATTTGTGTTTAAATTACAATCTTGCATCAAAGAATTTTGGTTTAAGGAATAAGCATTTAAGATCTAGGGTTTGATGGTAAAACCCTAGCTAGTCTTGCATTTAGTTGTTATATTCAAAATATTATTTTCAGATCTTTGTCATGATGAAGGATTGATAAATATAATTTTAACTCATCATATGTGTCATATGTGTATAATCTAGGAAGAAAGAACATTCATGCATACATCTTCTGTTTAAAATTTGAAAGCAATAGCATAGACATAAACTCTCTAATTGCATACCTCATTAGGCACTTGTGCATCCTCAGCAAAGAAAAGTTCTCAAAATATTTGTTACATTTAAGTGGATAAATCATATAGAAACCCCTTTTACACATACTACAGATCTTACATTTGCGACTTAGTTGTTGTGGTTACCAAGAATATCACATTTTTGAATAATCTCACTTCTCTTGCACTTGTAGGTCTTGGATTGCAATCTTACTTTGATATTGGTTGTACTTGATTAATTAATTGTACATTGTTGTTCCATATCATATTTGCACATAGTAGACAAGTCATTTCATCATGGCCTCTTCTAGTTGTTCTTCTTTGGAATCTTTGCATGCCTATATTATAGATTTTGATTTTTTTTCTAAATTCATTAGTATTCATCCATATGTTTTAGATCACATAGCATCCATGTATAATATTGATATTGCTATATGTTCCATATATGATATCCTTTGTCACTTACTTGATTTTTCTACCTTCATGACTCTTATGGGTGAATATCCTTTCATATTAGAGGACATTACTAAATTCATCTCCATGATTTGTCATGAGAAAGATGATGGTGATAGTTCTTCTTCTACTTCTACTACAAGCCATGATAATTCCATGTCTATCTCCATTGATCTCCCCTCTAATACATATGATGGTGACCTAGCTTTGCCTACGTTACCCTATGTTTTGGACCCCTCTCCCAAAATGGTTCCCACTCGTGAGGATATTTTGGCACAAGAGGATGAAATCATCGATACATTTCTTAACTTCACTCTACCCTCTCTTCATTCCAATGCCCCCCCTTCAAAAGATGAAGCACTAGTGGATTAAGAGCCTTCTCTCATAATGAACCCCCCATGGGTAGACACTAGGCATTCATCTCATCATACTAAATCTTGTATTTCTCAAAAAGATAACAATGTTAATTCTATCATCATTAATAGACTTATTCCACCCACTAAATGGATAGTGAATATGTGCATTAATGTTCAGAATATTCCTAAAATCATGGTACATGAGGCACCTAATCCGCCTCCTTTCTTTAAACCTGTGTTTACGGTTCGAGGTGTTCCAAAACCATCTTGACCTCCTGGTTACATCTTCAATTTTGCAAAGACAATTACTCAAAGGAATCAAGGTGTTCAAAATGTGTTGCAACAACCTCATGTGGTTGCTAACACATACAACACCTGCAAGGTGCTGCCACAATAATGGGTTACACTTTTTGGGACATCCTGATTTTTGTTGAAATCACATATTTTTAGAAAATATAATGATTTAAGCCTTGAAAGGTTCCATTTAAATGATTTTAATTGAAGAGGGTTTGATCAAACCCCCTTAGATTCAAAGCCCCTTGGATAGAACCTCGCTAGTTTTAAACCATACCTATAATGGAGTCTCCTCTACACCTATCAAAATGTTGATAAAAAACCACTTTTGATTTACCTTTAAGGTGATCAAATGAATTTATTTAAAATTTATGTTTTGTAAATATGTAGTCCTTATTATAAGCTTCCCAAAAAGTATAATTTTAAATATATTTAATTTGATTATTATATTTATTTTTTTATTTCTTGTGAATGTAGGTTTTTCACCGAACATCAAGTTCTTTGTTCTACACACATGGAAAATTAGTAAATCAGTGAAAAAAAATTCTGAAAAATATTTATGCCCTAGGTATTGATATCCTTCTTTCAAAAAAGAAAAGAAAAATTGAATTTCGATACATATAGAAAAAGTTATGTTTTACGAAATACACCTATGTCTAAATTATAATTGGTTTGACTTCAAAACTTAATTATAAAAGAAATATTCAACAAAACATTATGAAACCAAATGCATGCCCTATATATCGGTGTTACCAATCTAAATTCAAAAGAATCATAATTTTATCCTTTGTACAAAAAAAGTTATGTGCTACGGAATACACATCGTTTTACAAAATGTTGTTTACTATTAAAAACTAGTTATCAAAGGAGATGCAAAACATTTTACAATTTAACTCCAAATTTTTTTTAAAATATATATTTAGAATCTACAAACAAAATCTCACAAATCACTAGTTTACATCATCTTCAAATTCCTAATAGTTTAGCGGCTATAGGTGTCAAAAAGTGAAGATTTAGTTCAAAATGTTGATTTCAATGTCAAGTTTGGCTAAAAAGTGTAACCCATTATTATGGGATGACCCTGCAATAACAAACAAAGTAAGCAAGCACTAAGTGTGCCCACTTATTTTCCACCTTCTCAACCTATTCTTCCTCAAGCACCTCGTCTTTCTCAACATATTGGTAGAGAATATGATCTTGTCGAGCAACACCGTGCTACTCCGGCTAAGATCTCTCTATGGGATTTAATACAAACATCACCTACATACCACAGAATGATCCAAGAGCCTCCACAAAAGGTAGTTGTTCCACCTTCTGTTAGACCAAATGATGTAGCATCTATGTTTAGGTTTATGCATGCAACAACAACAAATATCTTATTTCAACAACATGAATTACATCCCATAGAAGTTCAAAACCGTTATGAGCCTCTTATGATATTCATCATTATTAATAAAATGAGGATGAGATACACTATGATTTATGGTGGATCAAGTCTTAATGTTTGTGGCATAGACTTGTTACATAAACTCAATATTGATACATCTTTCAAACCAGATAAACTCAACATTCGTGGCTTTGATAATGTTGGTAAACAATTGCTAGGTACAATCACCTTAAGTGTTAAGGCTAGACCTGTGACATTGCCTACCCTTATCCATTTCATGCCTAATTATATTTCATATAATCTTTTTCTTGGTAGACCATGGATTCATGCCATGGGGGAAGTCTCATCTACCCTTCATTGTTCAATAAAGTTTATTTTTGAAAACAAGCTTCATACAATTGAAGTTGATCCAGTTCCAAAAAGTTGTTTGTAAATGGAAGCAAGACATCAAATTCCTCTAAGTAATTTGATCCCTTCTTTAACAAAAACCAAACCACTACCCTCCACTGCTAACAACAGTGTTGGTTAGGATAGTGTCGGTCCTTCGAATGCATTTTTCAGTGATGATTGGAGTTCGTTAGGTTTTACACCCTCCTTTGTGGGTGAATATAAAATCTCATCCTCACACCCAAAAACCTTGAAAGTAAATGAAATTTCTTCAACACAATCTCCTACTCCTAAAAACTTAAACTCAAAACTAATAACGATGGAACTTTTCATATTGATGAAGATTCGCTTTCTTCTAAAGAAATGGCGGCCATTTGTGATAAAGTGTCATCTCAATCTAATGAATCATTTTCTTCTAATGCATGTCTTGGTAATGATGAGGTCCCTTTAGATTTCAACCCCCATGGGCTTGTTGAAACAAATACGGACCCTCCTCACCATGATTAAAAGAATGATCCTTTTCCATCTTCTTCAACACATGATGATAGTTCTCATTTCAACAAAGCTACTCATATGACCTCTTATCTTCCTTCAGACTTGGAGATGCATTATGGAGGCGGATTCAAAATCCTTTATAAACAAAGATACAATGGAAATGGGTTAGGATGCAAAGAACAAGGAATTAAGGAACTTGTGGAACCAACACCGTACTTGTCTAAAGTAGGTTTAGGTTTATGGCCTTCTCCTACATTCTCTCCACCATGTTCACAACAAAAAGGGTTGCTTCCTACTCCCCCTATATCCTCTCTTCTATCTCAACAAGAATGTATGTTGCCGAGTCTACTCAAAGACCACTTAATCACTCTTCCTACTCCAACACACAAAATAATTCAACACAATAACCATTCAACACCTCATTATCGTGCATATCATCAAGCGCTTGGCTATTCCACTAAGGAATGTCAAGTCTTGGGTGACAAAATTCAACAACTTCAAACAAGGTATGGCTCTAGCACTTTTCACCATGCTTGATGTAGTCCCTAGAGCACCTTGTCCTCCATCCATTTTATAATAAGCAAGTTGGGGGAGGATGATTTGTTATAGGCCGACTCGCAAGTGTGGTCCCTCCTTATTTGTGTTATGCTTATACGTATTGTTATCCCTATATTGTGATGTTTTGTTAATCGTTAGTTCTCCCTTGGAACCCTTGTTAGCACAAAGGTACAAGGAGAAAGAATGTGTTATGTCATTCCTCTATATGTATCTTCATTCTTCTATATGTATCTTCATTCTTCTATATGTTGTATTTTGAAATTTCCATATTTTTCTTTCGGATGATTTAGCATCCTTTCATGTTGATTCAATTTATGTGTACTCTACATCCATGTGATCTTTCTTCTGTCGTCCTCATATTTATGTGGCACCTTGTTGCAATGCTCGGCAGCATACCATGACTACACAAGCCATCATGTATCATGCCTATAAGAATCACCTTGGTTTGCTCATCCTTGGGGCAACCCCTTATGGTGATGTATCTTTTAAGAACACATATCATGTGGGCATGTGCTTTTAGAAATATCTTGTGCATGTTTTATATTTCTTCATTATTCTACCTTAAAGGCAATTGCTCCCTGATTGAGTTAGCAATCACTTTAAGGTGGGGGCATATATCACGCTATGAGCCTTACTCTCATCTTTCTATCAAAACACTTGTTGATAATTCTTGTTACTCCACTCTCTTGGAAAAGATTATGGCAAGCTTGGAAGCAAGATCTTGAGTCTATCTCGTTCTCCCAAGTTGAAGCTCCTTGCATGTTTGGGAGAAGGGCTGGAACCACCAACTTGAGTTTGGCTAGAGTACCTTTGGGTATGGTTACAACGCCTTCTTATTCTACAGGGCTTTGTGAAAATCCTCTTGCAGGAGGTAATTTGTGTATTCCATTGAGTGGAAACACTTTTCTTGATGTGGATTATTTGTATGATGTGTTGTATCCTCTTGTTCTTATTATTTCTAACTAACCCCTTAGAATTCTTCTTATTGCATCTTGGGGAATGATGCATGGTGATTGAGACAACCCTTTTAGACTCAAGTCTCTTTTGTCATGCTGACTTAGGGTCTTCCGTTGTGTGCTTCTTGTGGTTGCTATATGATGCATGTATGCTCTTTTATATTCTTATTCTCTATGTATTCTTCATGACTCATGTGTGTTTTGCATGATTTCTCTATGTATTCTCCTTGAGTACTTTACGTGTATTCCATGTGTATTCTATATATACTTTATGCCTTATGTGTTTGCTTCATGTCAAGCATGTATACTTTGTGTATTGCGTGTATACATTATGATTTCTCTAGTGTATGCCTTGTGTATGTCTTGTCTTGTCTCATGTTTTCTAAGTGCTTCATGTATGTAGAAATTATGCCTTGTGCCTTATGTATATGTAATTCATCCTAGAATCCTAGAATCCTAAACTTGGTGGCTTGATCACCCCTCAATTTTGGTGACATTTTATGGTTTCTATGTTTGTTGTGATTGAAATCCATCTTCTCCTCACTTTAGTGTGAGTTTGAACGTAAGATCATACCCACACTAAAGTGGGGGCTAAATGTTATGGAGTAAAATGTATACCCTTGCCATTTTATACCTATTTTAGCACCGGGTGGACCTAAAACAATTAAATCTTGATCTCGGTGAATAAACCCAACAAAATAAAGTTAGGAATTGTCTAAGCCCACTTTAATTGACACTCCCCAGAGTTTGTGGGGCTAAAGGACTAGGGCGCCTAACGCCTTAGTCCCAACCCTATTTTTGTGGTGTTGGCTTAGAACACCTCCTTGGCTTATGCATATCAACCCCAATTGGTTTTATTCATTGTTCATGAGCGAGAATGCATAGATAAGTAAGTTAGTTTATTCATTTGAACATCTAAGCAATCTAGGCACACTTGCACTTTCTCTTCTTCTCTCTCATGCTCTCTATTCTTCTCTAAAGCTCTCTATGGTGGATTATTGTTGTTATGCTAACTTCTTGCAGGTCTTGTGAAGATCTCTCTACTTCTTTGGGCTACACCAACTTCTTGAGTCAAGTTGTGATGCTAAATCAAGCAAGCTAGGGTTTCCATGCTTATGGTGACTCCTTTCCTTTATGCTTTGTTATAGAAATCCATTCTACTTTAGATTTTCCTCTGCCCTCCTAGGGCACGTTCTCTTTATCTCTCATCTTTGCTATTTTGGAGGTGGAAACACCATTCACAAATCTTGACTTAGGCAAGCTCCTAAATAGCACCAACCCTCTTTCCTTCTTTCGTGTGTGCAGGTTGAAGTAATAGGTTTCGAGAGATACGATCTGGGAAGAAGGAAGGTTTTGTAGGTACAGGTCGGGCGAAGCTCTAAGTTTCTATAAAACCCTAAATTAGGTTTAGGGCACGCAGCGTCCTGGTCCTTTGGTGCCCCCAAACTCAGATCCAGGTTCTTCTCTATTCACTGGTCTCTATTGTGCTTTCAGATTTTTCATATATGTTTCTGACAGTCTTTTATGCTTCGATCTTGCTCAATTAGGGTTTTACATTTTGCCCTATTTTGATTGGTTAAATTTGGTTGATTCTCCTCTATACAACAAAGGGACAAAGCCCCTATAGTTTGGCTCTCCTTCAAGGGTAGAAGCCAAGCTCGGATTGTGTTCTAATGTTGGGTGGAAGAGGGTTTGACCTAGTTTAACCTCTTAGGCTAGGTCTCTCTTTTCCATTTAACAAAAATATCAGTCCTAATGTTCCCATGAAAATACAAACCTTAGTCAACCCCTTTCACTTTTAAAACACTTACAAAAATGACATCAAAAGACTTTATTTCCTTGGCTACCCAACTTTGACATTCAACAAAGATAATCTTGATCCCCTTTTAACATGCAACTTTACATTTAGCAAACTTTCAGACTTTCTTTCAAAACAATCACAACTCTTTAGATAGATGACCACCCACCTTTCTAAACCCTCATTAAAACCATGCAAACATTAATCTTACCATGCAATTATTAGTTTGACAAATAATATAAAAAACCTACTATACATGTGCCATGTATCATTGATAGAGATCCTTGACTCTGTAGGGATCCATGAGGGCTAAGCATAGTTGGTAGATATATGATAGTATTTTTGACATAGTTGGTAGAGATTTATGTGTGTGGGTAGAGGAATGATGACAACTTTTACTGACTTTGGTAGATATAGAGTGTACATGACAGAGGTTCCATTGTTAGTCAATAGGATATCCATGGTTGACACAATTTTGACAATGATAAGCATAGTAGACAAAGTGTGTACTCACTAATGACTAAAGAAGGATTCAACTAAAAATCTTGGTAAAATTGTCATTCAATGATAGAGAACCTAGAAAATGACAAAGACAATGAATCTAATTAATGTAGGCTAGACCACCCTTACAAATCTTTGGTCAACACATAGGGCTTTGAATATGAAAGCCTCATTTTTGGCAAAGATGATAATACACATTATTTGGCAGTAACATTGCAAACTTTGACAAATACATAGAGAATTTGAATGTAAACTTTGCATAATGATTGTAGTACAGTTAATCAATCCAAGCAACTTTTACAAATTGCAAACTTAATGTATAACACCAATAACTTAATGTAAAACTTCACAACAAGAATTGATGTGCTATTTGTCACAAATGAATCAGGGCAAAATAATGACTATAATGACCTCTTTGTCAAAAATGAATTAGGGCTTCTTCAAAACTTTTCCTCCATTGCTAGAGCCATATCTAGGTTCTGATACCACATGATAAAACATATACACAAGATCAATGTAGGGAGAAGAAGAATGAAGAAAAAATATAAAACATCCTATGACAATATTATCTCATCCTTTCAATTTGATAAGTAATACACCAATGTACATATATAGCTCAAGGTGGAATAAACCACCTTTAGTTAAGTAGGATGTGGTTAGTAATAATTAAGAGACATATAAAACTATAGGGTAGGAAATAAACCAAAGTATGGAATGTGAGCATATACTCAACATTAAATTAACATGCTATCTAATTGGTGACATAAGCAATCAAGGATATAAAGATTGTTTTGGGTTTTCAAAGAATTCATAAACCTCTTGAAGTAGCTAATGCATCAACTACAATGTTGTTCCAAGATTTCTAAGATTGGTTCAATAACTTTAGAAGATAATTTTGCTTCTCATAGAAAAACAATATTTAGGTTACCGAGCACAAGTTAGCATTTTAGCAAATGTTGTTTATTAGGGGCATTGAGACCCCTAACATTCCAGGAGTGCAATTTTGTTTCTTAGGTGGAGGGTGTTGGCACATGCCTAAAATTGGCAAAAAATCCTTTGTTTTGTGCCTCATTGTTGTCTTAAAGTTTTCTTTACCTATCATTGATAATCGATTTGAGAGGTCTCCAGTGGGTTGTGCCTTGGTCAAATTTTGTGTTGAGGTGGTCCTTTACTTCTTCCATGCCTTTATCATGTGTTGCCATGTCTAAAATCCTAAATTTCTAAGTGTGGGGGGCCTTCTATTCAATTTTTGGGCCCTAGTTCAAATTTTGGGATTTTGAAGTTTCTCATACCTTCATACCCGTATGCCATTTCCTTGAACTCCTACAAATACATTAAAATTTTGGGGTTCAGACTTTTGTCTACCTTCTTTTGTTTTTTTTTTCCTTCATGACATGCATTCCCTTCCATCTCCCCATCTCCCATTTCCACCTTGGTCCATTTTCCCCCTTCCTTCAAATTTCAGGATTTTGGAGTTTCTCATACCTTCATACTGGCATGCCATTTCCTTGAACTCCTACAAATACACTAAAATTTTGGAGGTTCAAACTTTTGTCCACCTTCATACTTTTTTGGAGTTTAAATCCTTCATGGCATGCCTTCCCTTCCATCTCCACATCTCCCATTTCCACCTTGGTCCTTTTTCCCCTTTCCTTCAATTTTTGGGATTTCAGAGTTTTTCATACCTTCATACCGACATGCCATTTCCATGAACTCCTACAAATACACTAAAATTTTGGGGGTTCAAACTTTCATCTGCTCACCTATCCTGCTGAGTTTCAGAGTGTTTTTTACCTTCTTCTCATTTTGGCATGCAATATCGCAAAACTTCATCATTTGAGCAAATGACTCTACCTAGCTCCCTACACAACCTAGGACACCATTAATGGCCTTGAATGGATGTGACTAAGAGGATGAAAACTCTTGTACTCATCTAGGTACTTGTGGGCCCCTCAAGGACAAGGTTTGTGTATAAAGGCATATGTTTGCTAATGTAGGTGGCATGGTTCCAAGTGCATAACCATGTATAGATGATGCAACAAGCATGGGTGACCTACAAATTTGTTGACCAATGTTGTAATCCTGCAAGAACAACAAAACTAAATGTAATACTATATATACATGTTTGTAAGATGTAAATGGGGTTGGTCATTGAACCAATTTCATGGTTGTAAGTGCCTCAGTAGTGTTCTAGGGCATCAAATGATGCAGTCTAGTTTGTAAACGGATTGAATGCATTTGGTAAAACATATGAAGGTTATTCAAAGACATGCATGTGGTGGTATGTCTCCATGGCAGATTGTAATTATTCAAGGGGTGTGTTTGAACCTAGTTACTTATCCTCTCTTGCCACATTTGTTGGTATGAATGTAACAGAGGTTAGAGAAGTAAGTGACAATACTTTAATTCATTACAAAGCTTTTGTGATGCTCTTGATTTCTGTTCATGTGGGTTTTTGCATTGTTGCCTAGATTACTAAGAATGTCCATTGCATGAGATGAGATATATGCATTATATGATGATGGACATGAGATTCCATTTATGTTTTCACTAGTGCATCTATTTCCTTTTTACAAGTCCATGACCATGTTGCCTAATGGAGTAGGCACCAGTTTGATTGGTGAAGGGCTAGCACCTTTAAAATTATAAATCTATCTCTTGCTAGTTGTAGGAGTAGGTTTAGGTTCACCATGCATGCATGATTCAATATTATAAATTGTCCTATCTTATGCAATGCTAAAACTAAAACATCATCAAAGAATCATGTATGTGTGTTCCTCCCTCTTACCAATGTGTATGAGATGATAAGTGGATTCATCTGCTGGGGAAAATAGTATAGTTGTAATCTTTTGGTGCAGGGTAAGAGTGGAATTTTATCTGTTCATCAAAGGTCTTTAGGTTTGTATGTAGCTAGTGCTGACATGAACTCAGTGACAATTATAGGTTTCATAGCACATTGGGTATAGTTGCTTAAGGGCCTAGTGTTTAAGTTATTTTTTTGTTGTTGAGACCTCAGGAAATACCCCTCTTGGCCTTGCAGAGCCAAAAGATGAAGGTTGGTTTACCCACTCACAACAATTGATCCATTCATGCCACTGTCTGATTATAAGCCTTACCCATTGCCTAAGCATGACATGTCCCTCGCCTTAGGTTCTGGTGTTGTGTCTTTAGGATTTGTGGAGTTGCATGTTTGAGCACCAATAGAGGGATCTTCCCCCTCCATTGTGTATGGTAGCCATCTATTGTATGTTGAGAATTTACTTTAATATTTACCTTAGCACTAACTTGTAGCTCTCTATTTCTGTCTTCCTACCCCTTCCTTCTTCCATTGATTTGTTGACTAATCTTAAATTTAAATTCGAATTTGCCATTCTCTAAAACTAGTTAAGACATCCTCGACCTCTACCAAACCAACCTGTAATCCCTCTAAAAAAATTATACTATTTAATAATATTATCATAATGCTAGTTCTAAAAATTTTTTATAAAAAAACCAAACAAATTATAATAACAAATTAGAGATAAATACTAAGAGCTACATAACCTTCAATTGATAAATACACTATTCATATATATTTTATTATATTAATATTTTTGTCAAGATAAATAGAGGGAAAAATAAAAAATAACCATCAAGGGAGAATAGCCGTAATATTTCTTAAATGGCACATCGATTTACTAACATACATTAAGTTTGAATTAGTTGGAAATAATTGGTGATAATATGAATTATAAAGCAAATCTGAGCTCGTTTGGATTTGGATCCCATTTAAAAATAAATAAAAAATCAATCTATCCATTCAAATCTCCTGTCAATGGCGATCTCAGTATACACGACTTCCTTCTCCCACTTCAAATCTCTTTCCAACCCGCTGAAAGTTCGATGCTCTTCCTCTGGAAAAGGTTCTTTCCTCTTACAATTTCTCAAAGTTTATGTTAAGTTCACAGGTGGATTCAAACAGCAAAACATTAATATCATTTTATCAGAGATAGTTATGCAGTTATTATTACTGTTTATTTATGGTTATGGCAGAGACTCAATTAAAGGAGGATTGGAGGAAGAGGTCGAAGCCCATTCCACCTGGTGGTGTTTATCCCGCCAAAGACCATTGCAGGTTCTGCTTACTTACTAAATCTTGCATTTACACTCAAATTTAAAGACCAAGAAAAAAATCAGTTTATAACAGAAAATTGACTTCAGTAAATTATTGCAGTCAGTGCGGATTATGTGATACTTATTTTATAGCTCATGTAAAGAACGCTTGTGCCTTCCTTGGGGATGGCATGTCAAGAGTTGAGGTATACATTTTTGTATTCTCTAGCCCATGAGTTGTTCTTTGATTAATATCTGAATTTGAAGATTTGGAATTGATTTGTTTCAGCAAAATATGCATTAAATTGGAATCTGGCTCTCATCATAGTAGTAATTCTGTAAACGCTGCCTACTTAATCACTCATTAGAATTGTAGACAGCTAATTGATTTTTCCTTGGATGCTAAGGCTAATTTAATGGGCAGTCCTGTTATGGGGCGTATTTTGCTAAACCTGTCCTTGGAATAGACTCTTTTGTTAGTAGCATGTAAATTTTCAGGTCTAACTGTAAGGGATTCATGTTTGCAACAAAAAAAGGGAGAGAAACTTAAGGGTTTTATGGGCTACCTTCACGCTGAATTGAGTATTTCCTCCATATTGAAGGCAGATACAGAGTGATTAAGAGATTTTTTACTCATTTCTTGTAATACACAGCTAAACGCAAGCGTGCAATTCTCTCTTAGATGAGCAAAGCCGCGAGTGGTAGTACCATACAAAATGTTCTAATGAATTTATGCAGTTTGGAGAAAATTTAGCTTTGTGCTTATTGTTTTAACTGAAAAACTGGTGGGAATGTACTTTCTGAAACAAATGGACAATATTCGTGGTGTTGCACGTTCCATTTCATATCTCTCCAAATATGACATATGTTCTTGCATACAGAACACAAAGCTGCAGCAGACGGTGGTTTGGAGGGATCAATATTTTTCCATCTATCATTCATTTATTGTGGAGCTTGCCTTTTAGGCTTTCCAGTCTAGGGATGATGGCAACAGAGAACACGTGGCCAGTTATTGCCATAAAAATAGAAATGTGTAAAAAAATGAAACGTTCCCAACAAGCAAAATCCATGCAAGGGAGGCCTGAATGGAAAATAAGTTTGATGCGAAGCACAGATTGCCTTTCATAAGTATTAGGCATATACGTTTTTATGCTACAGTATTCTGCAAATTGGCTAAAGCCAATCATAATTGGGCATGAAAAGACAGGAACTACGGTGCCTGCCAACGCTTTCTTACCATGCCCCAGACATGACTAAAAGTGACAAAAGCTTGGGGACGAAACTTCAAAGGTAGGTGCAATGCACTCTATGCTTCATGAAAAAGTTCCTCTGTGATAGCAACGAAGCACATTAAATCCTCATCCCCATTTCAATAATGTGGAGCTCGTAAGATTTCATTAACTCGCAAAGCAGCAGTAAAAAATGTGCCAATTTTTTCTGCCCAACTGCAATGTGGTTCTAGGAACTTATGCATGGAACAACAGTCATTGTAGGCTATGCAGCTATTTTCTCAACAATGACAAATCGGCAACCTTCTTTAGAATATATCTTGTCACTACCCTTTGGAAACCTCTTTCAGACCCTTGTTCTAAGTGGAGACCAAGATAATCCTTCTTTTGATGATAGCACTGCCACAGTGAAGCTGGATGATTGGGTTTGCCAACTGAAGACATTTTTCTTCATGTAGTCCTCATTTTACCCACAAAATATAATCTATGTCCGTATCAAGCCAAGAGGCCTGGCTCTCTTTTGGCAGGAAGGTTTTGGTAGCATGCAGCAACACTACGTGAGATCATAGTTTTAGATTAGTCATAATTCAAGCCCATGTTTCAACTTTCAAATAAAGTTCTACCCACCAAGCTTTTCCGAAGGCCAACAACTAGCCTTGTAGTTACTTTTCTAGACGCATGGAAAAAGGTTAGCAACACTGACAAAATTCAATCATTTTCTTGTCAAATGGATGATTGTATAGAAGAGTACTCTTGTCCTAGGATACATTGGTAATCTGCTCACAAGAATCTAGAACAAATTAAAAATGTTTGACATTTAGATCCTAGAAGAGGCAATTTTGGAAGGTGGAAGGAAAGGATTATAGAGCAGAGTGTGGGACCATAACTAAGTTTGTGACATATTCCCATCGACATTCACCCAAGGTGGACACCCGAAAGCAGCCTCACTGGAAGCAACAAATAACGATCAATTTTTTTATCCTTAAAGCTTAAGCAGAACAGAAAGTCTACAGTGTACAAAAACTCACTGTCCCAAAAGAACAAACAAAACTTTTGTTTCTGTCCTCTTTGATTCCAAGATTACTATCTGAAAGAAAAGTGCTAAATTCCTCTTATACAGGCATGATCCATGATCATACATATGCAAGGGCTGAATTTCTATAGCTTACAACTTTGTCCCTATTAGAGCTAGATCTTTGTCCACCTACAATCCTAGAAAATCAGCTGGTAATAATCATCAAGGAGCATCAAGATGATAGGGCTCACAGAGAGCAGTTATTTTTTTGTCAACATTCAAGTCACAAAATCATTGGTTACAATGATGATTTCATTTGGGGAGCATAACATAATTTCAGAATTAATGGTTAAGCAATATGTGTTGGTAAAAATACATCTGATGTTGTATACACTTCGTTGACAATCCAGTGATGCCAATAATGTGACAATACATGCTCATGTTCATCATCATGACAAAATTTTTTGTTGTTGTTGTCTTTGTGTTGTTCCATTGGATATATGTGTTGATCTCTTTGATCTATATCTCTAGGGAAAAAACATAGAGCTCTGTAAACATGGCAAGCCGTAGAGATTGGTGAAGGATAGACCCAATTGGTGTTTTCTAGATCACCATGGAATGAAGCCTTGCAGCGATGTTGAGACCATTGGTATAGCTTACACATTTCAAATTCATAGAGTTCAAGCATCTCCACGCACATGACCAAAATTTTTGCAACATATTTTATACTATTCAACAATAGCAAAGGACTGCTCTTATCCAGATAACCTGCAGGATGTAAAATTGGACAAACTCCATGGAATGGAGCCTTGCAGCAATGTTAAGAATCTTGAGATCTTTGATATAGCTCTCACATTTTAAACTCATAGAGTTCAAGCATCTCTACACACACGAACAAATGTTTTTGCAACATATTTAATACTATTCAACAATACCAAAGGACTGCTCTTATCTAGACTTTAACCTTCTAGTCTTCTAGATGTAAAATTGGACAAATTCCATGCCATTTATGTATCATATTTTCCTTGTCAAGCTGCTGTCATTTGCAAGGTGCACATTATAAGAGTTGCAAGCCATCTCATCTTCAAAGGCACTTTTACTGGTCTGAGTTAGTAACAGACTACAAATGCTCATCAAACTTTCACACTTTGCAAAATTACCAAGCCTTCTTAGCAGAAGCTTGGCAGACTCTAACAACTTCCCATTTCTTTGCACCTTGGAAGTCTATCAAAAAGGAGTTCCTTGGTGGACTTCCGATGAATCATATTAGCAATGCTAGGTTGTGGTCATGGCAGACAAATTGAGCAAAATAGCAGTTCTAGAGTAATGTGGCACACCATTGCTAGGCAACAAGCTACAAAACTTTCTTCAATACAGGCTTGCTGCATTTGATGTGACAAATTGCAGATGATGATAATGACATTTATTTTGTGACAATTAGGATATGAATTCATTTTGACATGCCGTATCTTACAACAACACTCATTGGTGACAAACACAACCTAGACAAAGCACACTTGGCAACCCTAAGTCCAGACAGTTGTCCAAGCCCGTTGCTCTGTATATTTTCTGATTGTACCTCTAATAGAGTGACAAGGAGCGACTATATGGGGCAGCACATTCATCCAGAAAGAGGTCAGGCTATTCCAGCACGATGGCATGCTTTTTGCTTGGAGTACTGCACTCTATGCGACAGAGTAGTTTGGGTAGCCATTTGGGAGCAGATCTCATGGGGTTCAAATCAGATGTTTATGGAGCTAGGAATCTTAATTAAAACAGGGAAGTTGACATCCATTTATTGTAGGCGACTAATGATTGATGTATGTCTGGATATCACTCTGTTATATTCACTAACACAGTGGTATCCAGATATATGTTTTGAAAATGAATACTCGTAGAAATAATCTAAAAAATTCAACTAATGATAGACATAAATTGAGCCCATAAGAGTAGATAAAAATACTAAATAGTCTGTGATGAAATATATGTCAAAAGGAATGCAACACATGAGGACTGTCTCATTTTTAGGGCATCGTAGAAGTTATTCAATTGTGGAAGTAAGAAGATTAGGTTGTTTAGGAGGTTGACAGATTCAAAGTTGGACAAATAATAACTCTTTGGAAATGAATGTGCTTTGTTTTGTATAAATTGTGATGCTTCAACAGAGTAGCTATACCTTGTTATCAGTTTCTCATTGGTGGGAGAAATGATTGGATTACAATTGATCTCCTTGACATAGAGAGGTTTGAGCTGCCTTTCTATGAGCCAGGTGTTGATTATAGTTATTGCAACAAATGGGTGACTCTTGTTAGAACATTAAGGGAAGTATGTCACTTGTTTGTTGCGAAGCCTCTGGTGTTAACAAAAATGTTCTTGTAGACAACTTCAACTAAGCTTTGAAAAACATGTGATTATTGACCTAATGTATGACACCCATCTGCTTAATTCCTCTGAAAACAACTCTTAGAAGAAATGCTTCGAGATGATTTCTTTGCAAGCCAACATGCTATTTTCCATCCAACAGGCATGCTATATAAGGTAGTAAAACTTTCTTGACTGACCACCTAGTCATGTTTTACATGAACTCTCAAAGTTCAATTTAAGAAGACATAAATATGCTACTGTACCAAGAACATAGCTTGCATGATGCAATTCCACTATTCTATGTATTCCTCTAGACTAGAATATGCTTATTAATGTTCTTTCCCTCTGGCAGGTTCTAGAACCAAGAGTTCATGGAAGAGGTAGGAAAGAAGACTCACTGGATGATTTATACTTTGGTGTACATGAGGAAATGAACTATGCACGGAAGATTGAGCCTTTGGAAGGTAGTATGTACAGCTTTGCTTGAATATGGCCAGAACAATCCATATTATTTGTTTAAATCTTTAAAAGTATTCTAGAAATGAAATTAGCTCCTTTTCCTTTTCATGTGTACATGACTTACTATTGGTGAGTCTAAAGTGCATCAAATTAACAATGTTGATTTGCATTACTGTAGCATAGAACTTACATTTGCATTTTTCAGTGAGCGCTTGTCACACATCGTCCTTATGCTCTTTTCATTAACATCCATGCCATTTATCTAAAAAGGTAAACTGTAAATTTAAGATTAATACTAATATATCACCAGAGTATGAATAAGGGCACCAGCCAGTTCAGCAGTGCCATGGGATGCCTTTTCTTACCATCAAACAGAAGACTAATGAAAATGTTCTGAAAAACACCATAGATAAGGAATGCTTATTTGGGTTTTGTAGGCTCTATGGACAGACAGCTTCAGGCTAAAGAAGCAAAACAGGATATATTAAGCTACCATAACAGTTCAGGATTTAGCCTGATCAAGGACGTCCAAAGCATCCATGATTCCTTGTGCTTGGTATTCTATTCATCCTCAAATATTTTGACAGAACTGAAAAATCACTATTCAATCCAACTCAGCATGCTTTTAAAAAATGAATGTCAAGATAACCTAAGAAAGAAGGGAATAGAATTCTCTCAAACAATAGTTTTTATAGTATGAGTAGAGTTTGAGATTTTATGATCAGCTTTGAAGTGATTATCATTTTGTTGAGTTCAATGTTGTTGGTAATATCATTTCAACTTTTCTTTTAAACTGTTTTTTTTTGCTCCATTACATTACAATAATTCCAATAATACATACTCAAATGATGAAGCAAAGCTATAAACCAAAATGATTCTTACAAACAATGCTGTTTTTGTTTTTCTCAGAAATGCTAAAATATAATTTTTGTCCTTAAAAGGATTGAAGCAGCATGGGTCCAAATTTGTCAAGGGCCAACTGCCTTACATGCTGTGTTTATACATTCCAAGAAAACATGAATGCTGCCTTTGTTGGCACCAAAGAAAACTTATCCTCTCTAAAAGTTTGACTATTGAAATGAAAAATCCTCTCTTATAAGAATTTTAAAACAGATTGACTGCTGCTAATAATGTCTTGCTAACCGAATGCTTCCTGCTATTTCTTTTCCTTTGCCTTGCACACATCTTGAGCACATTTCACTAATTTCTTTGTAAGCTCATTCTTCTTCTACCTGCTTAAAATCATCTTTGGATATGTCAGAGCCAGCTTTATTGATTGAACCCACAGCTTCATGTCTTGGTCTTCTTCTTATGCTCTGCTTGACATCTTTGGCTGCCATTCCAACCAGCTTGAACATTGCCTGAATATGCTCATTGGTTAATTGCTGGACAGGCACAACCAAGTGTTGCCATTTTGATTTTGGTTTTAACCCCAGCAGAGATGAAACAATTGCACATTCAATCTCTTTTATGTTGTTCATATCATAAGGTGCCATGCTCAGTCTTTGCTAATCTAAGACAGATACAGTTGGTCAGGGCCCAGGGGTGTTCTTATCCCAATGGACTCAGAGTTTATGTGATCAAACATACCTGTGTACAATTGCCCTGGATAAAGCATTCAATGTAGTCTGCATGTGTGCTGAAGCAGCTGACTTTGTAGAAGTACTGATGTCTGGCAATACTTTAAGAGTGCTTTCTTCACGTTTGGACATTTTTCCTTTGGCAAATCCCCTCTACCATTGGTTCATGCCCAAGTGATTGTAGCTACAAGATCTAAAAACATGCCCTCGATCATCCCCATCTTCGATCAGTAAAAACCCTAGAAGAAGTTGAAGCGAAGGCAAGTCTCAATGCCACATTTATGGCAGTATGCCAAGATTTTAAAACCCTAATCCCCCTCTTCTTATAGTTTTGTTTAGATGGTTTATTTTCTGTCAAATGCAGATCCAAAACAGCATTGTTCTGCGTGGTACACAGATAAGCTTATTACTAGAAAACAGTAGAGAACAAGAAGAATCCACAATTTGATACCTTTTTATTTCTTACAAGCTTTGTGAACAAACAACAGTTGCAGTAGAAAATCTAATGTTGATTACATAGACATTGCCATCTCAGAGGCCCTTTTCACTTGCGGTAGTGAATTGGCTTCATACACATGAGATTTGAAAGGATGTGCCAACTTATCCAAAAATGAGGTTATATTTCCACCTTTCTTAGTTTAATCTGGATCCCAGGAGCAATCCAGGAGACGAAACACTTGATGTGTAGAATTGAGTGTGTTCTAGTAGAGAGATGTAAACAATCATTAAAATACTGAGAAATCATAAATTTGTTCACAGATAGAGAGCACCATTGCTAATAAGAACTGTAACCAGAGTCATATTAATCTGAAAATTTATGTATGTGGAAAATTATGAACGTGACAGATCTTTGTTTATTTACAAGGTTTGTTGAAAATTTCTAATTAGCATTGACAATGTGCAGATATTGAAATTGTGGTGCCCATATTTATGGTATGGTGCAATTTGTAATTTATCACAACTCAACTTTTCCCTAGAAAATTGTCTGCATTTTATTTTGTAATTCAGTAGCTTTGCTGAATGGGTGGTTGCTTGGTATTCTAGGAGCACAGTGGACAGGTATTGTGACCACTATTGCCATGGAGATGCTACGCTCTAACAAAGTGGATGCAGTCATTTGTGTCCAAAGGTATTTTATTTAAGTAAACTAAAAGTCTCAGGATGGCCAAAGGATTGCTTCTATTCGTATGCAGTTGTTGCATATGAAGAATTATGGTTTGTGGAAGCTTTTCATTTCTCATTTCCATTTGTTGGTTCATGGAGTAGCTTGTGTAGTTTATGACAATTTTACTCTGTGCAGTGATCCAGAAGACAGGTTTATGCCACAGCCAGTGGTTGCCAGGTAAGTTAATGCAACAAGTCATTTGCTTTAAATAAAAATTACAGCTGAAATAATTCAAGTCAAAGCATATTGGTTCATATATAGTTGAACACATGATTGCTTGTGCCAAAATTTACCACCCTTAGGAAAAAAGTCACGAAAATGACTACTAAAGAATTTTGCAATTACAACTTATTTAGAAGTATTGAAATATCCATGATATGGAATTTTGTTAGATAAGAATGTTAATGTCTACAAGTAACCAAAAGCAAGTCAATGGGATTTGAGAATACATCAGTTAACAGTAGAAAGTTCTACAAAAAGAGTATCCTAGGAAAGCAAAATAAAGGAATGAAAGCACTAAAAACAAAACGAAGCAGTGCAACACCAGCCCAAGTGGTTAAGAAACTAATACAAATAACCATGTCGGGGGAACAAAATTCACAAAGAGCAAGGACTGATGAAGAATGGAAGGATTTCATCAAATATGAAATATTTAGACTTAGAACTTCAAATTTTTGGTGTGTTTTTATGATATTTTAAAGCAAAGATTGTTCTGTATCTAATTTCTTGTGGTCCACAACTGATGCTAATTGTATGATGTTTGTGATAGGACACCAGAGGAAGTTTTTGCAGCAAAAGGGGTGAAGCCGACATTATCTCCTAATTTGAATACACTAGCTCTTGTTGAGGTAATTTGTTCTTAATTGAATGTGCCAAAGAGTAATGTGAATGTCTGAGCCCAATCTTTACAGCCTGTGCCTACAGTTACCTGATTTTTTATTTTTTTAAATAGTTGATTTGTCTACAATGAAAGATAATTATGGTTTTGGAGAGGGGTTTTGATTCTGTTATGCAGTTTGCTCCAGTTTGTGAGAAATAGGAGATCTAAAGACACTTATGTGGGAAAGTAAGATGCAGAAAACATGAGATAACACTAGTTGAAGTATCATATCCTAGGTTTCGGTTTAGGAATTTCCAATAAAGTGAAGATAGGCACAGTAGTGTTTCAAAGGGGAACTTGGCTGTGAAGTTGGGTCCTGCAGGTATCCCTGCCGTACCCGGACTCGCCTGGATCTGGCTTGGGTCCAGACAAGATAGGTGACAGTGCCATATGACTGCGCTATTGAAGAAAATGGCCGACCTTGTTCTTGGCTGGACTGAGAGCGAGAGGAATAGGGAGAGAGAGTAATAAGAAACTCCCTCCAATCCACAACCTGAAAGATCCCTAACCAAGTCTATCTCAAATTTTCTGAATTTTTTGGAATTTGCTGATTTGTTTGTTTCAATTTTTGTCTTTGACCAGAGAAGTGTAAGTTGGTGTCTTTGCTTAAGTGCTGATTTATTTGATGTTTGTATTTAATTGATTGTTTGTTTTAGGACTAAATCATAAGGAAACCATAGAAACATGGAAGAGAACTATTGAATAAATAAAAGATAACACTTGCACATCAAAGGGACCCCTTTAAACTGATTATATCAAGTCTGATTACAAATTCAGAGGTCTGATTTCTACTAAATCAGACTATAACAGCAACCAAAAGACCTCTATGAGATGCAATATTAAACTATCCAAATGACAATCACATACCCGGGAACCAACGCATAAATTGTGGAACATGTAGTTGCTGAAACCCCAATTCCAGCTAGGATTTGATTGAATATAACTCCTGTTTTGTACGGCCAGCTGGTAAAGGTACTGAAATGAGGATATATGCTGATAAGTAGACCCAATCTGCAATTATGCCCTGATAATCCACTGCTGCAATCACTCCAGCTGCAATTACAACCTGTAATAAAGTCCAATGACGCCCAAACGGAAACCCAGTGTAGATTTCCCTGTAATGTGAACTGGGTTGTTGTCCAATCCATTGTCCTCTAAGGGTTTTCGTCCTCAGAAGAGCTGTAACCTACTGAAAACTCTATCCAGAGCTCCAAACTTGCACTTGTGTTTTAAGAAAATGATGATTGAATGACCAAAAGATAGCCCCATTCATTGCTTTATAGATTCCATCTCCATTTTCCACTAATAACAATAAAATAATCCCACTAAAAGGGTACGCCCACCTTGAGGGTTACTTCCTCATGAAAAAGAAACACCATCTTTCAAAACAACATTATGGCTACTAGGATGGAGACTTTTTCACTATTCTCCTTCTAATTCTCTGTTACTGTTCACTTTCACTATTCACATCAAGGCAAACCTTTAGTGTTTTCAATTCAACTCTTGAAATCATCATCTAACATCAAACTGAAGGTCTCGAAAGGTTCCCTGCAAAGCTCCAACACCCTCGGTCGGGTTCCCTAACCAACCTATTGACCTACGGGAACCTAATAGTAGGTCAACCTCTGCTGAAGTCTGGACGGACTAAGGAAGGGACATTACACAACCACCAAACCAGAAATAAGGGTTTAAAAAAAAAAGGATTTAAAAATAAACAATTTTTCTATAAAAAACACACAAAAAGTTGAAACAAAACCTAACCCACCCTAGGTAACCCCGAAAACTGACTTTTAAGTCACTAAGAAAATACAAAACACAAACATAAACATATTCTTACCTTTGTTTCTTCGCTCAACTAAAACTCATTTTCTTCTCATTGCTTAGGGTTGCTAGTTTTTAAGTGTTCAAGCACCACAAAGGCACTATTCCTACGTCTCAAGGAGTGTTAGGTGCTATGGAAATCAAAACACCTAAATCAAGGTTTATCATCATTCAAGATAAGTTCCTTTTTTTGTTTATTTACGAGTTTTTAAAAATTTATTTTCAGGCACATTTTTTCTTTTTTAGAAACAATTCAGTATTGTTATTCAATTTCTTGTTCATTCTTCTAACAAGTAATGGTAGCCTAGGGTTACATTATTATTTTTTTTTCCTAATTTTTTAACAAGCGATGGTAACTTGCGGTTGTATTATTGCATTTTTTTTTGATAGTTCATATTTGTTTATTTTTAAACATGTAGTTACAAGTATAGTTTACAATGGATGCTAGTTTTAGCTCAGTGGGCCAAAGATTGGTTAGGTCTTTCAAATTTGACCCATTATCACCACTTTAGTGACATGAGACAATGATTTAGTAGCTTGTTGGAGCTAGGGGTTATGTTTGGCATTGTAACAAGTTCCAAAATGAGTACTCCTATAGTCAAGTGAAAGCCCACTTGTGTGTAATTGTTGGCCAAGGAATTAGAGCTTGTGGTGGATTGAACAAAAATTGGTTACCAAAGGGGCAAATTCTTGCTTGTATCAAATAGCAAGAGGAAATAGATTGTGTAGCCAAGAAAGCTAGATTGAAATCTCATCCTTTGGCGAAGAAAAGATCTTGCAAACCACCTACAAGGCTATTGTCCACTTCTTTGATAGTGGGTGTAACGCATCCGTTTTATTGACACTATCTTCCCAAGAAGACAATAGCCCCCTGCTTTCTCACAAAAGAACCAAGGATAGGCTCATTAGAAAGGAAATCTCAAAATGAGGTGAGGGACAATGCTAATGAGCACATTGTGCATTGCATTTACATCTACGGGCTTCCTTTCAACCTCATTAGATAACCATATTGGTGGGAAATGGTGAGAGGAAGTAATGAGGCACCCATAAGGTATATAGCCTATAGGTCTTGGGTATGGGTATGTAAAGGTACACACCATCTTATTGGCCAAGGAAGGAAAGTTTGTAGACATTTCATTGTAGCCAATTAGGGATTCACGGGCCAAAATGAGATTATGATGGATAGAAAGATTGCGAAAATAGGCCCTTGATTAATATCATTGCAATGTGCCCTATAGGGGCAATGTTTTTGATGGTAGTTGATTGTGAGGGGCAAGTAAGGGGCAAGTAAAGGATGTGAACTTTATTGCCAACATCTTGATAAGAGTCCATGGAGATGGTGGGGCCTCAAAATGTTGTCCAAGTCATAATCAATAACGCTAGAAATTGTAGAGTTGTGAGGTTATTGGTTTAGGTGCAATACAAGCACATATTTTGGATGTAATGTCCCCTTTTAGGATATTCCTGATTTCTTTTCCTGCAACAATAATAATTACTAAAAAAGGACATTAGAAATTAAGATAATATTCAATTCATAGCATCATTCATATTGAACTCATCTATCATAGCATAATTAATAATGAGATCAATACTTCATAACATATATAATGAGATCAAATCATCATAGCATAATCAACATTTAGTTCAATCCATAACACAATTCCCCAAGCCAATCACATATTGAATCTTCCCAGAGTGTTAGTAAGTAACAATATTGTCAAGAGCACAGTTTGAAAACTTGGACTCGCCGCAGACTCGGCAGCCCAAAATAGGACTCGAACTCGGGACTTAGCAAAAAACTCGGCTAGGACTCAGCAAAGAAGAAAACCATAGTTTTACAAAAAAAAAAAATTAATGCATTTAGAGAACATAAGAGCGTGATCTTCAAACACTCAATATTTGAAATTTCATCATTCATGAACCATAATCATACGATTCATACTCATAGTTTCAAACTCTCAAATGTATAACAGCATCATAAGTTTATAAATGTTTACATATAATGATGTCAAAATGAGAAAAACAACCAAATAAAATCTACATCTTCCTCTTTCCTCTCCTAATGTAACTCAATTTTTGAGGCCTCGAATTAGAAGGTGCTACAATTGTTTCTTGTTCTTCAAAATCAAAACTGTCTTCGTCATCCTCCATTTCATCCAATTTTGCTGCTTTTGCTTCTATTGCTGCTCCTCTCTCCAATTCTGCAAGATCTTCTTCAATAAGGAGGACATCATCATCATTTTGTTCATTGGTAGTCCATTCACCATATGGATCAATATCATCTAAGTCGATGGACTCATGTGAAATGCCCTCCACCTTTCTAGTTTGAAGGCGAAGGTTGTATCGGACGAAGACAAGATCATTGAGCCGCTGTTGGGTCAACCTATTTCTCTTCTTCGTGTGAATGTTCTCAAATAAACTCCAATTGCGTTCACACCCAGAAGCACTACATGGCTGGGACAAAATACAGACGGCTATCTTTTGAAGATTAGGCGTGGCAGCACCATAATTCTCCCACCATAAATCTACAAAAAATCATTTAGAAATATAAGAATTAAGCAAAAAAATATAAGAATCAATTTTCTATTATTTTCTTGTAGTATTGAACTAATTTTTTTACCTGGTTGTTGTTTTCCTCTCCTATCAATTGCTTGAGATGAAGAAAAAAGTCTCCCCTCCGCTCCCTTGCCTTGAATAGATAAAAAATAAAATTAAATCAAACATAGAAAATTAGTTACTATGTATGTAAAATGCATGTTTCTAGATAGTCAACGACTCAACATTGCCAAATTCATAAATAAGATATAGCAAATCTCACCTCCAACTCATCAAGAACCTTGTCTGTCAACTCAGGTTTAGGCGCTATCTTATCAATGCATGTAATAACACCTGCCATGACCTCCTCATCAACCTTAAGTGAATCAAAGAAGTAGAATTTTGGGTTCAAGAAGTAGGCCAAGGCATGTATCAGCTGGTGGAGTTGGTTTGTCCATCAACGATCAATGATGCGCCAAATGATTTCATATTTCTTCTTGTTTCCGCCATAGTAATGTGAAATGGCCTCTTTGGCCCTATCCATGGCCTCATAAATGAAACCCATTGGCATGCCCTCTCCATCCACCATACGAAGAACCCTTACCAAAGGTTCTGTCACCTAAAAAAATGAAAACAAATTATAAATCATTACAAAATTAACCTCTCAAAAAAAACAGCTAATACAGTATCTTGTATAAACTTATAAAGTTTATGTTTGTGTTTGTTACTTACCCTAACCAACTCCTCTGCATTTTTCTTGAATGTGTCATCAAAAACAATTTTTACAATCTTCTCCGCTTCAGGTTTTTTGTGAAATGGAGACTGCACCCAAGTATCAGACACAAACATCTGTATGAGATGAGGAATGACACCAAGAATGCTTTTCAATGTGAGGAAGTGACTAGCAAATCGTTTCACTCCTGGTCGCACAAGGTCCTTGCCATCTGTGTGTTGTCTCATCAAAGAAAGGACCCAATTATGGTTGTAGAGGAATTTGGTGACATTTTTAGCATCTTCAATCACACTTTTCACCCATCCAATCTTCCCAATGTCCTCTAACAACAAGTCCAAGCAATGTGCAGCACAAGGACTCCATGAAATTGTAGGATGTCTCTCCATAAGCAATCTACTTGTAGCTACATATGCAGCTGCGTTGTCCGTGATAATTTGGACAACATTCTCAACACCAACCTCCTGGACCACCCCATCTAATAAATTGCACAAAGTCGCAGCATTTTTGACTTCATGGGAGGCATCTACAGACTTCAGGAACACCAATCCACCATTAGAAGCCACTAAGAAGTTTAGGAGAGTTCTATTTCGTCCATTTGTCCATCCATCTAATAAAATGCTGCATCCTTTTCTCCTCCAAATTTTTTTTTGTTCCTCAACCACAAGCCGTGTATTTTTTACTGCATCCTCTAGCAATGGCCTACTCAAGTCATGTGCTGTTGGGGTCTTAAACCCCTTGCCTGCAACTGTCAATGCATTCACCAAACCTTCCCAATATGGGCTGTTCGCCACATTGAAAGGTAAATTATTGTAGTACCAAAAATTTGCTGCTGCCATCCTCGCTTCATGATGTTTTTCTTTATTCCAACCGGTACCTTCAAGTGAAGGTTGTGCTCCTGGAACATTGCGTGGAATAAAGTAATTCAGTCCTAATGAAGGAGGCATCTGATTAGTGTTTGCCTCGTTTTGAACTTGCCAAATTTTAAACTTTTGTGTCAAATCCTTATGTTATATGGCTATTTCGCCTAATGTGGCAACTTTTCAGGTCATGGTGCCTTATGGTTTGAGAGATTTTAAACTTTCAATTTTTCGACGAGCAGTTGGCGGAAACAATTAAATCATGGTTTCTGTAAGAGCTGGAGCAGAATCATCTGGTAGGAAATCTCATGGTGTTATTATGGACAATGTGGCAAGATTTCATGACAATCTAACATTCCAGTTGAAAGTTATGCATTTTTTGCCATTTCTCACACCTGCACGGTTAACTAGGTCGACGTAGTCGCAATGGAGTTCACAGAAAGAGTTGAAATGTTTCACTTGTCTGCGTAAAGTTACTTTAATATTTTCTGGATCAAAATGAAGATCAACTCGTATGCACAAATCTAGGTTGACAAGTTGCAAATTCACCTAAGTCGAAGTGACTTAGTAATTTTCACAATCTAATACTATTTGAAAAGTGATAAAGAATATGTATTAATTAATTAACTTGTGAAATTGGCCAAGTATACAAAAGGTATCACTTGTGAATTTGACTAAGTGGAGAGTTTGCTTTAAAAAGCAAGTTGTTATCGGCCTACTTAAAAAAAAATAAAAGTTGGTGTCTACTTTCGCTTTTGGCTAAATTGACGTCCACTTTTAGTTTTGGCTAAGTCGGCGTCTACTTTTGAATTCGGCTAAGTGAGCGTCCACTTTCACTTTTCACAAAGTTGACACCCACTTTAACTTTTGGCTAACCACATGAAAGCTTAATAGAGAAAGATGAAAGTAGGAGTCTAATTTCAATTTTGGTGAAGTGGAAGTCTACTTTTAGTTTTGGAGTACCAATTTAACACATGATTTTTGATTGCTTCTTGAAAAGTTCAAATAGAACTTCACTTGGACTTTTGATGAAGTGAAACTCCACTATTCCACGTCCCACATAATAAGGTGATACTCGTGAGTGGCATGCAACGTGTTACAAGAATGATGAATCTGTTTGCTAAAGTGAAATGTTTTAAAAAGAAAAAGTCTTCATGCAAACGAAAGATAACTGCCAAAGCAAACTAAAAGGAACTTGCTTTCGGAGAAGTTAAAAGGTTATAAAACTTGTATAAGTTACCGACGAATGAAACAAGTAGTTATTATAACTACCCAAACTTAATGCAAATGCATTCTTCGAAGCATGAAGACAAACTGTGTGATCTTTACCAACATTCTCCTTGCGTGTGTTTGATTCAGAGCCATAGAACAGGGTATGCACATATTAGAGTTGTTAAAAAGGCGTTGTAAGCTCTCAAGAAGATGCAATTGACATGCCACACCAAAGCTCCAAGATCCTCCTCATTGTCACCTTAGTCTAATATTTGGAAATGTTCTGGTAGACATTCTTGCAAAACGTGGAAGCATATAATGGGAACGTGAATTGCTTAACAAGATGCCTCAAACAAATTTGATCTCATGGTATGCAAAGATTGCAGGATATGCATTGGCAGATTTGAAACCAAATTCCATAACCGTTGCCAGCATCCTCGCGGCCCACGCCCATATGGGAACTTTTAGAATCGGGTATGAAGTTCGTCAAAGCCGAATGAGGAAGATTCGTGTAAGAAAAATAACTGTCTCTAAAATGAGTTATGGACATCCATCAAAGCAATGTAGTTTCGTTGATTGCAATGGTTGCGAGATAATCACAAAATGGTTGTATCGAAATGACTTTGGAAGCTTTCAAGAGAGTGCAGTTGGCTATTGTAAAGTCATGCTAAAACCTTTGCCAAAATCCTCGTGGCCTATGCCCAAATAGGAACTTTGAAATTGGGTAGGAAAATTTGTCAAAGCATAATGCGAACCTGAGATTTTTGTCAGATATTATAGTTGGAACTGCCCTGGTATACATGCCTACAAATATGCAAGCTTAGAAGAAGGCGCTAGAATTGTTTGATATAATGCCTCAAAGAAATGTGGTCTCATGGAATTCAATGAGTGTAGGATAGTGCAGGTGCTGAAGCCAAACTCCACGAATTTTACCAGCTTTCCCCCAGCTAGCAGTTTTGGAAAATGGTTTAGGGATCCATCCAAATGCATCGATGGAAGGATAATTTCTGTCAGATATTTTAGATGCAAATGCTTTGCATGTGAACCGTTCAATAGAATATGCCCCCAAGAAATATGGTTTCAAGGACGATAATGATTGCATTATATGTTTGAAGTGGATTTGTTAAAAAAAGGGCTTTAGAATCTTTCATGCAAAGTAAACTTGCAGTTATAAATACCAGTCCACAACCTTCGTAAAGCATCCTCCGGGTCTGTGCCAAAATGGAAACGTTGAAAAAGGTGGGCATATCCATCAAATACATAATGGAATGTGATTTCTATTAGAATGCAACATTGTAATTACAGCCGCCTTGGTAGACACGCTCACAAAATGAAGAAGCATAGACAATGCACATGATATTTTTGACAAAATTCCTCAAAGAGATGGGGTCTCATGGAATGCATTGAGTGCAGTATATACTAAATGGGTTTGTTGACAAAGGCATTAGAAATCTTCAGAGCAAATGCATTTGTCAAGTTTAAGGCTGAAGACCACAACTTTCACCAGTTCTTTCCTTTCTCATGCATACACGGAGATCTTTTGAACAACGGACTTTCCAATGTATAGATTGCATCGATGATTATGATGACATTACGAATGTTAACAAGTGTCTGGAGGATAGAAATCAATC
Source organism: Cunninghamia lanceolata (assembly GCA_027924645.1). NCBI lineage: Eukaryota > Viridiplantae > Streptophyta > Pinopsida > Cupressales > Cupressaceae > Cunninghamia > Cunninghamia lanceolata. The sequence goes on from BSBN01001313.1 coordinate 543,142, forward strand.
TTGGACCTTGAAGGTTTCTCAAAACTTTGAATAAAAAGGCTACTTCATTATTGAAAAAAAAGGCCCGCAAGAATCTTGTATCCTCAAGATTTATAATACTTGTATGAGGACCTATGACTTCTCTAATACCATGCAACAAGAGGAAAATATGTATGATAGAATTAGAGATGATGTGTCTTCTAGATAAATGGATTGCAATGTACAAAAGATATGTGAGAAACATAAAAGAATGACTCTGGGCACATGAATTGCTAGTGCAAAGCCAAACTATCTACACCATTCTTGTGCATGTCAAATCAAGAGTCTAGAATGAGGGTATAGATGTTCATCAAAACATAATCCAAGGAAAGATTTTGTCAGATATTATAATTGGAAATACTCCACATACACGTATGCCAACATGACAGGATAGACTTGAAAGAAGTTGCCTATAAAAGTTTGAAGCATAACCATCCAGAATTAGAGGTCCATAATGAATCTTCTGATCATTTCTTGGAGTTTCTTAGAGAATGGTAGAAATTGTGTCTAAAGTAGTATGAATTGGAAGATCAGGAGGAAATCACTTGTGCGGTCTGAGCACCCCTTAAGGATAAGGAAACCCAAAAAGAAGACGAATCTGATTATGATTCCGACATTCAAGAAGATGAACTTGAAATAGAGTACTTTCTTCACATTCGCCATGTTAATCCAAGTAAGGATAATGAATTTGGGCTGGATTTCAAGGTGCATTGGAAAGGCTATGATGAGAGTGAGGGTTCATCAGAAACCATGTCAGGATTAGAGGAATGCGATGAAAAATAAAAATCAAAGGGTTTGCGTTAAAAAGTGCAAAAGAAAAATGGTTGCCTCTACCAGGTGATGTGGATGTTAATTTATGGTGGTTTCCCCTACTCAGGAGCTAGTGGATTCAATAGATTCAAAAATGTCCAAGCTCCTCTCGATGATCCTGAAAATCATTAGACGGTTATATACATGGACATTGTGAACTTCGTGCGGCCTAGATATGTTTCGATGGAAAATGTTGTTGATATTCTTAAGTTTTGTAATGGATTCTTGGTCATTATGCCCTAAGCCATTTGATACATATGATTTATCAAGCAAGGCTTGGGACTCCCATAATATCTTCCACCAACACATGAAGTGGTCATGAAAGGTAGTGTTCCAAATGAATGGGAGTACAACATGGTCGCATACGATGAAAACTAGTGTTGCAATCTTCAAAAAGCACTTGTTCTTAAGACTACAGGTCTACAATGATCGAAGTCATGTAAAGAAATCTTGAAGGTGGCTTGTGCAAAAATTGTAGTGCTTCCTTCGACTGACCTTCTTTGCATAACATTGTGAAATTGGGTTCATATTTTGTATGCAAACATAAGAGTCTAAGATTCAGGTATACAGAAGAGTTGTCAACACTCGGCGAGATTTGACCACCAAAATGGAGCAGATGAAGATGGAAAGAACTTAGCAAAGTTCACAACTCAAAACTTACAAGTTTTTAGTTACCTGTTTATAAAAGTGACTTAAGTCACTCTTTGTAACTAAAGGTTAGAAAGTGAACCTTATTTCAGGAAAAGTGATGTAAAAAGTAACCAAAAATAAGGTTTATTATATTATTGCATTTCAAAAAGGTGGTTACTAAGTAGTTATTAGGTAGTTACTAGGTAGTTATTGGGAGGAAGCCTATAAATACAAGGCTATTTCAAATGTAAAAGGGGACTTTTTCAAGAGACTTTTTGAGGGGAACTTATGGAGAAGCTTTTTAGAGACCTTTGATCTAATACTTTGTACATGAAGGCTTTTTGAAATTGTATAATTTCACAAAGATAATAAAGAGAGCATTTGGTTCGTATGTTTCATTGTACCTCTGAGTTATTGTTACTGATTTCTCGTATGTTAAATGAGTAATACCTGTGTATCATCGTGTGAATCATTGGTTATCCTTTGAAGCATATATAAACCGTGCAATTGATGTAATGAAACACAATCATATCTTGGTATCTTGATTTGAATGTGCTGGAGAAACCTGTCTCTTCGTACGTTGAGATTTGCCATCTTCTTTTCATCATCATTGCATATTAAAACATTAGCTGTGAAGTTCATCATATTGGTTCAGGAACGTAGTTTCTAGCTTCTATGGTGAAATCCCCTCATAACTCATTTTGACTTTAAGAAATCCGAACCAATATTCGTATGTTTATTGTTAGGGTTTCTGTTAATCATCTTTATTGTTAGCTTTCCTTTTCCTCCTTTTTGTACTTTCAGGTCAAAAGTACACAAAAACTACAAAAACCCCATCATACGAGGGAGCTGCCCCTCTCAAACGCAGAGGAAGATCGTTGCTTTTTCACGATCTCTCCAACTGTTGGTCAGTTCGTCGTTGTTTTCTAGGCAAAACAAAGTCATTCTTGAGAATTCGTTCGCAGCGACAAATCTGTTTACCAACAACTAGCAGTAGAAAAAGAACCATCAGGACTCTCACCAAAAGATGAATGTGCTTGACGGATGGTTTGACTTGGATCCAATGGCGTAGAAGTGTGAGACGGAGACATCACTGCTGCTATTGCTTCCTTTGTTTTTTGCCTTTCTTCTTTTCTCATCTCAAAACTAGAAAGAAGGGCCTTCATCTCTCTAACCATCTCCGGAGTTGAATTAGCACATATCTCCACATTTTGTCCAGGTATTTTGGTAATGTGGTATTTTAATCTATTGATTCCTCTTGTCATCAATTTACCACATTCAGTATGGGTCTCTTCTTGATGGCCTTGAAGTTGACATTGCTGTTTTAACATGAAAAAAAAAATTAGTAGGGTTTTGTGAAAAATCAGCAAAAAAATGATAATCAATCATTTGAAAAAAAATAGAATTCAAAAACAAGCTAAAACTACTAGGAAATACGTTATGAAGGGAAATGAAAAAAAATTGCCAGCATTTCCCCTTATTTTTGAAGATTTTTTCGATTTTCAATCAAACAAAACAAAAAAAAAAGAGAATTAAAATCACTTACCTGGCTCTATTTTGATCTCCTTAGCTCATAATCTCCTCTTCTCCAGCATCTAATCCACTATGCAGACTTGTTTTGTGCTTCAACTAGTGTTTAAATGAAAAAAAAAACCCAAAAAAAAACAACTTTTTAACTTTGCTGGGCGTCTAACAGGCGACCTGAGAGTCCTGGGTTGGGACTCGCGAGTCTGACCCTGGGACTCGTGCGAGTCCCAGGGTAGGACTCGTGAGTCCTGACCCAGGACTCTCCAGGACTCAACTCGCGAGTCCGTGGCGAGTCGACTCGGCTTGCCATAGGACTTACGAGTCCGGCGAGTTTTGGCGAGTTTTAAAACTATGGTCAAGAGCATGAAAGGGGTTAGTCCACCTAACATCTCCTGGTTCACCTTGGACGTTGGCCATCCTCCTTGATCAAGCCCAAGAGCACTTAGTCGCCTCCCAACCCACGAGTGTCTCACGTCGGGGTGGTGTGCTTGATAAGATGCATGAAGACCGCTATTCAACAAGCCTGGGAGCACTCATAAGCCTCCCGGCCCACGAGCAACTAACTTGGAGTGGTGTACTCGATGAAGGGGCCTATCGGTACTTCACCATCTCGTGAACCCCGAAAGGACCATCATTTCCTACTTACTAACCTCACCTTATTTCAATTGTATTGCTTGGGAATTGGTATGATTGATATATGTACCTCTTGATAGATTTCAATCTGCTGTTATAAATAATATCTCCGCTGTTAACAACTATCAATATATCACTGCTGATATATTCCTTTCTGCCTTTTATATTTATTTCTGCTTTTTATATTCCAAATAATCATTCTTGTTCGATTCTGCCCTTCAAATGCACTTCACAAACTTCTTAATTTATCTTCCCAAGGAGGGCGACTTCATGAAGGAACACACCTATTGGGATGAGAGGCAACCTTTCATAATGATGTGTCTTTTGCTAACAAAACCCTTCAACCTTGATCGCTGTCTTAACAATAATAATTGTTACTCTATTATTATTGTTGTATTCTTCATAAGGATCGCTGCTGCCTTGTTTATCTTTATCACACACTTCACTTTTTCATTGCTGCCCTCTAACATATAATTTCTGCTCTTCATAAAATCAGGTCGCTGCCTTATTAATAAGTCGCTACTGTCATATGATAAATCGCATGTGTTGTTTTTTACTGATCAGTGCATCACATGTATATATAGAACTTGGCGCTCCATTTCTTTCTAGTCGGCCATAGCAAGAGGTCGGCCTATATATAAGGAAGTCAGCCAACAAATTTGATATATATTAACAAGAGGTTGGCCATGTAATTCTCATGAGGTCGGCTAGTGTAAATAAATTTTATTATTTTAGAACGGGACATTTTAGTCCACCCTGCCCAAGTTTGCTTGTCCTCAAGCAATCACAAACCAGGACGCTCCTAAAGTAATCAACATCCCAAATCAATCCTCCTTGAAGAATGGTTGTTAGTATACTTGTCTCCATCCAACCGCCAACGTAGCCCTTTAAGATCATAAGGTTGATAACTTTTTCTCAAGTATGAGGTTAATGTATTGTCCAATATCCTTTTGGTTCATATACTTGTATTTCCCAATATCTCTTAACAACAAAACCAAGAGTTGGTAACTGGTAAGGTACCTAACTTAAGACAAGTTTTCTCTCATCCTCAAAAGACATCTTGATTGTTGATCCTGGGATGAGGTATATTTGGTCCTTGTATAGAATGCACTTATCCACCACCTTGTACTTGTCCATGTCTAAATGCTCTCTCCATTCTTTTTGATGATACAACCATAGTAGACCCATCTGATAGACCTTATAGTACCACTTCTTTCCCATCGTGTTGGAAATATAGTTCCATCTTTTGGAAGTCTTGATAGTATCTACCCAATGAGTGAAACCATTGAATGCCCAAAACCACATCTGAATTGCCTATTTTTACCACATAGAAACCGTCACATATTTGATGTCTACCCAAGGTAAGGCTTAGTTGCGGAATTCTTTGTGTGCAAGGGGTAGTGAATCCATTTGCCATGACTACCTTGAACCCTTCAAAGTCTTCAACTTTTAACTTCATTCTTATTACTAGTCCCTCATCAATAAAGTTATGTGTAGCACCGCTATCGACTAATACGGTTACCTTTTGACCTTGTAACACACTATGAACCCTAAATGGGTAGTATTTGGGTGCCCCTGAAAGTGTGGCCAATGTACCACTTGCAAACTCTTCTTCATCTTGTTTCCATCTCTTCTTTTTGGGTTCCCTTTTTCCTTCATCTAATTCTTTGTCCCTCATGGCTTCTAGGTTGCGCACTTGTCCTCTATTTGCACATCGGTGATTTGATTCCCATTTTTCTTTACATTTAAAACATAAACCCTTATTTTGTAAATCCTCTCTTCTTATAGGGGACCATTCCCTTGGTTCCTCATCTTTCTGGTAAGAAGGTTGATAATCTGACCTAGAAGGTACATCCTTGGAATAGGTTTTGTTCTTTGTTGTTGTAACTTCTAGTTTTAATGCTTTTTGGATAGCATCTTGGAGGGTTGTTGGATCAAGAGCGCCCACCAAACCACGAAGTGACTCCGTCGACCCTTCTATAAACATGTAAGTGAGCCTTTCCTCATCAACGCCTGGCACCATGACAAATTTTTTGGAACTCGGCCACATAATCTTCGACGGATCCCCATTGTTTTAATTGCGTTAATTCTTTGAAATGGCTTTGGGGATGTTTTTGATCAAATCGATTGATGAGTCTTTGTGTAAATTCGTCGTATGTTACAACATTTTGGTGTCCTTGTGTGACAATCTTGTGATGCCACCATTCGTGTGCAACCCCTCCCAAGTGTAGAGTGGCAAATTTAAGAGCATCCTCCTCGGTCATGGGGCTAAGAGAAAGATACGTGTCGAGCTTCTGGATCCATGCTCGTGTCGTGACTTTTCCCGAGCCATCAAAAATTTCAAGGTTTATCCTACTTACCTTTTTTTGTAAGTCTTTGTTAGGTTGCCTTTTTTCTTTTCTCAATGTATTTCTTGTTCTTATTTCACAATAGTCTCAAAATAGAATATTTTTTCTAAGTTTGGGATCAATTTTGGAATAGGCTTCTATCAATTCCTCAATGTCATTTGTTGTTATGGGCTCTTCTTCTTCTCTTGCTTGTTCCTCACTAGGCAAGAATGTAGGTTGTGTTGCTCTAGGTAGATTTCACCATTTGGTTTCATGGCTATGATGTATTGATGATATTTCATGTTTTGGTAGCTTCATTGGAGGTGGAATCTCATATTTTGCAAGCTGAATTTCATATCAGACCTCTGAAATTCACCTACAGGTTCAGATCCGTGCATTTCCAGCCACAACATTGGAGTTGGATTGACATATTTTCACCCTAGACCCTTGGCGCTTCACTTTGGCACCTATCGCGAGGGTTTGGAGGCATATTTTTGTGGTTTTGGCTAGGGTTTTATGATCTGATTGCATATCAGCAGCTACAGGATTATAATCAGACTTCTAAGGATTGACATTTGGCCTAGACCTTCATCGGCATTCATCACTAATAAGTTGGCATATGTTGTTGCATCATTGGAGACTCATTTGTACATCTTATTGATCATATTTGAACACTATTTGCATTCATATGCAAGTCTGATTTTTATATCAGACTATAATTGTTTGCAATCAGCCAACTACTATTCAATAAAGAGGCCAATCTTCTATCCGGGTATGTTCTATTATGTTTTGTGTTAATATTTGGTTGTATAAGTGAGCTGGTTATTTCATTTTCAGTCATCATTTGGTGTTATTTTAATTGGCATATTGCAACAAATCAGAAAATTCAGGAGAACAGGGTTATTTTCAGGTCAGATAACTAGACAAGGTTCTTACAGTGGTATCAGAGCAGTGTATCTTGCTAGCTTGTGCGTTATAAATCAACTTGGTTGCATAACTATTTGGGTATGATTTTTTAAATTCAACAGTTTGTTTCAGCTACATACAGCAGGTGTAGAAAGGTTATATCAATGGCTAAAATTAAAGATGGAAGATTGTTACCTACTTTCCTTTCTGCCTCTCAAACAAAGAAAAAGATGCCTAGCTTAGAGAAGGCAATGAAAGACTTGGCGCAGCTATAATAGAAGGTTAGAGACAATCTTGTCCAACTAAGTTAGACACATCAGAGGATAGCTCATAGCTGGCACCGATTGGAAGACTTCCTATCAAGGCAATCTAATATAAACTCATCCACATCTTCAAGTGAAGTATCCAAAATTCTCTATGATGAATTTGACAAGCATGCAGATTTGGAGTGTGGTCAACCAACACTCATTGATTAGCTTTATGCAAGTGATATTGTCCATACAAACGATGGCAATTCAGTAAGTTTGTTATGTAGTGAGTAAAGTGCCGTCCTTAGATCTTCTAGATCAGCCATTGAAGAAAAACATGTTGTAGATGATTCTACTTTCTATTGTGATGATGAATCTTTGATTGAGCATGATGTTGACTTAGTTTCGCAACATGGATTATGTGGAGAAGATGGCATGAAGGTAGTTGATCTTGAGATGATTAATTGTGAAGACAAATCAGAAATTTAGTCTTCTATAGCTGCGACTTTCAAAGAACAACCATCCAATTCAATGATTGTGAAGGAACATGCAACAAAGGAAGATGAGGTGTTTGAGGACACATCACAAAGGTATGAAAGCAATTCTGATTTTTGCAACAGCAGTCCGATATCTTTGCATCATCATGAGGTAGTAGCCAATTCACATGAAGAAGTAAGTGTTATTGAATCTCGCAATGTTGACACTCAAGTTTTAGATGTTAAACATGAAGAAAGTGTTATGAATTCCAGCCTCAAAGATTCTGATTTTTTATATCAGACCATGGGAGAATGTGAAGAGGTTGAGCACACACCTTGTGAACCAGCCAATAAGAATATGCAGGCACATGTTGAAGAAAACAATTGTAATACACTTCCTTGGACAACATGTTGGTTCAAGGGATTGTTATGCAAAGGGATGATATCTATAAGGATTTTTCATTACATATCAGCATGGGACAGCAAGGTCATGATGAAGAGTTTGGCAAATTAGGTTCATACTTGAGGAGAATTGTGGCACTTTTGGCAAGTAAGTTGCATGAGCTTCCTTTTGCAAACATTGAACAGCTTGGTATGATACATATGAAACCATTTAAAAGGCCTAAATTGATTTGGGATTTGGGAATTGGTTGGCATGATTGATCCTAATGCAGATTTGATATTTGTGATTGCTTGAGGGCAAGAAATCTTGGGGTGGGAGGACTTGTAATGCGCCCTTTTTGAGCAAGGTTGGAAAAACGAATGTTGTTGAGGCTTGGAGAATGGAATGTTGAATTTTATGGCTTCAACTATTTTTTTTTGATGAAATGAAGTTATATTTTGGCTTTTGGTATTTTTATATTATTTTTAGAAAAGCCAAAAATATTAAAATATTATGCCAAGAGAAAAAAAGACCTAGGTGGGAAAATGGAAAATAACTTAAAGATGGAAAAATGAAATATTGGAAGTGAAGTTAAATTATAATATTTTATTATTAAAATATTATAATATTTCCCACAAAAATTGGCGTTCATGTGGAAAAAGAGAAAAAATAAGGAAAAAATAAAAAGGATGGCAAAAGACAATAAATAATATTTTATTATTTAAAATATTATTTTATTAAGCCAAGGGAGGCCACTCAAAGGAGAAAAAGAAAAATAATAAAATAATATTATTTTATTATTATTTATGTGGGACATCCAAATTGGAGAAAAATAAAATAAAATTAAAAGAAAATAAATAAATAATATTTTCTTTTGGCGGTGGACTTAAAAAAAGATTATATTTTATTGAAATTGGGCGCCCAAGGTGAAGAGGTTAAAAGGAGGTTGTTTAGAGTGTTTTTCATATCATTGTTCATTTGGTTTTTGTATGTTTTGGAGAGTTTCTCTTGGCTGTAACAAAGTTTCAGTGGTATCTAAGGACGAAAACCCTTGGATAATAGTGGTCTGGACGAAAACCCAATCCACCATGGGAGATGGATTTATCTAGAATCCATTATTGAGCATATTGCAGGTTATTGAGGAGTTAAAGGCTTCAAATCAACGAGCATTTCAATGGAGTTTATTGGTTTAGTTAGGGTTTGAAGATATCAAGTATGTTGAAGGCTTTATTATTTAGATTTGAAGACATTAAGAGGTAGATTTCACTATTTGGTTTCATGGCTATGATGTATTGATGATATTTCATGTTTTGGTAGCTTCATTGGAGGTGGAATCCATATTTCCACGAAGTTTCGGGGACGGGGACGGCAGGGGACACGTTTCAGGGACGGGGGGGCGAGGGGTCTAATTTTGGGGATGGCGGGGGCGGGGGGGCCGGCGGGGGAGCGGTGCATTGAAATACATATAGTACTTGAAAAATTAGTTATAAAGAGATGTATAACTGTAGAAGTCTATAAGATGTATAAATTAGTTATAAATTAGACATGTATGCAAAATGTGGAAGCATAGACAAGGCACGTGAACTGTTTGACAGAATGCCTCAAAGAAATGTGGTCTCATGGGCTGCAATGATTGCAGGATATGCACAAAATGGATTTGTTGAAAAGGCTTTAGAAATTTTAAAGCAAATGCAACTGGCTGGTGTAAAGCCAAATTCCACAACCTTTGCCAGTCCAACATCCTCCCTGCCTATGTCAAAATGGGAGCTTTGGAATAGGGTATGGACATCCATCAAAACATAAAGGATAGAGGAATTTTGTCAGATGTTGTAGTTGCAATTGCCCTGTTAGACATGTATGCAAAATGTGGAAGCATAGACAAGGCATGTGAACTGTTTGACAGAATGCCTCAAAGAAATGCAGCGGCAAAACTGGGGGACGGCGGGGGGACGATGGGGGACGGTGGGGACATTTCCCTGAAGTCTCCCTGTCTCGGAAACGGGGAGACATGGGGGACGACTATATTTCAGGGGGGGACGCGTCCCCGTGGAACTATGGTGGAATCTCATATTTTGCAAGCTGAATTTCATATCAGACCTCTGAAATTCACCTACAGGTTCAGATCCGTGCATTTCCAGCCACGACATTGGAGTTGGATTGACATATTTTCACCCTAGACCCTTAGTGCTTCACTTTGGCACCTATCACTAGGGTTTGGAGGCATATTTTGGTGGTTTTGGCTAGGGTTTTATGATCTGATTGCATATCAGCAGCTACAGGATTATAATCAGACTTCTAAGGATTGACATTTGGCCTAGACCTTCATCGGCATTCATCACTAATAAGTTGGCATATGTTGTTGCATCATTGGAGACTCATTTGTACATCTTATTGATCATATTTGAACACTATTTGCATTCATATGCAAGTCTGATTTTTATAGCAGACTATTATTATTTGTAATCAGTCAACTACTATTCATTAAAGAGGCCAATCTTCTATCCAGGTATGTTCTATTATGTTTTGTGTTAATATTTGGTTGTATAAGTGAGCTGGTTATTTCATTTTCAGTCATCATTTAGTGTTATTTTAATTGTCATATTGCAATAAATCAGAAAATTTAAGACAACAGAGTTATTTTCAGGTCAGATTTAGACAGGGTTCTTACATCTCCCTAGGTCGTCTACCTCAAAAGTAAATTATTTTGATTTATTTTATTTTTTCCATGGCATCACAAAAATATCCAAAGTCATTTCCCATCATCAATTAGCCCAAAAAAATTAGTTAAATATATGATTTAACTAATCAGAATATTCCTTTGCTTCTTCGACCTAGCACACGGGAATAAAATAGGCTAGCCGACTCACATGGGTTATCACTCTGAAAAAGGGGACATTACACATCTCTTGGTGGTATATCCTATATATACCCACCTCTGTCTCATTCTTGAGTATCCATTATACATACATCTCATTGCATTGGACTTCTTCTCTTGCACAATGATGCAAATATTAGAGACATCTCATCGTAATTGCATACTCTATTTTGGAATAGCTATCATATTGCATTTTGCAATCTTTGATTGTCTTTGTGCTTTCTCTATTGTGGTCGCTCCTGTCATCAAGTTCTTGGGTTTATTTGCCAAATTGGCAAATCTTACACTATTTGTAACTTGTCTATGCCTACAAGCAAATCTAGTGTTTGTTAATTCTTTGGCAAAGTCAACTTCTTGAGGAGATTCATGCTTGATGTTTTAGAAATTACAAAGGATAATCAACTATGATGAAAAGGACTAGAGCTTTCACGGAGATAAAATAAGCTATTAGCAAAGCTTCAATACTTGTATGCTTAGATTTTCATAAGACTTTCATCTTGTAGTTTTATGCTTTAGAGCATACCACATCTACAATTTTTATACAAAAGGTGGAAGAAGATGCAGAAGCTCTAATTGCTTTCATGATTAGTAGTTTCAAAGATCATGAGATGAGATATTCATAGCTGGAGAAACATGCTTATGACATAGTGAGTAGTCAAAAATTTCAGGTTTTACATCTTGAACTCTCGTACTTTGGTGTTTCTGCTAGATCTATCAATGAAGACCATTTCTCACTCATCAAGAGATGGATTCCAAGAGAGGCAACTGGATTGCCAAGGTTTAAGAATATGATCTTGAAACCAAGTCTACTAAGTTGATTTGCAGAAGAGGGTAATGTCAACTCATAGTGGGAAATTTAGATAGAGATAAAGGCTATTGATACACTAGAAGATGAGCAACGATTGGTGTTGTTCGTTGGTCCTGCAAATGAATGGTATATTTAGACATAGCCTATTATTTGACTTATGGAGATTGTTTGAGCCATATGGATAAGCAGCAAAAGAGGACATTGAAGTTAAAAGCACTCAAGTTTGTATTGTGGAAAGATGTGTTGTACAAAAGAGGAATAGATGCTACCTACATTCTTGAGGTAAGTGGGTAAGGAACATCACAAATTGTTAGAAGGTTTTCATGATAAAGCTTATGACGATCATTTCTTATCTAGGGTTATAGCTTTCAAAATTTTGAGAGCATAGTATTATTGGCCTACCATGTTTCATGATGCATATGAGTGGGTGTAGAAATATCATATGTATTAGCAATTTCATTGGATGTCTCCAAAGAGATGTCTTTTCATGCTTTTTATTACAGAGCATTGTGTAAGAAATTATTGATTTATGGATTGCATGTTTGAGTCACATAGGAAGTATCTTTAAAAGCTTGTGATAGAGTATTTTTTCAATTGCGTCTTGTTTGAGCAAATGAGGCAATGGATGGTAGAAGGGGCTTGAGTTGATTTGCCATTGTAATGTCCCTTGTAAGAAGATCCTTATTTTCAACCTTGCGCACAAGAATTACTTCTTAAAGGAAACATTAGTAATAGATAAGATCAATAAATCATATTAAAATAATCAAATCAGAGTTAGTAACTACATAAATAATATCAACATGAATCAATAATTCAATTATTCAATCCTTAAGTTGATTCATACTTAGGGTTGTCTATTATATGTTAATTTATTCATTTTCAAACCCTAGTGGAGTTGGGATACTATCTCTTGTTAGGTTGCATGAGTCATCCTCTATGGGTAGTGCCTTTGTATGATGTAACACATGCCCATTCCACCTTAGGTCTTACTAAGTGCCCTTGTATGATGTAACATATGCGCATTCCACCGCATGCCTTACTTGCCCTTGTATGATGTAGCCTATGTCCATTCCACCGTAGGTCTTATCCATTGCCTAAGTATGATGTAACATGGTCCATTCCACCACCGGTCTTATCTACCTTTGAGGTATTAATGCTATTTCTTCCTAACAAGTTTACCTCCAATCTCTCAATGGGTGCTATGATCTTATATCATGGGTTTGATTCTAAGGATCTTGCCTTCATTACATAAATCAAGTATGAGTACTCTTTAATTGCCATTTACTTGGCATCATATAACTTCATCATTCAAATGACATTCTTTGTCATAATCATTCTTGTATTAATATATTCTTGATGATGAGTATTCTTATTCAATGGTAAATATGACATTTTCATTTAATGATAATATTTCATTCTATGGTATATGATGATATTTTATTGATTGGAAGTGCTTGTTCGCTGATGAAGGTTATTTGATTGATTGTTTGGGAGTGATAGAATGAACAATTATTAATTGCTTTTGTGATGGTTCGATGGACTGTCTATTTCCATGATGCTGCTGTGTATTGCTAATGTGATTGTCTATTGATGGTGAGATAATATATTGGTCATGACCCTTCGGTGAGATGCAACCTTTAAAAGCAATTCCTTATTCTTAATCATACCTCTCCATATCTTCTTTATAAACTAATCGCTGCCTCTTCAAAGCTGATCCCTTAGCATCCATTTGTCTTATTAAATAGAACCTTTTGTCTTATTCAAAATTTCCTTAATCGCATGCTGCACCCTTTAATATATCGCTGCCCCTCTTTAATATCAATCGCACCTTCTATTAATATCATCCTTTTATGCTTTTAACGTTGCCTTTTATTTATTATTCCCTTATGAACCGTTGCTTTTACAAACACTCAAGATTTGACATTTTTTGAAGTCTTTTATATATTTGTGATCGCTGCCTTTACCCAAGCAGCCATAGTATTATATTTATAATAATATTTGAATTAATATTTATAATGATTATTATAATTATATAATAATAATAATATATCTTGTTAATTGATTTAAATAAATATTATTTAAATATATTAAAAATATTTGATTTATAATAAGGATAATTGATTTACTTAATATGGGGACATGACAGCCATGGCCTTGGCATTGACCTTGTGCACAATGTTACATAAAATCATAAATTTAAAAGCATGTAAGTATTTCACGTTCACATCTTTGAGAATCAAAGAATTGAAGTTGGTATTAAGTACTTTAAGTACCTTTTGTGAGTGAGTGAGTTCCTCCATAGCCTTGGAAACGTCTTGTTATACTGCAAAAATGAATGAAAGATTCGCTCAGGAAACTGTCTGATCCAAGGACTTAAGTCATTTTTCACACCAAAAAGTGCTGCTCTGAATTTCTCTTCCGTAACCTCTACCATGAGTTTTTTTTCTTGTCCTCACCAATGATTTATACATTTCATCTTTGCACAAGGAGCATGTTAATCTTCTACGTAAATGTGTTGATTATATTGCATGTCTGCAAGGAGACAACTTTTCATGCTTGTTATTATAGAACATTGTGGAAAAAATTACTCATTTATGGATTGCATGTTTGACTCACATAGGAAGCATCTTCAAAATCTTGTGATAGATCATTTCTTTGATTGCATCCTATTTGAGCTATTTGGGCATAATGGTTGGACTCCTCAAGAACATTTATGAATGTATCTTTTTGATTTGTTATATGGATTCAAGTTTAAGGATCTCTTGAAACACTTGAATATTTTGTTTTGATCTTTATCTTGGCTATGGGTTGAGCATGACTTTGCTGTCTCTCATTGTAGGCACTAGGAGTGAAGCGACTACTTTTTTGTGGAGTAGGTTGCCAAGTGCAAGGTAGCTATAGACCTTTCATTAAATTGTTAGTCAAAATTGGTTTTGGTTAATTGAATTGTTTCTCTTGATATGACATGTACTTGGGTCCTCAATTGCAGCATTAAGAGCAGTGGAACAATATTTGGGGCTTGAAGAACTGTATGTACTTGGCACAAATTGTGGTATGCTATAAGACTACTCTCTCTCTCTCTCTACATTCTTTTCTTACAAAGTTTTTTTGGAGCATGATAGGCATTCTCAATTGAATGCATTATATTTTTGAATGGCAACATGGTATCTCTTAATATGTTTTCTTCTTTGAGCCTGCTTATTTTCAAGTTTTTATTTTGATGTCTTCATATTTCATGTTTTGAAGTTGTATTTTTATATCCCTGAAAATAACTGATATGAATACAACACCATAAAGTTGGCAGATGACAATAGTACTTTAGGAGTAAGTAATTTGTTGTCATTTTTGTTTTCTAATGTTTGCTTTGTCATGTTTTGCATAGTGGACAATGGACCAAGGAAGGGCCTAGATAAGTTTTTAAAGGCTGCAAGTAATAGCCCTGAAACTGTTTTACATTATGAGTTCATGCAGGATTACAAGGTGTGGAAATATACTCCTAACTATTACAATGTACAATGATTTTTTATTGTCTTTTGTGTAAATGTACTTTTTTTTTTTCACTGGTAAAGCTTGATAATTTTGAGGCTTAAGCCTTAAAGTACTATGTTGGAGAATCCATTCCCTTTCTTCAGAAACATTATATCTTGTATACCTTCTTGATATGACCTAGCTAAGATTGAAATCCATATTGGATACAAATGGTGTGGATCTCAAGGTTGTTTCCAATATGGAAAAAGAAAACAAAATATAAAAACACTGGCATAGTTGCATATTGTGGGTACTGTTTACATATCCTTCCGTAGCTTCTAATATTGATACAAATTCTCTTTTGAGATGTATTTTGAAACTGATTAATGGTGTTATGAATATTCTATGTTTTGCAGTATTGTTTTTCATATATATGTATAGCATATGCACGTGGGGGTTGTATGCCTGTTGTATTGCATGCAATATTTTAGAAAAACCTGTCAACTCTATTAAGTAAAGGAAAAATAAAATAGAATTATAGAGAATGTGGAGAAGAGTGGGGAGCAATGCTTCATGTATTCATGTTTTAAGTTTGCATTAGATTTGGAGTGTTTGTCAACTAACTTCTAACTGTTGCCTAACTTGTAGCTACCTACTAATTCATAACCACTAACCAGTTCATAACTACCAACTCACAACAGCTATGATCATTACATATATTCTAATGTCCTCCTCACTCAATGGTCATACATGGTACAACATAAAGATTATCAATATAACTGTCAAACATGCCTTACCCAACTGGTTTTGAGAAGATATCAGCTGTTTGCTTGAGTCACATTCTATTTCAAGTTTATCTTTCTAAGCGAGCTGCTGGATTTAATGAAAATTTACTTCAATATACTTTGTAATTTATATATGTATGAAAGACTAGATTCTTGTTCATTTTAATTGCACTTGGACGATCACAATAAATCATTGTTTCTCTGATTACCTTCTCAACCAAATTGCTTCACAATTTTCAAGGTGAGCATCTTTATACCTTTTTTTTTGTGGTTGGAATAGCTGTTGTTTGTTTTTCCTCACTAACTCATGAAACAACTCTTGTTCTCAGGTCAAAAGCATAACCATTGTGGTTTCCCACCATCTGTTGAACATGTCCAATCGACATTGGTGAAACTATTGAAAATGATCACTTGAACCATAACAAATGCCAAACTCTTTGTACCTTATGCATATCTAAGATTTGTTTTCTCAATCCTTAGTGATCTAGATTTGGCTCATTCACTAACATGGAAATTGTGATGTCCTTATTTTCAAAGTGATCACCTAGCAGAGGATGATTAGCCTATTCACCATTCCCGTAAGCTAATTCGTATGGTAAGGGAATGAATAGTTGAGCCGTTGTAGCAAAAGTGACTTGGAGAAAGGAAAGTCAGTTAAGTGAAGCTAATTTGGAAGTCACTTGGTGAAAGGAAAGAAGTAACATAATAAAATGTCAATAAATTATTATTTTATTATGCAAGTGGGGCGCACCACTTATGGATGTCAAAAAAAATTAAAAATGACAAATTGGAGTGGACCTCTTGGAGGCTTAATAAGGAAGTCATTTGGAGTTCATTTGATCATATTATCATTTGTCATTTGCATATTGGAGAATTTCCTTTATAGCTGCAACAACTAGTTTAGCTATTTTTGAGGACGAAAACCCTTAGAAATTAGTGGTTTGGACGAAAACCCAATTCCACTTTGAGAGGTAAATCCATCCAGGGTTTACATTTGGACTTCATTGCTCGAGTTTAGCACTTTATTGGAGCTTCAAAGCACACATCTATTGCAGGTCGCCATTGGAGGGTTTCATTCACCAATTTGTGGATTTGTACCAAATACAAATTGGAAGTTATACTCGATTGTATGAGGTGATTCATGGCAGATCATACTATATGACAGCTTGGTCTTGGTAAAAGGTTCGATTTACATAGTTTATGCAAGGTGCCCAAGGGTAAGGACATCACCGACCAAAGGAGATTGATCGCTGCTATGTATGACAGATTGTTGGGTTTAACTCAGTCATTCCAGCCGTCCAAGGTGTTATTATTATTGATATTTTGGTCTGAGTTCACTTGGAGGAGTCTGATCAGGTTTGAAGGTAATTGCTACATGCAAACATAGTGATCGCTACCCTCATCAAGATCATTCACTGCCCAAATGAAGTGAAATCAGTTTGAAGGTATTCAAACCCTAAGCGCTCATAGAGAAGGGTCGCATATATATTTGTATCAGCATATATATTGTATGTATGGCATTGCTATATACCCATTTGATGGAGATAATAATCAGGTATGTTTAAGATTGTAAACTCTTTCAAATCTTTAATTTGAAATAAAGGATATCTTGCTGTTCCAAATTATATCAGACCTCTGATTTTATTATATCAGTCATAGTGTGTTTCATTATTTCATTGTGCAAGCATTGTATTTGTCAAATATCACATGACATATGCATATACAATTGAAAACACCTAAACCCATTCAAAACAACACAAAACAAACATCAAACAAGCACAAAACATCAGCATATCAGTCATAGGTCAGAATACATGCCATTTGTTTGACGAAATGCCAAGTTGGGAAAACTGAGTTTTTGGATTAAAATTATTAGGGGTTCTTACAGAAATATAGATCCCAATAAAATTGAGATTAGGCCCAATGTTGGAAGATAAATCAAGCTATACACCAACTTCCAAAAAAGTAATCCATTGGTCTTCTATGAGTGTCATGTAGTGTCCCCAACTATTTTTTTTTATTTTTACAATATTTGAAAGATGCAAATGCAAGCCCTCACACTTTCTTATCACCTAGATCCTGATGTGGGCAAGGTGAGAGCATACAATATTCGGAAACACTAACTAAATGATTACAATGCTAGCAAAGTAAATAGGCGGCATAGCCGACCATAATTTATAGGCGGCATGGCCGACCCAAATCAACACCTTTTCAGCAGACAAGTATGCATATGTGCTTAAGGCCATCGACAGATAATAGGCAAGTCCAATCAAAGCCAAAATGACCAATAACAATGCAGACCCAATCAATGCCAAAACAGGCTGAAAATAAAATGCAAATAAATGTAAATGATTGTCTGGCGGTTGAACCATCCAAATTTACAATTTAATTGATGTGCAAATTACTATCTGGCGGTTGAACCATCCAGATTTACATTTAATCATGAGATTGAAATTATTAGATAAATAATTTTGAATAAACACTTAACAACAATACACTGAAAATAATCCCAATTAGCTACATATCAACTGCTGCAGCCAAGGTTAGAACTGGGAGATCAACAATATAAAGTATTATCATACCCACATGATATAGTCAGCCAAAAGAGATTTAAACTCAATATTAATCTGCTGATTTGGAGCTGATACTGGAAGTAAAATGTTGTTCCAACCTGATTTGTCACTAAAAGTTTGCAAAACACTTATTCTAGAATTGTACAACTGCATTGTGGATTGTATGGCTGCCCTGTAGACTATACCGCTAACCCAAACTTCCCAAAATCTGCTGCTACCAATCACAAGTGGTACGACTGAAGCATAAGGAGGTACTACTGAAGCAAAAGGAGGTACGACTTGTATTTTAGACAAAAAAAATAGCCTTCAAACTACAACAATTGAAAATGCATCAGAAAAATGCTAGGTTAATATTGTCACCTGAAATTGCACCTTGTTGTTGAAGCTTTTGGCAGTTCCAACAAATTCAATGAAACATTGGAATGATCTCAAGGTTTGGGACCTTGCAACTGAGATCAGACCTCCAGAGAAGGTTGGTTCCTCTTTCTGGACTTAATGTCCACAGATTTTCTGCAACTAAACCTAATGCTAACAGTCACCAGGGAAAAAAGGAAGAAGGAGAAATTGAAATTAAAAAGGGTGATGCACGAAGTTTAGCTTGTTCAGCTGCAACTCACATAGCATAGTAATGATCTTTAAAACTGAAATAAACTCACACAAACTCATAAAATCCCACAAAGGCTTGGATAGAAAACTATAACTATAAGAGGGATCTTCCATCCACAGAATAAGTTGTAGATTTTAGATAAACACAATGCAGAAATGAAGAGGAAGGCAAAATATCAGTTTATATTGATCACAGAGGCTAAATAGCCATTACAAAGAGAGAAAAGATTCATTACAGGTGTGAAATAGACACAAAATGATAGATTACATTCATATTTGAACTATTAGTAGAGATATGGAGGCTTGGAAGAGAGCACGGTCCATCAAATCCGTCCAGTTCCCAGAAAACCACAAGGTCTGAACTTGCAAACCATAGTTGAAAAACTCACCAAATTGAAAAACTCGCCAAGCCCAAACACCACGACTTGGCAAAAAACTCGACTACTTAAAAAATTGCTTAAATTTGATTAAAAATGTGTTTTTTTTGCAAAATTCAATGATAAGATGCATCCAATGAGTCCATAAATGAATACATAAAAGAAACAAGCTGAGTCTAGTTGTATTTGATTGATTTGAAAGCAAATTGGGTACAAAATGGCATCCTCATGTGGAATGCACTGATACTAATAGTCTGAAACAAAATGAAAATAGCAAATTGTTTTTGTAAAACTGAAAGTAAATACTACATTAATATATTTTACAAATTTACATCTTTCTCTTCCCATGTCTAGTGAAAACTAGGGGAGAGGTAGAACTAGAGGGTCTAGTCCTAGGACTCTGCTGTGGCTTCTCCATCCTCGGCATGACACATTGTGGCTCAACCTCCATCTTGGATGTAGATGCTTGTAATGTCCCTTTTTTGAGCTAAAGTGACTTCAAGCTTGGAAAAAGGAAAGTCGGCAAATATCTTAAAGCTTGGAGAATGGAAAGTGGGTTTTTAGTGGCAAAAATGATTTTTCCTTGGCAAAATGAAGTTTGGAGATGATTTTTTATATTTAAATAATATTTATGGAAAAATCAAAATTAATTAAATATTTAGCCAAGGAGAAAAACAAAAATTAATTAAATATTATGTTAAGAGGTGGAAAATAGAAAAAAATGAAAAAAGGTGGAAAATGGAAAAAAATGAAAAAAGGTGGAAAAAATGAAATATTGGAGATAAAGTTTAAATTATAATATTTTATTATTAAAATACTAAGTTACCAATCCTAGTACTAGTTCGGGTTCGAGTTCGTGGGTTCGGTCAATGTTTTTTGGGTGTGGGTTTGTTTTAGGTTCATCCATACAAAAACATATAAAAATAAAAAATATATACATATTTGCAGTAGTAATTAAGTATATATATTATATATATAGCAGTAATTATATATATCTCTAAAATAAGAAACATATCTAATATCCATTTATATATATTATAATTTATAAATATATTATGTAGATATTTAAATATAAATAAGAAATAAAAAATATATTAATGTAATTATATATTAATATATAAGAAATATAAAAATACATAGATAGAAATATATTAATATAAATATAATCGTTTATATATATAGAAATAAAAATATATTAATATTAATATCTAAAGACTAATATCCATTTATATAAATATAAACAAAAAATTAAAAATATATATATATATATATATATATATATATATATATATATATATATATATAAGAAATATAACAATACATAAATATATTAATATTAATATAAATATAAATCCTTGCCCTATTTATATTTTATATTAACATAGTATTTATATAAATAAATTATATTATCATTATAAATAAAATAATACTTCTCATTCCTAATGTTTCTCTACACTAAATAAGTCATTCGTATATATTATATTACCTGCTTCGTGACTTGTGTAGTTTTCTACAACAAATATAATATATACCAATGATTTATTTAGTGTTGTACCAAATCTTTTCGAGATTCATTTTTGCAGCAAACGCAAGCTAATGAAGCTTCAATCCACGCTAACAATGGTGTCTCTACCCTCCACTCGACTCAAGCAATTATCGTCCTCACAAAAAGATCTTTTACCATTGCCATAATTCTTTTTAGCGCCACAAAAGAAGCATTTGTTGTCGCCGCGATTCTTTTTGACGCCACAGAAGACGCATTTGCCATCACTGCCGGCGATTTGAATAGCATCGTGGGAGCAGAGGCACAAAAATCACCAACGAGGCCAAGGAAAAAAACCCAAACCTGTCAGATTCATTGCAGCAACAGAAGAACAAGGGCAAATTCGTCACAAATTTGCTCACCTTCGTACGGGTCGAACCCACAAAGCGTTTTTCGAACCCTGTCCAAATCCTCGCTAGAACCAAACCCGGATCCAGATCTAGGATGGATCGGACCTGCACTGATAGGTCTATAGGGCCGAACCGGTAACATAGTTAAAATATTATAATAATTCCCACAAAATCGACGCTCATGAGGAAAAAGACAAAAAATATAAACTAATAATATTTTATTATTATTTTCTCTCTCCTAGCCGCCGCCCTCTTGGAGAAAAAGAAAATAAAATAAATTTAAAATATTTGAGGTTGCTTGATGTTGGCTATGGACTTGAAAAAATATTATATTTTATCACAATTGGGCACCCAAGGTGAAAAGGATAAAAGGTCATTTGGAGTCATTTTCATATCATTCTATCATTTGGCATTTTCACTATTTGGAGAGTTTCTCTTGGCTATAACAGAGTTTCAGCATATCTAAGGACGAAAACCCTTGGATTTGAGTGGTTTGAACGAAAACCCATCCCAATATGAGAGATGGATTCACCTAGAATCCATTATTGAGTATATTGCAAGTTTTTTAAAGAGACAAAGGCTTCAAATCAACTAGGGTTTCAATGGAGTTTATTGGTTCAGCTAGGGTTTGAAGATATCAAGCATATTGGAGGCTTTATTATTCAGATTTGAAGGCAATTAGAGGCTGATTTCACTATTTGGTTTCATGGCTATGTTGTATTGATGATATTTCATGTTTTAGTGGCTTCATTGGAGGTGGAATCACATATCTTGCAATCTGAATTTCATATGAGACCGCTGTAACTTCATATCAGACCTCAGATTGGCGCATTTCCAGCCTTAGTGGGTTTTTCATATTTTCATCATAGGAGGATAGCGCTTCATTTTGGCATCATTGGGCTAGGGTTTGTTGAAGTTTCCAACATGTTTTTGTGAGGGTTTATGCTACAGATGTCATATCCCTTGATGGCCCTATTCCAATTAAAGATTGGAATAGTAAAACTATCATCCTATCACGATCAAGCTTTAGAGAACCAAATTGATGATGAAGATAACCTCCAAGTATGATTGCAGCATTTGTATCTAAACATAGTCATGAAAGCACCGATCGATGAAGACTTAGTCATATGAAAGATCCACTTAATAAATATAATAAATGCATAAGGCAAAGGCATCGATCTATGAGGAGTTAATCATATGAAACGAAGTGCATATGTTAAGAGGCATAGGTGAATGTCATATCCCTTAATTTCGACCCATAACAATTCACAGTTTTCCAAATAAAGAAGATTACATATGTTTTAGTACTTAGCCAAAATTCATGGTAAGAAGAAAAGACAAATTAAGAATAGGACAAAGGCTGACTCGGCACTAAAAGACAAAATTATAATTGTTTAATAAAATAAAAGCATTTATAGAGAGATTGAATGAAACCACTAAGGATCGATCACCATTAAGAAGATACAAAAAGGCACGAAGGCCTGAGGGTCTCCACCGGTGGCTCTTCCACACCATAAAAAGAGATCCATCATTCATTCTTAGACAGCATTGAGCATTGAGTATTTGATAATTTATAATACATTCAAAAGAAAAGAACATACTTGCACAGCAGTGCGATAGACAACAATAAGGAATTTTGAAGTTCTGGGAGACATCTATGCCAATAAGCAGAAACTGTTATTAACTCAATTAAGATCATCATTCAAAACTGCCATACATCTCCTCTTATAGGTGAGCACTTTATATTATTTAATGTTGATGGCGGCCGTACGATACAGGTATACAGAATTCATATTATTGTTTTATCATTGATAGTATATAGTATGCTGGTAGTCATATGCAGTCATTCATGTTAGGGTATTTATGTTGATTATAACAGTCTTGATAATCATATGGTAACTCTCATAAATGCATCGATTCTGGTTTATGACAGTCGTCATATGCTTATGCTCAAAATGCCTCTGTTATGATACTAATGATTTGTGCACAGCCATGCTTAGCAAGGTAGTGTTTACATCCCATCATCCCTGATGATATAATCACCAGGAATGATGACATGTAAACAATCACATAGAGGAATCATTTGTAATGTATTTATTGTGCAATATGTCAAGTGAATTATCTTGTAGACAAACATAGAGAGGAATCATTTGTAATGCAATATCTTGTAAACAATCATATACCATGAGATGTGATTTGCTAACCTCCTATGAGAGATGGAAGGAAATCACCAAAAGGCCACATGGGTAGTATTGAGGCCTTTGTCACATGAGGTATAAGGTACCCATGATGCAAAGGATGAACATCACATAGAGGCCTTGTCACATGAGGTATAAGGTACCCATAGTGCAAGGATAGTGATATATAAGGCCTTGGTTACTTGATGTAAGGCATCATAAGAGTACCAAGGAGTCTCATAAAGGCCTTGACTCTAAGGTATTAAGGATACCGCATTGAGTCTAAGGATAAAGACCATAGAGCCCCATAGTGGATAACGGTAACTATCCTCCAATCTCCCATAAGCTGTTAGCAAATGCCATATAGACCCATAGATTATAACTTGCATTGATGAATATCCTAGATCATATGAAATGTTAATGATATGCAAGGCATATTAGTATTGATCATGAAAGTAACATGAGAAATGTTAATGATATGCAAGGCATATTAGTATTGATCATGAAAGTAACATATGAAAGGTTAATGTTATGCAAGGCATATGCATGATAATCCTAAGGCTAACTTGTGAAATACAAGGAGCATTGAAAGCAATAATGAGATTGGCAATAATGATATGCATTGAAAATAACTATGAATTCATACTAGTGATATGCATAGAAATGATCATAGATGAATAATAGTAACTTGTATAGCAATACATATTGATAAAGAAATCAGTTTGAACTAAATGGCAAATCAATGTGCTATATGTGAATTATATATATATTGACTCTAAATGAAAATGTACTAGTGTTCCTTTGTTGCAAGTTGAAATTTTTGGACAAGGGAAATAGCAATTCTGATTTGTGACAAAGGGACATTACAGTGAATAAGACAAAGGATGAAGATAAACATAGAAACAAATAATAACACATATATTCAAAAGAAAATAACTTAATAATGGGCTGACCCTTGGTAGAGCAGCCAACCATCTTTGAGGAAGAATAAATTAAATATCAATGTTTTAATTGTGGCCGACTATTGGAGAAGGCCGACTCATTGTAAGAGGCAGCGCTGAAGATAAAATAAATTAAAGTAAATTAAATACTCTAAACATGAGGCCGATCTTCATTATAATACAATGCTGGCCGACTCTCTACCTTTGGCGCCAAAGAAGTACATCATTTAATTTGAGATTAACTATATAAAAAGGCTGCCATCATAATTAGCATGTATCGTGAAAAGTTTAGGAGCAGCAGTTATCTAAAACGCAACGATTCATTATAAGAAGGTATGTATATAGTGAAGAGGTGTGTCTGTCAAGGCATGGCATTCTTTCATGAGCAATAAAAAAGGCATAAATGAAGTTTGTGATGGGGGAATTAGAGGAGAGAGTACAGAGAAAAATAAAAAAGAGCAGAAACAAAAATATAAAGGCAGACGGGAATAAATCAGAGCAGATCGGATCATCAGAACACAACATCGATCATAACACAACCATCCCTCTCTGCAGATCGAACATCAATTGATGTACAAAACATAAAGTACATCAGTAGATCGAAGCATAGCATAACATTATCTCTGCAGACCGAAACATATCACAAGCATCTTATCTCTTAATCATTTAGTAGCAGCGAATGTGCATTGATGTATATTACATAAATAGAAGTATTTGAGCAGATCGTTTCCACAAACATTGCCCAGCCGTCATTTGTTTGAGTCTACAGATATAAAGGTATGCACTATGCCTCAATTCTATGTTTGGTTTACATATTTGAATAATGATTACACTTAGAATTACATACTCAATGCTTGATAAATGATATGAATGCTGCCAAACCTATATCTGATTTATATGACTAAGATATGTTCAGATTTCCTTATTCGATGCATAAGCAAATAGTATATGATGATTACATGGCTGTTAATAAGAAGTATAATACTAGAGAACAAATCTAATTGTGGTATGAACAAATGAATCATGATTAGAAATGAAAACAAGTCATTAGTTAATTGTCTTATGATTGAAATTAAATATAAATGATATAAAGCTATATGACAATGATGTATGAATTGAATTAGCAATGAAGCCTAGTATAAGGCTATGAATAAATGATGAAATGAGATTCCATGAAAGAAGAAGAATAGAGATATAAAGATCTCAAAATGATGAATAATGAATTGTGGCTCATGAACTTGTGATGTAATCAAAAGGATGTTCAAGCCTCATCCTTAATCACTTCTATTAACCTATGTGTATGGGGTTAAGTTAAGGGCAAAAATTGGACCTAGGTGACCCTCAAGTGGATGAAGAACACCGCATGTTGTGTGAAGTCCCTTGAGCCAAGAAGCGAGGAATACTGTGTGTAGTGTGAAGCTCTTGGGCCTAAGGTAATATGAGCTCATAATTAATGTGCCCTACGGATGGTGACTCTCAAGTAAGTGAGGAATGCCGCGTGTAGCATGAAGCTTCTTGAGCCAAATGGTGAGGAACACTGTGTGTAGTGTGAAACCTTTGGGCCTCCATATGGGATGGATATATCAAGTGCCTTAACAAACCATGCTCATACGGGAAATAGGGTTGATTAATGATAGGGCTACTCAAGAACTTCCTTGAGATGAATCATGAGAACAATGAGAGAAAGAATATGGATATGAAATGTATGAACTTGATATGAATCATGACTATAAGTATAAATATGAAATGTATGTGATTATGATTATAAGGTTACAAGCCTTAAGTACAAATGTGGAAAATATATGGGTTTGATACTTAATCATTAATCCTAGTTATGAAATGAAAAGAAGAATTGAATACTAATGTTCTCTTTTACTAAGTTGAATTGTGCAAGGTTGTGAAAAATCTGACTTACTAGAAGGGGACATTAGAAGTGGTATCAGAGCTATCAACCTGCCAACCTGTGAGGGAAATTGATGCAAGCGTACTCAAGAAGGTACAATACAAGAAACAACAACAATCAAATGGAGAATCATGAGATGAGGGCTTTCATGGAGATGACTACGAAGAATATGGAAGACCAAAACAAAACAAACCAAGCTCTCCTTCAAGCCCTACCAAATATGAATAATACCATTGAAAGCTTGAAGATTCAAGAGAATAATGGAAGAGAAGGTCCAATCACTCCGAGAACAGCAATTCTTCATCTATTCCAAAAGTGCCAATACCCTCCTTCCTTCCTAATGAAGATGTCTCAAGTGCGGAAGAAACTACACCCACTACCATGACTACGGAAGACATAGCAAGGGCATATGCAAACTTAGAGCCGGAAGTGAGGAGAGTAGTAACCTTTAATGAATTTAGCAATTCAAAAAGAAATGAAGCCAACCGAAGGGAGAGAAGGCCTATAAACAAGGACTTGAAACACAAGACAAACAAAGTTTATCGATCCAATTTTGATGGATCAAACAAGATTTCCACCCATGCATGGTTAGATAAGCTTAATGATTACTTTCACTTGAGTCCTATGACCGAAAATGTAAAATACCTTTCTAGAATGACTGAAATTTTTTGTCTACTTTTAGATAAGATTTCTTGCACAAACCATCAAATAAACATCACCAATGAAAAATGCAATAGTAGAACATCAAACCCACATCATCCTTGCTTATTTGAAACCTTCAAATGAGAGATACATAAATGATAAGTGGCTGATATGAATTTCAGTCACAGTCTGATTTTATATCAGACCTTATTACATACATATAAAGTATCCAAATACACAAAATCTTGCATAGGAACAATGCCCAAACACTCTAGAACAAAGCTAGCTATCAAATGATGTTATAACAGCCCTGAAAGTACATGAACAAATGACTGATATAAAACTTTTGTAGGCTAATATGACTGCTGAAAGTGATGATTTTGCCCAATCAAAGTTTTAGCAATGAAAATTTATGAAAACCACCTCCAAACTCAAGTGATGGATGCCTAGTTTGGTCTTCTATTAAATGCAACTCTTCAAATATCAAAGCCTTTGTCAAATCCACTTCAAAAACCCTGAAATTGTATCAATAATCCGCTGTCATAAAAATCAGACCTTGAAAAATATGCAAAAATCATTCAATTCTCACTACAAACTCAATCAACTACCTTGGTAGTCACTCCCACACACCAAGGGTTCCATTATGATGTCAAATATTCTTCAAAACCTTTCAAATAATCTGCAAATTCAACTCCAATGATGAAATCTGAATGATAACATCTCACAAATTGTCATGGGAACATCACCACAACACTCAAGGGAACATCACCTTGAAAAATAACTAGAAAATGCAATTTCCAGCTAAAAGAACAAAATGTAAAAGCTTACCATATGATCATTAGTTGCAAATTGAGGTTCAAGAGCCCTATTTATCCTCTCCAAGGATAGGCATTCCTTCTCTTTGTCAAATTGGAATGAAGCTTGGAATCCACCAATCAAAATTGAGAGTCTTGAACAATTGTAAATGAATGACATCAATGAAGGCAATCATTTAAAAGCAATCTTTAATTGTTTTAAATGAATTACATCTATCTTTCAAGTGGATCGATCCCTTTGCATTGGAGCTTCTTTCTAATTTGGACGACGGCTATGAATGAGAGCAATCAAACATTTAAAACCTTCATTCGGCATTGAATTTCATTGAGCGATCCTCCTCAACATTGGTGTCTGGCATTTAAAACCTTTCAAAGAGCATTTTCGATCCAAGGTAAGCATTTAAAATCCTTTCATGAACTTAGTCGATCCCTTGATGATTGCTTACTATCATTTAAAATCCTCTTCTTCATGGGCGGTGGTAGCAAATGCAATCATTTAATAAACAATTCTTGCATTTAAAAATATCCTCCTTCATGATCGGCGGCCAGCTAGAATCCATATGCAAACATTTAAAAAATATTAACAAACCTCTTTCAATGCAAATCGCTCAAGGGCGAATACTTAGTCGTTGACTTCATGGGGACCACGATCCAATGTTCTTTTGCTCTTTAAACAATACAAAACCATCTCATATGCAAGTCGATCCACATCAAAGATAACCGTTGGCATTAGCTTGGACCTATTGCTCCATGGGCGAACACATCACCTTTATTCATATTTACAACTCCATAGAAATCGATTAAAGAAAATGCAATTAAAGATTCCATTTTCTAAAATCTATCAAATGAAATGAAAATACAATTTCAATATTGCATTTTCCAACTAATCAAATACTAGTTGAGCTAACATTCTGGATCTCCATGTATAGACACATACCAACTTTCCGGTTCTCCATATATAGAAATAAGCTCAAACTAGGAATTCATTCCCTTACCAATGCATTAGCCTACGAGAATGGATGATAGGCTAATCAACAACTCCATGTGAAGTCACTTCGGAAATGGGGACATGAAAGAAAAGGATGCATTACAATTCGCCATCCTACACTTAGAAGGGCTGGCCTATGAGTGTTGGCACCATGGCAAACACACCCTAGCCCATGAAAAGATAACCTCCTATGAAGAATTCTCATGCAAGGTCATAAAAAGATTTGATAAAAGACACTGACAAGAGGATTTCAAAGAACTCACACACTTAAGACAGCGTGGAATGGTGGAAGATTACATTCAAGAATTTGAGAAACTATCCGTAAGAGTCTACGGAATCGAAGAGGAATGACTCACATACTTGTTTGTTGAAAGTTTGGATGATTCTCTAAGAAACTTGGTAAGTGCTTTCAAACCTACAAACTTAGAAGATGCCATAGACACGGCATTAAGACTAGAGAAGGATAAGAAACCAAAACCCCTACATAAGAGAGAGTTTTCCCAAAGACTTCACTTCCAAGGGTAAACCTGTCATAAGGGAAGATGGACACAAGAAACCATATCTTTCTTACAATGACCGTGAAGAGCTAAGGAAAAAGGGCCTTTGTTTTGATTGCAAGAAAGAATGGGAAAGAGGACACATTTGTGAACGAGAAGTATGGAAACTAGGACACAAGAGTAAAGACTATGCAAAGGGAAACACGTGTTTTAAATGTAATGAGAAATGGGAAATTGGGCATAAATGTGGGAAAAGAGCTCAAGCGCATAATATAGAAATCTTACCCAACAAAGAAATTCAGGAAAAAAGTGAAGTAACCTCAAGTAAAAGAAGGAAAGAAAATTGATCTTAGAAGAAGCAGGAATTGCTTGAGGACAAGCAATCTTAAGAGGGGAGGCTTGTCATATCCCTCGATGGCCCTATTCCAATTAAAGATTGGAATAGTAAAACTATTATGCTATCATGATCAAGCTTTAGAGAACCAAATAGATGATGAAGATAACCTCCGAGTATGATTGCAACATTTGTATCTAAACATAGTCATGAAAGCACCGATCGATGAAGACTTAGTCATATGAAAGATCCACTTAATAAATATAATAAATGCATAAGGCAAAGGCATCGATCCACGAGGAGTTAATTATATGAAACGAAGTGCATATGTTAAGAGGCATAGGTGAATAAGACAAAGGATGAAGATAAACATAGAAACAAATTATAACACATATATTCAAAAGAAGATAACTTAATAATGGGCCGACCCTTGGTAGAGCAGCCGACCATCTTTGAGGAAGAATAAATTAAATATCAATGTTCTAATTGTGGCCGACTATTGGAGAAGGCCGACTCATTGTAAGAGGCAGCGCTGAAGATAAAATAAATTAAAGTAAATTAAATACTCTAAACATGAGGCCGATCCAAATTATAATACAATGCTGGCCGACTCTCTACCTTTGGCGCCAAAGACGTACATCATTTAATTTGAGATTAACTATATAAAAAGGCTGCCATCATAATTAACATGTATCGTGAAAAGTTTAGGAGCAGCGATTATCTAAAAGGCAACGATTCATTATAAGAAGGTATTTATATAGTGAAGAGGTGCGTCTGTCAAGGCATGGCATTCTTTCATGAGCAATAAACAAGGCATAAATGAAGTTTGTGATGGGGGAATTAGAGGAGAGTACAGAGAAAAATAAAAAGAGCATAAACAAAAATATAAAGGCAGACGGGAATAAATCAGAGCAGATTGGATCATCACAACACAACATCGATCATAACACAACCATCCCTCTCTGCAGATCGAACATCAATTGATGTACAAAACATAAAGTACATCAGCAGATTGAAGCATAGCATAACATTATCTCTGTAGACCGAAACATATCACAAGCATCTTATCTCTTAATCATTTAGCAGCGGCGAATGGGCATTGATGTATATTACATAAATAGAAGTATTTGAGAAGATCGTTTCCACAAACATTGCCCAGCCGTCATTTGTTTGAGTCTGCAGATATAAAGGTATGCACTATGCCTCAATTCTGTGTTTGGTTTACATATTTGAATAATGATTACACTTAGAATTACATACTCAATGCTTGATAAATGATATGAATGCTGCCAAACCTATATCTGATTTATATGACTAAGATATGCTTAGATTTCCTTATTCGATGCATAAGCAAATAGTATATGATGATTACATGGCTGTTAATAAGAAGTATAATACTAGAACAAATCTAATTGTGGTATGAACAAATGAATCATGATTAGAAATGAAAACAAGTCATTAGTTAATTGTCTTATGATTGAAATTAAATAGAAATGATATAAAGCTATATGACAATGATGTATGAATTGAATTAGCAATGAAGCCTAGTATAAGGCTATGAATAAATGATGAAATGAGATTCCATGAAGGAACAAGTATAGAGATATAAAGATCTCAAAATGATGAATAATGAATTGTGGCTCACGAACTTGTGATGTAATCAAAAAGATGTTCAAGCCTCATCCTTAATCACTTCTATTAACCTGTGTATGGGGTTAAGATAAGGGCAAAAATTGGACCTAGGTGACCCTCAAGTGGATGAAGAACACCGCATGTTGTGTGAAGTCCCTTGAGCCAAGAAGTGAGGAACACCATGTGTAGTGTGAAGCTCTTGGGCCTAAGGTAATATGAGCTCATAATTAATGTGCCCTACGGATGGTGACTCTCAAGTAAGTGAGGAATGCCGCGTGTAGCATGAAGCTTCTTGAGCCAAATGGTGAGGAACACCGCGTGTAGTGTGAAACCTTTGGGCCTCTGTATGGGATGGATATATCAAGCGCCTTAACAAACCATGCTCATACGTGAAATAGGGTTGATTAATGATAGGGCTACTCAAGAACTTCCTTGAGATGAATCATGAGAACGATGAGAGAAAGAATATGGATATGAAATCTATGAACTTGATATGAATCATGACTATAAGTATAAATATGAAATGTATGTGATTATGATTATAAGGTTACAAGCCTTAAGTACAAATGTGGAAAATATATGAGTTTGATACTTAATCATTAATCCTAGTTATGAAATGAAAAGAAGAATTGAATACTAATGTTCTCTTTTACTAAGTTGAATTGTGCAAGGTTGTGAAAAATCTGACTTACTAGAAGGGGGCATTACAACAGATCTCATATCAGCATATACAGATTTCAAATCAGTCCATATAGTTTGGTTTTAGCTTCATATTATCATCCGAATTGAGCATTTCTAAGGCGGCCAGCATTGGAGGTTGATATTGCATCATTGTTATATCATTGTAGGTTGGTTTTGTTCTTGATTTGATCATTCATGCAAGCATATGTAAGTCTGATATACAAATGAGACCTTCATCTTTTTGTAATCAGCCAACATCAATTAAAATAAAGTGGCCAATCATTCATCCGGGTATGTTCTATTGTGTTTTTGTGTATCTATGTGAGTTGTTTTGATTAATTTCAGTTATCATTGCATGTTGTTTGAATGTCATATTGCAACCTTTCCATCTACAAATCATATGAAACACATTGGTGAAAACAAAACATCAAAACCCTAAGCGAAACTTGAGAAAAACAAATCAGAAATTTCAGGACAGCAAGCTTATTTTCAATTCAGATCTAGATAGGGTTCTTACAATGCTAGTGGTAATGAATCCTCCTCAGTCTCCTCATCCTCCATGTCATCCAATGAGAATCCCAATCCACCCCCTTCTCCATTGCTTGTCTCTCCAAATCATTGATATCATCCTCGGAAAACAAGGAAGGCTGCTCATCCCGCCCTGTCCAATCACTGTAAGGATTTATCTCATCCAAATCAATTGGATCACCTAATATTTCCTCTACCTTTCTTGTGCGTAGTCGAAGATTATATTGCACATAGACAAGGTCATTGAGGTGTTTCTGAGCTAGTTTGTTCCTCTTCTTCGTGTGGATGGCCTCAAACAAGCTCCAATTGCGCTCACAATTGGATGCACTGCAAGGTTGGCATAAGACACGGAGGGCAAATCTTTGGAGATTTGGGGTATTTCCACCCCAATTTGTCCACCAAACCTCTACAAAAAAAATATTGAAGAGTTAGAAACTTAGAAAGGAATGTCAAAAGTTCAAAACATATTTTATCAAATTATCAATAGTTGTAACTTGTAAATTTGAAATTTTATACCTGGTGACTAATTGTTTATTGCTCGCTTAGTCAGGTCTGAAGAAAAGAGCCTACCCCTTATTTCCTTGTAATTTTGCAATTCATCAACAATGAGGTTTGCCACCTCTGCCTGGGGTTTCATCCTCTGAATGCAAGTAGTGAGGCCCTCCATAACCTCTCCACTAGGATCTGAGGTGTATGAATGGAAGAAACGGGGGTTCAAGAAGTACCCTGCTGCATGGATGGGTTGGTGGAGTTGATTGTTCGACTTCCTATCAATAATCTCCCATATGGGATCAAATTTGAGGTTGTCCCCCTTGTAATATTTTTTTATAGCCTCCTTAGCCCTATCCGTGGCCTCATAAAGATACCCCATTGGGGTTTTATCCCCATCTACCAAGCGGAGAACTCTAACCAAGGGCTTCGACACCTACAATATAAAATTGCAAAAAGATTAAAGTTACAAATTTACAATGAAAGACATAAAAAAAATATTCAATCTGAATTTAAATTCGAAGTTCTGAAGTTACCTTCACAATCTCTGTAGCTCTTTGTGCAAATAGGTTGTCGAAGACTATGCATGCAACCCTCTCTCTTTCCAGCTTCTTCGAATAAGTTGAGTCTACCCATGCTGGACTCACAAACATTTGTTTCAAAGCCGTCAATGAACCAAAAATGCTTTGCAACGTTAAGAAAATTGTTGCAAATCTTGTCACATCGGATCTCACCAACTCTTTCCCTTGGGTGTGATCCCTCATCAAGTGAAGAACCCAAGGGTGATTATAGATAAATTTTGTGATCTTCCTTGCATCCTCTACCATCGGTGTGACCCAATCAAGTTTGCCTATGTCCTCCAAAAGAAGGTCAAGGACATGTGCTGCACAAGGTGACCAAAAAAATGTGCTATGTCTATCTTGGAGGATTCTACTAGCTGCCACATATGTTGTTGCATTGTCAATAATTATTTGCACAACATTTTCAATTCCAACCTCCATGCAAACTTGCTCCAACATTTTAGCCAAATCTTTTGCATTTTTCACTATGTTGGAGGCATCCATTGATTTCAAAAACACCACTTCATTTCTGCAAGCTACCAAAATATTAATGATGGTGCGGTTTTACCATCCGTCCACCCATCGGAAAGAATAGTGCAGCCATATTTTTTCCATTCATTTCTTTGTTCTTCCACCACTGCCATTGCCCTATCACTTGCATTCGTAAGCAACCTACAAGTACAAAGTGAAATTAAGTACACAATTTTAATTTTTAAACAAAAAATAGCTTAAATTCATCATAAATTGCTATAAATTAAAGAACATAAATTTATCAAAAAAATTAAATTAACTAACCTCCCACTCAAGTTTGTGCGAGAAAGCGTCTTGTAGCCTTTTCCTGCAACTATCAATGCAGTAACCAAATTCTGCCAATAAGGAGAACTTGCCACATTGAAAGGGATGTTGTTGAAATACCAAAAATCAACACAAGCAATGTTTGTCTGCTCATGCACCTCCCTATTCCACCTAGTTGCCTCTAAGGAAGTTTGTGCTCTAGGTGTGTTTCTGAGCACAAAAGAATCATGTACCATCCGTGTAGGTGTTGATCCTCGTGCTCTACTAGAAGTAGATGAAGGGCTCATGATGGTGGTGGGTTTGCTTCGGATACGTGGACCACGAAGAGAGCCCACTATGCCCTGAAGTGCATCATCATCTGACTTAAGGTTGACTGGAGCACGTTGAGAAGAAGCTATGGATGCTTGCATGGCTGCCTTTGCCCTCTCCCTTTGTAATTTTTTTTCTTCTGCGGCTACAAGTATGGCATTCATTTGTCTTTTTATTTCTTTAGTGGTGTTAGGACAAGCCCTGGCATCATGATGATTGATGCCTGCAAGATGGTATTTGAGGCAGTTTATGCCTCCGCGAAATACTTTTTCACATCTAATGCAATAAACTGAGCCATGGTTCGGTCCTTGATAGGCATATTTCCAAGCTAGATCTCTAGCTCCTCCAGGACGAGTGCCTACAAATGATAATGGTGGCACGGATGGGGCAGAGCCTGAGGCTGAACTGGATGCAGAAGCTTCTCTATTTGCCATTATAAATTAACCTACACATACAAAGTGAAAGCACAACTTGTTAGTTTTTTAATAGAAAATTAAAAAACAACCTAAATTAGATTAAATCAATATAGATTACTTTAAATTAGTAAAAATTTAAACTAATCTAAGATTCTAAACATTTTGTTAAAAAAAAAGGATTAAAAAAAAACTAGGGTTTGTAAAAAATGTGAAAATAATGAAAAAATTAGAAAATTACTTTAAATTAGTAAAAATTTAAACTAATCTAAGATTCTAAACATCTTAAAAAAAAAAGGATTCAAATAAAAGAAAATAACTAGGGTTTGAAAAAAATGTGAAAACAATGAAAAAATTAGAAAAAAATGTAAAACCAGGGTGATAAATCTTATTTTGATGAATATAAATCTTGTTTTGATCTATATACTATTTATACTACATTCATGATCTTTTTAAAACTTAGATGCAACAAAAATGAAGAAAACATTTAAAAAAAAGAAAGAAAAAAAAATTAGAAAACCTACCTGGAAATTCAATTTGCCTTTGAAATTTGATTAAAATCCTCTTCAAATCTTGTTTCCTTGATGCAAAATCACTACAAATACGTGCTCAACACTTGGGAGGGTGTTTTTGGTGAAGGAGAGCAATTGAGGAGTGAAAAAATGAAATGAAACTGCCTTTGTAGCGGCCACGGATTTCTTTTTATTCGACGGCTGAGTTTTTTTCTCGGACTCGCCGAGTTTTTGGCGAAAACTTGCCAAAACTCGGTGAGTTTTTCTGCCAAAACTTGACAAGTATTTTTGCCAAAACTCGGCGAGTAAATTTGGCGAGTTCTTGCAGGAAAAACCCGCCAGGCAAAAAAACTCGTGAGTTTTTAAAAACTCGCCGAATACTCGACGAGTTTTGCAATTATGCTGCATACCAATCTCTCTGTCTGAATAATGACCCAGAATAGCCAACCCTAAAAAATACATCATTCAAATGCTTTATATAGCTTTGTCATTTTGATTTGCAGTTCTGGGCGCTGAAACTTAGTCAACATGTTTTGTAAACACCCATGCTGCGTTAAATTAGACCTAATGGCCCATGTCAGAGAACTTGTAGATTTTGAGGATGCCCATGCCCTGTGGTACGTTGATTTGGCTTGGGCCTATAGAGACCCATACGCTCCATCCACTGCATTTATTTCTTGGTACCTACACATTGAAGATCTGCACAATGGCGCATTTGTGAAGGTGTGAATTTAGGGCACCCAGAAAATTGTGCCCTTTAGAAGCATTTACAACACTTTAAAAGTGTTTATTTTAATTTTTTGCATCTTTGTATTTGGCGCCCTTTGGTATTTTGATTTTCATGCCTTGCATTTAATCCTTCACTGTTAGGTTCCCCACTTTCTCCTTGTCGGCCCATCTGCCCATTGGTGAACCTGAGGATCAGCGAACCTCTCGGTCGGCGAACTTCTTAGTTCGCAAACCACTAAGTTTGCCGATAACACATCGACTCTCTTTCTCTTTGCCTTTTCTTTAATGCTTCGTTGGCGAAAATGCTCGTTGGTGAACCTCTCAGTTCGCGAACCATTCCTTTTTTCCCTTAGTTGATTTTACTTCTTTGTTTTGTCGTTAGCAAAAATGGTGATCGCCAAACCTCTTAGTTCACAAACGATCATTCTTGCTGACAAACTCTTAGCTCTTTTTCTTGCTTTGCCTTGTTTCTTTTTCCCTTCCTCTCCCTATCGGCCAATTTGCCTCTTGGTGAACCACTTGGTTTGCAAACTATCTGTTCTATCAATAAAATTGTTCGTCTTTGATCTTCTTTTTGCCTTGTCTTGCGTCAGCAGATTGCTGCATTGGTGAACAGACAAACTCGTGAACTGATTGGCGAGTTTGCAAGTCCGCGACCTAGCCGATCCACCGATTTACTTCTCTTTTTCTTCACTTTTTCTTTCCTCAGTCGGCCAATCGGCAAGAATGCGAACCGACTGTGAGAACCCTTGTCTAGGATTCTGTTCAACTCACAATTTTTTGATGTTCTTTAGGCAGACATTACAACAAACACTTTTCATGAACATAAAAAAAAACTCTGATTTCTGATTTTATTAATCAGCTGCAACTAATATGTCAAACACTTGGTAATTTGCTTGTAGGTATTGACTATCTTCATTATAACAAACAGTTTGTAGATATAAAAAGTTTCTCACTGTTACATTCAACTATCAAAAAAATCAAGAGTATTACAATTTATAACAGCTTACATACCGCCTTTTTAACTCCACATTGGCTACGACTCCTACACAACTCCAACGCTCCATTTTGATAATAATAAAAGGTTGTATTGAAGGCACTAGCTGGGCTGCCCGCAATCCTTCCCAATCAACACAATGACCTTCACAAATACTCACGGTCAGCTCAACTTTTTGGCGCCAACTTTAGAAGACATCTCATAATTCCCAAGAGTCCACATCTTCACTAAAACAAAACTATGACCATGATTTAAAATATGGCTGCGTTCAATAATTTCCCAAGTCACTTCCTTTAATTGCTGCGCCACCTCACAACTATCCACATAATCCTTACGTCTCCTCAAATGAGGCCCACGATTATCTTCAGACTTGTAACAAATGTGTTGCGGTTTGATTGAAGGCTATGGCTGGAAAATACAAGAAGACTCCTATTTGACTTCAAACTCCAAGCGCACTTCCACACATTATTAAATCTGCATTGTTAAATCATTGCAATAGGAGTTGACTCCTCTAAGAGCTCACAGAGTCCTTTGGGAAAGCAGTGGCTAAGATTATGGAATGTTGCGATTGAAGTATAGGAAGCCACGACTTCCCTAAAGCCTTCACGATTCCCTTAAGTTGGTCAATGGGTCCCACTACTCAGCAAATAATGTAATATTCAAAACTGCGTTTGAAATATTAGATGATGCAATACATATGATCTCCAACTCAGCACCAACCTTGTAATAAGCCTCCAGGAAACTTTCATAAAAATCCTGATAAAACTCAATTTTATATTTGCATTGCAAATCCCATAAAATTGGTGAATAAACCCTCTTGTAGAAGAAACATAAAACCTGCAAAAGATGTAGCCTTCCGCACCATTCCTTCAACTTGCAAACCTAGAAAATCTCCCAGAAATAATAATCAATACTACAAAATAAAATGTGACACAAAACATTAACACCCAAATGTGAACTTTGAATTGAATTCACCTCACTTTTGAACCAGCTACTCAAAGTTTTCCACAATGGAAAATATCAAACCAAAAGTAATCAAATGTATGCTCAAACCCTTCCTCCAAGCCCTTTTTAGAACATTTCCTTTCTTCCAAAGTCCTCCTTTTGGTTGACAAAGCTTTTGTTATTTTTTCTCAAAAGTAACCTTTTTATTTTTTTAATTTTCATTTTCTTTTTTGACAAAAAGGTACTTTTAAATAAAATAATTAATTAAGTATAAGTTGCTTTTTAAAATAATTTAAGACAACTTATTTATTTAATTAATTATTTTATTTGCTTGCCAGCAAAAAGGGACATTACAAATCCTCCCCACTCAAAGATTGGTTGTCCTCAAGCAATTACAACTAAACCAACATAAAATCTACATGATCAACAATAGTATACTTGGATCCCAAATCAATCTAGGACACATGTGTAGCTTCCCATTTGATGAGTGTTGTACCCAATCAATTTTTTTTTGGCTTCATTAAGGCATTTTGTGAAAGTCTAGAATTTTTTCGTCAAAAAAGTCAAAAAGTCAATTTCTAAAAATAGAATTTTCTATTTTTAGAAAGTTACTTAAAATAGACGTCAAATTAGGTTTTTTGGGTTTCTTGAGATACAAATGCTGGCAAAATTTTCTAAAAATAGAATCTGCGATTCAGGTGTTGTGCCTGATTCTGATTGGCTGATTTTGCTTCATGATCAAGGTGGTCCAGACGGAATCTGCAAAAGGTCGTGTTTTCTCTACTGGGTCAATTCTGCTTTTTCAGATGGCGAAGCACCAGCGCTGAGACCATCAATGGAGGAGTTTCACCTGCCAGGGCTCAGTTTCAAGTTTTCTGGGTGTTCAGACAATGTAGAATTGACGAATAGTCGTCGATTTGACGAAGAGCGGAAGACGGAGCATGGTGGGTACAGAAAGTGTTGAAAAGTAAAAAATCCTGAAATTTGATTAAGGCATGAATTTTCAAGCGCCCTTGGAGGCTGGGGGCGCCTAGCTTTAGCAGTGTTAGATTTTTTTTCACATTTTTCGAGAAAATGCAGAAAATGTCTCCGTCAGTCAGTTCCCGGGTTGATAAAAGCAGTCATTTTGGTCAACAGATTCTGAAAAGCTGGGATTCACCTCAGATATGCCCAGGCTATCTAGTCCATCCTTCGTCCAGTGACAGTTGTATGACGAATCGTCGAAATTAGTGATGAGAAGCGGCTGTCGGCACAAAAAACGAGGTAAACTGCAAGCAAGGGTTGAAAATCATGAAATTGACTTAGGCATGGATTTCTAGGCACCATTGGAGGGCTAGGGGAGCCCATCTTTTTTAGACTTAGAATTTTTTTCATGTTTTTTGAGAAACGTCAAAAAGCTCTCGTCGTCCTGCTTCCAGGCGGTCAAATTCAGTCAAACTCAGTTGAAAAACTCGAAAACGTTGGGATTTCAACTCAAGTATGTTTAGGCTACTCAGATCACCTTCCATCCTACTCCAACAATGTTGTACCCATACGAAATTTTTCGTATATGTGCCCAAACACACCTCCCAAGCACCATGTAGCCTTGTCATTACTGCGCTAACCCTGCAGGTACAAGACATATCAAAAGATGGCGATCCAAGGCTCAAATGGAGGGAGATTCTGACAAGCCAATCAGGCCTGGAGCAGTGAAAGAATATCTAAAAGAGGAGGTCAAAGTGATGAATTGAAGGCCAAAATGACATAAAGGAACCAAGGGAAGCAATGCAAATACATTTGGCAAATCAAAATTCAATTTTGAAATTTTGGAAAATTTTGAAATTTTTTCTAAGGCATTTTTGGACGTTTCTGGCTAAAATGTGCTCCATCTTGGAGTATAATTCATGGAGGAGAGGCTTCAATGAGAGCTTCAGATCATATGAGCCTAATTTCCAAACTTCAAGACATTCCGTCATCAGATGAAGTTACGGCAAAAATAAGCTCTAGAGGCAGAGGCAAACGGTAGTGATCCAGGCAGCCTCCGTCAAAATGGCCAAGGCAAAGTTTAAAGTTTTTCAAGGTCAAGAATCATAAAGTGAGCCCTGAAATTGGCTAAGTCTGGTGTCCTGAAGCTTGATGTTCTGAGATCTTGAAAACTGTCTAAGTCTGAAATCTAGTGGATTCTCAAAAATCTAGAATTTGCATGTTAAATCCCATGGATCTGGGACCTATTTCAAACATCCTGGAAGGATATTTCAAAATATTTAAAGTATAGGAAATTTATACTTAAATATATTTTGAAATATACTTCCACCTAAGACACTAAAAATCAAACTTCAAAAGGCGCCCATTCTAGCCAAAACCCACGCCTATTTGCCACTCCTAAAAAGCACTCAATTTGGTCATATCTCACACCTTTTTATCACCTAAAAGGCACTCATATTGAGGAAAACCCACGCCTTTTTCTAGCCAAAAATAAGCGCTCAAATCCTCCAAAAACCACTCCTTTTGACCTCCTTCCAAAAGGTGCCTAAAACCCTAGATTTACATGCCTTTTTCACTCTCCCTTTGGCGCTCAAAAACATGAAAAGCCACGCTATTTTATGCAAACTAAAAAGCGCCTAGATTCCTCAAATCCCACACTTTATTGGCTCAAGTAAAAAGCACCCCTTTTTGATCATTTGCACTCTTTTTCAAAATTTGCATGGAGTGGGCGTTGGAGAGAGAGAAGGTTGGACGCCTAGAGAAAGAAGGAACCAAAGGCTATAAATAGAGGATTCACCTCTCATTCTTTCATTTACACTTGGAGCTGAAAATAAGACATCTTATTTTTAGGGAAAGGCATATTACAAACCCTAGATGGGTGGCGTCCACTATAAGGAGGATCTCAAGCATTGTTCTTTCATTTTTCAAAGGCAAAGAGGCTTCACTTCATACATGGCGGCCATTGATGGGAGAATAAATCTTGCATGGGACAGATTCTAAGGCATTAAGGAGTGGATCTTCACATACAGGGCAAAGATTATTCATTCTTGCATCATTCTACATCTTTCTATCACACTCAAAGGCATATTTGTTCACAGGAAGGCCATTTCTTTGCCTTGGCGGCCATTGTTGAGGGTTTCAAGCTTTTCTTTTGCGG
The DNA here is from genome assembly GCA_027924645.1 of Cunninghamia lanceolata. Classification (NCBI taxonomy): domain Eukaryota; kingdom Viridiplantae; phylum Streptophyta; class Pinopsida; order Cupressales; family Cupressaceae; genus Cunninghamia; species Cunninghamia lanceolata. The sequence continues at coordinate 584,492 of BSBN01001313.1, forward strand.
ATTTGAAGCTTTTTCGGACCAACAAAGCATAACGGGGATAGATTGGTCACTCTCAGCCTCTTTTTCTTCATTCTCTTCCATCACAGGGTCCATTTTCATGTTCCCAAGGCAGCGCCCATATCCAGGAAGCCATTTTTGGTGATTTTTCAAGGATTTCCTTCGCTGGTCATAGCTGTTCCAGTCCAAAATGTCCACCTACAACCAAGATAAAATTAATTTTTGAGGCCTATATGTCCAAAATTTCTCATTTCTGGCACATACCCACCTCGGGAAAAGGCATCTTCCATCAATCTGGACCAGTTTGAGCTCAGATTTGTCAAATCTTTGAGGGTACAACTCCAAATTTTTATTTTCTAAGGGCAAAATTTTAATTTTTTCACAAAAAATTAAATTTTGGACAGCGAAAAGGAAACTTGATTTTCTTGAGCAACGAATACCCAGAGGTCCAAATTGTCCATTTTCAAGGCAAAAAGGCATCAGAACAAGCCTCCTCCAAGTCATCATGCAATATTCATCAGTCGCCATTGAGGCTAAATCTTTGCTCAAACATGAATATTCCAAGGTCAAAGAAACAGACTTGTGACAATTTTCACCTCGAAGGGTATAGCCATGGAGTTGGCTACATGGAAAGAAAAGCTTCTGGGCATTGAAAAATATGCCATTGATTTTGTCCAAAACATTCCTTGTAGGTATTTCAGCGATAAAGGTGTAAATTGCCTTGTTCATAATTTGCAGGAGGAGTTCATTCAGCTAATCCACGGAAAGTTTTGTGGTGATCCTCACGTAGACAAAATGTACCTCCTGGTTAATATTGCGTCAAAGTTTGCCAAGGCTGAAAAAGAATTTGAAGGTTTAGCAAAAATCACAGAGGATGCTGCCATTGACCTGCAGATGAGGACAGTTCACCTTGAGTCCATGATTATGTAAAATACCCAACTAGTACTAACTAAATTTTTTTTCCTCACTTAGACAATTTACTTGCACTTAACTCTTCAATCACTCAATCTACTTAACATCATTCATGAAAAGATAACAAAGGCAACTTGCATGAATCAACTTGATGTTGGGTACTTGTATTATTAGTTGATTCAATTCAATGCAAACGTCTTATTACAATGATGATGCCCTCAATGGCATGAATATACAATCTTATTCAAAGGGATTACAAAAAAAGGCCTTGAAGCCTAGATGTATACAATACTTTCAACTTCTTCACAACTAACTCTATCACTCTAACTGATGTAGATCACTTCAATTGAACCTGATGATGTCAACTGGATGTCAACACCTCACAATACAACAAGGGAGCATCACCTTGTCAGTTGAGGGAACATCACCCCAACACTTGAAGCTCGCAGGCCTCAAGATTACAAGCATAAAGCTTTGCAGAGAAATTTTGCCAAAAGATAAGATATCAAATGAATGAGAGAGCTCCTCCTTTTATAGGCCTTCCAAAGGCAATGAAGGCATGTTCCCCAAGAAGCACATTTAGGAGAATATTCCACGTGACAACTTATCCTAAATTGGCAATCTTATCCAAAGAGCTTGACACGGATCCCAATGTCATCTTGTCGACCAATGAGAGTCCAGGTAGTTACAACTACCTTTTCTTCTGTCTAGGCACCAATTTGAAGCAGTTTGATCATGGAATGGCGCCCAATGTAGACCTAGGCGCCCCAACTGAGGTAGTAGATGCATGGATATGCGCCTAGAGGAATTTAATGACTCCATATGCCCTCAAAACACTTAACAATATTCAGTGAAGATCTCTTAGATTCTAGGCGCCATCTGGAGGTTGGAAAGAGGAGGATTGATACTCAGCTTGCTTAGGCGCAGTACTAGTGTTCTTCTGACTGGGCGCCAGCTTTGGAGGATTCACAGGGGTTTTGGCGCCTTGGTTACAACTTATCATCTTCTCAAAGAACTTTGAAAACAACTTGACTTCAAATGATTATCATCTTACCTCCTGATGGAGCGCCTTGTACCAAAATTGGTTTTGAGAACTTGCACCTAACTTAATCGCACATTTGGGGTAGATTTAATTGGTATCATCGTCTAGCCCCACAATTCATACTCTCCACATTTACAATCAAACCTTTTGATGCTCCTTTAACCTAGCGCCCTCATCTGGAGTACCAACATCTTGTTTGAGTCTTCAACTTCACTTAGGCGCACTTGTTGATAGAAAAAAGTCTAGATTGGCGCCTTAGGAAGAAAGTGGTTTTGCTTTGCTAAAATCTTCAACTCAAGTCACAACTAAATCAAAAATACTATCTTCTAACAAGCGCCTTTCACCATGAGTGGATTAAAAGCTCTTTCCCTTCTCAGGCGCACTTTTGGATGAGTCCTTTAGGCGCAACAAGGTGCCAGGGGAAGAGTAAAATGGCGCCTTCCCTTGAATGGTTCATCTTGCATGCAAGTGTTCAATTCCAAAGGCATTGAAGTAAACCTAGAACATCATTCCTACTAGCGCCTTGGCTTACTGAAGAGTTTGGAGATCCATTCACCTACTTTGGGGCATTTTCAAGGCCATGAAGTCTTGTTTTGGTGCCCTGATAGGCCTAGGCGCTCATTCAATGGTGTTTGATCACCTCTTGGCGCCTAAGATGATTTCACTCCTTCAATACTTAACCTAGTTGCCTTAGTCAACATCTCATCTCTGCTTTTCAAAACACCTCACATCCAAGTGGATTGGAAGCATCTTCTAGGTTAGGCGCACTTTTAGGTTTGCACAAGAAGGAATTTGCGCCTACACTTGAATGATCATCCTCCACACATTGAAGTTCACTTGAAGAAATTCCTTTCAATGACCCCAAACACATGTTGGGTGAATGCTCAATTTTTTGGTTCTTGCCTTCAATGTCCAAGGCGCTCATTGGGTGAGCTTCAACATGACAGTGGCGCCCAAGCATGAAAGCCTTATTCACACCCACTCCACTCATCTCAATACTAGGCGCTGGGTTGGAGGAGGTTAAACACATGAAGCGCCTCAAATTAAATCCCTTACTGAGTGCTACAAGTGGACTTGAAAGGTTAGGCGCCAAAATGAACCTGAATCACCTAGAAATGTGCCTAAACATCATGAAAGCATCTCTTGACAATGTGACCACTGGAGTTGATGAAATAACTCTCAGACTTAGTTAAATTTTGGGTTTTTGACTTAGATCCTGCAAAACAATAACATGAAGTTAGTCAAAAAAACCAATTCATTCCCTCATCATTCTAAATTAGCCTCCGGGAATGAACAATAAGCTAATCCATTCATTTGATGATCAAGTCGGAAATGGGGACATGACAGATTATGCCAGATGAAGCCAAAGTTGAGGAATTTGAGAAAATTTTCAATTCTCATACTTAGTCAATTTTTCACTATCTGTAGGAGGGATTTATTTTTGGCAATAGAAGAGATTTCCAAAGCAGTTTCTATTTTGAGAACTGACTTTGTTATCTAGAGTTAAATTTATTTTTGGAAATCATGCAAATTATCTTTGAGTTGGAACTCATTGTGTAATAACATGCAAGTTCAGTTAACTGAATTGCATGACAAGATACTTTTAGTTTTAATTGCTAATAAGCTTGCATGCTTCCCATGCAGCAATTAGATCTAGAGTGAAGAGTGTTAGTTAACTCTTCCTTTTATTTCCTTGCACCTTTGCTTTTTAAGTATAAATAAGTGTATTCTACACACTAAAACTATCAATGGCAAATGCTGAGACTAATTTTTGCTTGCATTTTATTGTTCAAGCAGTATTATTTGCTCTTGTCTTCTGATTAATGAGAATATGCATCATGGTTTCTGAGATCTATCTTGTTGTCGAGAGTTGTGAAAATTGTTCATGACTTTGTGCATGAGCGATTGCTGTTGAATTATCTTTGTTCTTTTGTGTTGAAAATCTCCAAGTTGTTCCTTCGATTTCTTTATGCTCTGGATTTACCTAAAGAAATCAGAAGTGTTTTAAGATAGAGTTAGTTATTTTCTTCTGGAAAGCTTTAGAAAATCTTATAGCCTTGCAGAAGAGCTTCATTGCCTTGTGCTCGTGCCTTGAGAAACCAAAAAAACAGGTTATTTTGTAAACGTCTTTTTAATTTCCATGTTGAGGGAGCTTCCCCTCCTAATTTGAAGAACAGTCCTACTGTACACGCTGTCCGTTTTTCTTTCTCACCGAAAGGTGCGAAATTAAACGCTAACAAACAATTAGATGGACGACTAGAAACGAAGATCAAACAGGGTCTACAGCACGAAAAACGGAGAAATGGAATCAAAACTGAAAAATCTCAAAATTTTTCTAAGGCACAAAAAACCAAGTGCCCCTGGAGGCTAGGGGCGCCTATCCCACCCAGACTTAGAAAATTTTCATGTTTTTCCAAAAATGTGCAAATCCTCTTCCGTCAATTTGGTCAGATTCATAGGAAATCAGTTTGGCTATTTTCTGAGGCAGGTAGAAGGTACAATTAGTTCAATTTTCATCAGGCTTGCCTGTTTGCCAGATCATCAGACTCAGTTTTGCTCCGGCAGGCAGAAATCGACATCCGAACAGAGGTCCACAGTCACCGGAACGTGTGTGGAGATCAAGAAATTGAAAAAGTTGAAATTTCCAGAAAAATGACTTAAGGCACAAAAAACCAGGCGCCCTTGGAGGCTGGGGGCCCCCAAGTTTTAAGGTGTTAGAAAATTTTCATGCCTGTCAGTGTTTTTCTAATAGCTGCTTCCGTTTTTCATCCGGCGACAGGTTTCAGAGGTTAGAATTGCAGTCAGATGTCGTCTGATGGTCAGTCCGAGGCTGGGGATGAAATCAGAGTTGATAAATCTTCAAGATGCCATGATCAGTCAGCTTTTTTAGTCAATGGTGACAGTTTTCCATCTTGTTGAAGTTAGGGATAGGCCATACTGGAGTCAAAACGAGTGCAAAAGTGTCAAAACGAAGGAAAAAATTGGCTAACACTTTTGCAACCTCGCGTGTTTGATGACATCATCAAAGAAGATATTTTTCATCATCTCACACATGAAGCCACAGGCAGCTATAAAATAGGGATTCTTCCTATTCGAAGATATCTACTTGGATTTGTACTTTAAAAGTTGCTTTCTTCATGGATAAGATTCAAGCTTTATCTTTTCACAAAGAAAGCTGTTTTTTTTGTCCTAAAGTTCTATAAAGACAAGCTTTTGGCTTTTTTATTCATTATTTTTGTAGGTTGCATCCAGAGGGAAGATTTTTATTTTCTTTCCACAAAGATTCGAAGACCCAAACGAAGTTCTTTTTCAGTGTTCTTCATAGTTTCGAGATGAGGAAGCAAGGAGGCACGCTTTTTCAAGGTCCTTTTATGTAGGGGATCGTTTTCCAGAAACAGGGCCAAAGCTTTTTCAATTTTTATCGAGTGGGTCCATCCAGAATTTCATCCTCTTGAAGATTGGGAAATTTTATTTTTTTGGGAATTTGCTTTTTTGCTGCTTTTTTAGGAAACCCTCTGCTTTTTCAAAATCCAACGATCTGGGTTGCTTCAAAACGGAATTGTTTACAAAACCCATGTGCCAACTTTTTCGCTCGCAATCTGCTTTTTAGAAGAAATCAGCAAGTAATTTTTAGCCTTTTGTCAAAGATTTTTCCGACATAGACATGTTCACAGTCATTTTTCAACTCTTTCAGTATGCAGTACTCTCCAACAGAGATCAAGCCTAAAACGGCGTTGGTTCATGATTACCTGAGAACTTTCGAGACAGACTTGCATAAGATACTTCCAGTGTTCAATTTGCATCCTTTGGAAGATGCAGGAAACAACGCTATCAGGAATCTGAATCACTCCGGGTTACTTGCAGCAGCTTCGTTCCCCATCACGGTGAAAAGTATCGAATTCGTAATTGCTTGTATGAAGCATTACAACTCAGTCACAAGAGAAATCCAATCAACAGATGGACGGGTGCTCTGCAGCCTCAGGCCAAATGATATTGAGAAGTGTTTTTCAATACCAATATGGAGGGAAAACTTAGTCGTTTCGATTGAAGAATGCAAGAGGGTGTGACACAATGATAAAGAAAAGTATCGAAAAAAGATTGCTCAGAGGTGGTTGAAAGAAAAGCAAAATGTTATGCCAAAGAACGTTGGACGTGGAGAGTTCAAGGAAGAACATGTAATAATGATTACTCTGTTGAGCTAAATCACAGGTCATGCAGATGCTAACAAATTTCAACCTCGGTTGTTTTACGTCATGTCCCAGATTTGATGACGAAACTGAATACTATGATTGGTCGGCACTCATCAGTGATAGTCTCCACCAACAAATAATTGATTTTCGAAGGGCCCATGAATTCCACATGATATCATACCTTGTATATTTAATGGCCTTTCAGGGTCAATTTAGAGGTTCGAATATTGTTGGAACTCTAGGCATACAACATGTTTATCACCATTTCCCACAGAATTTTCTTAGGCTGAGCGACATTATAGGCGGGTAAATGATGCATTTCTCATGCATACAGTGCGAGATCTGGATAATGAGTTGCATATACAGTTTTCAGCTGATGCCAGATTGGCAATGGCGGAATGGGCTGATTGGTTTATCCAATTTCCCACTTTCTCCTATATCAGAGTATATGGCTTCTTAGGAGAGCTAGCCATGCTGCCGAGATATCCTACAGATGAGGTAGCATTCATGGAATTTCTGAGGCAAGTCTATGAAGTTCATACATTTCGCAAAGCGGCTTTTAGTTTTCCAATTGGGATGGCTATTTATAGATGTAGATCTAGAGCAGATGCCAAGGTAATTGGTAGTGAATCGTCCAAGTATGGTCTTAAGTTTTTCGACAGGAGGTCTTCGTATGATCCTTGTGGTGTTTTTGCATCACACCTTGGTCAAAATTGTGTACATACACCTGCAGTTGAAGATTTATGGGCTAATTGTGCGGATGAGTTTGAAGTGCGGAAATGTAGTTACAGCCGGTTTACTCTTCGGTAGTTGGTTGATATCCTATCAGAAGATGTAGAGGGCTTATCAGATGATGGTGAAGTTTTACTTCCCACATATTTCAGAGACCAGGTCGAGCAACAACCATTGCCACCAGTCAATTGGTCAGCCAAAGAAAACACCTCAATTGAGGAAAGAACGAGCCGAGTTATCAAAAACAATTTGATATTCCTGAAAAGTAAGTGGAAAGAAGCCATTCCGGTTGCAGAGCCGCCAATAGTTCAACCATCAGAACCTTCCACTTCCAAACCAAAACAAAGAGTTAAGGCTATGAGCATCCTTCTAGAAGGAACAAAGATGGCCAAGTTGAAGAGGAAAATGGTCGAGTCTCCAGTTCATTGTCAGCAGTTGCATCAGAAGTTCCTACTGAACCAGCACCACAGGTTGAAACAATGCCTTCAGTTCATGTTTCTCCACCTTCACCAAGTTCTTCTCCCATTCATATAGATTCAGAGCCAGATTCACCGGTTCATAACTTCGAGACACATATTGGTTCATCAGGAGTAGATGAAGTTATAACTGAGTTTCCAAGAGAGGATGGCTCATCTTGGCTAGAGAACATTTTGGATAGGAAGAGGAGAAGGCGTTCATATCAGTTGAACTTGACAGAGCTTAAAAGTGTCTACCAAGACACACCAGACAGGAAACTTAAGAAGCAAGTTCACATTGAAAAGAATGCGGATGGAGAAATAATCGTTGAAACTGCAACACCGCCAGAGGATAAAAATGTTGATGATATTGAGGTTGATGACTTCAAGGTTGTCAAAGCTAACCTTGGTAGGAGTACCCAGCATACAGATGTAAATCTCTTCGAGGTTGCAACAGATAATCTGAAGGAGAGGGTGTTGAAGGACGAAGAAGATAAAGCAGCCCTCAAGGCTGAAGTTAGGTAGCTGCGGCAGTACATTTCCAATCTTTTTCATGGCACGTCATAGGCCGATTTATTGCTTCCTCTGATTCTGGGATCACCAACCGATCAACAACAGTTCAGTCAGTTGATCATCTATGGGAGGCACATGAAGGATTGGGTGGAAGAATTCATGACTAAAGGCAGAGTTGTACTTTAACAGTTCTATCAATTAAAGTATAACGCTCATGATCTGCGTCAAGGCATTCAGGGGTTACAACAGACTTTGGCTGAAAATAGACTGGTGCTTGAGATCATTATCTCCGACTTGAAGATAGCATATAATTCTGTTGATTCAGCTGAAAATAAGAAGATTGTTTCTACTTGGAAAGCACAGTATCTTTTCACAGTAAAAACTTATGACAGTATAATCTCAGAGTTAGCAGAATGGAAAGAAAAAGTGGTAAATGTTCTCAAGTTCGTGAGATCTTTTGTTTCTCAGATCCCGTGTTCATATGAAAAAGAAGATGGTACCCTGTATGATCTCAGGGAAGTACAGACAGAGTTCTAGACTCTCGTTTGCAACAATTTTAATGGTGATATCAGTGCCGACAAGATGGATTGTTTTGCTGGGATTGTTTTGCCGTGATGACAGTAAAGTTTGATAAAGCTGCGGTGGAAGTTCATGAATTCCTTCAGATGATTGCAAATAGTGAAGAAATGTTGGAAAACCAGAATATCATCTTAGAGAGTATCAGTGTTCCTGGCAAAGATGCAGTCACTCGCTTTTTAGAAGATATTATTTCCCAAAATATCAATGGATGACATCACCAATAAAGCAAGAATGTAGATGAGGATGTGACTCAAAAGAAAGCAGCTTTAACTCAAATGTTTTTTGTTTTAAAGCATTTGCTTTCATTCAAAGCTTATCCATCCTTAGAATAGTAAAATATCACTTTGTAATAGTTGGAGCTTTCTTTGCTTTAAAGCAAATTGCTTTAAAGCGTTTGTTAGTTGTAATCTTTGTCTTAGAATAGAAATAAAGCTTGCGAGTTGGCAAGTTAGTTAGGTTAAATCAAGGAGATTTTAGGGTTCCCTACTCCTTTGATTTAGTATAAATAAGGGCAGTCTTGCCCATTGTAAGTAATGGTAATTGTGATAGCAAAATTTGCTGTGCCTATTCTAGCCTGCAGAAATTGTTATTTCAAGTGCTCGTTCATTCTATGTTATCTGTTTTCCAGTGTTTGATCGTATATTGTATGCCTACCTTTTGCTACAATATTGTTGTCTTGGAGTTGTATCAACTTTATGATATTGGAATAGAAGTCTCATGCTTGCCATTTGCTTTGATTTTCTATCTCAGATTATCTAGTTTTGTCGTCAGATGTGTGGCTTGTGTAATTTTATTTCAGCCTTCATCTTAAAGTACAATGAGTCTTTTGATGTGAATCTGGAAGGAGTTTAGTAAAGCTTTTATGTTAAAAACAAATCATTCATTGTTAACTTTTAATCCCTTTGCTCTGAATTTACTCAGGAGATTAAAAGCGTCATTTAGCTTAGGCCTAGCTGTAGTTAGAAGTTTTAAAAAGGAAAAACCTTTGCTGCAGCGAATAGAGTTCTATAACCTTGTGCTCGCAGCTGAGAAACAAAAAAAAGATAGGCAAATTTGTTTTATTTATCTTTTAAGCGAACATTAGCAAAAAGGGAACTCCCCCTCATAATACGAGAGCAGTTTATCTATGCATAGCTATCCGTTTCCAACTCACATTCCAGAGGTGCGAATTGAAACGCCAACAATGAGCTATGCTGCAACGCTCTTGCAAAGGAGACCTTATGCAATCTTCTCATCAAAAGAACAACAATCCTCTGCATATATTTAGCAAGTTTCCCAAATTTCTGAAATGTTTCACCATGCTTTTGCTACTCCACTTTGATATAAATTGAAAAATCTACATAGATACTATCTGTTTGTATTGCTATAGCCTTGGAATCATGGTAAAAATTATTTGAAAACATGCTGTCCAAAGATGAACCACTAGAATCTTCACTCATTTTGAAAAAATGAAATATATGCTTACCCCAAACTTCCATTCTTCTAGTTGAAACTTCATGTGGCAGCTTGGCCGGAAGACCCTTCAATGTCACTTCTTTTCCTTCATGATGAAAGCTCAACTCCATTGCTTGAAAGTCTTGGAAAACTTTACCAAGTGAATGTAGCCATTGCAATCCCAAAACATCATACCCATTCAAACTAATGACATAGAAATCACCACAAAGTGTGTACTCACCAAAGAGAATGCTAAGTTTGTTGATTTTCTTCTTGCAAGGAATGGTAAAGCCATCAGCTACAACAACATCAAATCCTTCAAAATTCCTTGTATGCATTCCCCTCTTGAATACCAATCCTTCATCAATGTAGTTATGAGTAGCTCCACTATCTAGCAATGCAATGACTCTATTTCCAAATAAAATACCTTGAAAACGGAATGGGTTATACCTTTGAACTGCAGAAAGAGAAGCAAGTATACCTTCTTTGTTATCATTATCTTCATCAATTTTATCTTGCTCCTTGTTTTGAACCTGCAGAAAACTTGGCTTCATTCTCCTCATCCTCATCTGAAATGACCTCTCCAAGGGATAAAAAGAATGTACAACAATATACATCTCCAGGGCTCATCAAACAACATTAATTGAAATGCATTTGAAACATGAATAAAAAGTGTAAGAAATTGAAGAAAACAATGTTCTTAATACAATAAAATGATAAACCCTGCACTAACTAAAAAACAGTGTTTAAATGACATAAATACTGATTCGGGTGCATTAGAAACATGCGTAAACATGCAAAATCAAGAATTTAGGAATGAAAATGAATTTTAGAAATGCTTGAAAAAAAAAAAAGAAAAAGAAACCTGGAACTTCGAAAACTGCAGAAATTCACTTCTTAAATTGCATTGAATCGCTCAAAGGAGGTTGCAAAAGCTGTATGAGGAAAATGGGAGGTCGAATGGGGTTTGTAAAGGACAAATTTTAGCTTTTTTTGCCCAAATTTTCAATGTTTTTTCTGTGTCCCACATCCATCCTATGTTGGGTGAGTCCAGCATGCAGACTCACTGAATACTCAGCATGATTCTGCAGGTTGAACTCACACCGACCTGTGGGCGAGTAAATCACCTGTAAATTTGACTAACCCGTGACTTCCTTGCAATGTTTTGAACTATGTTAGTAGTATTACTATTGCAAAGTAGAAATAATTTGCTTTTCTGTGCTTCCCGAAAGAATCTTGTTGCCATTTTTTTTTCTTCTTTGCTTTCCTTGCCATTTTATGAATTTGTGCTTCCTCCGTTCACCTTCAACCTATATCCTTTAGTTTCATGTCTCCTTATTTGCTTTTCATCTCTTCTATCTTTGCATTTTATTTATTGTGTTCATTTCTTACTATAATTTTTTCCTGTTCATTTATTGTTTATGTTCTGTCCTTGTCTGAGAGAGCAGACTGCTTGATAGCTTCCTAAAGTTTGGTTAATTGGCTTCAAACTAACATCAATGTCTCATTCTCTGTAGGTTCATTTGAAGCATTTAGATGGTCATATAGAAGAGGTGAGTCAACTTTCATGTCCATTAAAATAATGTAGACTATCTGAAGTGTGGCTGGACAATCAAAATTCTACATGTCAACTATATACTTCACATTTTTGGTGGCAACTGTCATTTTTTCCTCCATTTATTTTACCTTTGTGACAGGTTCCGTATTTCTGTCTTCCAGCAGATGAATTAACTGATGTCATTGCTCCTTCTTGCTACAGGTAGCTTTCTTTATTTCTGTATTTCTATAACCATGATGTATTTTGTTTCCTGAAATACTGTAAAGTTGTAAATCATGCCTTCGGTTTCAATAACCATAAAACCATGTGTTTTCAATAACAAAAGAGGTCTTATTAAATTTTGTACAGTATAAAAGTTTACAAAAACTGCTTTACTGAAGCTGTAACTGAGAGTCACCAGGAGCAGTAGAACCGAAAGATTAACCTAAGCTATATAGGATGCAGATTAAAATTAATTTTACATAAGTCTGTGACAGAACATAGAAATTAATTTTACATTTGGAATGCTTAATGCTCAGCAGAAGTTTAGCTACAGTTTACATTAAGATCATAAAGTTCTATCTATCTGAATATCTAACTTGCACTGATTGGTGTAGCAAAAAATGTGCAAAGGAAATGTATTGTGGCCTAACCAAGCGAAGAAAAATCTTTTATTTAATTAAAGAACCTACCACAGAGCCTTCATTCTAGTTTAGTAGTTTGGAACAGACCTCCATCACATTCATGCATAGGAAGAAACATTATATGATATTTATACTGAAAATTTTGATCTAGTGATATCTTGGTGAATTCTGATTTATAATTATGGCATTGGAAAGATGTTTAGTCATTAAGTTAGTCCCGTATGAATACTGCATCATCTGTATTATGCTAGAATTAGTAGACATCTCAAATCACATTCTAATTTCAGTTTTTTCTTTATTTTGGAATTTGAGGCCTTATGTCTAAGTACACAGCTTCATGCCCTGTTTGTACTCGAGAAAAGTGATTGTTTTATCTAATTGAGAAAGCTCTAGACAAGTTCTTGTTTTTGAAAAATGTATTGGCAGCAACTAAGTTCTCTAAAAGCTGACTAGATGCTTAACATTGGCTGTTCTCTATTATATTCTATGTATCCCAGGGACATGTCCCCTGCATTTTCAGACCAAGTCCCATTTACTTATGCATCTCAGAAGACCTTGCAGCTACAGGAAACCCTAGTACAATCAAAATTGCAATTAAACATTCTCAGTTTCTTTGAGATCAATGCCTGTCATAACCAAACAAATCCAGTAGCAAATGCAAATTCCTTGTTGAGCTTCTGAAACACCTTCAGGTTCTCTATAAGTGGACTGTTAGTAACTTAGTATGCTTGGATTACATGTTTTAAGTGCTTCATGAGAATGTGACTGATTTTTCTTGTGGAGACTCTGTTGTGTGAAAGTTGGGTTTGAGTCATCATTTGTTTGTGGCTGAGCTGCTCACACTTGCTGAGTTGGATCTTATCTGAATTTGTCATGGTTGTAGCTACTCAAGAAGCACCCAGGGGCAAGTCTCACTAGCTGAGTCACAGATTCTTGAGGTTCAATCCATCATTGTGTTAAATCAAAATGTTGTGACATATGAGTAGTTGTGAGCATTTGGTGTCAGTTCATGAAAAAGATGGTACAGTCCATTGGCCTTGGGTTGCAGGTTGGGTTGTTGGCCCTAGGTTGGGACCTAGTTGTCCGCTATCTCTGCCATCCGTGCTAAGAACTCTTGACTATTGGCAAGGAAGAACGGAAAACTGTTGTAACTCAGTGATACAAGAATTCTTAAGTTATTAATCATACAATGAATATGGTGAATGCCTATCATATGAATATTTGAAATTTCCTATATTTTTAAATTTTCCCAATTTTTTTAATTGCTGTCCCCTAAAAAATGGCCTCCCAGAAAAGCTGTCCCGGAAACCTGTCCCCAGTCTTGTGCTGTCCCTGTCTTGGAAAATTGGTGGAACATAGATTATAGTCGATTGAGTACCATTCCTTATGCTGAATGACAATGTTCAAGGTTTGGGAAAGCTATGTTTTCATAATATTTCATAAGCTGGTATTATTGAAGAATAGCCAGATTCACTAGGATCCACCTTGCCAACAAATCATTCCACAATCACTAATTCTTACATGCTGAAGTAATAATACAACATATAGCTGAAAAGAGAAAGTTGACCAAAAAAAGGGAAAATCAGTCTAGTATGCAATAGTCAACTACTTACTATTATACAATGCCATCTTCTTGTTGGTTACCAAATCTGCAGAGGGTTTGCCAGCTCCAATGCACAGGCTGATTTGGCCAACAGATACAGGAGGTTGCGTGAGCTCCTCCCCTTCACTTCTGGTTCTGCCGCACCAAGGGGGGTGTCCCTATAACTAAAGATGTAACCTTGACTAGCTCAATGACAGAATGATTTAGCTTGACAGCAACAGGCAGAATACTCTCATGTATGGACCAAGATCTACATGACAGATCACAAGGTTGGCAACATTCTTGGACATATGTGTCTGGTTGGGTATGAGAGTATGCAGGGGTCCTAATCCTACTCCTACAACTAATAGGTTGAAGTGATGAAATGGGTGGACATAATGTCCTGGATGCAAGACAAGGGGTTTTGGCTCATAACTACTGACCCAGGAGCAGACTGGTGCCTATCCATTGGGCAATGGAGTCAACTAGACATATACAATAGATGGTTTGCAACTTTCACTCAAGTTTCAGAGGGTGGAACTGATGCTTGCCTTACAAGCATCACCCTAGAATGGGTATCTAACTGCCTCTACTTACAGGTATCCCTGCTGACATGCAACCTTCTCCATGCTCAACTTAAAACAGTTTAATCCACTCTTTGAATGGAAGTTAGAGATCAGGCATGTAGTATAGATATCTATACCCTAGAATCTATGAAACCCTTAGCAACCAGATTCAGAAGAAGGAGAATAACATGCAGCAAATGGAGACAAGTAGATAAACACATGCAATGAAGCATTTCTCATATAACACAACACTGAAACTGAAATATGTGCAAAATACACTCATGCTGCAACTCATAAACTCCACAATGGGATAAAACAACCAGGATCATGCCCTGTTCTTCATTATTTACACAAAAATGCCCCAGGGCTTCAACAACCATTACAAATGAGCAACACAGCCCTACTTATACAACAAGGAGGTGCTCAGCATTAATCACCAGGCAAACTCAAAATTCGCCAGATACAACGCATCATCAGATTGGCGCTCAAACATTCAATGCAGCAGGTGGAAAAGGAGACAGGGAAAGGTCTCGAGCCTTGCGCCGCCGCCCGTGGATGTACAACTTCAGTCGGGTGGTTGAAACGTCCACGCCATCGCCCATACCTCTGCAACAACCGCCATTAATGGCGTACCAACCCGCGGCCTTGGGAAATGCAGAATACTGTGCATTGCAAACCTTTCCCGCCAAAATGTATCATCCTGATATTTGAAAATATGCAGGATATCAATTATCCCACATGCACCCCATGGCGACCTCCTCATCACTTTATATACTGAGTCGTAAGCATATATGATGTCGGTGCTTTTGCTCCCGACGACATCAACATAAAACCCTGCCATCATCCTCCTACATGATATCCAGATGCACAAAATATCACCCTGACGTCAGCAAACCACCTACTGAGCTCATCCCGATAATTCATATCACCTCGTAGAAAATATCACCCTGCGGGAAAGTATCATGCTATCCTCATCACCTGATAAAAAATATCACCCTGATGTCAGCATCATATTGCAATATCACCTGCATGATAATCGCCTTCATCGGCACAACCTGATGCATCGGAGGAAGATCCTCCTGCTTAACCGATACCAAATGTCTGGCCGATGAAAATCCTGATGACGTCACCGTCATATCCTGTTGACGTCATCAGCATATCTGCATACTGCACACCTCCTCATATTCGGATGACATCATCGTCATATTTGCAACATCGGGGGATCTCCATAAAATGACTGATGTTAAAATATGAACCCCTGGACCTTGATGACGTCACCATCATATCGGCATCAGGATGACTTTCGGAAGATAACCGGATATTTGGAAATATCATCCTGATGCACAAATATCATGCTGCACTGTAGCTTCACTGTAACATTGGGGTGATGTTTGAATATGACGGATATTTGAAATGATCACCCCCCTCTAGACAATGCATGAAGCCGACAGGCGGATATCTCCCTAACATTAGCATCATCATGATGCTGGAACAAACATACATCCGGGTGATATTCGGATATGAAAATATCACCCCCTCCGGAAAATATCATGATACAGACAGGCAGAAAAGCGGATATCACCCTGACATAAGAATAACGTCAGCAGCATCAGGGTGATAAAACAACGAACATGAAGTGATAAAATAACATTAGGATGATCTTAACCAAGATCACCCGATGTTCAAATATGATGACCCTACAGAAGATCGGGTCATACTTAGGACTTTGCAGCAACATCATCAGGATGATCTTAACTAAGATCACCCGATGTTAAAATATCACCCCGGCGAAAGATCATGCAGGCAGAAAATATGATGACCCTCGCAAGCAACATCAAGGTGATGTTTGGAAATATGATGATGATGACCTCCTCACCTTAAGAAAATATGATGCTGATGTTGAAAAAAGCTGAGGAGGCCCAGAGACTTAGAACCTTTTTTGGATTTTTTGGGAAGGAGCCAGGCTAAAAACCTTGAACATAAATTATTACCAACATAGGCTCCGATTGGGGACGTGCAGGTGCAAGACTACAGCGAGAACCTCAGATCTCTGGGATGCAGACCAGTCCTTATCCATTGGGCACAGAGTCAAATTTGCACTGACCTGCATCACCAAACACACTTGATGGCCTAAGGCCACCAAGAAAAGAAATACCTGTATCTCCCCTTGTCAAATATCTTGTTTTCATCTGTATGCACTGGATCAAGCCTGGAGATACTGTCATAACCTACCCACAAATAAACCTTGCCATCTGCATATTCAACCCTCTGATTTAGATTGTCATTGTTATCCCTATGCAGACAACACTCAGCATCATGTGACATGTGGGTGTTAATTTTTTCAAACAATGCATACTCAAATGGTATGTAACACTTATCATCATCTGCATCAGCAGTATGCATTGTAAAATGATCTCCTAGCTGGACTGAAAACAAAAAACACTCAGAGTTCACCACACAGCTAGGAAGATCAGGGCTCATTTCATATGCTGGCACATCAAAATAAAAGCTTTCAAAGTCATAGTTGTGCACATCATGCACACAACTATCAGGTACACCAAGCTGGAAAAGATTAGGCTCTGGCACCTCTTTACAATCAGGCACATTTTTACAATCACTTACTTGATGTATGTTGGTTTCTCCTTCATCAAGATGAGAAACATAATCCAAGTAAAAAACAATGCTTAAACCTTCACCATACTCAAATAGATCCTCATAACCATATGTGTCAAAAATGGGTGATCCAGGTGTCTCAGCCTCATCATGGTATGCCACTAGTTCATGGGCAGCAGAACATGCATTTTCATTACCAATGGATTCTCTTTGTGGAGGAGTATCAGCTTGTGTGTCATAAGCAAAACAATCATCAAATGAAGAACAATCATGCTCTGCACTAGCACTTGTTTCAATCTCTGACCGCTCTTCATGATCTCCATGTGTTTGAAAAGAAGACAATGGTTCACACATGGAACTGCTTCTCTGTTTGCTTACCTCTTGTCTGTCTTGAGTACAATACTCACAGTCATCTCCACAAATCCATTCAAAAAGATATTCATTGCTGTCCACAACCACATCATTATTTTCATGGCCAGATGCCTCAACATTGCAATGGGAGTCCTCATTAGCCCTTTCCTTGGCATCTTCAGTATCTATCTTCTCATTTTCACTTTTATCCTCACATGATGCCATGATCATTTGGTCATTTGCAGCTTCATAACCATTATTCACACCCAAGCCTGGGGACAGGGATTTCTGCAAGTGCTCATTTCTCATTTCTTCTACATTTTCTAAAAATTTGTATGCCATCTGCATACTTGTCACCATGAATTCCCTCAGTAGTGCACTATGAATTCCCTCAGTAGTGCACTAGAGCCCTCCTCAAAAGCTTCAAAGAATATGCCAACACAGGCTGAAGTATCAGGTCTGAAGGCTTCCGGGATTTGTGAAAGGGCTAGTGCAAATCTATGACTGAAATCAATACAGGGCTCTTCATCTTGTTTTCTGATTTTCATTAATTCTGCAACAAGATCAGTAGGTTCTTTTGCAAATTCTTCTTTGAAACAGTTAGCAAGCTCATCCCAACAGGCAAAGGATCTCTTTGGAAAGCTCAAATACCAATCTCTAGCTTTTGCATCAAAGGATCTAACAAAAAACCTCATCCACATATTCTCATCTCTAAATGAACGTCTCTCCATAAACCTATGAAAATCTTGGATATGTGTACTCCCATCACACACACTGTGTCCACTAAACCTAGGCATCTGTCTGTATATTTGGGCAGGTATACTTTCAACTTGATAGTCAACCCATGACAGATCTAGTTGGTCATACAAAGGATCAAAAGGGCTGACAGGAGGTTTAGCTTTCTGACTGGCAGACACAACAGGGTTATCATTACTTAACTGGGCCTGCCTAGCCTCTAAGAATATCAACCTATTTCTTATCTCCTCTATTCTCTTAGTCAACATATCTTCCCCCTTTTGACTGAGTATGGGTGAATACATGTTTGGATTCATATAAATCTCACTCTTAGACATCCTTTGTCTGCCTAAGACCTAAGGCTTCCCCTGGCATCTAACTTATGCAGTAAACAACAAATATAAAGGGGAAGAAGCTAGGTACCTTTTTTCATCCAGATGCAGAAATATGAACATCTTTGTCACATCACATACATCCATCTTTCATGTGCATTCAGATCTTTCTTGCAGAGTCGCCACCTCTTCAGAGAGGACAAAATTTTTAACAGTTGAAAGCTATTTTTCAGGTTCATTCCACCAGTAGAGCCAGGCAAAACTTCACCAGAGGCTATAAGATATCACTTTTTCTGTTCGTCCCCAGCAGAGTCGCCAAATCTGTTGGTTACCAAATCTGCAGAGGGTTTGCCAGCTCCAATGCACAGGCTGATTTGGCCAACAAATATAGGAGGTTGCGTGAGCTCCTCCCCTTCACTTCTGGTTCTGCCACACCAAGGGGGTTGTCCCTATAACTAAAGATGTAACCTTGACTAGCTCAATGACAGAATGATTTAGCTTGACAGCAACAGGCAGAATACTCTCATGTATGGACCAAGATCTACATGACAGATCACAAGGTTGGCAACATTCTTGGACATATGTGTCTAGTTGGGTATGAGAGTATGCAGGGGTCCTAATCCTACTCCTAAAGTGATGAAATGGGTGGACATAATGTCCTGGATGCAAGACAAGGGGTTTTGGCTCATAACTACTGACCCAGGAGCAGACTGGTGCCTATCCATTGGGCAATGGAGTCAACTAGACGTATACAACAGATGGTTTGCAACTTTCACTCAAGTTTCAGAGGGTGGAACTGATGCTTGCCTTACAAGCATCACCCTAGAATGGGTATCTAACTGCCTCTACTTACAGGTATCCCTGCTGACATGCAACCTTCTCCATGCTCAACGTAAAACAGTTTAATCCACTCCTTGAATGGAAGTTAGAGATTAGGCATGTAGTATAGATATCTATACCCTAGAATCTATGAAACCCTTAGCAACCAAATTCAAAAGAAAGAGAATAACATGCAGCAAATGGAGACAAGCAGATAAACACATGCAATGAAGCATTTCTCATATAACACAACACTGAAACTAAAATATGTGCAAAATACACTCATGCTGCAACTCATAACTCCAAAATGGGATAAAACAACCAGGATCATGCCCTATTCTTCATTATTTACACAAAAATGCCCTAGGCCTTCAACAACCATTACAAATGAGCAACACAGCCCTACTTATACAACAAGGAGGTGCTCAGCATTAATCACCAGGCAAACTCAAAATTCGCCAGATACAACGCATCATCATATTGGCACTCAAACATTCAATGCAGCAGGTGGAAAAGGAGACAGGGAAAGGTCTCGAGCCTTGCGCCGCCGCCCGTGGATGTACAACTTCAGTCGGGTGGTTGAAAGCCATAGATGAAAAACCCGCATATAACTCACGGAACTCGCGAGTACTCGCGCTGCACAAACCGTCGCGAGTTTTAATCGCAAAAACTCGGGCCGATTTTTTGCTAAAACTCGCGGCGATTTTTGCAGCAAAAACTCGCCATAAATCGCGAGGCAGGGAAAAACTCGCACGGCGCAGGAAGGTAAAAGTAAAACGAAAAACCTAAAAAAAGCCCTAGCTGTTGTGGTCTGCTCCGACGGGGAAAGTTCGTCCAAAATCTCTCCATTCGTCCTGGTTCGCGACCCCTGAATCCCGATTCGCGGCCCGTGGTAGGTTTCATTTTAAACTGTAGGGTTCTTTTTTTAAACTTTGACAATTCGTCCAAAATCTCCATATGATACAGTCTTTTTAAAATTTCGATTTGCACTATCCAGAGTGGGGATCTTAGTTCCGGGACTAGAAAAGTTCCAGCAAGTTCCATCAATACTGATTTTCGGGATTCCCTCCATCCACATCGATCGGCTTTTAAAGTAGCGGCGCTCACGACGTTGGGGCTCTTTACGATTCACCATGCTTATGATTCATTAGCCATATGAATGGAGAGATTTTGGACGAACTTTCAAAATTTATATAGGATTATGATGATATTAATAAACAAAGGACTCTTGATGAATTGGAATTTATGTTGGGAATATATCCATAACATCATATCCGTAATGGGGGCTGGAGTTACATATTCATCTAATTAATCTATTGTTTGTACACTTGAACATATTGGTGTTCACAAGATGGAACATCGGTTATTTTTTGTGTCAATTTTTAGAAAAGGCAGAGAAGTTCTTTTTGACCACAAGACATGAAGCATTGATGATGGCAAATGCAATATGGAAATTTTGACATTAATCTCCAATCCTTCTATTGTTTATGTGGATCATATTAATATCATCATAATCCTATATAAATTTTGAAAGTTCGTCCAAAATCTCTCCATTCATATGATATAGTCTTTTTAAAATTTCGTTTTACAAAATTTTATAATATGAAATTTTGACAATTCGTCCAGAATCTCTCCTTTCATATGATACAGTCTTTTTTAAAATTTCTGTTGTTTTATAATATAAAATTTAAATATCATCATAATCCTATATAAATTTTGACAGTTCGTCCAAAATCTCTCCTTTCATATGATACAGTCTTCTTTAAAATATCTGTTGTTTTATAATATAAATTTATAAAATTTAAATATATCATAATCCTATATAAATTTTGACAGTTCGCCCAAAATCTCTCCTTTCATAGGATAAAGTCTTTTTAAAATTTCAAATGTTTTTTAAAATTAAATATCATCATAATCCTATATAAATTATGCATTTTTAAAGAATATTTTTAAAAAATTATGCATTTTTAAATGTTCGATAAATTTGCCAAGTTATTGTCGAGTTTTTCCCCGAGTTTTTGGCGAGTCCTGAGTTTTTAAAATTTTTTGGTCTGCCGAGTTTTTGCCGAGTCCGAGTTTTTCAACTATGGTTGAAACGTCCACGCCATTGCCCATACCTCTGCAACAACTGCCATTAATAGCGTACCAACCCGCGGCCTTGGGAAATGCAGAATACTGTGCATCGCAAACCTTTCCCGCCAAAATGTATCATCCTGATATTTGAAAATATGCAGGATATCAATTATCCCACATGCACCCCGCGGCGACCTCATCACTTTATATACTGAGTCGTAAGCATATATGATGTCAGTGCTTTTGCTCCCAACGACATCAGCATAAAACCCCGTCATCATCCTCCTGCATGATATCCGGATGCACAAAATATCACCCTGACGTCAGCAAACCACCTACTGAGCTCATCCCGATAATTCATATCACCCCGATATGAAATATCACCCCGCAGAAAATATCACCCCGTGGGAAAGTATCATGCTGTCCTCATCACCTGATAAAAAATATCACCTTGATGTTAGCATCATACTGCAATATCACCTGCATGATAATCGCCTTCATCGGCACAACCTGATGCATCGGAGGAAGATCCTCCTGCTTAGCCGATACCAAATGTCTGGCCGATGAAAATCCTGATGACGTCACCGTCATATCCTGTTGACGTCATCAGCGTATCTGCATACTGCACACCTCCTCATATCCGGATGACATCATCGTCATATTCGCAACATCGGGGGATCTCCATAAAATGACTGATGTTAAAATATGACCCCCTGGACCTTGATGACGTCACCATCATATCGGCATCAGGATGATATTCAGAAGATAACCGGATATTTGGAAATATCATCTTGATGCACAAATATCATGCTGCACTGTAGCTTCACTGTAACATCGGGGTGATGTTTGAATATGACGGATATTTGAAATGATCACCCCCCTCTGGACAATGCATGAAGCCGACAGGCGGATATCTCCTTGACATCAGCATCATCATGACGCTGGAACAAACATACATCTAGGTGTTATTCGGATATGAAAATATCACCCCCTCCTTTGGAAAATATCATGATGCAGACAGGCAGAAAAGCAGATATCACCCTGACATAAGAATAACGTCAGCAGCATCAGGGTGATAAAACAACGAACATGAAGTGATAAAATAACATCAGGATGATCTTAACCAAGATCACCCGATGTTCAAATATGATGACCCTACAGAAGATCGGGTCATACTTAGGACTTTGCAGCAACATCATCAGGATGATCTTAACTAAGATCACCCGATGTTAAAATATCACCCTGGCGAAAGATCATGCAGGCAGAAAATATGATGACCCTCTCAAGCAACATCAGGGTGATGTCTAGAAATATGATGATGATGACTTCCTCACCTTAAGAAAATATGATGCTGATGTTGAAAAAAGCTGAGGAGGCCCAAAGACTTAGAACCTTTTTTGGATTTTTTGGGAAGGAGCCAGGCTAAAACCTTGAACATAAATTATTACCAACACTTCTATTTGCAATAATGAGAACATAGAGGTGGGAAAAATTCCTCTAAGCAAGTAGGAGATATGCATGCAAAAAAGAAAGGGCATGCATGTAAAAAAATGTATGCAAAATGATGACCAGAGACAACAATTAAGACAATGTTAGTCAAACTAAGAATGCGTATATTGAGTGAAATACCCACAATTATATTATTGTTTGCATAAACAATGAAATATGCTAACTGAGGGAAAAGATAACCTAAGTCTAGAAATGACCAATATACCAACACCCCAGCTTAAGATTTACTTGGGAGATCGAGGAAAGAAGGAGAAGCTGTAGACTATCCTGTCTCAATGACAACTTCCTTCAACCCAAAAAATAGATGAAGGCTGAAAGATAAATGTTGATGCAAAAGGAAGCATGGTATTGCTAGTGTCAAAGCGGAAGTGATTTGACAAAGATGCCGAGTCAAGCAAGATGTCACAAGCAACTTAAAAAATCCAAACCTAAGTGGTGTCGATGCTGAAGCTGAACAAAGTTGACATAGATGCTGGGTTAAGTAGAGCTGTCGCAACCGACAAAGAAGCTCCAAAACCATACAAGTGCTTCATAACATGTGCACAAACAAGGGACAAAAGAAGAAACACCAATAATTGCCATACAAGGGAGGTATGAGACAAGTGACAAAATACATTGAAGATAGGAGGAGAGGACTCACAACATGGTAAAACCCTGCTTAAATGCTCCAACTAGAAACTAGTATGGGTTAACCCTCAAAGAAAATGTAGTGTCATAGAAGTCTAACTACCAATATAGAACATGGTTGTAAAATCAGCATAAATAAGCTAACAGGAAAGATCACAATTATTTTTTGGTGTTATAATGGAGCCCAATTCATTATCTGATATATGGAGAAGAAATTTATTGCATCAAGCTAAAAGAGGGTCAAGCCACTTTTGGAATTTGTGCCCATAAAAGAAATCTAGAAACAAGCCATGGGAGGCTATTACAACATAGAGAAAATGATCTATAGTAACTAAAATATGAATATGCCATTAGAAACATTTCATAAAAGACATGTTTAAAAAAATGGGGCATTTGTGTACCCATGTTATGCTCAAACAAGTTTGTGCATGGAAACAAAAAATACCTTGAAAGTGCAATCTATAGTCCGAACCAATTTTTTTGATAGAAGAGAAAAGTGCTTAGGACCATAGAAGCAAATATTGTTCTCAAGAATTTCTCAGCTTCCCAAAAGATAAAGATATTTTCAATTTCTTGGGATATAATTGGAAAAAACCGGGAAAAAATCTGGAACCCAAGAAATGCAGTAAATTTTTTTAAAAAAGAGAGAAATAACTGATGTTTTTTACATTTAAAGCCATACCAATTTCATAAAAAGTGAGTTTGTGAAAGTAAACAAGACTGTACACCATGAATTTTGAAATATGGATTTCTCTCATTAATTTTGAGATCGTTGATTATAGATACTGTAATATAAATCTCCTTAACAATGTTAATAAATGATCGCCAGAATGATAATGAACCCTTAATGCAATAGAACATAACTAATGTAAATACGACCTATTAACCCAACCATTCCCCTTAACTATCAAGTCCAAGATACTAATCTATACACAAAATGGTAACTACAATTCACAACAACAGTCTTCCTAACCTCTTCAAAAACCTCCTAAATTTACAGCATTGGCAAGCATTTTGGGATAACAATGTCCTGTCTTAACAACATTTCATATTAATCATTTTGATCAATAATATTTCTTATAATGTTGACAACAGTATTGATGCCCATATTAATTGATCACAGTACTAATAAGGATGCTACTGAACACCATACTAATCAAGAATGTATAGTTCACAATAATGACAAAATGCTACTGATTAGTGATGATTAGAAGATTACTAATCACAAAAGGATAGTTATGTCAAAAGACAATGATAACGACAATCTCAACTGGTACAACATTATTAACTGATATGTAACAATGAAAATTACCAAACAATTGCCTCAATAATACAACTATTTTACAAATTTTGCTGGCGGCCAACAATTACTTCCTGGTGGTTTTCTCGTGCATGTCAGACAGACATAAGGCTTTTGAAGGAGGCCCATATTTTTAGAATCAGGTTGGGCTTTTCATCAAACCCTGGCATGTGGGGTTCAACTCTGCTAAAGAGCTTCCCTTGAGAGTCCCTGTTTGGGTCTGCCTTCTCAGGCTCCCACTGGAGTTCTGGAGAAGTGACATCCTCCATTCGATTGCTCTTCTACTTGGAAAATCAGTTGGTCCTTCTTCGCAAACTCAGGACAGGAAGGTAATCTCTTATGCTCGAATATGTGTTGAGATTGATTTAAATAACCCTTTGCTGGATTATGTGGAAATCTGTCTTGGATCGTCCTCCCGAATCCAACAGCTTGACTATAAGACGCTGTCGTTCAGATGTCGTATCTGCCATGAGTATGGACATTTGCAAAGGAGATGCCCTTGAGCTAATCCGATAAATACTGCAGCAGGGGCTCCACCTAATCTGGACTCTAAGAAGGATAAAGGGAAGACTCCTTTGGCTAAAGGAGGTGCAAATAAAAAGGGTTTTATTCTTGTTAAGTCTCGCAATAAGGGGAGAGGTCAGAAGTGAACTTTGAAGGACAAGCAAAATGATGAGACTTTTAATAAGTTTGAAGTTTTGGACGACTTGGTCTAGGAAGAGGGAATCCTAGTTGAGATGCTTGTGGATACTAGGTTGATGGATGAGGTATTGTCAGTTGATGAGGGATTGATAATCCGATCCTGTCTTTGGAAGAGTGACAGGATGGGCAGATGGATACAGATTTTTTGCCCCAGAATCCAGAAGTGTCGGAACCAAGTGAGGCTTTGGGCTTGAAAGAGGGAGAAGCATTGGCAACTGTGTCTTCTCTAGGAAAAGAGGCTTTGGAGTCGAGCAAAAGCAGGGCAGCGTCCCATGGTCTGGGTCTTCAGCAAATGCCCCTCAAAAAGGGGGCTCCAGAGAAGCCTTTGAAGGTGGGGCGCAAGAAGGACCAAGAAAAGGTGAAGTTAATTGGTGATACATTGGTGGAATCTGGGTCAGTGAAGACCATTGACTCCCTTTTCTCCCAATCTCACAAATGATTGTCTTATCTTGGAATGTGAGGGGTTTGAATAGCATCCCTAGACAAAAGGCTATTCGTGATTTGATTGGCTCTCATTTTCCTGACATTGTCTTTATTCAGGAAACTCAAGTGTCAGTGGATGGTATGTTTAGTAGAGCTCCTAGAATTTGGCCTCGTGGCTTGTGTCAGTGTGTCGGGGCCCTTGGTAATTCAGGTGGAATGGCTTGTTTTTGGGATCCTAAGAAGGTAGTTCCTCTTCGGTGGATTTCAAGTCCTTATTCTCTCTCTATGGTTGCTTCCAGCATAGATTCAGGTGAAATTTGTCTTTTTACTAATGTTTATGCCCCCTCTGATCTTTTGGGGAAATCTTTGCTTTGGGATCATATTAGATATGTCCGATCTCTGGAGCCCTTCCTTGGGTTTTGGCTGGTGACTTTAATGCGGTTTGTAGCCTGGAGGAGAAAAGAGGCGGTACAGGCAGGCTTGATGCCTCTACTAACCTCCTTAGGGCAGAAGGTATTAACCTCTTGAAGGTTATAGATGTGAAGCCAACTAATGGTATCTTCACTTGGAATAATAGAAGCGGAGAAGAAGCGATCTCAGAGATGCTTGATAGATTTCTTGTCTCCTGTTTTTGGATGAGTGACCGATGGATTACCAACTCGGAGATCTTGGACTGGAGAGGTTCTGACCACTGGCCGATCAAACTTTCTACGGTTGATTTTAGGGCTTCAAAGAATCTTGCTTTTAAGTTTCAACTTATGCGGTTGAGGGATTACTCTCTCCAGGACTTAATGACTGTGTGGTGCGAAGAAGGGAAACCTGCTGATGGCATGGCTATGTATTCTTTTGTTAAAAGATTGCAGTATGTGAAATATAAGTTCAAGAAGTGGAACAAACAATGCTTTGGAAACCTTCACCTTAACAAAAGGGCGGCTCAAGCAAGGTTAGATGCTAGCAACCGTGTGATCCGAGATTAGGCGTTTACTTTAGATCTAAGCAGTGAGGAGACTCGGGCAGTCAAGGATTTGGAAGAATGGGAGCTTCGGGAAGAGATTTTCTAGAAGCAGAAATCCTGCATTGATTGGCTTCAGGAAGGAGATAGGAATACAACTTTCTTTCATAATTCAGTTAGAGCTAGAAGAAGTGGGAATCTCATTACTTCTCTCATGTCTTTGGAAGGTGCTTAGCTCTCGTCTCTGCGGGAAATTGCTCAGGAGGCCTCTTAGTATTTCTCAGCTCTGTTTACTGAAGACTCCCCTCCTGCTAGTGCTGAAGAACTCTCTGTCCTAGAATGTTTCCCTTCCTTGGTTTCGCATGAGATGAATGCGGTTCTCGTTCGCCCCATTTTGATGGAGGAACTGGAGAATGTTGTGCTTCATATGAAGAAAGGTAAAGCCCCGGGTCCTAATGGCTTTCCTATTGAATTCTTTCAGGTGTTTTGGGAGACTATCAAGTTGGATCTCTTGGAGGTGGTGCAGGAGTCTCAAAATAATAAACAGATGTTAAGAGCCATGAATTCCACTTTTTTGGCTCTTATTCCCAAGAAAGAGGATGCGCATATTCTGGACCAGTTTAGACCCATTGCTCTTTGCAATGTGGTTTATAAAATTATCAGTAAATTGATTGCAGAAAGACTCAAGCCGTGCCTTAAAGCTTTGATTTCTGAGGAACATGGGGGGTTTTATAGCTGGAAGACAGATTCTCAATGGGATTGTGGTTGCTGCTGAAGCTATCCATTCTATGGCAGAGTCTAAGGAGAAGGCCATGTTTATTATGCTCGACATGGCTAAAGCTTATGACAAAGTTAAATGGGCTTTCTTACAAAAAGTCCTTCTGGCCTTTGGTTTTGGTGGGGACTGGGTTAACTGGGTCATGAGTTGTGTTTCCTCTTCTTCCTT
The DNA here is from genome assembly GCA_027924645.1 of Cunninghamia lanceolata. Lineage (NCBI taxonomy): Eukaryota > Viridiplantae > Streptophyta > Pinopsida > Cupressales > Cupressaceae > Cunninghamia > Cunninghamia lanceolata. The sequence goes on from BSBN01001313.1 coordinate 612,057, forward strand.
TTTTGTTCTAATTAATGGGGAACTGTCAGAGTTGTTTAGCGCTTCTAGGGGCCTTCGACAAGGCGATCCTCTATCTCCTTATCTTTTTATTATCATCGCTGAAGGGCATGGTAGATTCATTAAATCTTAAGTTAGACAGGGTATGATCTAGGGATGGAGTTGGGGCAACAGGTTGCCTCCCCATTCTCACCTTCAGTTTGTGGATGATACTGCTTTGATGGGTATGGCTAGAATCAATGAGGCAGTCAATTTCAGGAGAACTGTGGATACTTACTTGGCTGCCTTGGGGCAAAAGATCAATGAGACTAAGTCTTCTATCTTCTTCTTTAATACTCCTCAGCTGATTCAAAATAGGATTGCTCAGATTCTTAGGTTCCAAATTGGCTCTCTTCCTTTGGTTTATCTCAGGATCCCCCTCGATAGTGGCTCTCACTGCAAAGAGCTTTGGCAGGAAATCTTGGATAAGTTCCGTACGAAGGTTAGCCATTGGACCCATAGATGGCTCTCTTCTGCTAGAAGGGTGACCCTTCTGAAGTCAGTGGTGCAGGCTCTTCCTATTTACAGATGTTTTGTGCAAGTTGCTCCCTCTAGTTTTGTTAAGGAATTTGATGCTCTCACTCGCGAATTCCTTTGGTCTGGTAATCTTCTCTCTTCGAAATGTAGCTTGGTCAGGTGGGACTTTGTCTGTAGACCGAAGCAGGAGGGGGTCTTGGGCTGAGGCCAGCCGAGTTGATTGGTCAGGTTTTAGCTGCCAAATTATACTGGAGATGGTGTACTTGCCAAGATCAGGATTGCGCTAGAATTCTCACTCACAAGTACCTAAGGGGAGTGGATAGTTCAGATATGCCTCGATGCAGCCTAGAGGGCAAGGGATCCATGATCTGGGAAACTCTCAAAAGAGGGGCAAAGCTTATCAAGGAGAGTTTTTTTTGGATTTGTAATAAGGGTTATGATGCCCTGTTTTGGTATGATTCTTGGGATGGGCACCCCCCCAATTCTCTCTGAGTTCCCTCACCTTCAGCCTTTGTGCAACTCTTTGACTGAGGTTGGTTGGAGTAAGATGGAGAATTTCAAGACTGTTAAGGTTAAGGGGCAATTGGAGGTGACTTGTTGGAAGGATCCCTAGGATTGGCCACCAGGGGGTACTGTAGAGGATCATTAGGAGCTCGTTCGGATCTTAGCTGGTATACTGTGCAACTCCCTCTAGGGGAGGGATATTCTAGCTTGGGGCCCTAATCCGAAGGGCCAATTTTCTGTTGCCTTATGTTATCAGGAGTTGGATAGACAGATGCATGGCCAGGGGGATGCTCCTTGGTGGAAGCAGGTGTGGAATAATTTCTCTTGGCCTAAGTGCAATTTCTTTCTTTGGCTGGTGGCTCAAAATAAGTGCCTAACCTGGGAGAATTTGCGAAAGTGAAGTTTCCAAGGCCCTTCTATCTGTGTGCTGTGCAATAATAGTGAGGAATGTACTTCACATCTTTTCTTTCAGTGCCCTTTTTCAAGGGGAATCTGGCACCTTTGGTGGGAGGCGTAGAGCCATGCTTGCTTCCATGCCTCTTCTTTAGTTGAGTTTTGGGATAGCTTGGGTCGCCCTCCAGCTAAGACCTCCTTCCTTCAAGTTGCTTGGCATTTGGGACCCAATTTCATCATTTGGAACCTTTGGTTAGAGACGAACTGAAGAATCTTTCAGAATTCTAAGATGGAGGGGGGTCACTTGTGGCGAAAGATCCTTTGTAGGCTTCAAGAGATGGTCTTAGCAAAATGTGATCTCTCTGAGGTAGTTGATCCTAGTGATTTGACTGTGGTGAGGAATTTGAGTTTGAAGGGTAGTGGGTCGAGAGATTGTGCTGGGAGTAGACTGAGGTAGACCAAGCAAAAGATACATAGAGAGGGGCGTTGGCTCCCTCCTATGGGATTTTTGAAGGTCAACACTGATGGCTCTTCTAGGGGGAATCCTAGACATGCTGGCATTGGGGGTATTGGCCGTGATAGTGATGGAGGCGTTGTTTTCCTTTTTTCTATCTACAAGGGGTAGCATTCTAATAACCTTATGGAGGCTCTAGCTATTTTGCAGGCTGTGGAGAGAGGATGCTCGCTTGGGTGGAAGCAGATCATCTGTGAATCTGATTCTCAAATTGTGGTGGAGATGCTCAATAAGCAAAAGATTGAAGGAGTTAATTGGCATTTAGCCCTGGTGGCAAAGCAGATCCTAAATTTATGTTCCTATTTGGATTTTATTTCTTTCTGTCATATTCCTTAGGAGTGGAATAAAGCGGCAGACTGTCTAGCTAAATGGGCTTCTGAGAACCTTTAGAGGTGGGAGGTGGATGATTGGGGGCTCTTGCCCCCAGAGTACTCGACAACTTTGGAGAAGATTATTATGGAGGACAAGGGTATGTAGTTGTTTTCTGTGGGATTCCTTTTGGAACCTTTGGGTTGCGCTCTGTGTTGTCCTTGGTTGGGCCTCTGGCCTTTGTTTTGTACTCTCTGCTTTATATTGAATAAATTTTTACCCCCCCTTTTTATAAAAAATACAACTATTTTACAAATGAAATAATGACTATGCTCATGGATCATAAATAATGACAACAATGTTTGTTGTTGTCAAAGGCAACGGTGATAATCACTAATCACAATAACAATAGTCATGTTCCCTATTCACAAGGTTTTCAAACCTGATTATACCAAGTCTCTTCACAACTGTAGATAACTACGTTTATTTTTTAAATAACAACAACAATTGCCATTACCCTTTTGCAACAGATCTAACTCCTATACAATAATGGCATCTGAAAATCTTAACATCTACTTACATCATTCAAGGTGTATAACCCATTTATAAATGTTCCATAGAAGAATGATAAAAAAATTGCAGGTCTAATGCTTATATAGAAAAATAATAATTTATTGTAATATTACTAGTGTTATATTACCAATAATTTTGCAATATATTAGTGAAAATTTTGGTCAAAGTCATGGTCAAAGATATTTTGAAAAACCCATGATATTTTCAAGAAAATGTCGGGAACCTTGCTGAGAAAAGATATATTGGAAAATATCGGGATATTTTAAAAATATATGCTTCTATGTAGGACTACTAAATAATCTTGCTTGAAAATTTTCAAGCCAATAAAGGAAATAGACTTTTGGCATAGTTTCCAAGATGGACCAAAACTACAAACTGGAGGCCAAGTCTATATTAGGTGGCCATATTAGCAAAAGCCCTACACATGAAATTGGAGAATTTGGAAAAGTCCTCTTCCTTGCTAGTGTAGCTTCAACTTAGAAACACAATGGTAGCATGAGTACAAAAGGGTGAAGTTAAAAGAAAGTATGATGGATGGATGAAGACATAATTGAAGAGGTACCCCAATCACTAGATGCACTTCTGTTAACAATTGTAGATCCGGAAAATCAAAAACCATTGATGGAAATTCTCTTTGAGCAACTTCAACCTTTTCTAGAGGACGACACATCGACCGAGTTCAAGGTTGCATATGTTGAAGACATGGATGAAGAACATCAAGTTTGATATGTGGTGGTTACCATTTCCACAAGTGTACTATGGACACAAGACCTTGCTTCATATCTTTAGAAGGAGGTTTTATACCTTCACCTACTGCAGAGGCTTTTCGCCATGGAAGAAGATGATCTACGTGAGCTAAGGCATATCAATCAATTCGTCTTGAACTTCTCACTGCATGATCGAGTTTATCTACCAGAACCATGGCTCTTCGAGAGGGTGTTGCAGAAGACGGAAGATTATGTGCTGCCACAATTGAATTCTCAGCTCAAAAGGAGAGGTTTTTATTTTTCTGAATCTGTTGATGGTTTTGTGTAACAATTTTTGTTTTCCTTGTCCTCGTTTGAAAAAAGAGCGTTTTTTTTCTGTTCCACATTGTTTGTGTTGTGTTTCCCTAGTCGTTTTTTTTAAAAGTTATGTTTAGGTGATTTAGGAATGTCGTGTTTTAGGTGATTAGGAATAAATCTGACTCCATTGCCCAACTGATAAGGCATCGGTCTACTTGCAAATTTGAGAGATTTTGAGGTCCTCCTACGCTGCAAGTGTATGCCATGGTCCCCAGACAAAGCTAATTGTTGTACCCATCCGGAAAATTTCGTATGTTTCCATCTTTTCAAACTAGGGTCCTTGTTATCACCTTGATTTGTCAATCATGGCATGTTGTTTTGTCAAATTTGCTAATCCTATAGGTTCAAAATATGGAGGAAGCCTGGAGTCAACAAAACACTTCTTAGGAAGAAAAGACATGCATAGAAAGCGCCCTAGACTGAGGAGGTGCGTCTGGGAGGCTAACAAGCGTGCCAGAGGATACTAAAGACATTCGGGATGTTTTGAAGCAATAAAAAACACGTCTACAAGATGGAAGACACGTCCTGAAGCATAAAGGTGTGCTAGAGGAAGCCAAGATGCGCCGGAAGTTAGGAAGGTGCGCCAGAGGAAGCCAGGACATGCCAGAAATCAAGGTGTGCCAGAGGAAGCCAAGGCATGCTAGAAGTCAGGGAGGCGTGCCAGAGGAAGCTAGGGCGCGTCAGAAGTCAGGGAGGCGTGCCAAAGGAAGCCAGGGTGCGCTAGAAGGATTGAAAGCGCGCCAAGTCGAGGTTGAGCGTGCCTGGAGGAGGTTAGGTGCACTAGGTATAAGAAAAGCACGCCTGGAGATTCTTAGAGCTCCTAACACATGTAAAAGATGTGCCCATGAGCTCTTCAATGTGTTCAAATCTTCAAGGTACATCCCAGGAAAGTTCTTCAAAAAGAAATTAAATCACGTTCATAAAGTGTGAAAACTGTCTTCTGGAGTGGAGGAGCGTTTAGTCATCCTAAAGAGCACCTAAAACACAAAAGCACGCCAGAAGGAAAAATGATGCGCCTAATCGCCCAAAAGCATGTCTAGGCCAACTAAAGCGTGCTTAGTTTTCCAAAAGCGTGCCATGGTTTATCAGGCGCATCACACAGAGTGAAAGCACATTTTGAAGGATTAGAGGAGCGTCCAAAGGGAAGAAAGCGCGCTCGTTTTAGGAGAGAGGCACTCATAGGAGGATAGGCGTGCCAGGGCTGGAGCAGGCGCACTAGGAATTGATCAAGCGCGCCAAGATTGTAAGAGGAGTGCCATGAATGAGGAAAAGCATGCCTAAAATGGAGAAAGTGCGTCTCACTCAACAAAAGTGTGTCTAACAAGGAGAAAACGTGCTAGGAGAGGCCAAAAGCGCGCCTTGTGGAGGTTAGATGCGCTAGGAAGATAGAAATCATGCCAAAGTGGTAAGAGGCATGCCTGTGAAAGGCAAAGCACACCTGGAGAAGACAAGGCGTGCTCAAAAGAGCAAAAGCACGCCTAGAGAGGATAAGGCGCACCCGAGAGAGAAAAAGCATGCTTGATGGTATAAAAGCGCGCCTGATGGTATGAAGGTGCGCCTGGTCAAGGAAAAACACGCCTTCGTGGATCTAAACACGCCAATACAAAGGAGAGATGAATGGATAGATTTTCAAATTTTTTTAGAGGGTTTCCTCACAATCATCAAAGTCATCTAGAGCTGCCTATCCAAAGGACTATTTTTAGCCCATACTAAAAATATATTTGCTATTTTTAGCAAGTCACCATTTTCAAAGAGAAGAGCATATTCAAAGACTTGCTATTTTTAGCAGTTTCTATTTTTAGCGTTAACTTGGAGTTGGCTTTTTGTTTGATTGCTAAGCATCAGATGTGAGCACGGAGTTGAGTTCACAACTAGTTCAATCTTCAGTTTAAATGGAAAGTGCATGTTTTAAATCATTAGTTGAGCTGCAGTTGCATGGATTCGGTTTCAGTTTCAGTGGAGCAGATAGTTTGTAATAAGTTTGCATGTCATGCAAACACTAATCAGTTAGAGTTCAGTTGTTATTTTCATGCATTTGCTTTGTAATACTATAAATAAGTGCTTTTTGCACATAGAGAGGATCTAAATTTTAGAATTCAAATTCATTATTAGTTAACTTTTTCAAAACTTTTTAGAAGTTAGCTTTTTGCATTAGGATCTAGATTTTAGAATTCAAATTCATTATTAGTTAGCTTTTTTAGAGCTTTTAGGAGTCAAGCTTTTTCAGCATTCAGTGTTCAAGTGTTTAAAATTCAATGTTATATTTTGATCAATCAATAAAAATGACAATTCTCATGCCTTCATTATGTTGGAGTTGCTAGTTACCTAGTGTTCAAATTATGATTCTGTTGTTTGTTTGGTAACATTTATTATGTCTGTTTTCGCTAATAAATGCTTATTGAAATGTGTCATCTATGCCCGAGGATAAGTTGTTTAATGAATTTGAAGACTTTGTGTTGTAAATGAAGTTGAATATATAAGTTGTGGCTTTGTCTCGTCCTATATTCGATTTAATCTTGGCATTCGTGTTTAAGTGTTAGTCAATCCAAGCCGTGTGTACTTGCCCTGCTCAACCTCTGAATTTAGTTGAGTAGTGTAAGCATGTAGCCTAGGTTTTGATTTCAGTCGAAAAAGCACAAAAATCATTGCTTTGTGATTGAAAGTGCATTTTTGCCTTTCACACGCTCCAACCCAAAAAGATCGCAAATTTCCCTTTCATTCAACGTAAGTATGAAAAACCCTTGAAAACACTATACATACTCTGTAGTTTTAAGTTTGTCTTATTTTACATGGAGCTTCCCCTGCAAATTTGAAGAGCGGTTAAACCGCACATTTGTCCGTTTTGCTTTCGCACTGAAAGGTGTGAAATAAAACACTAACACTTTTCAATCTTCCAAGCAAGCAAGGGTTTCAAGAAAGCAATCCCTTCTCTTTTTGCTCTCTCTCAATCCTCACCCAAAAGTAGAAGTTGTATAAACAAAGATAAAATGAAATGAAATTCACTTTTTTTATAACCACAATGTAAAACCAAAAACACTCTTTCCTTTTCCCATTCAGACTGGACTTTTCCAAAGAAGATATTTCATAACTTTAGAATGCACTAATTCCCAAAATTACTTTTAACTTGCCTAATACAATTATTTTGCCTTTTCAAATAATTCAAAAGCATAACATTATTAAGCAAGCTATTTAATCATTTGCACATATCAAGCAAAATACACAAACGAACTAACTAAAATCACCCAAGAGTACATGCATTTATAGGTCTAACACAAGGGTTCCAAAATCACTACCTATTCTGATATTGGTTTCACAAGTTTCACACGAGACATGTCATTTACTCTAGACGAGTACAGTATGTTAACATATTCAAACAAACCATATGACTACCTCTGGTTAACCACCATTTGGGATTTTATCTGTACTTGCACACTTAAAGTCAAACATTATGTACATTTGTCTAATACATAGCAATAACTGAAGCATAGTAAAATCAACCAATCAACATATGTAATTCACATTTTAATAGTAACATTCAATTATAACATCATCATAAGATACAAATAAGATCACATTTAATCATTTATCAAAGGACTAAGCAAAACCACATAATTAATTCAATTAGTATATCATTTTTAAATGAAAATAGTGAAGTTGAAAGAACTCTGCAACTTAGTATAATAACATATATGTATGTAGGTATCCAAATATACAACACGAGTATCCAAGTAACAATACAAAACATTATCAAATATCATATAAATATTTGGTACAAAAACAATATCACACGTAGAAGACACAAATGCCTGTGGGCCTTATATTGTAGGTTGCTATAAAGTTTTTGATTGTAACTTTACATACAATTCCTTGATTCCTTTTATTTAATTGTGCATCCTTTGTTCAAATCAATTTGATCCTTGTGTTGTTCTCAATTTCCGGTCTCTACTTATAGTTAGAAATAACGAGCATTCATTATCTCTATAAGTTGTTTGCTTTAAGTAAAAAGATATTAAAATCTTTCATTTTTAGCATAAGTGTTGAATCCCCTTGTGCCCTTATTCAAGAACAAAAAGACAATAATTTCTTTAATTTATTTGTGATGTATATTAAAAACCCCAAGATTTGAATTGTATATATTGTAAAAATCTAGAGGTTGTTCCTTAGGCTCTAGGGTTTGTGTTTTATTTTTGTTATAGGGGGCTTCCCCTTCTCATTCTAAGAAACAGTTTTACCTTACGTGCTAGTCCATTTTGTGTTGCACTAAAAGATGTGAATTAAAACACAAACACAATGCCAATTGAGATATCCCCATGGATTTCTTACAATAGACCCCCAAATTTTGTCTACCTTAGTACATTTGCACTGAGTATTTCAGCCATTTCCTCAATGAGGATACATAGACATCTTTCTACCTCTACTCAAGGCCAACTTCTGCAACATATTCCGAGAGTTATAAAAAAAATGACAATGATTCCATCACAAAAATGGTAGATGAAAAGGAACTGAAAAGGATTCTTTTCTCATTAAATAAGGATAAGTCTCCCTTGAATCAGATGGGTTGTCTACTCCATTCTATCAATCTTTTTGGAATGTTATCAAGGAAGATCTCTTAGAGGTTGTCAAGGAGTTCGGAGGGAACAACAAAATGCTGACACAGATGAATGCTACAAAGCTGGTTCTAATGCTGAAAATAACAAACGCAATCTCTTACGGACCAATTCCACCCAATAGCTCTTTGCAATATGGTCTACAAAATAATAGCATTTGGACTTGCATCTCAAATTTATAACTTGTTCCCCCTTTGACACATTGAACACAAAAGATTGTTATTTTGCAACAACTATGTGGAAGGATGCTTCTTGGATGGTGTGGAAATGGTAGATAAATTTCTTGTATTGTTTAGAGTAATCAAATAAAAGTCATATTTCTGGAAAAATAGAATGGTTAAAAGAGATGTTCTTGGACGATATTTTATATAACTCCTTTTTGATGAGCACACAGTGATACTGAGAGGGGGGCGGGGTGAATCAGTATCTAACAATCTTTTACTTTTCAAACTCAATTAATTACATCAAATACACATATGCAAGATCTAGCAATTAAGTACACAATGAGAACACACGATTTACGTGGAAACCCTTTCGGGAGAAAACCACGGCACAATATTGCTTATATATATCTTCTTTCTTCTTCTTGTAGGCTCCAACCTACTAGAGACTCCAATCTCCACTTGGCAGAAGTATAGGCTCCAACCTATTGGAGGCTTCAACCCCCACACAAACATAGCTCCAACCCAACAAGAGGCTGCAACCTCTATTTGACAGGCTCCAACTTATTGGAGGCTCCAATCCCCACACAAACTGAGCTCCAACCTAGCAAGAGGCTCCAACCTATTGGAGGCTCCAACCCCCACACAAACTGAGCTCCAACCCAACAAGAGGCTCCAACCTATTAATCCTTCAATGGTTGATATAGTATGCTTCTTCATAGGATCTTCCTCTCACAAATCTGATTACAACTCACACAATATCTTTCTTCCATATCTGATCACAATCCACACAATAACCTTCTCTCACAAATCTGATCACTATTTCTAATTCTGTATGATGTAAGTCTTTCCTTTTCAAATCAAGTTCACACAAATACTTTCTTCTCTGACAAATTTGATCACACACCACACAATCCTTTCTTCACAAATCTGATCACACACTTATGCACCAATTCCTTTCACAAATCTGATTACAATCATGCACAATCTTCCTTCAACATATGATCACAAATATGGCTATGTCTTCATTCAAATTTTTTGCTCTCTGATGATGTATCATTTGTTCTTCTTTCACCATATCAACATCCCCTTCATCTATTTAATATAAGTCTGATTTGCACTTAATTTTTCTGCCTTTTCTCTTTTCAATCTGCTCTTCACATTAGATATATTTCATTTTAATTTCTTACATTTTATCCACACAATCTCTATATTATATATCTCCTTTAAGAGATATGATCTTGTGAATGAGTGTGGCTCTTCACAAAAGATACAACTCCTTATAACAACCTCTAATTAAATCATACCTTTTCACAATGACTGCTGCCCAAAAGTAAATCACAATAACTTGTTAAACTTTAAAAGCCATGCCTTAAATAAAATCCCAGCCCTTCACAATGAATCGTATCTCCTTGTTTTATTGTTATATCATCCTTTGTCTTTATTCGATTACTTGTCTTATATGATATGAGACTTTTGTCTTATTCACAAGTCATCTTCAACTTTGTCTTATTCATGGATTGTTTTATTCATGGAATTCATTGGGATTCTTTGTCTCTTTCATAAAATCATTTTTTGTATTTGTTAACTGCTCCATTATGTGTTTAAATATAATCCTTTGTCTTATCTGATTTTGTCCTTTATGAATTTGTCTTTATTCACTAACACAATTTGTCTTCTGTAATTTTTTGTCTTATACACTAATCGTTGTCTTTAATATTACAGCCTTTGTAATTTACAAACTCACTTCATATAAATTGCAACACATAACTCTTAACTGCTGTTCCTTTTGTAAATCACTGCCTTGCCTTATGTAAATCATAGCACTTTGGAAATCGCTGTTCTATCATAAGGTCGCACCATATACAAAACTGATCGCTGTACTTAGTGTATCCTTCATGGTATGTTAGAAATGAAACAAATCCTTCTTGTATGTCTTGTCTAGAGGGAGGTCGGCCTCTTGTCTTGTCTAGAGGGAGGTCGGCCTCTTGGAGGTGTATTCAAATTTAAATTTAAATCTTCTTCTTCTTAGCACCAATCTCACATTGTTTAAATCTTTACAACAATTTTTTAGACATCAATCTCACCAACAATCTCGGTCTTATATTAGTGACATCAATCTTGTTCATGTACCTTCTTGACATCAATGATAACATGTTCTTATACTCTCGTCTGTTTATGACTATCTTCTTAATATCAATGACAACATGTGTGCACCTTTGACATCAATGACAAACATTCCAACACTTTTTTGCATGTTGCCTGAGTTATGCGATCTGATTTTTCTCATAAATTGATTTCGTTTCCATGAAAGTACTTTCTTGATCATTTTCTTTTTTCTTTGGCATGAAATTCCTTTTTTGGAACATGCATGATATTGACATACAACATTAATAAATTGCAAGGAAAGCAATACTAATTAGTGTTTGGAATTTCAAATCTTTAAAATTTACTTGAATCAATGACTGCAAATCTATACATTTCTCTTATTGTAGGATCTCATTGTACCTAAATAATTAGTGATGTTTAGACAAAATGATTAATTGATAATGTGTGGTACATGATACCTTATTCTATAACATGTCATTTTTCCCCCTAATATTCTGTTTTTTGTGCTTCCAGTTGCTTTGACTACACAAATGCATTGGCGGTGAGTTATACCTGTGCACTTTCTTGAAACAGAAAAGTAATCTTTATGTTTATCATTTCAAAACTTAAGGGAAATATATATCCAAAGTGATATGAAATGTCATAAAATTTCTCATAGATAGAAAAACAGTCAGTGTTCAAATGTTCCATTTGTTATATCATTTTTCAATAGAAACCTAAGAGTTTGAAGATGCTAAAGAATTATCCAAGATTTTTTCTTTTCTTTTTTCACCTTGTTAACAGAGTAGAAGTTGATGGAGATAAACGTTGTCATCTACTAATATTGTTCTTCTCCTAGAACAAAACTTAACACCTTGAATATGGCTATGCTGGGATGGGTATTTGTGTCTTACATCATATGTTCTTCCTGTAAGATGTAGCCAATATTTTAGTGAATATAGTTTTTCTCTTTTAGGATAATTTAGCATTCTAGGGTTTTGAACGCACCTAGACATCCATGAACACCTAGAGGAAGAGGAATATATGGTGGGTGCAATGTTACAAGACTTGGACTCGGCAAGCTGATTTTTGACCTGGACACGGACTCGGCACCCAAACTCGGCTAAGACTCGACAAATTGAAAAAACCATGAAATATAGAGATTTTTAAGGATTTAAAACTTGTTTCATGCACCCTTTAATAAATAAACTTTAAAGACACAATAAACTAATCAAATAGAAGCTACTTTGATCACATACACAAGTATACATCGATCACATGAGTATAAAAACGGATTTTAGCTGAAGGAAACAACATTGTTAGATATATAAATTATAAGTATTGTCAAATGTATACAAAACTCATGGATTATGAAATCCATGGTATTAAAACAAATATCAAAACTAAAACTATAAGTCTATGGCTCAAAGGAGCCTGCATCACTCATCCCAACATCACGGCAAGTCTTGTGTGAGCGTCTAAGATAGGTCCTTGATGATGATGCAACCATGATATTTGCTTGTGTCTCAATAACACCAACATCCAAGGGGTTTGCTCATGCTTTATCCTTCTCATTTTCCATGGCTACTGCCTTTGCCTCTCGATCCACCTGATCAACCCATGCAAGGTCCTCATCATTGAAGACGAAATCCTCAACTTTGGTGATCCAATTTGACTGTGGATCAACCACCTCTAGAGTGATGGGAGATAAGTCAGTGCCCAATATTTGTTTATGATAGAGGCAAAGGTTGTAATGAACATAAACAAGATCATTCAACTTTTGCACTAACAACCTATTGCACTTCTTGGAGTGTATGTGCTCAAACATACTCCAATTGCGCTCACATCTTGAAGCACTGCATGGTTGGCTCAAGACACGAATTGCAATTCTTTGAAGATTTGGAACCTTAGCACCAAAGCTTTCCCAACATGCATCTAAAATGAGAAGAAGAAAAAAGCAATCTCATTTTCTAATTTTGAGTTTCAATATTAATGTAAAAAAGGGAAAAGTTTTAATTTTTTAAACTTAAATTATGCTCTTAATAGGTTTTTACCTAGTTGCAATGATGCCTAAGCTGCCTTGCATATCTCTTGTGCAAGTTTGGAGGTCTCAATCTTAGTGATTATCTGTGCTCCAAGTTGAAGATCAAGTGTCATCCGCTCTTTGACTGTGTAGAGCCCACTTAGAACCTTTCTCATTGGCCTTGAAATCTGAGTAGAATTGGAATGCCGGATTGAGGAAATAGACAACTGCATGTAAGGGCTTGTGAAGCTAAAGGTGCCATCGTTGATTAATGATGTCCCATATGGGATGATACTTATCCTCAACCCTACCATAAATGGATCTGATGGTCTTCTTAGCCCTATCCATGCCCTCATATATGTAGCCCATTGCGGACTTCTCCCCATCAACAACTCATAGGAGAACAACTAAAGGCTCTATGATATGCAATTATTGTGAAACATTAACATAAGTAAGTGTGAACAAAAATAAACAAATAAAATAGAAATATGAAAAAAAATATAATGGAAATTTACCTCTATGATCTCCTTGGTGAGAAGCCAGAAGTTGTGCTCATAAAAAATCCGATCAACCATGTCAACCCCTGCATTGGTCTTAGCATATAATGATGTAGACCACTCCTTACTAACAAACATGTGTCTCAAAGCAGCCTTTGAATGAAGCAAAGATTGCAATGTGATAAAATATGTTGCAAAGCAGTTATTTCAAGATGAGCCAACTCCTTGTTCATGAATTTCCCCAGTATGTCGAGGACCCAAGTATGATTGTATGTAAAGTGCCAAGTTAATTTTCTTGTATTTTGACAAATGTTTGTCAAAATGCCCACAATTGCAATGCTGGGAAATGATGCTATTGATTTATCAAATGTAAAGCTTATTGTTGCCGCATTATTATTGCAATTTTTCCATAAACAAATGTTCTTTTCAACCACGAGTATTAAAACCCATACAAGATATAACTATTGAAGCACAATGTTATTATATATACTAATAAATTCATACACAAACACTTATTAGATAAAATGATGTAATTCTAACCTTTTAAGGCTGAGGTGGAATGCTTGCTGGAGGGTCCCACAATAAAATATTAATATTTGCAATATCTCAAAATGTATATCAGACCTTGCCATTGCTGTATGGCTCCTTAATCAGCCTAACTAAGGTTGCGACCAGCTTTAGGAAGTAGATAATGTTCACAAAGAGGATGCGGCTGGGTATTGGGGTTCTAAACCCCTCAAAATAATATAGCGACTCCTTTTCCCTTACGTCCCAACTCCAATTTGTACAGCTAGCTTTTGCAATTAATATATGGTATGGCCAACAAAGAAATTGGTACGGCTAGTCTTAGAATGGATGGGGCTAGCAAAATATGCACTCTTTTTCATTCATTTTGTTGGGAAAATATTTTCAATGAATATTCAAGTAACTTCACAACTAGAGTTTGTTCAAACCTGAAAATAATATTTCGTTTATCCAACATTTAACTCCAAACTAGGGCAAGCACTCAAATATCGATTATTATTTGCTATGCAAATCTTTTCGATAATCCTTCAATCCACAACGTCACCAAATACCAAAAACAAACCTACAAATGATCTTTGAATCTTCAGTACAAATCTCCACAAATTCCAAACATTAAGCACACCTATGAATCTTGTATGAATCCACTCACAAATTGGCTAGGAGGGATTCCATCCTCGAAACCAATCTTTGTCGTAGGGTTTTCGTCTTAGAGCTGAAAGTTGAACAATAGTTCAATCTCTATAACTGGGGTTTAGAAAATGAAATGCCAAGAATATGAATTTCTCCTCACATCCACCTTTTATACTCCCTTTTAGAATATTCTAGAAATTATATTTTATTTCCCCCATAAAGTGACTTTTTAATTTAAATTTGCTTTTGGGCCCTAAAATAAGTCACTTTATAATAAACTATCCAACTTAATAAAATAATTAATTAAATATAAGTTGCCTGTAAAATAATAATTTTAGACAACTTAATTTAATTAATTAATTATTCCCTTACCATAATCCCAACTAGGCTATGAGAACTAAAATAGGCTAAGGGTCTTCATGTAATGCCCCTTTTTGGAACCATTCCAACAATCTTGGAAAGCTCTAAGATATTTGGAGAATTCCATCATCCTTGGAGAGCGCCAACTTTCTTTGGACGAAATTATGTACTATAGACCGTTGGTTGCGAAGTTATGTACTGCAAACTGTTAGCTGCAAAGTTATGTACTGCAGACCGTAAGTTGGGAAGTTATATTCTGCAATACATACCATATGTTAAATAATTATTTTCAGTTGTTAAAAAGTAACTTTATTTTATATTTTTATTTGACAGCTTAATTAATTATTTAAAAAAAGTATTTTAAGTTGTGCAGTTAAGTGGCACTAGGCATAAGGGGCAAAAAGGTGGACTTTTGCACACATAAAAATGTTTTATTTATATTTTGGAGGAAAAAGGGAATTATTATTTGGTTGCCCGAAAAGTGCCTATAAAAGAAGGTGTTGTGTATAGAGAAAATGTTAGACTGAATATTGCTATTTGCATTTTGCTTTGAGTGAGAAATTGTAATGTGCCGAAGTAGGGTTTTGCACTAGATTTCTGAACTTGCAAATTTTCAATTCAAACCCTAGGACTGTATTCTGATTTTTATTTCTGCACTTCTCTATTTGACTTCAACAAGCATGAAACAAAGACTAACATGTGCAAAATTGATGGCAAAGAAAACATACATATGCCGCCTCCTTTACTACGAATTACATCATGATTTACACATCATATTCAGAGCAAAAGGATGATAGATTAAATCAGATCTTGCTGTTACATAAATCAGTCCTTTCAAGTCTTCAATTACATCATTCTCGTGGCTATATGACAGCCAACATACGAGCACACACTGCTGTTACAAAACAGAGATGAAAGTTGCATTACAACATACCAATTACGATGCCAATTGAACAACAAAGTGGGGGAATCCTTTCATACTTCAAATCGGCCTCTAGTGATGTAGTGTCAAACTCTCCAATGCTGGCCAGATTACCTCTAGTGCTGAGCGCTCACTTTCAATGTTGTTCGCTGCCCTTAGGATGCAGATCGGCCTGTTCAAGGATGTTTCCACTATCAAGTGCAGCCCTCAATGATGGAGATGAGCATCAAAACCCCAGCGGACCCTTCTAGCATGAAATTGCTGCCTTCCTCAAAGGATAACAGTCTACAATTTGGCGGCAGCTGGGAAGGAAGTAGCTGATATGTCAAATCTGTGATCAGTCCTCCGGAATATGCCTCCAATACTCTAGAAATCGGTGCTCCAATGATGCCAATGAAACCTCAACAAAATTCCTCTTCAATGGTGGTGCTCAAGATGCAAAATGATGATGTCTTTCAATGAATACAAGATCTTCAACAATTATCTTCAATCAGCAATGAATGATGTATCAATGGTGCTCAATGAATCTTCAATTCTTCAATGAAGCGTAAATGTGAACTCTGTATGAATCCACCTCCAAGATGTGATTGGGTTTTCGTCCAACACATCTCCTTCCACAAGGGTTTTCGTCCTTGGAAAGTCCTGCAATACAATTGCCAAGCAAAATGTGAAAGTTGCCAAAGTATTCGTGATGTCCAAATGAGCTCCGTCAACCCTTGTTTATACTTGAATCTTCTTTTTCCTCCGTTGAAGTTGACAAATTCAAATTAAAGATTTGAATTACCTTTTCCCTCCGATGTTGACCAAAACAATATTTTATTTATTTTTTCATTCTCCAAGGTGGCCACCCTATTGGCGTTTCAATTCGCACCTCTGGAATGCGAGTTGGAAATGGACAGCTATGCACAGATAAACTGCTCTACTATTGGAAGGGGGAGTTCTCTTTTTGTTGATGTTCGTTAAAAAGATAAATAAAACCAAATTTTGCCTATCTTCTTTTTGATTCTCAGTTGCGAGCACAAGGTTATAAAACTCGAAATGCTGCAGAAGAGGTTTTTTCCTTTTTTAAAACTTCTACTACAACTAAGCATAGACTAACGACACTTTTAATCTCCTAAGTAAATTCAGAGCAAAGGAAATTAAATATGAACAAGGAATGACTGTTTTAACAAAAAAACTTAAGTAATTTTCTCCCAGATTTACATCACAAGACTTATAGTACTTTAATGATGAAAGCTGAAATGAAAGCCACAAAAGCCACACATCTGACAACGGAACTTGATGATTTGAGATAGAATATCAGAGCAAAATAGGCATGAGACTTCTATTCAATATCACAAAGTTGATACAACTCTAGGACAACATTACTGTAGCAAAAGGCAGGCATACAACAAGCGAACAAGTTACATAGAGTGAACAAACACTTGGAATAACAAAGTTTGCAGGTTAGAATAGGCACAGCAAAATATGTTATCACAAAAGTCGATCCCTTACAATGGGCAAGGATGCCCTTATTTATACTAAAATCAAAGGAGTAGGGAACCCTAAAATCTCCTTGATTAACCCTAACTTGCCAACTCGCAAGCTTTATTACTATTCTAAGACAAAGATTACAATGAACAAATGCTTTAAAGCAAAGAAAACTCCAACTAACACAAAGTGATTTATTTCTAAATATAGAATGGATGAGCTTAGGATGAAAGCAAATGCTTTAAAAAAAAAGCATCTTGTCTTAAAACCATAGTTGGAAAACTCTGCTAGGACTTGGCGGACTCGCGAGTCCTAAGGCGGGCCGAGTCGACTCGCCATGGACTCGCGAGTCGAGTCTTAAAGAGTCCTATCATGGGACTCGGGAGTCCTACCCTGGACTCTCGGTTTATCAGTTGAACACCCATAAACACTTAAAACTCTTTTTTTTTTGTTTTTTTCTTCATTTTAACACTCTTTGAGGCACACAATAGGTCTGCATAGTGGATTAGAAGCTGAAGAAAAGGAAATTACAAGCTAAGGAGATCGAAATAGAGCCAGGTAAGTGATTTTAATTCTTTTTTTTTTGTTTTGATTGATTGAAAATCGAAAAATCTTCAAAAATAAGGGGAAATGTTGGCAATTTTTTTTTCATTTCCCTTCATAACGTATTTCTTAGTAGTTTTAGCTTGTTTTTGAATTCTATTTTTTTTCAAATGATTGATTATCATTTTTTTTGCTGATTTTTCACAAAATTGAAAACCCTACTGATTTTTTTTTTCATGTTAAAACAGCAATGTCAACTTCAAGGCCATCAAGAAGAGACCCAGCATGGAAGTATGGAGTACAGGGAAATAAAAAGGGTGATGTCACTTGTACTGAATGTGGTAAATCGATGACAGGAGGAATCAATAGATTAAAATACCACCTTGCCAAAATACCTGAACAAAATGTGGAGATATGCACTAATTCAACTCCAGAGATGGTTAGAGAGATGAAGGCCCTTCTTTCTAGTTTTGAGACGAGAAAAGAAGAAAGGCAAAAAATAAAGGAAGCAATAGCAGCAGTGATGTCTCCATCTCACACTTCTACGCAATCGGATCCAAGTCAAACCTTCCGTCAAGCACATTCATCTTTTGGTGAGACTCCTGGTGGTTCTTTTTCTACTACTAGTCAGATGCCTCCTTCATCAGGACCGAATTACTTTATTCCACGCAATGTTCCAGGAGCACAACCTTTACTTGAAGGTACCGGTTGGAATAAAGAAAAACATCAGGAAGCTAGGATGGCAGCAGCAAATTTTTGGTACTACAATAATTTACCTTTCAATGTGGCGAGCAGCCCATATTGGGAAGGTTTGGTGAATGCATTGACAGTTGTAGGCAAGGGGTTTAAGACCCCAACAACACGCGACTTGAGTGGGCCATTGCTAGAGGATGCACTAAAAAATACACGGCTTGTGGTTGAGGAACAAAAAAAATTTTGGAGGAGAAAAGGATGCAGCATTTTATCAGATGGATGGACAGATGGATGGAATAGAACTCTCCTAAACTTCTTAGTGGCTTGTAATGGTGGATTGGTGTTCCTGAAGTCTGTAGATGCCTCCTATGAAGTCAAAAATGCTGCGACTTTGTGCAATTTATTAGATGGGGTGGTCTAGGAGGTTGGTGTTGAGAATGTTGTCCAAATTATCACAGACAACGCAGCTGCATATGTAGTTGTAGGTAGATTGCTTATGGAGAGGCATCCTACAATTTCATGGAGTCCTTGTGCTGCACATTGCTTGGACTTGTTGTTAGAGGACATTGGGAAGATTGGATGGGTGAAAAGTGTGGTTGAAGATGCTAAAAATGTCACCAAATTCCTCTACAACCATACTTGGTGTAAGATACCCAACTAGTTCTACGAAAATTTTTCCTTAAACAATTTTACTTGTTATCAATTCATTAACTACTTCAACAACATAAAGATATACATCAAAGATAACTACTTGAATGAATCAATCTTAGAATTGGGTACTTGTCTTATTACTTGATTCAATCAACTTGCAATGTCTTATTACATGGATAATGCTTTCAATAGCATGATGTACAACTCATTCAAATGGAAATACAAAGGAAGGCCTTGAAGCCTTGATGTTTACAATGTCTTCTTTACTTGATCAACTCAATTGAACTCAATGATGTCAACTGAATGTCAACACCTCACAATATCACAAGGGAGCATCACCTTGCTTGTTGAGGGAGCATCACCCCAACACTTGAAACTCGCAGGCCTCAAGATTACAAGCTCAATACCTTTGCAGAGAGAATTTTGTCAAATGAACAGATGCCAAATGAATGAGAGAGCTCCTCCTTTTATAGGCCTTCCAAAGGCAATGAAGGCACGTTTTTCAATGCATAAAGAGGAACCAAGGCATGTTTCCCAAGAAGCATATCCAAGGGAATATTCCATCTTATGACTCATTCTGAGTTGGCAAGCTCATCTAGAGACCTTGACACGGATCCCGAAGACATTCTGTCGGCCAATGAGAGCTCAAGTTGTGTAACTACCTGAACCACATCATCTTAGGCACAGTTTCAAGTGTTCTTCTGACTGGGCGCCAAGTTGAAGTATCTGGAGTGTCAAGTGCGCCCATCATGAGGTTGCGCCTATCTAGAAAGAACTTCTAAAGGTTGTTGGCGAGATCATGATACTTCACTCACCCAATTTGCCCAAGGCGCTCACTGAAACTTGATCAAAATGCTACTTGATGTTGGGCGCCAGAATGATGCTTCATGGGTACAGAAGTGCGCCTTGCATGAAGATTGACTTTTCTTGGTGTTTCTTCAAGACTTGATGTTCAGGGAGGTGGAATGCTTCATCTGGAAGTGAGCGCCTAGCTAGGGAAGACTTTCAAGTGTTGTTACCTTGATCCAGAGAGGTATCTGGACACTCAGTTTATCCAATCTCCTTAAGGCGCTCATTGAGATTGATCAAGGCGCCACTTGGGGTTAGGCGCCACCAAAGAAGTACGCCATACCTTGACTGCAATCCTAGAAGCCCAACTAGACCCTAGGCACCAAAATGACGTTGCAACTGCATAGCTTTCAAGACCAAGTGCCAACTGGAGATGATATTGTGCCTAGCTAGGGTTAGGCACCAAATTGGGGTTTGCAAAGAAGCTAGGCGCCAAAACAAAAATCATTAAGAAAGTGTTTAAAAGCTAGGCGCCAAAGCTAGGTCAATTGCACTGGAAAATGCGCCTAAGGATTCCTCATATGACAGGATCATGAAATGGCGCCCTATGGTCTTTAGGCGCATACCTTGAATGTTTTGCACTGATGATGGATGATACAACTTGGAAATGTTTCCTGTATTGCCTTCCCATTCCAGGGAACTCTACCAACTCCATGCCAAGTCAACTTGCTTGAGGTGCTCTTCTGAGAGAGTGTAGGAGGATACTAGCGCCTCCTGTTGGATTCAACTTCATGCATGTAGAGACACTTACCCACCAAGCGCCTTGACTATTGGGAGTGATTGGAAACGTCCTTCCAACTCAGGCGCTTACTTGGAAGATATGCAGTAGATTTGGCGCCCATGACTTACCTCCTTTGAAGATGCTTTTGGCGCACTTATCATCAATTTGACTAGGAATTTGCGCTTAGGATCTGTTAGGCGTACTTTACATAGTTTATTACTTTTGGCAAAATATGTTTTGTTAGTGGTTTCGGGAAGTATGTTTATGTTTTAGTTCGGCGAGTGGCTACTCCTGATCGGTACGATGGTTGGCGACGGTTGGCAACCGTCGGACAAACTATATATGTACTTGTTACGCCATTGTATGGGCGTGGAGTTTTTGGATTGTGATTGTACTTGCTAGTTGAAGTTAATATATGCAGTTGATATTTTGAATACCAATTCTATTTGTTATTCTCGTACAATGTAATTTATTCTAGTACACTGTGATAATGCAAGTATCTTTCTCGGTTACTCTGTATGAAAACAATTAGACCACTTAGGCAGTAAACATTTTGGCGCCGTTGCCTAAGCGAATCCGGTGAACATCCCGACGGGAGAATGGCAGCATAATGGGGCAACCGGTCGATAACGATGAGGAAGTACAAGACAGAAAGTACGTAGAAGAAATTATACAAGAAATTCAGGAAGAGCGCGAGGGAAGCGATAGAGAGGAGAATGAACCCAGAAGCCGAGAAGATGAAGTAACTCAGGAATTAGTCAAACTGTGGTTATTATCAGTCGGACAATACGTGCGAGACGAGTCTATCCGCAGAGAGGTTCCACAGGAGGTTATTTTGGAGAACCTGCGTGTTAATAGCGAAGTGGATAATCTTTTGGACCGCATTCCTCGACTTCTGGCAAGGAACTTGATAGCCTTCCAAGATATTCGAGAGGAGAGAGGGAAGTGCGACGACAACAAATTCTCAGAAGATATGAAGAACGTCTGAAACAAGAGGAGGAACGTGACGATGATCGCCGTCGCACACCGTACAACTAAGAAAGGGTAAGCATAATTAATGCCCATACAACTGAATAAGGACAAGAATAAATTACCAGTGGGGCAAGTAACACCAGAAGAAATAGTAAGAAGATCATTAAGACTAAAGGAACAAGAAGAACGTAGAAAAAGATTGAAACAGATTGTTGAAAAAGAAAATGAACGACATGAAGAGGTAGATCAAGGGGGTGATGAATATAATTTTAGAACACCAATAACAAATAGAGGAAAAGAAAATAATCTGACAGAAGAACTAGAGGATAGTATACGTCGGATTGTGGCATTGTCCATTTCAGACGAAAGGCCGCGGAACAGAGGACCTGAGCCCGAGACCCCTACCCAGAGGGAAAACCAAGGAGAGCCAAAGGTAACTCGAAGTGTAGAGGACGCCGGAATTGGAAGTGGGAAGGAACCGTACGTGGCCGGCAGTGTCGGGAAGACACCGGAACGACACGGTAGAACTAGTCCAGTCGGGTCAAAGACAGAGAGGATACCTCGGGAAAAAGATGGTGACCCCACCGGCGAGTGAAAGGCAGAAGTTGCCAAAGTTCATGGGGAACGGGTCAGAGGATCCTGTCCGACACTATAAAACGTGTGAAACCATCTGGGTGGCAAACGGACAAGAGGACAAAAACTACTGGGTAAAAGCGTTTCCAGCGACGCTAAGGGGTATTACCATCGATTGGTATATAGACCTAGGGGCAACACAGAAAGCCTCATGGGATGAACTGAGAAAAGCCTTCGAGGATGAATTTAAACTTCTTAGGGACGACAATGAGATTGTAGCTGAAATCTACAATACCAAACAAGGAAAGAATGAAAACGTAAGGGCATATAATAGAAGACTCAAAGAATTACTCGGGAAACTGGAAACGCAGCCCACGGATGGACTGAAGAAAAGATGGTTCATTGAAGGGCTAGTCTCGTCATTAAGAAAAAAAATGAAAGTGGTACCCCCATCATCGTACGCGGAAGCATACAATCGGGCAATGGACATAGAAAGCGAAAGCAAAACATCATCCCGAAGTAAAAGAAGAACTGAAGATGATGACAGTACGGGGGATGACAGCAGTGAGAACGAGTCGAAAACCATTCAGGCTTTGAGAAGGGACATGATCCGCATGATGAAGGAAATGAAAACAGATAAAGAGACAACTAGAGAAGGTTGAGAGTTATGGTGCACAGAGTGTAATGGGGAAGGTCACAAAGGCAAATTGCCCGAAAAAATTATTTTGTGACATCTGTCAGGTAATGGGACATTCAATCAAGGAATGTCCATTTAACTTGAAAGCAAGAAGTACCCAAGTGTTGTTCACACAGGGAGAATCATCAACTCCGCCGACCACACCGCCAAAACCTCAAAATAGTCTGAATGCATCCCCCGGAGGATACAAGAATAACAGAAGGTTTAACAATAACAGCCCTCAGAACAGATTACAGTACGACAGCAAAGGGCGACCAATGATACAGTGCCAGCAGTGCAACGAGTGGGGACACTTTGCTAGAGAATGCCCCAGCAACAATCAGAACACAGTAAATGCATTGTGCAAGTGGTGTGGGCCTGGTGATCACGAGGAAAAAGACTGTCCTAAGCAGAAAGGGGTGAACCTTATCAATCTCAAGGAAGATGATGAGGAAATCTTGGCTATCACCCGAGCACAGTGGAAAAAGGCCACTTATCCAGATCCCCGTACGGAAAAAGAAAGACTGCGAGAGGCACGGAAGGAAGTGGAAGTTGCCATGAGAACGGAACGGAGGAACTCGGACAAAAAGGCAATACGATCGGAATCCGACAAGAACATAACAAGTCAAGTATTGCAAGCTACCGTACCAATTAAATTGGCAGACCTCCTCCAAAGCTTGCTTCAGTTAAAAGTAGCAATATCCAAGGTAATGGAGGACAACTCGCACGAAGACCAAAACCTCACAACGGAAGATGTTATAGTAGAACCACTGCCAACGGGAGAACAAGTACTCGACCCGAGGTTGTTGGCGATTGATACGGGAAAGAAACCAGCTGTAGTACACATGGAAATCCTTGGACGGAATTTGACAAATACTATAGTCGACGGTGGATCCGGAGTAAACGTACTACCAGAAGCAACCTGGAAGAGCCTCGGGAAGCCTACTCTATGGCCACAAAACTTCCAGCTAGTGGGAGCCGACCAACACGGGATCAAGGCGCTGGGAGTGCTAATGGCTCAAAAGGTAAGAATCGGTACCCAGCAATTCTTGTTAAATTTTGTAGTCATAACAGCACAAAATGCATCATATGATGCATTACTCGGCCGAGGATGGCTAATAGCCACCAAGGCCAACCACAACTGGAAGAAAAACACTCTGTCCATAGAGAATGGATGTAGAAAGTTTGTCATTGATTTGAGGACACAAACCATCAGTGAAGAGTTGGCGTCAGATTTTGACTCAGATGGAGGAGACTCGACAGAAAGTGGGAAAGGGCCGATGGAGCCCGATGATGAAGGGGTGCTCAAATTACAAGAATGCTCAGAAGATGAAACAAATTCATTCAGCGGGCTATTCCACTGGCAAATGGAAGACTACGAGTTTTTCCCGCCACAGTGCAACATGATTTCAATAAAAGAAATCGGTGAAAACTCGGGAATGACGAGTGAACAGAAAGACGACAGTGAAACATTGGAACGGACAAGGGAGAAGGGGAAGGATGTAACCCACATGTTTCCAGCGGCTTACGGGGAATATAAGGAAGGGAATGTAGAAGTAGACAGTACGCCGGCACACCAGTTTGAACCAGAAAAGAAGATTATGTACAAAGAGCCGGTAACGAAGAAAGTTAATCTCGGCGAGGAAAGTAACCCGAAAATAATTCTGGCCGGCGACGACTGGAATCCCGTACTCAAGGCAGTAGCGTTCAGAATCTTCCTAGAGTACAAAGATGTATTTGCCTGGACCTACAAGGACCTGAAGGGGATACCACCAGAACTTTGCGTCCACAGAATTCCGCTCATACCAGGAGCACGTCCAGTACAGAAAAGGCCATATCGCATGAATAAGAACTATGCGGCAAAAGTACAAGAGGAAATTGAAAAAATGCTCGAAGCAGGAATAATATTTGAGGTAGAAACGAGTGAGTGGGTGTCTCCGATTGTAATATCACTTAAGAAGGAAGGGGGACAAATCAGGATTTGCGTGGATTTCAGATGCCTCAATGCGGTAACAATCAAAGACCCCTTCCCCATCCCATTCACAGACTCCATTTTGGAAGAAGTGGCCGGTCACGAAATATATTCCTTTATGGATGGATTTTCGGGATATAACCAGATCAGCATCGCCAAGGAAGACAAACTGAAGACAACATTTGTGATTGAAAATGGGGTATATGCATACAACCGGATGCCATTCGGTCTGTGCAATGCACCAGCCACCTTTCAGAGGATTATCCTACACATGTTTGACAAAATGTCGGTGGGAAACTTCAAGGCATTCCTCAATGACTGGTCAATTTACAGCGACCAGTAGACTCACCTCAAAGCCCTCACCGAGTGCATGGAGCGTTGCAGGGCCGCACGACTGGCCTTAAACCCAAGGAAATGTCGGTTCATGGTGTCACAAGGCAAACTTCTTGGCCATATTGTATGCCAAGCAGGACTAAAAGCAGACCCGGATAAGATTCGGGTAATTGTAGAAATGGAGGCTCCAGAAGATGTCACCAGAGTAAAATCCTTTCTCGGCCATGTCGGTTACTACCGGAGATTTATCAAAAATTTTGCCCAGGTATCGTACCCATTGGACATGTTGACAAGGAAAGGGGTGCAGTTTGTCTGGTTGGAGGAACAACAGAAAGCATTTGAAGAACTAAAGACAAGACTCATCAGTGCACCTATCCTAGCCTATCCAAACTGGGACAAGGAATTCCACGTGCACGTAGACGCATCAAACTTTGCAATTGGTGCCACTCTTGCACAGGTCGAATCCCATGGGTTGGATCATCCAGTATACTTTGCCAGTCGGTTGCTCTCCAAGGTAGAACGGAACTACAGTACTACAGAAAGGGAGGCTTTGGGAATGGTCTACTCCGTACAAAAATTCAGGCATTATCTCCTGGCAACACCATTCACTTTTTACGTGGATCATCAAGCCCTAATGTATCTGGTCAACAAACCGATTATTCAAGGCAGAATCAACAGATGGTTGTTACTTCTACAAGAATTTACTTTCACCATTATTGTACGACCAGGAAAAAGCCATGTAATTGCCGACCAGCTCTCAAGGATCAAATCTGGAGAACTAGGAGATGGGGTCAATGAAGACTTTTCGGATGCCCACTTATTCCACATTGCGGCCTTGCCGCCGTGGTACGAGAAAATCGGTGAGTACTTGTCCACTTCAACGTTTCCGCCAGAAATGTCTACAAGTGAACGACGGAAGATTGCATTGAAGAGTAAGACATTTCAACTGATAAACGGGCTGCTCTACAAAATGGGGCCCGATCAAATTCTCTGGAGGTGTGTGATGGAAGAAGAGATAAAGGGTGTATTGGCAGAAGCACATGAGGGACTGGCAGGGGGACATATGGGCCCCGACGCCACGGCACGAAAAGTACTACTCGTCGGCCTATGGTGGCCGACATTACACAGATGACCGAGAGTGGGTAATTCAATGTGACACTTGTCAAAGGGTAGGGAAACCGCTAAAAAGGGACTATATGCCACTATGGCCATCACAACCTCAAGAACTTTTCGAGAGATGGGGGCTGGATTTTGTAGGACCCCTGAAGGTCAGCCAACTACATCGATGTCGGTACATAATAGTGGCTACAGAATACCTGACAAAGTGGGCCGAAGCGAAGGCACTGGAGGATAACACTGCATTGAGCACGGCAAAGTTCCTATACGAACAGATTGTGACGAGATATGGAATTCTGATTCAATTGACGAGTGACCGCGGGGGACATTTCGTCAACCACGTCATCCGACTCATGACTACAGAATTCAAAATCCTGCACACCCTATCAAGTCCGTACTGTCCAAGGGCGAATGGGCAGGCAGAGTCAACAAACAAGGTGCTCGTTTCGGTAATCCACAAGTCATGCGGAATCGAAGGATCGGACTGGGAAGAGAGGTTACCAGCGGTGTTATGGGCTTACCGAACCACTTATAAGGTAACGACTGGACACACACCTTTCCAGTTGATGTATGGGCAAGAAGCGGTAGTACCAACAGAATACCTCGTCCCAAGTCTGAGAATTGCAGTGGAAAATAGACTAGGAGATACGGAGAGCTTGGAGGAAAGACTATTCCAGTTGAATAAATTAGACGAGAAGAATTTTTGCTCAATGGTCGACGGAAATCATGCAGAAACGCCGGAAGTATTGGCACGACAAACACCTACGGAAAATGGAGTTCCGGCCCGGGCAGTTAGTCCTGAAATATAACGGCCGCAACGAAATCAAACCTGGGAAGTTCAAAGTTCGGTGGTTAGGACTGTTCAGAATATGGGAATTGATGGACAATGGGGCTATAAAGCTAGATAATCTCGATGGAAGTCCAATCAACGAAGCAGTGAACAGGTCAAAATTGAAGATTTATAAAGAGAAAAAGAAACAATACAAATCAATATGCTGGGATTCGCATTAACAAACCACGGCGTGAAGGAGGAAAGAGGCAAACAACATGAGGAGACAGAAAACAAAGTTGACGGAATGGTATTTGCAAGTACTCAGTTTGAACCAGTCACGGGATTCTTTGCACCAAAGCCAGTGCGGATGGAAGCCCGCGAGGGCCAAATCGACGAAGACTATGGTGGTAAATGGATCAATAAGAACTACCCAGAAGAAGAAGAAGAAGAGGAAGAGAATTGGAACAACTGGATAAAAGAATGCAATCAACTACGGGATAAATTTGAGTTCCTACTACCAAAGGAGGTCCGGGACCCGCCAAGAAGGAAGTACCTAGCAGAAGCAATGTTCATTATGGAAAGATCACCCTACTGTGACGAAGTTTGGGAGTTGAGGAAGGAAAAATTGGCCAGTCAAACTACCTCACATACAGCTTCCAAGGAGTCGGCTCTGGAAAGCGAAATATAGATGCAGGAACGTGAATGTAAAGATGAACGAAGACGGAAAAGCATTCCAGTGGGTCTAGGAGCCAATGGGGTGGAATTTGACATGGGTAAGAGATCAATCAATGATCTTCGACCCGATATAGGAGTTAGAGGAAATTGACAAATGTTGCTCGAATGATTGTCTGAGACAGAAAGGCTACATAAACTACATCTTCCGTCAGTTGACGGAAATCGAGATCCTCGACGATAGTGAAAAGGAGAGAGCGAAGTGGGAGAGTGAATGGAAGATGGCAGAGTTCGAGGACATTGGAAACGCCAAGTCAGCAAGGGAAAAAAACAAAAAAGATTAAAAGCAAAAAAAAAAAAAAAATCTATAAAAGTCCGTACCGTACCGTACCCTTTGCTATAATCGTACGAAGAGAAAAGGTTGCAGAGCTGTACGAAGAGTGAAAAACTGCCGTACGAAGGAGGCCGTACAAGTAAATTTCTGACCGTACGCACATTGCTGGCCATACGAAGAAGGATTGGAGGGGTACGGAGCAAAGAAGATTTTTTTGCCGTACGGATTTTAGACTTAAGAAGGCCGTACGAACATTGGAAAGGACAGGCCATACGAAAATTCACAAAGAAACCGTACGGAATTCTGAGCAAGAGCCGTACGATTTGAAGAGGAAAGTTGCCATACGGAATTCTGGAG
Organism: Cunninghamia lanceolata; assembly: GCA_027924645.1. Classification (NCBI taxonomy): domain Eukaryota; kingdom Viridiplantae; phylum Streptophyta; class Pinopsida; order Cupressales; family Cupressaceae; genus Cunninghamia; species Cunninghamia lanceolata. The sequence continues at coordinate 640,444 of BSBN01001313.1, forward strand.
CAGGAGCCATACGAATTGAAGGGGAAAGTTGCCGTACGTACGAAGGAAGGAATTTCTGTCATACGACTTGCTGTCGTACGCTACACATAGCCGTACGGTTCTGCCGTACATTCATCCTGCTAACCCGTACGAAAGAGTTAATTACTGGCTGTACGGAAGGGTTCAATTGCTGACCGTACAAAGGAAAATTGTCAAGAAAAAGGGGTCTGCCGTACGAATTCCTACCATACCATTCTCCTACGTACGGATTTTTTTCTCTCTGGTCTCTTTGCTGTGGGGGCCGTACGGACTCTCCTGTATCGGCAGTGCAAGTGGAAGAAAAAATAACGGTCCCAGAGAAGTATAAAAGAACATAGAAATGTCAAACAGAGTTACTAGAGCACTGGACAGGGGAAAGCAACTTCAGATATTAGGTCAGGCCGAAGATAAAAAAGATGGCGGCAAAGGTAATCGTGGAAGAAAAACCAGCACAGACACCACAAATTGACGTGGGTTCATCAGCACAGAGGTAGCAGCAAAAAGGGAAAGGGAAAGACAAGCAAAAAATCACAGTGGATTCCTTGCAGTGGGAAAGTCTTACAGCGAGCGAGTGCAAACAGTGGTGGAACAGCCATGCTGACGATCATCCTCTCAAAAGAGCACTGCAGAAGGCACAAGTGGACAAGGTAATACAAATGCCCTATTTCAATTTCAGAGAGTTTGAGGTAATATTGAAGAACATGGTGGCGAATTACAACCCCCGAGCAAAACACACGATCATCAGATTTATGAATGTATTGGTCAAAATCACATTCTCGTCACAGGGTTTCGAGAGAGTGATGGGTGTACCGCGCCAAGGATTTACAGTCGGCAAACAGAAAATGACCGGAAGACACAAGGACAGCATTATGGCAAAGGTTTGCCGACCAGACCTGAGTGAGAAAGAAAAGAATCAATTAAAGGCTGCAGGGAATAGAGGACTTCGTCGAGATCACTTGGCGAATGAAGAATGGTGGTGCATAATGGATGTCATCAGGGGGCGGCTGACGGGAGCCTCACACTCGTCAGACATTCCATTTTGGATGTCGGATTATATGATTGGCCTCAGCCAGGGTGCAATGTACAACTGGGCAGCAGTTCTCTCCGACAGGATTCACGAGTTCATGAAAATGACTCACAAGTCATTCTACATGACTCAGCAGGCCATTGCGTTGTTCCTGGACGCCATCTGCACTCAGGTCCCCTCATTAGCACGAGCTCCATTTCAACCAGATGAGCAGTACGACCCCACATGGCCGACCGTCTTCAGATGGACAAACTTGAAGGCTCCTGCACAAGGTGGGAAGAGAAGAATCTCGGAGCAGCAAAAAGAGAAAGCAGCGGGAGTTACCCGAGACTTCGTCGGAAGCTTCGTATAGTGCACAAGGTGTCGAGGAGGATTGCATTGAGGCCTCGTCAGCCTCAGCCACTCCTGGCAACCCTGCCAGCCCCAGTCCTATAGTACTAGTAGGGGAGAACAGATGGGATTTTTCACTGGCAAAGAAGCATGCACACTTGCACTTAGACACATGCACCCAAGCAGAGATTCCAATTCGACCTAGTACCACACACGTCTCTTGGGGTCAGGTCATGAGGATGAAGGGGGAGAACACTGTACCAGTTCCTCTCCCATCAGGGCAGATTACTCCATTCGAGACTAGATCTCCAGAGAGCATAGCACATGCAGACAGCTCATTACAGGTAGATGCTTGGCTTCAGCTACTAGGCATGCCTTCAGAGTTGGCAGACATTCCTCCTCTAAGCCTCGCTCGATCTCTTTTACCGCCACCTGCACTTGAAGGTGAGATGGTACAGTCAGAGGAGGAGAAAGCAGTTGATGTTGCCATAACGATTAGTGACTCGGAAGCCAAGGAGGAAGGCACAGCCACAGGCAGCTCAGAGGAGGAAGGCACGAGTAGGACAGATAGTGCTGATGATACAAAGGATACTTCTCGCTCGGTTGAGTCAGCTGGGTTGACAGTACATATGGGTGCGCCAGATGAGAGTGACCCACTCGGCACCATTCTCAGGTATGCACAGGATTTAGGGTCTATGGGAACCATCCTTCAGAGGGTATCTGATATTGCGGCCAGGGTCAACCCCCAATACTCTTCACTAGTAATACGTGCAGAGGTACAAAGAATTGAACAATTTGTTAAGAATGCTGAGACGGAGTTTTTACGGGTATTTTGGAATAAGGGTTGGCCAGAAGTAATTACCGAGAAGATGCAGAGGGCATGGAAACCGGAGAGACCAGACTTGGGAGTGAGAGATGCCGACAGTGAGCTACTGGCAGCCCTTCATAGCATTGAGGACCAGTTCAGAGCACTATATTATGCTCGACAGGAGGATTTTCAAAGGACAGAACGGTGCAACAAACAACTGGAGGAGGCTGCAACTATGAGTAAGCAGCTGAGGGAAAAAATGGATGAGCAAGAAGTGCACTTCCAACGGCAGTTGGTACAGGAAGCCGAGCTCACACAGTTGGAAAGGACCAAGGCTGAGGCACTCAGAGTAGAACTAGAAACTACAAGGAAGGAGTTGGCCGAATCTCAAGCGACACAGGAGAAAACAAAACAGCAGTTGGCCGAGGCTGTCCAGATGGTACGCCTCACCAGAGACAAGCATATCGTTGCCTCAACACATCTGAAACAAAGGACTGAGGAGGTCTACAGGCTTTGCCAGTTAGTTCAACCTCAGCAGGGGATTCCTGGATCAGCACGGACGGCATCCACACCTCCAGGGACGTCCACTGACCCTCCTACTTCCTAGTTCATTTGGGCTCTTGTTTGAAGTCGTCTGGAAGACGGCAAGTTTTTTGGGGGGGATGATGTTAGGTGTACTTTACATAGTTTATTACTTTTGGCAAAATATGTTTTGTTAGTGGTTTCGGGAAGTATGTTTATGTATTAGTTCGGAGAGTGGTTACTCCCGATCGGTACGATGGTTGGCGACGGTTGGCAACCGTCGGACAAACTATATATGTACTTGTTACGCCATTGTATGGGCGTGGAGTTTTTGGATTGTGATTGTACTTGCTGGTTGAAGTTAATATATGCAGTTGATATTTTGAATACCAATTCTGTTTGTTATTCTCGTACAATGTAATTTATTCCAGTACACTGTGATAATGCAAGTATCTTTCTCGGTTACTCTGTATGAAAACAATTAGACCACTTAGGCAGTAAACAGGATCCAACTGCACATCTTTTCAAAGTAGATTGAAAGCAACTGAACTTTAATTGGATTGATCTTGCCTTCTTGAAGGAGCGCCCTGTATCTAGACTGAATTTGAGGACTTACTCCCATCTTAGGTGCACTAAGGTGCCAGTGGAAGAGTAAAATGGTGCCTTCCCTTGAAATGCTTATCTGCTATGCTAATGCTCACTTCTGGAGTCTTGAAATGAAACAAACTACTTGCCTTACCAAGCGCCCTGACCTCTTGAGGGGTTTGAAGATCATATTCCTATTTAGGCGCATCTTCAAGGTCACGAAACCCTGTCTTGGCGCCTTGATGTTCTAGAGCAAACTTGGAGTGTTGTAGAGTGTCATCTAGGCGCCTTGAATCATATCAGAGTCTAGGCGCACTTTTTGGGAGGTCTGATGTAGGATGAGCGCCTAGGCATGAAGACTCCATGATACCTTGTTCATGTTCATCTCTGATCTAGGCGCTTGATTGGAGGAACTCATTCAGGTGGAGCGCCTTCTGTTGGAACCTCAACTTCAATGCCAGAAGTGACTCTAGAAGCTAGGCGCCAGGATGGGTGTGTTCTGCCAAAATGGGCGCCTTGTCAATTGCTTAGTGGATTATGACTCAAAACTCCTTGATTGTACCTACAAAATGACACACAAAGTTAGTCAAAACCCGTTTCATTCCCTTACCATTCAGAATTAGCCTCTGGGAATGAGGAGTAGGCTAATAATCCATTCATCACTTGGTGCTCAAGCCGGAAATGGGGACATGACACTTGGGTCCTTTCTTTGATGAGACAACACACAAATGGCAAGGATCTTGTGCGACCAGGAGTGACACGATTTGCTAGTCACTTCCTCACATTGCAAAGCATTCTTGGTGCCATTCCTCATCTCATACAGATGTTTGTGTTTGATACTTGGATGCAGTCTCCATTTTACAAAAAACCTGAAGCTGAGAAGATTGTAAAAATTGTTTTTGATGAGTCATTCAAGAAAAATGCAGAGGAGTTGGTTAGGGTAAGTAACAAACACAAACATAAACTTTATAAGTTTATACAAGATACTCTAGAGTCTATTTGCTATTTTTTTTTTGGTTAATTTTGTAAGGATTTATAATTTGTTTTCATTTTTTTAGATGACAGAACTTTTGGTAAGGGTTCTTCGTATGGTGGATGGAGAGGGCATGCCAATGGGTTTCATTTATGAGGCCATGGATAGGGCCAAAGAGGCCATTTCACATTTCTACGGCAAAAACAAGAAGAAATATGCAATCATTTGGTGCATCATTGATCGTAGATGGACAAACCAACCCCACAAGCCAATACATGCCTTGGCCTACTGTTGGTCATGATGTTAGTCACAAACAAACATAGAATAAAAGTACACATTAGACTTTATCCATCTTGAAAGATACTATGAATTCAAAGAATTCAGGATCCCAAGTCTCCGGTGATTAGGTCTTAATCGTCTGAAGTCGCTCAGAGGTTAATGTGAGTTGCTGTTTCCATTTTGGGGCCTTACGTGGAATTTTATCATCATCATGACATTCCTGCAGAAATTCTTTACAGAGAAGTTATATTATGCAGTTATTTGATGAGAAGATGTGGAAATACCTCAATCTTTGCATGATATTTTCAATTCTACATGCTTTGTATTCAAATATGCTAAATATTTATGATTATCTACGAGATGTCTGCATATTTGTGTTATTTGCTTAAGATTATCAATTATTTGCAATTATGGAGATGAAATGCTCTGAAATTAAAAAAAACTAAAAGGAATACTTCAATTTAATGTTGAACCTTTAGCTATTGATCCACATACATACTTGATACTGTCATGAGGAGAAGAAATCAAACCATATGTTCACCAGGATATTCCACAGCTAGATTCAGTTGATGCAAATTTCAGAGGATGAGGAATGAAAACAATACATGCAACATGATGAGCACTCCAAGGGACGCAGCAAATCAAAGCACATATCCAGAATTCAGACACATTACTCAAGATTTACGAAGATTTGTAATCGAAATACTCTTCTCTTTCATTAAGTATGCAAAAGACATGTACATATACAATAGCTTTGAAATGAGCCCTGAATACTTCAGCAAACAGATTTCAATTAAGTTTCGAATGTTTAAAATAAGGCATTCCACCACCTTTTATAGAATAAGGTGAGGAATCCGTTACAAAAAGATCTACGATCCTGATTTATCAATACAGATCTACGGTCACGATTCATCTGACTTCGTCAACCTTTACAAAATGGCACAAGTTGCCAGCTGGCAACTATCTATACTACTTATGCTACTATCCCCCTTCATGATGTATCTTCATCATGCTCCTCAGCTAATTCATGCGGGTCATCATCATGTGCGTCGCTTCCTGAGCTTTCACTATCCTGATGATGATGCTGCTGCATATGGGGCTGCATACTACTGCGGACCTGCTCATAAGAATGCACAACTTGATCTATCCCTCCACCATCTTGAGTTTTTGCTTTGATAATGGCGTGCCTATGTGCTTCATATTTGTCTCTGCTGTTATCAAGCTTATTTTTCCTGTCCTGCAGTGTTTCTTTATATTTCTCCATCTGGAGTTTGATCCTCATTATTTTATCTATAAGTTCTTCTGTCAAGTGGATAGGTGGACCATCTGTCTCTAATTGGAAGTTGCTGTATACAGCTTTGATGGCGGACTCTTCATCTTGATTTTCTATTTTACCTTCCACCTTGCCTTCCAATGCTTCCAATATCACTGCTTCTTCAGACATCAAATCCCGTAGCCTCATGCTGATATCCCTCAGCTTATTATTGCATCTTTTGAGGACTCCACACTCAAACTGAGTGTCTTTATACCAGATATCTATCAATAATGCGGTATTACTATTTAGCACCTGCTTACTGATAAGCAGTTGAGGATTTATCCCCTTTATTTCCCCTAAAAGGCTCAGGACTCTCTCCAGTTTGTAAGACCTCTTCCCGGTTTGCATCTGCAATTTATCTACCTTGGTCTTGGAGTCGCTCAAAATGCTCCACCTCTTCAGAGAGGCTTTCATTATTTCTACAGCATCATCCAATGTGGATGACATCCATTTCTTTATCACAGACGCCTCATGCTTCATGAGGTCCAATTTATTTACCTCCTCCTGAGAAATGGCAGTCAATGGGACTGCACGTTCAGTTGTGGTATCATCAGGATCGGTCAGCCCTTTGATATAGGCATGCAACTGAGCAATGTGCTCTTTATGTTGCTTATTCTTCTCCTTCTCTCTTTTCACCTTTTGAATTAGAGAGTCAATAATATCTTTGCCCTCCTGACCTTCTTGGTCCTCATTAGCAAAGCCCAAATCTACTATGCTGGTTTGAAATTCATCCACAGTGATTTTACCCTTTTCTTTCTCCACCGCAGGTATGGCAATTTGTGCGGTTCTTCTCCCTATTGCCGGATCTCTTTTGATGGCCGATGTCATTCTGGCCTTCCTCCTGGGTTTCATTATATCGGCGGAGAACAAGGTGGAGACGTCGAACTCTTGAATTTCAAACTCCTCAATATTCACTTCTTTTGCTAACCATGGAGGTACCTGATCATGTTTTGAAGCATCATCATGATGTTCACCCATACTTCCTGTTTCTATTAACAGATGTGGAGATGGTGACTTTTCCTTTTCTTCTTCTTGATGCTCTCTTTGCTGTTGATGTTGTGGCACCTGCTCCTGTAGAGGAATTTCCTTCTCTGGGGGAGCATCTTCTTGGTGTGGGGAACCCTGCGGTGTATCTGTATGTAGATCATGCTGATCATGACCTTCTTCTGTCATTACTTCATCTGTTCCCAATTCTTCCCCTTGTTGCTTATCCTCTGCACCAGATACTGGGGATCCTGCCTGAGGTGCCGACGGTTGTTCTGCAGCTATTACTTCTTCCGAGCCTGCACTATCAACTTCTTGTATTTTGGCAGTTGGATCCTCTAGTGCTTCCTTCTTCTCATCAGCCCTTGCTTCCTGAACCTCTACTATAGCAGGTTCTTCTGATGTGTCAGGTGGACTTTGTTGGCCTAACTCAAGAGCATGGCCGTCTGACTCTGCCATCTCTATCTCTTCTGTTGGGTGGCCTTTATCAGGTGATCCTGCTGGCTGTTCAGGACTTGCATCCTGTTTCTCTGTCAGATCCACCACTACAGGACTTGTCACCTGTGTGATCAATGCTTCTAGCCCTATCTCTTGAGCCACCTGCTCTGGGTTCTTTTCTTGCTCTTCTTCTGCTTGTTTCATCTCCTCAAGCACAGCTTGAACTGGTGGAGGCTTGTGAGGAGTCATAGTTATATCAGCAGCAAGTGTTTCCATCTTCTGTGCAGCCACATCCTGCACTACCTCATCGTCAGACAAATTTATTGTCTCATCAAGCGAGACATGTCCTTCTGCTTGCGTCTGAGAGGTTTCTTTCAGTTGTTCTTCTGCAAGTTCAGTTTTGAACTTGACTATGGTAGGAAGTGGAACATTATGTTGAAGTTCCTTCGGCACTTCACTACCTGCCCCTTGTAATAGTGTAGGGGGTTTGCTTATTCCACCTCTCATGGAGGTTCTTTGTTTCTTAGGTGTGGTAGAGACCAGCACCTGTGGAGCTCTCCTCTTTCTTTTTATTATTAACGGAGCCTCCTCTTCTTCAGGCTCTTCCTCCATGAGGATATCCTCTTCTCCAGGTTTCTTTGAGGATTGACCCACTTCCAGGGTCCCAGTTATTCCAGCCTCAGCTGTCTTACTCTTCTTGGGCTTCTCTTTCTTTGGAGGGGATTCTGACTCTGATCCTAATCCTGATCCTGATCCTGCCGCCTCCTCAGCTGTAAACACTGCCCTGTCAATTATAACCCCTTTGGGTTGTTTATCCACTTTCTTACCCCTTGGGGGTCTTTTGCTCTGTTGTTGTGGTGGAGGTAACTTGTCTCCCTTAGTCTTCCTTTTCTGAAGCAGGAAGTCATCATATACCTCCCCAGGAATATCCTGTCCCTTCTTTTTGTTGTCCACCGTAATGGCAACACCTTTCTTCTTCAATGCCTCTACCTGATCATCGACCCAAGCTTGAGTCAGCTGTATGGTCCTGGCAATGAATGGGTCCAAAGATATACCTTCCTGCATGGTGAGGTCAGGTGCAGAGATAGTGTCATTGTATGTCTTTTTCTGTTCATATTCATCTGCCATTATCCTGCCATCATCCTTCTTCAATTGCTGGGGAAGGGAGATGCAATCAAAAGTCCTAATTTGGTTCAGAGTCAACCTCTGATACCTTCTTCTCCTGGCTTCTGCCTCATCTTCGCAGTCAGCCCAAAAATCCTCTAGGTGCCTCTGATGAATAGGCCTTCTTAGTATCTTTTGTATCCTGCCGTAAGGATCATATGGTCTTGTTATTGGGAAAGGCTGCAGATTCATTTTATTCAGGGTGACCATCACCTTCTTTATATTGTCAGAATCAGGGCACATATAGTTGCCAATGCTGACTGGGAACAAAATTGGTGGCAGCTTCTTGGCGTCTTTGTACATCTTTATCATCACGGAGCCCTGCCTGATAAATTCCATTAATATCACTGCGTCGGTAGGATACCTTGGCAGCATGAGGGGATGTTCCTCAAAACTTTCAACCCTTATGTAAGAAAAGGTTGCAAATTGGATATACCAGGCTCCATGCCTGTAAACCACCTCTTGAGCCTCCATGCTCAATCTTTTTGTTCTGTCCTCTTCCATGGTTCTTATCAGATGCATAGAGAATGCATCATTGACCAGTTTGTAGTCTCTGAAGTAGTTGGTTCTCTGTAGCTGGGGATGATGATCCGAGATGTATGCAGCATTTGTGCCTATGAGCCTTCCATCTGTAACTAAAGCATCAAAAGTGCCTCTATAAGCACAAGAATAAACAATGTAAGATGTCATATAAAATGCACAATTTGAACCTCCCAGGTTCATCAGCTGCTCATGCAGAGCATCACTTATTATTTGGCCCCATAGTGGCTTGGTGTTCGAATACAGACACATCATTATAACTCCATACATCCAATCCCTGAAACTGCCAGTATCAGGTTGGCCTGTTGCTCGATTCAGGAGTGCAATCATATATTGGTACTCCTCACTGAAATCATATTTAAACATGTGCACTGGGAGTTTGGCCGCTGCAGGATATGTGCTGTTCTCTGCTCGCCATTGATACATGTTCTTTCTGGCCGATTTCTTGTTGGCCTCATACTCCTCTGCCTTTGTTAGGTCCACACTCTTTACTTTACTACCCAACGGCAGTCCAAATGTCTGGGAGAGACCCTTGATGGAGAGGTCTGCATATATCCTCCCATGCTTTACCACTTGCCTCGTCTGAGGATTATAATTCCGGGCACATTCTATAACCAGCTCTGGAGATTCCATGGAATATGGGAAACCAGCAGCGTTCCACATTCCTGACACAAATACTGCGTCCAACACAGGACTCTTGTCATGCCCATCATTCAGTTTAGCTGACCAGGCCTCTAGATTAGTGCTCCCCTGATGGGTATCTGTAATTGCTCCATATTTGAATAGGACTCCCCTCTGAGAAGAGAACATAGGCCTACTGAATTCTTCTTGACACTTAATGTACCGCTTGTCGGCCATGAGTACCTGCAATTAACAAAATCCTATCTTACAACGGATATACACACATGCACACATATTGCAATTAAGATCACTATGCCTACTGTATTTCTTCACCATTACATGCATAAACCAAAACTTCCATCATCATACCTGAACAATAATGACATGATGAGGGTTTCATTTACGTACCTGGTTATGCAAATTTCTCTTTTATACCAGTGGATTGCCAACGACGCTCCTGATTCAACTGATGATCACCTCTTTCCTTCTGTCTGTGAACTCAAATCGCGCAACAGTAGCTAGTATGCGGATATGGAAGCTGGTGCTCTGTAAAAACAATTTTATCGCAAGGTAAATGTGAAAATGGCGGTTGAATTACCTTTTAACCTCGCAGTTAGGGTACACTTAGGGCAACTCTGAAAAGTTAGATTACATTCCTTGATTATTCGTGTGAAAACGTAGGATCTAGCCAGGTATTTCATTGGGTTTCGGGGTCGGCGGGAACTACCTACCATGTCTGCGCGCATTAAATGATAATGGCGGCAACGGGAGCGGGGGGATATCCATATGACAGGATATGATGAGGGCAGGATGATATTCGCAAATATCGGGTTGAGTTTCAATATCATCCTCCTCCCTCGTATTGAAATTGTTATCGCGACAAGATTCGGGTGAGAAAAGCACCTTTGTTTATGTTTAGTACATCAGGAGGATATTTCCGTATATCGGGTGATGTTTCAAAATATGATGATGATGAGACAAACTTACATGTCTCTTTTCAGAATATCGGGATGACGTCATCCTGATAGTCGTTCTTTGTATCGGAAATATATCATGACGTCATCGTCATATTAGGCGAACATGATCATGTTTGGAAAAAATATCCTGTCGAAATATGAATGTGATGATGATGTCATCATCATGTCTGCTTCGTTTATCCAATTTGGATGACGTCATCAGGATATTTGCTAAGGGTGATATTTCGCGTCAGGTGGATATTAAGAAATATCGGATTACATTCAAAACATGACGCTCACGATACAAAAGACCGCTTGACGGGGAAGACTTACTACCACTTAAAAGTTGACGTCCGGATATTTGAGCCGCAGGATATATCGGGGGATGTTTCAAATATGATGATGATCTTCAAAAAGATAACAAGCTATAAAAAATATATGATCCCTCTTCTTACGAATATCAGGTTTGACCGAAACTTTGACCGTTCATAACTTTCACATCCTGAGGAATATCAGGATGATGTAAAAGACAAACCTGCGTGAATTTTAATACTCTTTCAAACTATGAGGTCGCAGAAATGAAATACGAAATTTGATAAACTGACCTCATAATGGTGACTTACCTCATCCTGACTCTACATGATGATGCACCTGACTTACTTTTACCAGACCGCCAGAGAACAAACAAGCCAAGCCAAAAAGTTGGGTCCCTGTTTTGCCAAGTCAAAATGGGGCGTGTTGTGTAACCCATAGTTGAAAATCTCGGACTCGGCAAAAACTCGGCAGACCCAAAATTTTTAAAAACTCGGGACTCGCCAAAAACTCGGGGAAAAACTCGGCAATAACTCGGCAAACATAATTTATGTAAAAATATTCTTAAAAAACACACATTTCTGAAATTGTAGAATGCATTGCTGATTTCCTTCATATATAAATCAAAATTAAGAGTTTAATACGTATCATAGACAAAAAAAAGAGTTCAACCTTCGAATACATATGAAATACCAGTTTGATAATACATATCATAGACCAAAAAAAGAGTTCCATCATCACTAGAAAATCCAAATCATAAATTTCTTCTACGACTAAAGCTCAAAAGAGTTTTGTTTCTCTGTGTGGGTGGTGCAGAAGTGGCTGGTATAGCCAAGGTATGCTCAACAGGATCCTCATCTATAGGATCAAACGGTACATGTGAGGAACCCGCCCCTGATGGCACATCAATATCATCTGACTCTGTCTCTGAATCCTCATATGCTGCGACATTTGCTTGCCATTCCGCTGTATCCCTCTCCATAGCAGCTATATCATCATCATCAAGTGATGGATCAACATCAACATCCCCGGCAATCCAATCTGAATATGGATCAATGTCGTCAAGGTCCAATGCCTGATATGATTCTTGGCCTTCTACCTTCTTCTCATGCAACCGAAGCTTGTACCGCACATAGACAAGGTCATTCAAGTGCTTTTGAGTCAACCTGTTGCGCTTCTTTGTGTGAATGGCCTCAAAAACACTCCAGTTGCGCTCACAACCAGATGCACTACAAGGCTGGGATAAAATCCGGATGGCTATCTTTTGAAGATTAGGCGTTGAGGAACCATAATCATCCCACCATAAATCTGCAAGGATAACATTTATAACTTTGTAAGGATTTTAGTAAACTTAAAAATTAAAATAGATAGTAAATGAAAAATAAACATATGTATTTTACCTGGTTGCAAAGTGGATCTCCTACGAATGGCATCTCTTGAAGAAAAAAACGGCCCATCCGCATTCTTATAGGCCTGTAACTCATCGAGTATGATGTCTCGAAGGTTATCATCAAAGACCAACCTCTCCAAGCATGTGTTCAGGCCAAGCTTAACCTCTGCATCTGCTTTGAATGAAGAGGAGAAGAAAAATGCGGGGTTCAAATAGTAACCAGCAGCATGAATATGTTGGTGGAGTTGTCGATTCCACCTCCGATCAATAATGCGCCATATGGGTTCATATTTTGTTTTATTCGACCCATACAAATGCTGAATGGCCTCTTTGGCCTTATCCATGGCCTCATATAGATACCCCATGGGCTTTTGATCCCCATCCACCAATCGTAGAACTCTAACCAACGGTTCTGACACCTAAATCAATAGTGGATGAAAATAAAATTAGAAAATTATAGTAATTGAAATTCAACAAATATAAATATAAGTTTTTTACAAAATCAGCAAATTTTAACATTAGCAAATAAAAATTAGTGTTTAAAAACTTACCTTGATGATCTCCTCCAAGGATTTTTCTATGACAACATCATAAACTGCTTTCACGACCCTCTCTGCTTCTGGCTTCCTATGATAAGGACTCTCCAACCACCTTTCAGCCACAAACATGCGCCTAAGGTGGGGCAATAATGATGCTATACTCTGCAAGGTAAGGAAATTAGTGGCAAAGCGTGTGACTCCTGATCGTGTGAGCTCCTTGCCACCAGTGTACTCTCTCATAAGATTTAGCACCCATGTGTGGTTGTAGATGTATTTTGTGATATTTCTTGCCTCTTCAACCACATTCTTCACCCAGCTTATTTTTCCAATGTCCTCAAGAAGAAGGTCAATACAATGGGCAGCACAAGGGCTCCATAAAATGGTCGGATGCCTCGCCTCTAGAAGTCTACCGGCTGCCACATATGCAGCTGCATTGTCAGTCACTATTTGGACGACATTTTCCACTCCCACCTCCATCACTACCTCATCCAACATGTTGCACAAGGTTTCTGCATTTTTTATTTGATTGGAGGCATCAACTGATTTTAAAAAGACTAGCTGCCCCGCTGAAGCCACTAAAAAATTGATGAGAGTTCTGTTCCTGGCATCTGTCCATCCATCAGATAAAATAGTGCAACCTTTTCTTTCTCAAACTTTCCTCTGACTCTGTACTAGTAGATGTGTGTGTTCCACCTCCTCCTGCAACAATGGGCCACTCAACTCATGACGACTTGGGGCCTTGAACCCCTTACTTGCCACAGTCAATGCAGTGACCAAGTGCTCCCAATAAGGACTCGAAGCGACATTGAAGGGAATATTGTTGTAGTACCAAAATCGTGCACATGCCAACTTCGCCTCACGATGCACCTCTCTATTCCATGTATTTGCAAGACCATCTAATGAAGGTTGCGAACCAGGAGTGTTCCGAGGAACAAAAAAGCTATCAAGCCCTTTGCCTGATCGTCGTATCCGTGGCCCAATGGAAGGTGTAGAAGAGGCCTCTCCACTTACACCTCTATAATCTGACCCTGTAGAACTCAAATCTCGGTTTGGGGCTGCCATTGCCTCTGCTGCTCTCTTTTTAGCTGCTTTCTTTCGTTCATAATCCATAAGGAGGACGTGCGCCTCCCTCTGAGCCTCCACAGGTACTTTGTCACATATCTCAACATCATTGCAAGGGACTTGTGCAAGGTGGTATTTAAGTCGATTAACGCCTCCGGACATATGTTTATTGCAATGGTTACAAATCACATCTCCTCGCTTTGGACCTGGTGTCCCATGTTTCCAGCAAAGGTCTTTAGGTTTGCCACCGGTTCTTCTACCTCCAGTTCCACTTGCAGAAGCCATAAGTTATAACCTGTTACCTATCAAAAAAAGAGACAACAAATTAAAAATTTAAATTTGACAATGACAATAACACAGTTGCTGTATTTTGACTCTTTTGCTATAAAAATTAAACGAGATTCGAAATTATAAAAAGACTATATCATATGAAATGAGAGATTTTGGACTATATTATAATTTATTTATAAGATATGTGTTTTAACTTTTATTTATAAAATTTTGACAGTAATTTCCCATTTATCATTAAAAATTTAAATGACTGGTCACTGTATTATAAAAAACAAAAATTAAAAAATGACTGAGCATATGAAAGAAGAGTTTTTGGACGAATTGTTAAAATTTATATAGGATTATGATGGTTTTAATTTTCAATTTTTTTACTCAGTGACAGTGTGACTAATAAAAAAACTGAACTTTTAAAAAGACTGTATCATATGAAATTATAATTTATGAATATGAATTATGAAAGGAGAGATTTTGGACAAACTGTCAAAATTTATATGGAGCCTGAATGGATTGTTATAAATTAAAATTTATATAGGATTAGGATGATTTTAAATTTCACTCGAAATTTTAAAAAGACTGTATCATATGAAAGGAGAGATTTTGGACGAACTGTCAAAATTTATACTTCAAGTTTAAGTTTATAGTCAATGACTAATCACTAAAGAGTCAAAGACTAATAAAATTTGAAATTTAGGTAAAAATGTATCATATGAAAGGAGAGATTTTGGACGAACTGTCAAAATTTGAAATTTAGGTAAAAATGTATCATATGAAAGGAGAGATTTTGGACGAACTGTCAAAAATCTCTCCTTTCAATGCTTTCATAATATCATATGATTATGTTTAATTTATGATACATATTTGATAATATTGATATTACAACTACAGAGTCTAGAGTGACCAGACGACAGTCATTTAAAAATTTATAATGAATGATCAATGATGAATCAAATAATCGATATTCGATACAAATGCGGAGTCGCGGACTACAGTTCGTCCGAAATCTCTCCTTTCATATGATACGATCTTTTTAAAACTTTCGTTTTTAAATTTTTTTAACAGTTCATAACTTCATTTAAAATCTTACCAGTTAGATCGCCGCCAAAGGAGGTTTTCGCGCCGCAGGAGGTTTTTGCGCCGCCGGGAGCCGTCGGGAGGGTTTCGCGACTTCTTAAAATAACAAATACTGCTTTAGGGTTTTCGATTTTTAGTGTTTTAATTGTTAAAAACCGAACATGTTTTTATGTGCCGGATTTTGCATGAAATACTCGCGTTTTTTAGCGAATTTTTATCAGAAACCTCGCCACGAGTTTTATCAAAAACTCGGGCCGAGTTTTACTGATAAAAACTCGCCCCAGTTTCTGCCGCGCGAGTACTCGCGGGTCAGGCGAGTTAATGGCGAGTTTTTCATCTATGGTGTAACCACACAACTTGCCACCAAAGAAAACAAACAAATTCCAATGATTCAAGTGATGTGATCACATTCATCTATAGTATTTTAATTCCATCTAAGTATAAGTATCATGATACTCTAAATGATAAAATTTCATCATGGTAATAATGCTAACCAAAGATCAGGTGTGTGCATATGATTAATTATCCTCATCTTGAAAGCAAGTTGAAAACATAAGTAACTGGTGTTAAACTACATAGTTGGAGATCATCCCTCATAGCCAACCTGGATAGAGCCTTGCTGCCAGCGGGCGTCTATAGCCCCGGCAAGGTTATCTATACAATCTCCCTAAGTAGAGCCCCACTGCCAGTAGGCGTCTATAGCCCCGGTAGAGTTACTTAGATGGCCTAATTTTATTTATTTTCTGATTTTCTCTTTAAAATTCGTATCTGATATCATCATGTCAGCTCATTTGTACAAGGTATAGTCACTTGCAGCTTTAGTTTGGAGATTGTACTGGTAGCAAGGGAGTCCCTTTGGATTTTTCACTTAACACCTCTACTAGTGTGTTCAACAAACCCAAGGCTGTTAGATGCTTCATTGTGATTGATTCATTTTGACCAAGAAAAGGCACCCTGATGAAAAGATATCACAAACCTGATCATGAACACTTCTTAGAATGAATCATAACCTATGTCTAAATGTGATCTCATCACTTGAACCTTAACAATTTAGTTATTTTCTGGGGTGATGAAGTGCATCATCCTGACTTACCAGAACAAGGTCTCAACCGACACAACAAAACAAACAAACTGTACAAACGACTATACAAATATACAATATGATACACATGACTGTTATGAAGTCATTCAAGCTTGGAAATAATGTTTGAGGAATTGTCCATTGACTGGCAATGGGACATCCTCACCTGTCAGGTTCTTAAGCCTATAAGTGCTGTCTCCTAGTATCTCAGAAATTTGAAAGGGACCTATCCACAATCTATCAAACTTACCATGGTCACCTTTCTTTTCATGGGCTTTATCCCACATCAAGACCAAATCAGATATCCTGAAAGCTTTAACTCTGGCTCTCTTGTCGAACCAGCGTTTGACAACAGACTGATGTTTTGCAAATTGGTCAATTGCTTGACTCCTTTTTTCTTCCAGGTGCATCAACTGAAGCAACTTGACTTCTTGTTTATTGTCTATGCCTAGGTATTCTTGGGCAAACTGCAAATGGGAATTTTCAAGTTTACAGGGAGGATAGGATCTACCCCATATACTAGTTGGAAAGGCGAGTTTCCTAATGCAGTTTTCATTCTAGTTCTGTCTACCCATAAGGCATACTTCAGAAATGAGTTCCATTCCCTGGGGTTTTTCTCTATTAACTTTCTTATGATACTCAGTAAATTCTTGTTGGTGGATTCTGCTAATCCATTCTCCTGGGGATAATAGTTGGATGAAAACTTGAGTATAATCCCATGATCAAAAGCCCAACTTGATAACTTGGTTGAAGTGAATGCGGACCCATTATCACTTACCAATGCATAAGGAGTTCCATACCTGGTGACAATGTTGCTCTCCAGAAATTTAATGACATCATCTGCAGCGCAAGTTTTGCTGCTAATAGCCTCAGTCCATCTAGTACAATAGTCAGTAATTGTTAAAACATACCTATGCCCTAAGGAGGACGGAGGATTGATTGGTCCTATGAAGTCCATGCCCCACTGTGCAAACGGGCGTTCTTCCATTACTGGCTATAATGGTTGTGCAGCATATTTCTCTCTGTTGGCAGCAACCTGGCAAACATGACAACATTTAACATGATCAGTTGTGTCTTTAAAAATTGTAGGCCAGTAATATCCTGCTCTGAGGATTGCATGTGTTGTGGCCAATGCTGATCCATGTGCCGTTCCAAACTTATCATGTAATTCTGTTAGGACTCTATTTGCTTCTGGTTTTTCTAAACATCTCAGGTATATTCCTTCATAATTCTTCTTGAATAGGGTTCCTCCCTTCATCATATACTTTTGGGATCTTATTTTTAAGGCTCTTCTTTGTGAAGCCTGCATTCTTGATGGACATCTTCCAGTAATCAGGATGTGCCTGATATCTGAATACCACTCTTTATTGTCTTTCTCATTGATCACATATTGCTGACTAGTGATGTTTGGATCAATTTCAGATATCATCTGGCTCAAAGCTTGTCCTCTTACCAGCTTCATTGGTGTAATTTCCATATCATACTCTTGTAATACAGTAATCCATTTAGCTCTTTTCTCACCAGGCTCACTTTGCATCAGTAGCATCTTCACTGCTGCATCTGGTACTACAACAATCACTTTGCTTCTTAGTATGTAATGTCTGAATTTTTTTACTGCTCTGACTAATGCAAGTGCCTGTTTCTCAACATCTACATATCTCAACTCAGCATCTCTGAAAGGATAGCTCATGAAAGCAATTGGTTTCTCTTCTTTGTCTTCATTTCTTTGAGTTAACACTGCTGCAGAGGTATGTTCTGAAGCAAATGAATATATGTAAAAATCTTTTGTGTAGTCTGGACTGATGAGGACAGGAGCATCTGAAATGGCTTTCTTTATATCTTCAAATGCAGCTTTGGCTTCTGGTGTCCACTCAATCTGTGCATCTTTTTTCAACATGGCATTTAGTGGTCTGACAATCTCAGCAAAGCCGGTAATGAACTTCCTCACAAAATTTATCTTACCAAAGTAAGACTTGAGTTCCTTTTTGCTTCCTGGAAGTTGTAACTTCATGATAGACTCCACCCTATCAGGATCAATGATAATTCCATCTTCTGTGATCAGGTGGCCTAATAACTTTCCTGTTGTCACCCCAAATATGCACTTCTTGGGATTCAAAGATATACCGTACTCTTCACACTTTTTCAGTACATTTCTGAGATCAGCAACATGATTCCCCCTTTCCTTGGAGAATACTGTCAAGTCATCCATGTATATGACTATACATTTTCCTATTAAGCCCCTGAAGGCTATATCCATGGCTCGCTGAAATGTAGCTCCAGTATTTATGAGTCCGAATGGCATACATCTATATGCAAATATCCCCCACTTTGTGGTGAAGGCAGTTTTCAATCTGTCAATTTTGTCGACCATCACTTGGTTGTATCCTGAAAAACCGTCCAAGAAGGACATCATTTTAGCTCCATTTACAATCTGCAGGACTTCATCCAATGAGGGCAAAGGATAGTTGTCTTTTTCCGATGCTCTGTTCAGATTCCTGAAATCTACACATAACCTGATGTCTCCATTCTTCTTTCTGACTGGCACAAGATTTGCCACCCAAGTGGAATGCCTCACAGGAAATATTATCCTGGCGTTTAACAATTTCTTGACTTCTTCGAGAATTATTGGTTCGAGCAAGGCATTAACTGGCCTTTGCTTCTGTCTGAAAGGTTTAGCATCTGGCTTGAGAGGTATAGTATGAGTTATGATAGAGGTGTCATAGGTTTTCAGCTCATCATATGTCCATGCAATTACATGTATGTAATCCTTGAGGGCCTGAGTTATTCCTTCTAACTCTTCTGGTGTGCAAACCTTACCCAACAGGACATTTTTCTTGTCATCAGCTTGTCCAATATTCACTTGTGAATATTGACCTCCATCTGCCTTGGGCAGATCCTTCTGTTTAAGCATATTATCCAAATCAAAAGCTCTCTCTAATTCAATCATACCTTTGGGGATCTTGTTGCTAGGCAGCTCTAATATCTCATCTTCTTCCCAAACATGATCTTCCATGCCATTCTCATCTATAATCTGAGCTTCAAATATGTCTCTATTTGAAATGAAGTCCAGGATATGCTGATCATCATCAAACACCTGGAGATTGGTCACATTATCAGGTACTGAAGGTACTGACACTAGTTCTACTGAAAACCTTTTCAGACCAGATATAGACAGTGGCTCCAATGTACTGGCAGCTTGAGCAAGTGCATCTGCCCTATGATTTTGTTCTCTTGGTACATGAGTGATATTAAAGGCGTCAAAGTCCTCGATCAGGTCTCATACCCGATGTCTATAATTGGACAGCTTTCTGTAGTTACATGAGTAGATTCCTCTTACTTGCCTCACCACTAGTTCCGAATCTCCGAAGACATGCAGAATCTTTATCTTCTTCTTATGAGCAAACAGTATCCCATGAATCAGAGCTTCATACTCCGCTACATTGTTAGTGCAGGGAAACTGTAATCTATAGGCTGCTAAGTAGGATTTTCCAGCTGGATCGATCAGGTCAATTCCTACCCCAGCACCCTGCTTGGATTTGGACCCATCAAACCTCAGGGTCCAAGGTTTATTTTCAGCAGGACATTTAGCTGAACTTTCTTTTCTCCTTGCAGCTCTGGCTGCTGCTCCGCCTGATATCCATTTTAGCTTAGGGACGTCATCACCCTCAAGTTTCTTCTTTCCTTTTTCTTGTGAGCCTGATGGCTTTTCTATTTCCTTTTTCATTTCAGCAGGAGGATGATCTTCTGGGCTTATAGCTGCATGCTTCTTCAAAATGTGTAAACACAGTGAACAAGTTGTTTCTGAGTGAGGCGCCTCGTGCAACCTACACCAACCTTTGATTAAAACCTCGTGGGGAGATTTATGCTGTCGGGTCATCTTCTCTATTTGCTTTACTAGAAATTCTTCGAACTTAGTCAGATCACTACCTTTGTCTTCATCAGACAACTCATAATCTGGTTCCATAAAGCAATCACTACTAGGAGTGATCTTTTCTTTCCTCATATCATTTATCTGATCAGACACCAGAACTTCTTCTATTTTCAGGATATGATCCTCATCATGATCTGTCGACTCCTCTGTTCCTGTAGAAGACAGATAAGAATTAGTGTCATCATCATCATTAGATGTAGTATTTACCTCAGAACATGATGATGACGCCTCACTACATGTCTGCTCCAGCATCATCATGTCTAAGCATGTTTCACATGTCTTTTCTGAGTGCGCTTCATCGTGTAACCTGCACCATCCATCAATCAAAATGTCATCAGTAGGTATATTTAATAATCGACAACGTTTTACCTGATTAGACAGATGTATCTCAAAGTCCCTGAAGCGGTCTATTTCATTCTCATTATCAGGATTATTATCAGGTTCTACGACTGGCATGTCCTCCTGGGGATCATCATCATGAAGATGATGTAAATCAAGCATCAGGATCTCTTCTATTTTGACAGTCTGTGGCCTGATGCAGTAAACTCCAGGCTCTACGTCTACGTACAGGATCTCATTTGTTCGGTTGTACTCGGTGATCATATGTTTCATTCTAGGTTCAGCATCAATCCTGATCTGATTAGGTATACCTTTCCATGGCAACCACATGTGACTGAAATCTGTGGACATATATCCATTGAGCATCTTGGACCAGTCTCGACTAAGCAACATCCCGTAAGTATCAGGTATGTCAACTATCTGAATATCAATGTAATACTGGATACTAGGATTAGATGCTAGTTGCATGTGGATATGAGTTAACTCTCCTACTACACTTACTTCTGTTTTGTCCAGCTGTGTGACCTTCTTTAGGGATTTAGCAGGATGTAGCCCTAAGGCATTACATATTGACAGGGGCATAACATTCGTAGAGGCTCCTGAATCAACCAGACAGTTGTGCAGGTTCTTGCTGAACATTCTTATGGTAAGGAGGAACGGGGGTGATTCAGTTTTATCCCTGTACAAGGTCATGTGGGAGGTTTCAGCAGCTTGGACTGTAGCTGACACTTTAGGCTTGATAATATTATCCCTAGTAGCATGATCCTTGCCACTGGACTGACTTGAAAGATGACTATCCTCTTTAGGAGCAGGATCATCTAGTGACTTCATGAATGCCCTTTTGATGGCAGGAGTTTTCAGTAACTCAGACAGGGACAGGCTGATCTTAATTTTCTTCATTTCATCAGCCAGATAGCTGACTAACTTGTCGGAGTCATGAGGTGTATTTACAACCTTTGATCCTGTGTTCTGAGGGGACAAGTACTGAGCATTTACCTTGGGGAACCCCGGATTATTGCTAGCTTTAGGATCAGGAGGTGTATTGAAATTATTTGGAGGTAGGGATGATGTCAATGGACCAGCAGGTCTGTTGGCATTACTCCTCAAGTTATAATTATGCTTACCAGGATATTGCTGTTGATACGCGTGTACTTCCTCACGTTCTCTTGCAGGTTCATTTTCATCCTCAAAGGGGAAAACATAATTTGTTTCAAAGGTTAAGGCGGATTCCTCACATACCTGGTTGTGACCCTGATGAGGTTGATTAATATAGGTTTCCAGCACAAAAGCTGAGTCATATCCACAAGGAACAATCTCATTGCCCTCTGCATGAGGTGGGTTTCCAGAAGTATTAGACACTTCAGTCTGAAAGATGCTAGCAGCAATTCTAGATTGTGGACAATCTAATTCTGCATGTGCATTGGTATTGTGGATCCTGCACCAATTAGTAAGGGCTGCCTCAGCAAGATTGACTCTAGTAGTCTGTTTGGCTTCACCAGGAGGCTGATTGTCTAGGGGGGATGGTAATGAGCCATTATTTGGCCTAGAGTTCCACACTCTGGGTTGTCTCTGAGGATTATTGTTGCTTCCACCATTATTGTTGAAATTATTGGTGTTATATCCTCTGTCAGGATAATTTGGTCTATCATTGGAATAATTTCTAGTCTGACTTGACTGGGAATAAAACCCTTGATTTCTCAAATGTGTCACCTCTGTGGTGAGTTTTCTCAATTGAGCAGAAATCTCTTTGATTTCCTCCTTTTCTTCCTGAGCTTTGGCTACCACGTTTTCAGTTTGAGGCTTGAAGAAAGAAGATCCATGGTTATTGTTAGACGAATCAGTACCCTGAGGTATCTGAGCTTGTGCAGGATATTGTGGCAATTGGCCATTTCCATTAGGAGGAGGCATGATGCTCAGTGGAGGTACTTGCAAAGGTGCAGGCAGGACAGCCGGGGGTATCAATGCTCCTTTAGGATATTGTGCAGGATATTGTGGAGAATATGTTGCAGGATATTGTGGCAAGTGTAACTGTATGCCAGGCAAGGTAGGGAATACTATATTTGGAGTAGGAGCAGGTATCAATTGCTGATTCACTTTGATAGCTTCTTGAAAGGCTCCTGTCAATGTAGTGATCTCAGGATGTGTTCTCCTGATGAACATGGAAGTTAATGGATCCAGGGCTGAATAATAGATACTCCGGGCAGAGGCATCAGATACTACATATGGGGCAACTAACTTGGACAACATTTTCTGGAACCTAGCATTGAAATTGGCAATAGGCTCATTCTCAAATCTTTTGATTGTAGCAAACATATGGTAATTCATAGATGGATCAATAGGGACCTTGAACCTGTCAAGAAAGGCTTTCTCTAAGACAGCCCATGGCCCAACAGAGGCTTGGCCAAGACTAATGAACCAATTATAAGCCTCTTCCCCTAAGGAAAAAGGAAATAACCTGCACACCACATCTTGATGTTCTATTCTGGCTCTGCAGCAAGCTTCCTTAAATGTCCTGATATGATCATCAACATCTTGATAAGGATGATATTTTGGACAAAGTTTGTCCGGATTCTTTGGTAGCTCATGATATGCAGTAAAGGTCAAAGGTGACTCCGTTGCAAAGAAAGACATTGCAACCAGAGGAGGTTGAGCTAGTGGTGCAGCTGGCTGGGGCTGAACTAATGGTACACCCTGAAGCTGAACATGAGGTGTCACAGATATCCCAGAAGGTATTTGTAAACCAACAGGAGTTACAGGAGGAGGTTCTGGTGAAGCTCTTGGTGCACTAGACTCTGGAGTATGATGAATGTCTACAGTTCTAGGTCTGAAACCTCTAACAGGTAGTTCTTCGAAGATTCCACTAGGTCTAGACCTGGTATTTATCCTGTGAGCCAGGATTTCTCAATTTTGAGGCAAATTGGCTGAAACTTTGCAAATATTGGCTGGATTTCACCAAATGAGGTGATATTTGCAGTCAGATGGCTGATCAGACTGGATATTTACAAGATATTTGTGTTGATACTGCAAATATGACAGGATATTTGGGGTATAATGACCCCTAGCACGAGATCTCAAGTGTCTAAGACCTAAATCCTTCAAAGCTTGAACAAATTTACGTATCTTTGGCCAATATTAGTGAATTCAGGATGATCTACTGTAAAGCTTGCAATATTTATGTGAGATCTAGAAATCTTTACATAGAATGAGCACATTTACGAACCTTTTACAGTAAATATTTGCGTAGTGATTGAAATTCATAGACGATCGGAGGTTACCTTTCTCTCTGCATCATCACACTTGAAAATAATGACAACGAACGCAGTATTCCAGATCAACCCTCCTTCTAGCGCCAATTTATGTTGGTCATGATGTTAGTCACAAACAAACATAGAATAAAAGTACACATTAGACTTTATTCATCTTGAAAGATACTATGAATTCAAAGAATTCAGGATCCCAAGTCTCCGGTGATTAGGTCTTAATCGTCTGAAGTCGCTCAGAGGTTAATGTGAGTTGCTGTTTCCATTTTGGGGCCTTACGTGGAATTTTATCATCATCATGACATTCCTGCAGAAATTCTTTACAGAGAAGTTATATTATGTAGTTATTTGATGAGAAGATGTGGAAATACCTCAATCTTTGCATGATATTTTCAATTCTACATGCTTTGTATTCAAATATGCTAAATATTTATGATTATCTACGAGATGTCTGCATATTTGTGTTATTTGCTTAAGATTATCAATTATTTGCAATTATGGAGATGAAATGCTCTGAAATTAAAAAAACTAAAAGGAATACTTCAATTTAATGTTGAACCTTTAGCTATTGATCCACATACATACTTGATACTGTCATGAGGAGAAGAAATCAAACCATATGTTCACCAGGATATTCCACAGCTAGATACAGTTGATGCAAACTTCAGAGGATGAGGAATGAAAACAATACATGCAACATGATGAGCACTCCAAGGGACGCAGCAAATCAAAGCACATATCCAGAATTCAGACACATTACTCAAGATTTACGAAGATTTGTAATCGAAATACTCTTCTCTTTCATTAAGTATGCAAAAGACATGTACATATACAATAGCTTTGAAATGAGCCCTGAATACTTCAGCAAACAGATTTCAATTAAGTTTCGAATGTTTAAAATAAGGCATTCCACCACCTTTTATAGAATAAGGTGAGGAATCCGTTACAAAAAGATCTACGATCCTGATTTATCAATACAGATCTACGGTCACGATTCATCTGATTTCGTCAACCTTTACAAAATGGCACAAGTTGCCAGCTGGCAACTATCTATACTACTTATGCTACTATCCCCCTTCATGATGTATCTTCATCATGCTCCTCAGCTGATTCATGCGGGTCGTCATCATGTGCGTCGCTTCCTGAGCTTTCACTATCCTGATGATGATGCTGCTGCATATGGGGCTGCATACTACTGCGGACCTGCTCATAAGAATGCACAACTTGATCTATCCCTCCGCCATCTTGAGTTTTTGCTTTGATAATGGCGTGCCTATGTGCTTCATATTTGTCTCTGCTGTTATCAAGCTTATTTTTCCTGTCCTGCAATGTTTCTTTATATTTCTCCATCTGGACTTTGATCCTCATTATTTTATCTATAAGTTCTTCTGTCAAGTGGATAGGTGGACCATCTGTCTCTAATTGGAAGTTGCTGTGTACAGCTTTGATGGCGGACTCTTCATCTTGATTTTCTATTTTACCTTCCACCTTGCCTTCCAATGCTTCCAATATCACTGCTTCTTCAGACATCAAATCCCGTAGCCTCATGCTGATATCCCTCAGCTTATTATTGCATCTTTTGAGGACTCCACACTCAAACTGAGTGTCTTTATACCAGATATCTATCAATAATGCGGTATTACTATTTAGCACCTGCTTACTAATAAGCAGTTGAGGATTTATCCCCTTTATTTCCCCTAAAAGGCTCAGGACTCTCTCCAGTTTGTAAGACCTCTTTCCGGTTTGCATCTGCAATTTATCTACCTTGGTCTTGGAGTCGCTCAAAATGCTCCACCTCTTCAGAGAGGCTTTCATTATTTCTACAGCATCATCCAATGTGGATGACATCCATTTCTTTATCACGGACGCCTCATGCTTCATGAGGTCCAATTTATTTACCTCCTGAGAAATGGCAGTCAATGGGACTGCACGTTCAGTTGTGGTATCATCAGGATCGGTCAGCCCTTTGATATAGGCATGCAACTGAGCAATGTGCTCTTTATGTTGCTTATTCTTCTCCTCTCTTTTCACCTTTTGAATTAGAGAGTCAATAATATCTTTGCCCTCCTGACCTTCTTGGTCCTCATTGGCAAAGCCCAAATCTACTGTGCTGGTTTGAAATTCATCCACAGTGATTTTACCCTTTTCTTTCTCCACCGCAGGTATGGCAATTTGTGCGGTTCTTCTCCCTATTGCCGGATCTCTTTTGATGGCCGATGTCATTCTGGCCTTCCTCCTGGGTTTCATTATATCGGCGGAGAACAAGGTGGAGACGTCGAACTCTTGAATTTCAAACTCCTCAATATTCACTTCTTTTGCTAACCATGGAGGTACCTGATCATGTTTTTCAGCATCATCATGATGTTCACCCATACTTCCTGTTTCTATCAACAGATGTGGAGATGGTGACTTTTCCTTTTCTTCTTCTTGATGCTCTCTTTGCTGTTGATCTTGTGGCACCTGCTCCTGTTGAGGAATTTCCTTCTCTGGGGGAGCATCTTCTTGGTGTGGGGAACCCTGCGGTGTATCTGTATGTAGATCATGCTGATCATGACCTTCTTCTGTCATTACTTCATCTGTTCCCAATTCTTCCCCTTGTTGCTTATCCTCTGCACCAGATACTGGGGATCCTGCCTGAGTTGCCGGCGGTTGTTCTGCAGCTATTACTTCTTCCGAGCCTGCACTATCAACTTCTTGTATTTTGGCAGCTGGATCCTCTAGTGCTTCCTTCTTCTCATCAGCCCTTGCTTCCTGAACCTCTACTATAGCAGGTTCTTCTGATGTGTCAGGTGGACTTTGTTGGCCTAACTCAAGAGCATGGCCCTTTGACTCTGCCATCTCTATCTCTTTTGTTGGGTGGCCTTTATCAGGTGATCCTGCTAGCTGTTTAGGACTTGCATCCTGTTTCTCTGTCAGATCCACCACTACAGGACTTGTCACCTCTGTGATCAATGCTTCTAGCCCCATCTCTTGAGCCACCTGCTCTGGGTTCTTTTCTTGCTCTTCTTCTGCTTGTTTCATCTCCTCAAGCACAGCTTGAACTGGTGGAGGCTTGTGAGGAGTCATAGTTATATCAGCAGCAAGTGTTTCTATCTTCTGTGCAGCCACATCCTGCACTACCTCATCGTCAGACAAATTTATTGTCTCATCAAGCGAGGCATGTCCTTCTGCTTGTGTCTGAGAGGTTTCTTTCAGTTGTTCTTCTACAAGTTCAGTTTTGAACTTGACTATGGTAGGAAGTGGAACATTATGTTGAAGTTCCTTCGGCACTTCACTACCTGCCCCTTGTAATAGTGTAGGGGGTTTGCTTATTCCACCTCTCATGGAGGTTCTTTGTTTCTTAGGTGTGGTAGAGACCAGCACCTGTGGAGCTCTCCTCTTTCTTTTTATTATTAACGGAGCCTCCTCTTCTTCAGGCTCTTCCTCCATGAGGATATCATCTTCTCCAGGTTTCTTTGAGGATTGACCCACTTCCAGGGTCCCAGTTATTCTAGCCTCAGCTGTCTTACTCTTCTTGGGCTTCTCTTTCTTTGGAGGGGATTCTGACTCTGATCCTGATCTTGATCCTGATCCTGCCGCCTCCTCAGCTGTAAACACTGCCCTGTCAATTATAACCCCTTTGGGTTGTTTATCCACTTTCTTACCCCTTGGGGGTCTTTTGCTCTGTTGTTGTGGTGGAGGTAACTTGTCTCCCTTAGTCTTCCTTTTCTGAAGCAGGAAGTCATCATATACCTCCCCAGGAATATCCTGTCCCTTCTTTTTGTTGTCCACCGTAATGGCAACACCTTTCTTCTTCAATGCCTCTACCTGATCATCGACCCAAGCTTGAGTCAGCTGTATGGTCCTGGCAATGAATGGGTCCAAAGATATATCTTCCTGCATGGTGAGGTCAGGTGCAGAGATAGTGTCATTGTATATCTTTTTCTGTTCATATTCATCTGCCATTATCCTGCCATCATCCTTCTTCAATTGTTTGGGGAAGGGAGATGCAATCAAAAGTCCTAATTTGGTTCAGAGTCAACCTCTGATACCTTCTTCTCCTGGCTTCTGCCTCATCTTCGCAGTCAGCCCAAAAATCCTCTAGGTGCCTCTGATGAATAGGCCTTCCTAGTATCTTCTGTATCCTGCCGTAAGGATCATATGGTCTTGTTATTGGGAAAGGCTGCAGATTCATTTTATTCAGGGTGACCATCACCTTCTTTATATTGTCAGAATCAGGGCACATATAGTTGCCAATGCTGACTGGGAACAAAATTGGTGGCAGCTTCTTGGCGTCCTTGTACATCTTTATCATCACGGAGCCCTGCCTGATAAATTCCATTAATATCACTGCGTTGGTAGGATACCTTGGCAGCATGAGGGGATGTTCCTCAAAACCTTCAACCCTTATGTAAGAAAAGGTTGCAAACTAGATATACCAGGCTCCATGCCTGTAAACCACCTCTTGAGCCTCCATGCTCAATCTTTTTGTTCTGTCCTCTTCCATGGTTTTTACCAGATGCATAGAGAATGCATCATTGACCAGTTTGTAGTCTCTGAAGTAGTTGGTTCTCTATAGCTGGGGATGATGATCCCAGATGTATGCAGCATTTGTGCCTATGAGCCTTCCATCTGTAACTAAAGCATCAAAAGTGCCTCTATAAGCACAAGAATAAACAATGTAAGATGTCATATAAAATGCACAATTTGAACCTCCCAGGTTCATCAGCTGCTCATGCAGAGCATCACTTATTATTTGGCCCCATAGTGGCTTGGTGTTCGAATACAGACACATCATTATAACTCCATACATCCAATCCCTGAAACTGCCAGTATCAAGTTGGCCTGTTGCTCGATTCAGGAGTGCAATCATATATTGGTACTCCTCACTGAAATCATATTTAAACATGTGCACTGGGAGTTTGGCCGCTGCAGGATATGTGCTGTTCTCTGCTCGCCATTGATACATGTTCTTTCTGGCCGATTTCTTGTTGGCCTCATACTCCTTCTCTGCCTTTCTCAGGTCCACACTCTTTACTTTACTACCCAACGGCAGTGCAAATGTCTGGGAGAGACCCTTGATGGAGAGGTCTGCATATATCCTCCCATGCTTTACCACTTGCCTCGTCTGAGGATTATAATTCCGGGCACATTCTATAACCAGCTCCGGAGATTCCATGGAATATGGGAAACCAGCAGCGTTCCACATTCTTGACACAAATACTGCGTCCAACACAGGACTCTTGTCATGCCCATCATTCAGTTTAGCTGACCAGGCCTCCATATTAGTGCTCGCCTGATGGGTATCTATAATTGCTCCATATTTGAATAGGACTCCCCTCTGAGAAGAGAACATAGGCCTACTGAATTCTTCTTGACACTTAATGTACCGCTTGTCGGCCATGAGTACCTGCAATTAACAAAATCCTATCTTACAACGGATATACACACATGCACACATATTGCAATTAAGATCACTATGCCTACTGTATTTCTTCACCATTACATGCATAAACCAAAACTTCCATCATCATACCTGAACAATAATGACATGATGAGGGTTTCATTTACTTACCTGGTTATGCAAATTTCTCTTTTATACCAGTGGATTGCCAACGACGCTCCTGATTCAGCTGATGATCACCTCTTTCCTTCTGTCTGTGAACTCAAATCGCGCAACAGTAGCTAGTATGCGGATATGGAAGCTGGTTCTCTGTAAAAACAATTTTATCGCAAGGTAAATGTGAAAATGGTGGTTGAATTACCTTTTAACCTTGCAGTTAGGTTACACTTAGGGCAACTCTGGCAAGTTAGATTACATTCCTTGATTATTCGTGTGAAAACGCAGGATCTAGCCAGGTATTTCATTGGGTTTCGGGGTCGGCGGGAACTACCTGCCATGTCTGCGCGCATTAAATGATAATGGCGGCAACGGGAGCGGGGGGATATCCATATGACAGGATATGATGAGGGCAGGATGACATTCGCAAATATCGGGTTGAGTTTCAATATCATCCTCCTCCCTCGTATTGAAATTGTTATCGCGACAAGATTTGGGTGACAAAAGCACTTTTGTTTATGTTTAGTACATTAGGAGGATATTTCCGTATATCGGGTGATGTTTCAAAATATGATGATGATGAGACAAACTTACATGTCTCTTTTCGGAATATCGGGATGACGTCATCCTGATAGTTCTTTGTATCGGAAATATATCATGACGTCATCGTCATATTAGGCGAACATGATCATGTTTGGAAAAAATATCCTGTCAAAATATGAATGTGATGATGATGTCATCATCATGTTTGCCTCTTCGTTTATCCGGTTTGGATGACGTCATCAGGATATTTGCTAAGGGTGATATTTCGCGTCAGGAGGATATTAAGAAATATCGGGTTACATTCAAAACATGACGCTCGTGATACAAAAGACCGCTTGACGGGGAAGACTTACTACCACTTAAAGTTGACGTCCGGATATTTGAGCCGCAGGATATATCGGGGGATGTTTCAAATATGATGATGATCTTCAAAAAGATAACAAGCTATAAAAAATATATGATCCCTCTTCTTACGAATATCAGGTTTGACCGAAACTTTGACCGTTCATAACTTTCACATCCTGAGGAATATCAGGATGATGTAAAAGACAAACCTGCGTGAATTTTAATACTCTTTCAAACTATGAGGTCGCAGAAATGAAATACGAAATTTGATAAACTGACCTCATAATGGTGACTTACCTCATCCTAACTCTACATGATGATGCACCTGACTTACTTTTACCAGACCGCCAGAGAACAAACAAGCCAAGCCCAAAAGTTGGGTCCCTGTTTTGCCAAGTCAAAATGGGGCGTGTTGTGTAACCACACAACACCTACTTCATGAATCCAAAATTCTACTTCTCTGATTCACTTAAGGTTGATGAGGAGGTCATGGCAGGTGTTATTACATGCATTGATAAGATGGCACCTAAATCTGAGTTGAGAGACAAGGTTCTTGATGAGTTGGAGGTGAGATTTGCTATATCTTATTTATGAATTTGGCAATGTTGAGTCGTTGACTATCTAGAAACATGCATTTTACATACATAGTAACTAATTTTCTATGTTTGATTTAATTTTATTTTTTATCCTTTCAAGGTCTATAAGGGAGCAGAGGGGAGACTTTTTTCTTCATCTCAAGCAATTGATAGGAGAGGAAAACAACAACCAGGTAAAAAATTTCGTTCAATATTACAAGAAAAAAATAGGAAATTGACTCTTATATTTCTTTGCTTAATTCTTATATTTCTAAATGATTTTTTGTAGATTTATGGTGGGAGAATTATGGTGCTCCCACGCCTAATCTTCAAAAGATAGCCATCCGTATTTTGTCCTAGCCATGTAGTGCTTCTGGGTGTGAATGCAATTGGAGTTTATTTGAGAACATTCACACGAAGAAGAGAAATAGGTTGACCTAGCAGCGGCTCAATGATCTTGTTTTCGTCCGGTACAACCTTCGCCTTCAAACTAGAAAGGTGGAGGGCATTTCACATGAGTCCATCGACTTAGATGATATTGATCCATATGGTGAATGGACTACCAATGAACAAAATGATGATGGTGTCCTCCTTACTGAAGATCTTGCAGAATTGGAGAGAGGAGCAGCAATAGAAGCAGAAGCAGTAGAATTGGATGAAATGGAGGATGACGAAGACAATTTTGATTTTGAAGAACAAGAAACAACTGTAGCACCTAGTTCGAGGCCTCAAAAATTGAGTTACATTAGGAGAGGAAAGAGGAAGATGTAGATTTTATTTGGTTGTTTTTCTCATTTTGACATCATTATATGTAAACATTTATAAACTTATGATGTTATACATTTGAAAGTTTGAAACTATGAGTATGAATCGTATGATTAATAATTATGGTTCATGAATGATGAAATTTCAAATATTGAGTGTCTGAAGATCATATGACGTGTAATGTTTGAATTATGGCTCTTATGTTCTCTAAATGCATTAATTTCTTTTTTTTTTTGTAAAACTATGGTTTTCTTCTTTGCCGAGTCCTAGCCGAGTTTTTTGCCGAGTCCCGAGTCCGAGTCCTATTTTGGGCTGCCGAGTCCGCGGCGAGTCCGAGTTTTCCAACTATGCTTAAAACTGCTTTCTTTTGAAATGCATCTTCTAAAAAGTGAGTGACTGCATCTTTGCCAGGAACACTGATACTCTCTAGAATGATATTCTGATTCTCTAACATTTCCTCACCACTGGCAACCATATGAAGAAATTCATGAACTTACCCCACAGCCTTGTCAAACTTCACTGTCTTTGCGGCAAAACAACCCATCTTGCCGGCACTGATATCATCATTAAAATTGCTACGGACGAGAGTCTGGAACTCTGCTTGCACTTCCCTGAGATCATACAGGGTACCATCTTTTTCATACGAACACGGGATCTGAGAAACAAAAGATCTGACGAACTTGAGAACATTGACTACCTTTTCTTTCCACTCTGTCAATTCTGAAATTATACTGTCCTAAGTTTTTACTATGAAAAGGTATTGCGCTTTCCAAGTAGAAACTGTCTTCTTATCATTGGCTGAATCAACAGAATCAAGTGCAATCTTCAAGTCGGAGATAATGATCTCAAACACCGGTCTTTTTTGCCATAGTTTGCTGCAATCCCTGGATGCCTTGGCGTAAATCATGAGCGTTGTACTTTAATTGATAAAACTCTGAAAGTCAACTCTCCCTTTAGTCACAAATTCTTCCACCCAATTATTCATGTGCCTCCCATAGAGGACCAACTAACTGAACTGCCGCTGATCGGCTGGTGATTCCAGATTCGGTGGAAGCAATAAATTAGCCTATGATGTGCCATGGAAAAGGTTGGAAATATACTGCCACAGCTGCCTAACTTCAGCTTTCAGAGCTGCTTTATCTTCTCCATCTTTCAACACCCTTTCCTTCAAATTATCCGCTGCAACCTCGAAGAGGTTTACATCTGTATGGCGGGTACTTCTACCAAGGTTAGCTTTGACAACCGTGAAGTCATCAACCTCAATATCATCAGCACTTCTATCTTCTGGCGGTGTTGCAGTTTCAAGGATTATTTCTCCATCCGCATTCTTTTCAATGCGAACCTACTTCCTCAGCGTCTTGTCTGGTGTTTCTTGGTAGACGCTTTTCAGCTCTGTTAAATCCAGCTGATATGAGGGTTTTCTCCTCTTCCTTCCCAGAATGTTTTCAAGCCAGGATGAGCCTTCTTCTCTTTGAAACTTGGTTCTAACCTCATCAGCTCCTGATGAATCAATGTGTGCATCAGAGTTATGAATTGGCAAATCTGGCTCCGAATCTATGTGGATAGAAGGGCTCGGTGAAGAAGGTGGAGAAACATGATCTGAAGTTAACGCTTCAACATGTGGTGCTGGTTCAACAGTAACTTCCGATTCAACTGCTGGTTGTTCCTATTGGACATGAGCTGGAGACTCATCCTTTTTTCTCTTTAACTTAGCCATTTTTGTTCCTTTTGGAAGAACACTCGTAGCTTTAACCCTTCATTTTGGTTTAGAAGTGGAAGGTTCTGATGGTTGTACAACTGGCGGCTCTGCTACCGGAATATCATCCTTCCGCTTATTCTTCAAAAATATCAAACTATTCTTAACAACAAGACTCGTTCTTTCTTCAATGGAAGTGTTCTCTTTTACTGACCAATTAACTGGTGGCAACGCTTGTTGCTCAACTTGATCCCTGAAATACGTGGGAAGTAGAACTTCACCACTCTTTGTCAAACCCTCTATATCTTCTGATAGGATATCGGACATCTGTTGAAGAGTAAACCTACTGTAGTTGCGTTCTCGCACTTCAAACTCATCAGCACAATTAGCCCAGAAGTCTTCAACCGAATGCTTGTGCGTACAATTTTAACCAAGATGTGATGCAAAAACACCACGAGGATCATATGAAGACCTGTCGAAAAACTTGAGACCATATCTGGATGATTCATTACCAATTGCCTTGGCATTTACTCCAGATCTGCATCTGTAAATACTCATCCCAAGTGGAAAATTGAAAGTTGCCTTGCATCTGCTACGGAAAATGTATGAACTTCATAGGCTTGCCTCAAAAATTCCATAAATGTTATTTCATCTGTAGGATATCTCGGCAACATGGCTGGCTCTCCTGAGAAGCCATATACTCTGGTGTAGGAAAAAGTGGGAAACTGGATAAACCAATCAGCCCATTTTGCCATTGCTATTCTAGCATCTACTGAAAACCGTATATGCAACTCATTATCCATATCTCGCATTGCATGCATTAGGAATGCATCATTCACCCACCTGTAATGTCCTTCAGCTTGGGAAATTTCTAACTGCGGGAAATGGTGATACACATGCTGAATACCCAGAGTTCCAACAACATTCAAACCTCTGAATTGACCTTGAAAAGCCATCAAATACACAAGGTATGACATCATGTGGAATTCATGAGCCCTTTGAAAATCAAGTATTTGTTGGTGGAGATTATCACTGATGAGTGCCAATCGGTCATAGAATTCGGTTCCATCCACAATTTGGGACACGATGTAAAACATCCAAAGCTGGAACTTGTTAGCATCTGCTTGACCCATGATCCGGTTCAGCAGAGTAATCATTATTGCATGTTCCTCCTTGAACTCTCCACGTCCAACGTTCTTTGGCATGACGTTCTGCTTCTCTTAACCACCTCTAACCAATCTTTTTCCGGTATTTTTATTTATTATTGTTCCAAACCCTCTTGCATTCTTCAATTGAAACAGTTAAGTTTTCCCTCCAGACTGGTATTGTAAAACACTTCTCAATGTCGTTCGACCTCAGGCTATAGAGCACACGTCCATCTCTTGATTGAATTTCTCTTGTGACCGAATTGTAATGCGTCATGCAAGCAATTACAATCTCGATACTTTACACTGTGATGGGAAAGGATGCTGCTGCAAGCAAACCGGAGTGTCCTAGATTCCTGATAGCATTATTTCCTGCATCCTCCAAAGAATGTAAATTAATCACTGGAAGTACTTTATGCAAGTCTGTTTCACAAGTTCTCAGGTAATCGTGAACCAATGCCGTTTTGGGCCTGATTTGTGTTGGAGAGTACTGCATATTGAAAGATTTGAAAATTGACTGTGAACACGCCTATGTCGAAAAAATCTTGGACAAATGGCTGAAAATTACTTGTTGATTTTTAGAAAAAAGCAGAGTGTGAGCAAAAACGCTGGCACATGGGTTTTGTAGGTAATTTTGTTTTGAAGCAACCCAGATCGTCGGATTTTGAAAAAGCGGAGACTTTCTCGAAAAAGTAGCAAAAAAACAGATTCTCGAAAAAATCAAAACTCCCAATTTTCAAGAGGATGATATTCTGGATGGACCCATCTTGAGGAAAACTGAAAAAACTTCGGTCCAATTTCAAAAAAAACGATTCCCTCAGAAAAAGGACCCTGAAAAAGCGAGTCTCTCTACTTCCTCAACCCGAAACTATGAAGAACGCTGAAAAAACACTTCGTTTGAGCCTTCAAATCTTCGTTGAAAGAAAATAAAAATCCTTCCTTTGGATGCAACTTGCAAAAGATAATGAAATAAAGAAGCCAAATGCTTGTCTTTATAGATCTTTAGGGCGAAAAAAACAGCTTTATTTGTGAAAGAATAAAACTTGGATCTCATCGATGAAGAAAGCAACTTTTAAAGCACAAATCCAAGTGGATGTCTTCGAATAGGAAGAATCCCTATTTTGTAGCTACCTATGGCTTCATGTGTAAGATGACGAAAAATATCTTCTTTTGATGATGTCATCGAATACGCGAGTTGACAGAAGTGTTAGCCAATTTTTCTTCGTTTTTGACACTTCTGCACTTGTTTTGACTCCAGTATGGCCTATATCCAACTTTAACAATATGGCAAATTGTCACCATTGACTAAAAATGCTGACTGATCCTGACATTTTGGAGACCTGTCAACTGAGATTCCATACCTAGCCTCCAACTGATGATCTGGCATCGTTCAACTGCAAATCTGACTTCTTGAATCGGCCAACGGACGAAGATCAAGAAATAACTGCCAGAAATCACTGGCAGATCAGGAAAAATTCTATCTCTGGTGAAGTTGGGCGTCCCAAGCCTCCTGGGGCGCCTGACTTCTCATGCCTTAGCCATTTTTTCGAAAATTGCAACTTCTTCAATTTTTTGATTTGCGTGCACATTCTGGTGGCTGATGACCTCTGTTTGGCCGTCGATTTCTGTCTGCTGGGACAAAACTGAGTTTGATGATCTGACAGATATGCAAGCCTGATGAAAACTAAGCTGACTGTACTCTCTGCTTGCCTCGGGAAATGTGCCAAACTGTCTTGCTCTAAACCGGACCAGGCTGACGGAGAGAGATTCACGTTTTCCGGAAAAAAACTCAGAAAATATTCTAAGTATGGTGAGTTTGGGCGCCCCAAGTCACTTGGGGTGCCTATCTTTCAATGCCTTGGAAATTTTTTTGAAAATTTCAAATTTTATACCATTTCTCGTTTTTCGTGCCAACAACCTTTGTTTGATCTTCGTTTTCGTTTGTTTGGACGACTGTCGAGGCGGGAGGAAGGGTGATCTGAGCAGCCTGAACATATCTGTGATAAAATCCCAGTTTTTATTGACGTTTATAGAGAAGTATGATGTTAGAAGAAATGAGAACATTATTGGTAGAGGAAGTAGATATAGATCTCATGATCCATATTTGAGGACGTTTGGGAATGCCAGTGAGAATGAAGAGATGTATCAGGGTACAAGGCATCCTAATTCCCCCACTAGATCATTCGGAGGTCAACATGACAATATCCCTAATGAGGGTGATCAGCAGCAGCAACCTGATGATGAGGAAAGAGAAAGAAGAATCCAAGATGAGATGGACTTTCTTGATCATCTTAAGAATAGACAAAGGGAAGTGCAGGCCTTGCTAGATCAACAACAAGCTCAGCTTGACCTACAGGCCCAGCAAAATCAAAATGCAAATCAGCAACGTGCACCTCCACAGCACTACCATTAGCAAAATAATCAGAGACAGCAGCAACAACATCAAATGGGACAACATGGCGTAAATCAGGCCCGTGCTCAAAATATCAACATTCCACCACAGCAGAATTAGGCTAACCAGCAGCATGGTAACATTCAGAACGTTGGGCATGCACAGTGAAGACAAGCACAAAGGTTTCTTCCACAGAGATAGCCACTGGGAGCTGAAAGATATAAACAACTCTATTTCTTTGGCATACTTGACTTTCCTAATCCAATTCCAATTGAGATTAGGGAAAAGATTCCTAGGTTTCAAGGTAACAATGCTATCACAGGTGAGGAACATCTTAGACATTTCATTAATGTCACTAATGAATATGAAATTGAGGATGAAGATGTTATGATGAAATTATTTGTGCATTCATTGGAAGAGAGTGCTAAAGAATGGTATAAAGCCCTCCCTCATAATAGTATTGATTCTTGGGAGAAGTTCATGAGAGTATTTAGATTGCAGTACGGGGACAGGATTGATCCCAACTTTGCTATCCATAAACTTACAACCATCAAGAAAGCAATAAATGAAACAGTAGTTGACTTCAACAGCCGCTTCATCATGACAATGAGAAGGTACCTCCTCATATGAGACCGAATGAATTTATGTGTTTAGTTTTATATTGTGGTGCCTTTGATTCAAAAATAGGTTATTGTTTGAGGGACAAGAGTCCACATAGTGGAACTCCTTAGAATCCCTGAACATAGAGATAGGGCAGGGTCATTTATTATTGTTGTAGATGCACAAAAACAACCTGTTGTTGTTCCTAGTGGTAATGATGAGGGCGTAGGTCATGATGAAACAGTTGAGGTTTATTTGGGGTCATCCATAGTTAACAATAGGATGGAAGTTGACCCTTTTTACACTACTTTGATCATAAATGGATGGCTGCTACACAATTGTATGCTTGATTCAAGGGCATCTAGCAATGTCATGCCGCTTGAAATCATGAACGATTTGGGGTTGAATTTGTCCAAGTCCTTTGGCAAATGTTTTGCCATGGATTCCAGGGAGGTCAATGTCATAGGTCTGGTTAAAGATGTTGAAGTCAAACTTGCTGCTTACCCAGACAAATCCTTCCTGATGGATATAATTGTTGTGGACTGCCCTGCCAAGTGGGGTATGCTGTTATCAAGAAAGTGGGCAGCATCTATGGGTGGAAATATTCAAATGGATCTTTCATATGCCACTATTCCAGTCCAGGGTGTGGAGGTGAAGTTGTATAGGGAGAAGAAGGTGGAAGACCAAAACATAGAGGACAGATATAAAACAAAGGAAGATCATGCCAATTTCTTTGACATCGATATAAACCATTTTATGGGATATTGCAGTGATGATAATCCTTGCCTGAATGTTTTACCTCCCAATCTTGACGATTCTATTTGTGATACATCTGATTTATGAATGTTGTGTTTTGATGGTGCGTGCTCAAGGAAAGGCTCAGGCACTGGAATTGTTTGATATCCCATGATGGTGAGCAGTTTGGTATGTCTTTCAGACTTGATTTTCAGTGCACTAACAACATAGCTGAGTATGAGGCATTGTTGTTAGGTTTAAATATTGCTCACAAGCATAAAATCAAGTGCTTGAAGATTTATGGTGACTCAAAATTAGTGGTGGAACAAATTAGAAATAAGTTTGCTGCTAAGGATAAAAGGTTAAGGGCATACAGGAATGCTGTATGGGATACTGTGGAGCTGTGTGATGCCATTGGCATCAAGTGGATTGATAGAACTAGAAATGAAAGGGCAGATTCCCTAGCTGTGGCTACATCAAAATTTGATCCTCAATCGGATTTTCCTCATGGCCATCATACTGTGGAAATGTTAACGAGGCCAACAATCCCTGATAACATATACAATTGGCAAGTATTCAATGGCAGTAATCAGATTTTCAATTTCCTCAATTGCATGGATGAGTTTGACAGTCAAGTGATTGACTGGCAGCCTATGGTAGAGATGGAAAATGGCAAGGATACATTATTTGGCAATGAGGTAGTGCAATTGAAGACCAATACCATTCCCAAGGGATTGGTGGCCTTAGAAATAATGTTTGATAATGTAGACCGTTGGAAGAGTAAAGGTAAACTTGTTGAAGAGGATAGTGTTGAAGGTGTTAACCTTGGAACTAAGGAGGCACCTAAAATGGTTTACATAGGTAAGAAATTAAAGCCTCATGAAAAACAAATGCTGATTGCTTTATTGAGAAAATTCAGAAAATGTTTTGCATGGTCCTATGATGAGCTGAAAGCTTATAGGGAGGATTCATTTCAGCATACTATCCCCCTTCAACTTGATGCAAGACCGTTTAGGTAGAAACAGAGGCCTATAAACCCCACTATGGCTCCCAAGATGCAAAAGGAATTGTTAAAGATGAAAGAGGGAGGTATTATTAAATCAATCAGACATTCTGAGTGGGTATCTAATCTTGTTCCAGTGAGGAAGAAGATTTGGGAGATTAGACTGTGTGGATTTCAGAAATTTGAACAT
This sequence comes from Cunninghamia lanceolata, assembly GCA_027924645.1. Classification (NCBI taxonomy): domain Eukaryota; kingdom Viridiplantae; phylum Streptophyta; class Pinopsida; order Cupressales; family Cupressaceae; genus Cunninghamia; species Cunninghamia lanceolata. The sequence goes on from BSBN01001313.1 coordinate 679,808, forward strand.
CAAATCCCTTAAGGATAATTATCCTCTTCCGAGCATGGATCATCTTCTGCAAAGGGTTGTTGGTTCAGAGTTGATGTCTATGATGGATGGGTTCTCAGGATACAATCAAGTGCTGGTCAAGGAGTCAGAACAGTACAAGACAACATTCACCACTCCTTGGAGAACATATGTTTATCTGAGAATGCCATTTGGATTGAAAAATGCAAGATCAACGTTTCAAAGGGCAATGGATGTGGCCTTTGCTGGCCTCATTGATGAGATCATGGTTGTATACCAAGATGATCTTATTGCATATTCAAAGGACAGGAAAGATCATTGCAAGCATTTGCAAATGATTTTTGACAGATGTTTAGAGTATGGGATCTCTTTGAATCCCAAGAAATGCCAATTTGGAGTAGAGGAAGGAAAGTTGCTGGGACATATTGTGTCAAGTGATGGGGTCAGAATTGATCCCAAAAGAGTTAAGGCCATTGACCTTATCCTTCAGCCTAAAACAGTCAAGGTTGTTCAATCTTTCCTTGGGCAGATTAACTTTGTGAGGAGATTTGTTCCTAACTTCGCTGAGAAAATCAAAGCAATTTCCAAGATGCTCAAGGGATAGTCCATCACGTGGGAAAAGGAACCAGCGGAAGTTTTTCTTGACATAAAGGAGGCTCTAAAGAATGCACCAGTGCTGGTAAGCCCAGATTATGCAAAGCCCTTCCATCTTTTCTCCTTTGCTTCATTTTATACTATTGCTGTTGTATTGTTGCAAAAGAATAAGGATGGATTTGAGCAGCTAATAGGATTTTTTAGCAAGTCTTTGCAAGCTGCTGAGTTAAATTATTCCATTATAGAAAAGCATGCATATGCTTTGGTTAAGGTAGTGAAACACTTTAGGCCATATCTTATGGGTGCAAAGACAACTGCATATGTACCCCATTCAGTTGTGAAAGATATTTTCACACAGCAGGAAGCTTCTGGAAGAAGATGTAGGTGGATCAATAGGGTCCAAGAGTATGACATTGAGGTGCAGATCACCAAACTAGTTAGAGGCAAGGGTTTAGCTAAGTTGATGGCTAATTCCAACTTAGAGGTGGCTGAGGTAAATGAAGTAGATGTTGTTCCATCTGCAGATGCATGTACATTGACAAATGATCCATGGTACAAAGATATTGTCTTTTATCTCAACATGCAATGTCCCCGAGGTATGAATGTCACTCAGCAGAGGACCCTTAAGCTCCAATCTCAAAAGTATGTTTTGATTCAAGGTGTGTTAATGTGGAGAAATCATGAGGGACTTCTATTGAAGTGTTTGGACAAGCAACAGTCTGAGGCAGCCATTGAAGAGTATCATCAAGGAAGATGTGGCGGGCACTTCCATGCCAAAACCACAGCGCACAAAATGATCAGGGCAGGTTTCTGGTGGCCAAGTCTTTTCAAAGATGTTGCAAAAAAGGTTAGCAAGTGTGATGCTTGCCAGCGTTTCTCTGGCAAGATGAAATTCGCCGGACCATTACCTCTTTTGCTAGTTGCAGTTGAGGCACCATTTCAGCAATGGGGCATTGATTTTATAGGGGAAATTCAAGAGAAGTCGAGTAATGGATTTAAGCGGATCCTTTTGGCCACTGACTATTTCACCAAGTGGGTTGAGGCTATCCCCACTCGCAATGCCACATCCAAGGTGGTGATTGAGTTCATAGTCAGCAACATAATCACCAGATTTGAAGCGCCATCCAGAATTGTTGTCGACAATGCTATGTGCTTCAGATCTCAGGATATAATGGATGTGTTCCAAGTATGGAATCAAGTTGATTCATTCATCACCATATCATCTGCAGAGCAATGGACAGGCTGAGTCTAGCAATAAGAGCCTCATGAAGATCTTGAAGAGGACTCTAGATATAAACAAGAAGAGATGGGATGACAAGATGAAATATGCTATTTGGGCAGATTGGGTCAGATACAAACGTGCTATAGGCAAGAGCCTTTTTGAACTAGTATACGGGTTAGAGGCCAAAATGCCAATGGCATTAGAATTGCCAGTATATCAGCTGCTGCAACAAATAGGAGAGGATGGGGATGATGCTTTGACGCTAAGGATGCACTAGTTGACTGAGTTGGATGAGGCCAGAAGGATGGCACATGATAAAAATTTGCTGCAACAACAAAAGGTCGAGCATCTATTCAACAAGAGAACAGTCAAAAGGAGCTTTCAGAATGGTGATCTGGTTCTCCTATGGAATGCAAAATCAGAGGACAAGGGTAAGCATTGCAAATTTGAGCCTTTGTGGTTGGGCCCTTATCAAATTGATGAAAGAGCTGGATAGGATACATATTACATCAGAAACATGGAGGGAGAATTTTTGGAGCTGCCCATTCATGGACAACATCTGAAGGTTTACTTGTTGTAAGTAAATGCTGCCCTCAAAATTTTGAATACAGTCAACTAGTCTTTTGTGCTCTAATGTCTATGACTGTATTTTCTCTTGTATATAAGCCTTCGCTGTAAATATGTCTATGTTTTTCCCTTTTGTGTGTTTTTTGGTCTGCTTGAAGATTTGAGATCCTCGCTATGACATTGTTGTCACACGTCCCCAACCAAACCCAGTGTTAACGCCTGAAAAAACCAATTCCTAACATGCACCTTTTTTGCCCCAAATTTAGTGAAAATCCCACTTGAATCTATAGCTTATAACGAATCAGAGACATCTTCCATAGGTTTTCATGTGTTTATCTTTTAAGTACAAGGAAAAAAGGCCCAAAAATGACTAAGTCGAAATCTTTCTAAGTGTTTCCTTGTATTTTCACATTTATCGAAGTTTCGGAGTTTCAAGCTCCTGTCTTTTGTCATGCCTTGTTTATCGGCTCCGATTTCTGTCTTGGTTCCTTGCAAAAAAGACTAAGTGTTTCGAAGGTCGGAAGTCAAGCCTGCGGCTTTCCCTCTTCTTCAAGACAACCGCAAGGTAGAAGGCCCGGGGGCCGAAGTCCACCTAAGGTTTGGAAATTTTTCTAAGTAAAGCGGACTTCGAGGGTCGGAGTTATGATGTTCTCTCTTCTTCCAAGCAGGCGAAACAGCGAAGGCTCGAGGGCCAAAGTCTGACGGGGTTCAGTATTCTTCTAAGTGTTGCGAGCATCAGCAGGCGGGAGTTTCTCTTTCCTTCCTTCTTCCTTTTGGAAGGCGGAAGGCCGGAAGGCCGAAGTTTGCCGAACTATTCAAAGGCTTCTATGTTTTCGAAAGGCGGGAGTTTCTCTTTTCTTCCTGCTCCCCTTTTGTAAGGCGTAAAGTGGAAAGTCCAAAGTCTGAAAGTCTGATTTGACAAAGGGAGATAGATAAGATTGAAGAAAAGCGGCAAAGTTAAGAGGTTCACAAAAGGTGAAATTTGCCGATAAGGCAAAAGGAAGCTGATTAAAAAGACAAGGAGGAGACAAGCCCAATTCATGAAAGGAAAGATTTGCTAATAAGGCAAATAGAGAAGATGAAGATAGTCTAAAGTTCTGAAAAGAGAAAGTTTGCCGATAAGAAAGAACGTCAAAGGCAAAGCCTTATTGGCAAACCGGCGGAAAGTCGAACTCACCAAAAGGTTTGAGTTTTTCACAGTTTGCCGATAAGGCGATTGGTGAAAGAAAATGACAAAGGGAAAGGAAAGTGAAGAGAGGCACGACAAAGAGGAAGTTTGAAGAATTTGAGATTTGCCGATAAGGCAAATAGGTAAAGTGAAAGAAGAGGGCAAAACAGGTCTTGGTTCAGCAAAGGTAAAAATTGCCGACAAAGAAGAAGAAAGAAAAAAGAGAAAGAAAGGTAGAGTTGCCAACTTCGCAAAAATGAAAATTTGTCGACAAAGGGCAAGATAGGTCTAGATCACGAAAACCAAGTTTCGCCGATTAAAGGAGAAAATGAGAAGAAAAAAATAGAAAGTTTGACAAAAGATAAATTCGCTGATAGGGGCGACCAAAGGAGGCAACAAAGAAATAGTTCATGGAATGGAAAGTTTGCCGACAAAGTGGAGAAAGAAGTTTGTGATAAAGAAGATTGGCTGATAAAGATAGGAAGATGCACAGGGTACAGTTAGCTATCAGATGGCCCAAAATAGAAAAATAAGACAATACATTGGGAGTGTTGTAAATGCTTTAGAAGGTAATTTTCTGAAAATATGCCATGATTGCAGGATTTGTGCAGGTAGATTTGTACCCAGAATTTATGATTTTGCAGTACAGTGCCATGTATATGGTTGACATAGTAAAATTCTTCAATGCATAGGTACATTTGGAAGACAAATTGGATATGTCAGAGGTTCCAGGTGTCAGGGAAAGGATTAGAACCTTCCCTCTTTATTGTTCCAAGTATACAGAGTGCAAGCAATCTTCCTTTTGACATTTTTAGAGTTGACAGAGAATGGGTAGACTTCCAATGTGTAGATTTTCTGTCATTACAGAGGGGCTGAATTTAATGCAGCGTGGATTATTTTCTGACAGAGTGCAGCGCTTGGGAGAATGGAGTGAATTGAATGATATATATGCATATGTCTTAGATGTAACGTGGGTTGGTCAGTTGCGCAATTTTCTCAGCAGGTTTTGAGCTCCAGAAGGTAGATTAGAAAAGGCTATTTTTACAGCCTTTGTTCAACATGAAACAATGATGAAATGTATGTAATTTATTTTGCAAATCCTTGTATTGAACCACTATTTTTCTCCATTGTTGTAGGTGTTCTTTTTAGCAAACTTAATCGTAGTTACAGTTTTCTCTTGCCACATTTAGTGGTGTGAATGTAAGCATTGATTTGAATGAATGTGACAGTTTTTAAATCATTTCCAAGGCTTTGTAAATGATCTTTTCACTATTACATGGGAAAGAATATGGTATGGTGTTGGATTATGAAGCATTCTCAGTGATTTGGTATTGATTTTCACGCATTTGATTTATCAAATAGGCAGTTGTACGTTTCATTGAAGTTGTTTTTCCTCTATTGAACATTAGACTCTGCAGCCAAATGGATAGGCACCAGTCTGAGTAACCTTAGATCACCCAATCTTCAAAACAATATCTTTAGAAGCAGTAGTAGCTTTTATGCATCCTCATTGTGTAGGATTGCCTTTATCAGCTATATAGGGGTCTTATAACAACCAGCTGTTCTTAGGTCAATGACAAATTTGGGGCTAAGAAAGTGATTTGGGTTTGGTTGTTCAGTTATTTTTAGTTCATCTAGTTTTGATATTAATACCTACTTAGGTATACCCCTTGGAATATCTCTGCAGAGTCTAAGCTGAGCTCGAAGTGCAGAGGAGTCTACCCACTCCTGTTAGTTAGCCAAAATCGCCCTTAACTTGTTGATAAACGTCTTGCTATCACCCTGACGACAATCCCTGGCCTAGGTGATTTAGGAATGTTTTAGAGTACAGTCAGAAATCAGATGGCCCAAAATAGAAAAATAAGACAATACATTGGGAGTGTTGTAAATGCTTTAAAAGGGTAATTTCCTGAAAATATGCCATGATTGCAGGATTTGTGCAGGCAGATTTGTACCCAGAATTTATGATTCTACAGTACAGTGCCATGTACGTGGTCGACATAGTGAAATTCTTCAATGTATAGGTACATTTGGAAGACAAACTGGATATGTCAGAGGTTGCAAGTGTCAGGGAAAGGATTAGAACCTTCCCTCTTTATTGTTCCAAGTACACAAAGAGTGCAAGCAATCTTCCTTCTGATATTTTCAGAGTTGACAGAGAATTGGCAGACTTCCAACGTGTAGATTTTCTATCATTACAGAGGGGCTGAATTTAATGCAGCATGGGTTATTTTCTTACAGAGTGCATCGCTTGGGAGAATGGAGTTAATTGAATGATATATATGCATATGTCTTAGATGTAACGTGGGTTGGTCAGTTGGGCAATTTTCTCAGTAGGTATTGAGCTCCAGAAGGCAGATTAGAAAAGGTTATTTTTACAGTCTTTGTTCAACATGAAACAATGATGAAATGTATGTAATTTATTTTGGAAATCCTTGTATTGAACCACTGTTTTTCTCCATTGTTGTAGGTGTTCTTTTTAGCAAACATAATTGCAGTTACAGTTTGCTCTCGCCACATTTAGTGATGTGAATGTAAGCATTGATTTGAATGAATGTGACAGTTTTTAAATCATTTCCAAGGCTTTGTAAATGATCTTTTCACTATTACATGGGAAAGAATATGGTATGGTGTTGGATTATGAAGCATTCTCAATGATTTGGTATTGATTTTCATGCATTTGATTTATCAAATAGGCAGTTGTACGTTTCATTGAAGTTGTTTTTCCTCTGTTGAACATTAGACTCTGCAGCCCAATGGATAGGCACCAGTCTGAGTAGCCTTAGATTACTCAATATTCAAAACAATATCTTTAGAAGCAGTAGTAGCTTTTATGCATCCTCATTGTGTAGGATTGCCTTTATCAACTATATAGGGGTCTTATAACAACCAGTTGTTCTTAGTTCAGTGACAAATTTGGGGCTAAGAAAGCGATTTGGGTTTGGTTGTCCAGTTATTTTTAGTTGTTCATCTGGTTTTGATATTAATACCTACTTAGGTATACCCCTTGGAATATCTCTCCAGAGTCTAAGCTGAGCTCGAAGTGCAGAAGAGTCTACCCACTCCTGTTAGTTGGCCAAAATCGCCCTTAACTTGTTGATAAACCTCTTGCTATCACCCTGACGACAATCCCTGGCCTAGGTGATTTAGGAATGTTTTAGAGTACAGTTAGAAATTAGATGGCCCAAAATAGAAAAATAAGACAATACATTGGGAGTGTTGTAAATGCTTTAAAATGGTAATTTCCTAAAAATATGCCATGATTGCAAGATTTTTGCAGGTAGATTTCTACCCAGAATTTATGATTCTGCAGTACAGTGCCATGTACGTGGTTGACATAGTGAAATTCTTCAATGCATAGGTACATTTGAAAGACAAATTGGATATGTCAAAGGTTGCAGGTGTCAGATAAAGGATTAGAACCTTCCCTCTTTATTGTTCCAAGTACACAAAGAGTGCAAGCAATCTTCCTTCTGACATTTTCAGAGTTGACAGAGAATGGGCAGACTTCCAACGTGTAGATTTTCTGTCATTACAGAGGGGCTGAATTTAATGCAGCGTGGGTTAACTTTTGACAGAGTGCAGCGCTTGGGAGAATGGAGTGAATTGAATGATATATATGCATGTGTTAGATGTAACGTGGGTTGGTCAGTTGGGTAGTTTTCTCAGAAGGTTTTGAGCTCCAGAAGACAGATTAGAAAAGGCTATTTTTACAGTCTTTGTTCAACATGAAACAATGATGAAATATATGTAATTTATTTTGCAAATCCTTGTATTGAACCACTGTTTTTCTCCATTGTTGTAGGTGTTCTTTTTAGCAAACTTAATCACAGTTACAGTTTGCTCTCGCCACATTTAGGGGTGTGAATGTAAGCATTGATTTGAATGAATGTGACAGTTTTTAAATCATTTCCAAGGCTTTGTAAATGATCTTTTCACTATTACATGGGAAAGAATATGGTATGGTGTTGGATTATGAAGCATTCTCAGTGATTTGGTATTGATTTTCATGCATTTGATTTATCAAATAGGTAGTTGTACGTTTCATTGAACTTGTTTTTCCTCTATTGAACATTAGACTCTGCAGCCCAATGGATAGGCACTAGTCTGAGTAGCCTTAAATCACCCAATCTTCAAAACAATATCTTTAGAAACAGTAGTAGCTTTTATGCATCCTCATTGTGTAGGATTGTCTTTATCAGCTATATAGGGGTCTTATAACAATTAGCTGTTCTTAGTTCAGTGACAAATTTGGGGCTAAGAAAGTGATTTGGATTTGGTTGTCCAGTTATTTTTAGTTGTTCATCTAGTTTTGATATTAATACCTACTTAGGTATACCCCTTGGAATATCTCTGCAGAGTCTAAGCTGAGCTCGAAGTGCAGAGGAGTCTACCCACTCCTGTTAGTTGACCAAAATCGCCCTTAACTTGTTGATAAACCTCTTGCTATCACCCTGAGGACAATCCATGGCCTAGGTGATTTAAGAATGTTTTAGAGTTTTGTGCTGCAGTCATTTTGGGAACCAACATTTTACCCTCTTGATCAGCAATGAGAAGACTTCTTCAGAAACTGAAAACTGTGAACTCTAGACATTTTTGAATTTTGCAATGGATAACACGGAGGTCTTATGTCGTTCTCCAACGGAGTTGCCAAAAACCGTGTGTTTTATTTCGCACCTTTCAGTGTGAAAGCGAAACGGACAAATGTGCGGTAGAACCACTTTTCAAATTTGTAGGGGAATCTCCCTGTAAAATAAAACAAACTTAAAACTACAGAGTATGTACAGTGTTTTTAGGGGTTTTTCATATTTATGCCGAATAAAAGGGAAATTTGCGATCTTTTTGGGTTTGCAGCGTGCGAAATGCAGAAACACACTTTCAATCACGAAGCAATGATTTTTGTGCTTTTTGACTGAAATCAGAACCTAGGCTACACGCTTACACTACTCAGGTAAATTCAGAGGCTGAGCAGGGCAAGTACACATGGCTTGGATTGACTAACACTTAAACACGAATGCCAAGATTAAATGGAATATAGGACAGGACAAAGCCACAACTTATATATTCAACTTCATTTACAACACAGTCTTCAAATTCATTAAACGACTTATCCTTGGGCACAGATGACACATTTCAATAAGCATTTATCAACGAAAATAGGCATAATAGATGTTATCAAACAAACAACAAAATCATAAATTGAACACCAGGTAACTAGCAACTCCAGCATAATGAAGGCATGAGAATTGCCATTTTTATTGATTGATCAAAACACTTGAACACTGAATGCTAAAAAAGCTAAACTCCTAAAAGCTTTGAAAAAGATAACTAATAATGAATTTGAATTCTAAAATCTATCTTTGTGCCATTGGAAAAGCACTTATTTATACTACTAGAAAGCAAATGCATGAAAGGGAAATAAGAGTTTAACTAATACTCTTCAGTCTAGAACTGGACTTGCATACATGCAAGTCTTCTTTGTAACTAAAAGAAATAATAAAATAATCCTAATGCCATGCAAAATCAGCTAAACTGATTATTGCATGTGTTGTACCCAATCAATTTTTTTGCTTCATTAAGGCATTTTGTAAGAGTCTTAGAAAATTTTTCGTCGAAAAGTCGAAAAGTCAAAAAGTTAAAATTTCTAAAAATAGACATCAAATTAGATTTTTTGGGTTTCTTGAGATACGGATGCTGACAAAATTTTCTAAAAATAGAAAGTTTCTAAAATAGAATATCTGATTCAGGAGTCTTGCCTGATTCTGATTGGCTTATATTGCTTCACGATCAAGGTGGTCCAAATGGAATATGCAAAAGATCAAGTTTTCTCTACAGGGTTAATTCTGCTTTTTCAGAAGGCGAAGCATGAACTTCGAGTGCATTAATGGAGGAGTTTCATCTGCCAGGGGTCAGTTTCAAGTTTTCAAGGCCATTCAGAACATGCAGAACTGTCGAGTAGCCGTCAACTGACGAGGAATGGAGAACGGAGCAGGATGAAACTAAAAAACGAGGAAAAGATGGAAATCATTAAAAATTGACTAAGTCTGGGAAATCCAAGTGCCCTTGGAGGCTGGGGGCGCCTAAGCAACCCAGTGTTAGATTTTTTTGCGTTTTTCGAGAAACGTAAAAAAGGGCCTTGTCACCTCGCTTTTAGGTGGTCGAAATCAATCAAACTCAGTCAAAAGGCCCGTAAAAGCTGGAGATTCATCTCAAATATGCTCAGGCTATCCAGTCTACCCTCATCTTGATGCCTGTCCTTGGAATCCTGAAATTGGCTAAGTCTGATGTCCTGAAGCCCTGAAAAACTGAGTAACTCTGAAATCTGGTGGATCCTCAAAAATCTAGAATTTGCATGTTAAATCCCATGGATCCGAGACCTATCTCAAACATCCTGAAAGTATATTTCAAAATATTTAAAGTATAGGATATTTTGAAATATACATCAGACAGGGACCTTCAAAATCTGTCTTTGATTCCCCTTGCCATCAAGATTTGCAAAAGAAAATGAAAATTTCAAAAAATTTCTAAGGCATGGAATCTCAGGCGCCCCAAGAGGCTAGGGGCGCCCATCATCTCCAGACTTAACCAATTTTTCGTGTTTTTCCGGAAAATGAGCAAAGTTGAAAATTTCAAAAATTTGGCTAAGGCATGAAATCCCAACCGCCCCAGGAGGCTAGGGGCACCTAGGATCTCCAGTGTTAGAATTTTTCATGTTCCGACAGTGCTTCTTGCAGCCGCTTCCTAATCTTTGTTTGGCGACAGCTTCCAAAAGTCAAAATTGCAGTCAGACGTCGTCGGATTGTCAATTCGAGGCTGGGGATGAAATCAGAGTTGATAAATTTTCAAGATGCCATGATCAGTCAGCTTTTTCAGTCAATGATGACAATTTGCTATCTTGTTGAAATCAGAGGTAGGCCACGCTGGAGTCAAAATGAGTGCAAAATGTTTAAAACGAAGGAAAAATTGGCTAACACTTTTGCAACTTCGCGTGTTTGATGACATCATCAAAGAAACAATTTTTCATCATCCTCACACATGAAGCCATAGGCAGCTATAAAATAGGGATTCTTCCTATTCGAGCATATCAACTTGGATTTGTGTTTTAAAAGATGCTTTCTTCATGAATAAGTTTCAAGCTTTGTGCTTTCACAAAGAAAGTTGTTTTTTCGCCTTAAAGTTCCATAAAGACAAGCTTTTGGCCTCTATTATTTATTTTTGCAGGTTGCATCCAGAGGAAGAAAACATCTTTTTCTTCTCATGAAGATTTGAGAACCCAAACGGAGTGCTTTTTCAGTTTTCTTCATGGTTTCGGGATTGGGAAGCACATAGGCATGCTTTTTCAAGGTCCATTGTTCTAGGGCATCATTTTTCAGAAATAGGGCCGGAGCTTTTCTAGTTTTCATCGAAATGGGTTCAGTTGGAATTTTGTCCTCTTGAAAATTAAAAAATTTTAGTTTTTTCTGAAATCTGCTGTTTTGTTATTTTTTGGGGAAATCCTCTGCTTTTTCAAAATCCAACGATCTGGGTTGCTTCAGAACGGGATTGTCTACAAAACCCATGTGCCAGTTTTTTCTCTCGAAATCTGCTTTTTAGAAGAAATCAACAAATAATTTTCAGCCTTTTGTCCAAAGTATTTCCGAAATAAGCGTGTTCACAGGTATTCTTCAAGTTTTCCAGTATGCAGTACTCTGCAGCCTCAGGCTTAATGACATTGAGAAATGTTTCTCAATACCATCGTGGAAGGAGAATTTCCTCATTTCTATTGAAGAGTGCAAGAACGTGTGGCACAATGTCAAGGAAAAATATCGGAAAAAGATTGCTCAAAAGTGGCTGAAAGATAAACAGAATGTTTTGCCAAAGAACATTGGACATGGATGACTTTAAGGTGGTCAGATCCAATCTTGTTAGAAGTACCCGACACACAGATGTGAATCTCTTTGAGGTTGCAGCAGATAATCTGAAGGAGAGAGTGTTGGAGGACAAAGAAGATAAAGCAACCCTCAAGGCTAAAAATAGGTAGTTGCGTCAATATATTTATATCAGTGGATGATGTCACCAACAGGGCAGCGATGTAGATGAGGATGTGACTCAAAAGAAAACATCTTTAACTCAAGTGCTTTTTGTTTTAAAGCATTTGCTTTCATCCAAAGCTTATCCATCTTTAAAATAGTAAAAGATCACTTTGTATTAGTTGGAGCTTTCTTTGCTTTAAAGCAAATTGTTTTAAAGCAGTTGTTATTTGTAATCTTTGTCTTAGAATAGAAATAAAGCTTGCGAGTTGGCAAGTTAGTTAGATAAAATCAAGGAGATTTTAGGGTTCCCTACTCCTTTGCTTTAGTATAAATAAGGGCAGCCTTGCCCATTATACAGGGAGTTGTGTTTGTGATAGCAAGATTTGTTGTGCCTATTCTAGCCTGCAGAAATTGTTAGTTCAAATTCTTGTTCACTCTATGCTATCTGTTATCCAGTGTTTGATCGCGTATTGTATGCCTGCCTTTTGCTACAATATTGTTATCCTAGAGTTGTAATAACTTTATGATATTGGGAATAGAAGTCTCATGCCTGCCATTTGCTTTGATTCTCTATCTCACAATCATCTAGTTTTGTCGTCAGATGTGTGGCTTGCGTAAATCTTATTTCAGTTTTCATCTTAAAGTACAATGAGTCTGCTGATGTGATCTGGAAGAAGTTTATTAAAGCTTTTATGTTAAAACAAATCATTCTCTATCAACTTTTGATTCCTATGCTCTGTGTTTACTTAGGTGATTAAAAGCGTCATTTAGTTTAGGCCTACCTGTAGTTAGAAGTTAAAAAAGAAAAACCTCTGCTGCAGCAATAGAGTTTTATAACCTTGTGCTCGCAGCTGAGTGGCAAAAAAATAAGCAAAATTTAATTTCTTTATCTTTTAAGAAAACATCAATAAAAAGGGAACTTCCCCTCATAATAGAAGAGCAGTTTAACTGTGCATAGCTGTCCGTTTCCAACTCGCATTCCAGAGGTGCGAATTGAAACACCAATAGTTGTCTGGCACCCACTGTGGGGCACGAGGCATAAAACTTCAAGCAAGCTTAAGCTTATGTCACGGGAATGACTATCTGACGTCCTACTGCTCCTATTCAACAACCAAATCTTACACCACCTATTATTCAACCAAATCTTGTATGTGTGGAAGGAGAGCAAACAGACATCATTAGTAGCCTGAGAAGTTTCATATTTGCGCAAAAGAAAAGTCCTACTCAGTGGAGAAATGCGGCTACTATTCTTGACGAAGAAGAACACAGCAAATCTTGCAGCCGAAAGACCAGTATTACCACCTCCCACGTGGCAGTAGATAATCCTGGCTCATAGGGTTTATACAAGAAGGGGGATAGACGGTACTACAGATCCTTTCTTCCAAGATCTTATTCCTACAAAAGTTGGAGAAGCATCCAACGTAGTTCCTGAAGTCCCGCAAGTTCCTGAAGTCAAGCAGGAAGTACTTCTAGAGGAACCGTAATCCAGCCAAGAGCAATGGGTGATGCTAATAATAATGCTCACAATAACCTAAATCAGAGGCGTCCATCCCCATTACCTCGGGGTAACAACATTGGACCTTTGGCACTAGCAAAATATCATGAGCTTCTTGAAGGATCAAGAAAAAGTTTTTCGAAGTTTCATGGTGATGGCAAGCAGCATCCTGATGAGCACATTTCTGCCTTCACCACTGCCTGTGGGATTCTTGGCATTGCACATGAAGATGTTGCAGTATGTTTGTTCGTGGAAACATTGCAAAGCTTAGCAGCTGAATGGTTTAATCACCTGGCTGCTAGCTCTATCACAAGTTGGGAGTTGATGAGGGAGAAATTTCTTGCCCGTTTCAGGCTTGTAGAAGACAGTCATGTTTTGTTTGCACAACTCTCAAACATCAAGAAAGATAGAAGTGAGCCGACGCAAGAGTTCGTGGCCAGATTCAACCGTCTGGTTGGAAAAGTCGTGAACGCCTTGAATCCTTCGTCAGAAATTCTGTTAAGTTGTTTCACGAATGCATAATCTTCAGAAATTTCTTTCTACCTCAAGCAAAAACACGCTACAGAACTGCAAGAAGCTCAGGAGTATGCTATTGAATTAAAAGATCATATGATCACTTCAGGAAAGATCCAGAGAGATTCAATCAAGCCACTGGTGCTCTTGAATGTTGTACCACTTTGGCAAGTTCCATCTCCTTCAAGTATATCAGTTTCTTTCATTAACTATGTCAGTAATCAACTTGCTTCACCTGTGCGTCAAGTATCACCTATGCGTCAAGAGGTAGATGTGTCTTCTGCAATACAAATCTACTACTTGTTTCACGCAACAAACCAACATGATGGAGAAAATTGCCCTGAGATGAGAAGATTCATGCAAATATTAAAAGCATCAAATGAAAATCAAGGATTTCCAGATAATCCTGAACGTCTCTTTGACGAATCTGATGGTGGCTCCATGAAGCGATTTTACTAGTGTAAATTAAATATTAGAAGGGATCATTTTCCTAACCCTGTTTCAAGCGACATCATGTGTTTACATATGGAACATAAATGTTCATCGGAAACTGAAAATTTGCATAATTTTTTCAAATATGAAGAAGGATCGTTCATGGAAGAATTTGAAGAAATGCACAACTTGCATACTTTCTCTGAAGAAGAAGTGCAACAATCATGTCAAGAGCAAAATTACGAGGAAAAGATCAAATATACTGCAGAGAGTAATGATGAATCCAATTTGTTCTCATCTTTTGAAGGCTGGTTTGAAGAACCTATGTCAGATACATTCAAAGGAGAAGAGACCAAAGAAGCATTGCAATTGGAGAAGAACAAGATCTTCATTTTGAAGATGACTCATCATTGGAGGAATTTCTCAAAACCGGAGATTATATGGAAGATTCATCATTGGATCTCAACAGTTATCTACATCACATGGAGAGTGATTCTACAGTAGAGGATACTGTAATTTTTTTTTTGCAGTTTAGCTCATCTTCATCTTTGTATCAAGAAGTTTTCATACACACTCGTGAAGAAGATGATGCTAAACTTTCAGAGATTAACCATGAACCTGTGCAAAAAAGAGACATCACAGATATGATAAAGTCAACACAAAATGCAAACGAAGAAGCTCATGGAGAAGAAAAGTTCATGGAATATTCAGTCTTGGTCACTAAAGAGAATCAATTGGAGAAATCAGAAATCCTCGACCAGTGTATGGTGAGATATGCCATATGTGAAATCAATGAAGTAGATGAGGAAGAAACACAAAGCTTAGAAGAATCTGTTGTTGATCCTGCTTACCTATCAGAAGAAGGGTACATGGTTATTGAAAATGGGATGCTACTAGATATCCGCATTCATGATCTCAAGGATACATTTATTGAATAAGATTGCTCTATGGAGGTTGATGAGACTCAAAATGATGGATGGCAAAGTGAGCTATTAGGTGAAGATGTTATCCATCAAGTGTACTTTGATGATAATCAAGTGCTTGAAGATTCAGATCTTGATGATTTATCAAATCTTGAGGATTGGATGGATGAAGACCTAGTTGAAGAGGACCATGAAGAAGTACCTGAATTACTAGATAAATTGATGATAACAGTTGTAGATCCGGTAAGACAAGAAGCAGTGACGGAAATTCTGTATCAGCAGCTTCGACCTTTTCTAGAGGATGATACATTGACTAAGTTCAGGGTTGCATATGTTGAAGACATAAATGAAGAACGTCAAGTTCTAGATGTGGTGGTTACCATTCCCACAAGTATACTTTGGCCACAAGACCTCACTTCATATCTTCAAAAAGAGGTCCTGTACCTTCACGTGTTGTAGAGGCTTCTTGCTTTGGAAGAAGTCGATCAACTTGAGCTCTGGTGTATCAATCAGTTCATCATGAACTTCTCATGGCCTGAACGTGATTACCCACCTGAATCGTGGCTCTTCGAGAAAGTGTTGTAGAAGAAGAAAAGCTATGTGTTGCCAAGACAAATCTCACAGCTCAAGAGAAAGGCCTCTTATTTTTCTGAACCAGTTGTGTAATGTCCCCTTCTAGCAAGCCAAATTTTTCGCAACCTTGCAAACAATTTCAACCTGTAAAAGAGCACATTAGTATACAAATCATTTCATCATGTTCACATAAAATTTTAACAATAATAAACTCTAACTATTTCATATCCTTTCTAGCCATATATCCATGTTCATGATCTATCTTATATCAATAATCACACATGAGTCATGGACATACCTCGGGGAGGACATTCGTGATCCTACCCATTAATCAGACCACTCACCTAATATGAGAGGGTGGATTAAGGATTCCACGACCCACGGCCGTAGGCCCAAGGCTTCACCTCACACCCGGAGGTACTTCACTCTTGGCTCGGAGGGGCTTATAGCCAGCTCGAGGTTCACCTATTGTTAGGCCATCAATATTATCTAGGTCCTACGCAACCATAGGGTCAAGAACTTCATGCTACACCCGGCAATACTTCTCTCTTAGCTCTAAGAGGCAATGACTTGCTAGCTCGAGTGCTAGACACTAGATTCCTTCTAACCACCAGTCTCATACTAATAAGGTGTGTAGGTGGATTAAGAGGAAGGCTACTAATCCTAGCCCGGTACTCCATGGTCATGTTAATTGCTTCTTAAGGACGATTTCATAAATATCATAATTGTTCTTATTATCATTTAACACAAGATGCCTTATATTAGACATCATGGCCTTATATCAAAATTGATCATATATCATTGACATTTATTCATTATATTAGACTGTGATCATCTTTCTTATTCCATTTCATATTCAATAACATTTAATTATAAACAATTTATTTAACCTAATAACAAGTGCATATTCTAGTTATAATATATCTATCATTTGCAACATGCATATATATTTATTTTTTTATATATAATAATCTTACCATTTATTTTTACCAATTATAGATTGAACAAATTAAATATAAATACTTACTTACTTGTTGGAGCTTTACCTCGTAATTCTTATTTATTGCTGCAGTCTTCTTTCTACCTTGCTTGATGGAATGATTAATATAATTTTTATTATATTGTTGTTGTTGTTTATATATTTTTTTAATATATACTTTTCACCTCATTTCCCATCATACGCCCTTATGCCCTTTTATATATTTCCAAGGGTTTATTGTGGGTAAAAGGATATACCTTTTCCAATGGTTGCGGCTTTAATAATGTTTCTCTTTTTTTTATTTATTATTTATTAAGGTGATCGGTGTCAACCAACTTCTAGCCGCATACATACTTTTATTTATATTTGATTGCATTGATTTTATTTCATAGGAACTACTTCTCTCACTTTATATATAATTATAGTATAGGATAATAATTTATTAGATAATAAGTATTAATAATAATATATATTTACTTAAATATATATATTTTTCCAAAACAATTTCACCTTGTTTAAATCTTTAATTTAAACAATGTCTTAATACGGGGTCATGATAAACTTAATAATATTTATAATAATTAACTTATAATATTATATTTATGTTTACTCTTTTATATATATATATATATATATATATATAAACATGTATTGTTATATAATAATTAATATTAATATTTATATTTATTATCATATATTGTTATTATATAATAATAATATGCTATTTTAATATTTATATTTAGAATATTTATAGATAATATGATGGACTATGCCTAAAGTAATATTTTATTAGGTTTCCTTTTATATAAAATAACATTACACTCACCAATAATATAAGTGCCATAAATAATATAGTGCCCTAAAATAATAATTTATAAATAGGGTTTTATCTTTTCAGCACTATATTCTATAAATAACTTATTTTATAATTATATCTTATTAAGGTTTAAGTTACCTGTAGATGAAAATAACTTTGAAAATATATTACTTATAAGAACTAAATAGAATGTCTTAATATATATATATATATATATATATATATATATATATATATATATATATATATATATATATATATATTAAGAGTTGTTTTATTTTTAATTTTTTTCCCTTATTTATTCATTATTTATTACATATTTGTAAGTAAATTTTAATTTTTAAATATTGCATCATAACATATTTAGTAGATTTTAATTTTTTAATATTGCATCATAACATATTTAGTAGATTTTAATTTTTTAATGTTGCATCATAGATGATATTTTTTTAAATATTTTAGCAATGTATTAAACACCATTATCCAGCAATTCATGAAATTCATACCTACGATTTTCATTGATTTTTATTTTTATTTATTTATTTATTTTATGTTTATTTTATTTTTTATTTATTTTTGTATTTATTTTATTTAACTATTATTCACAGGATGGCAGGATGACTGCTCTGATACCACTGTAATGTCCCCTTCTAACAAGTCAAATTTTTCACAACCTTGCAAACAATTTCAACTTGTAAAAGAGCACATTAGTATACAAATCATTTCATCATGTTCACATAAAATGTTAACAATAATAAACTCTTAACTATTTCATAGCCTTTCTAGCCATATATCCATGTTCATGACCTATCTTATATCAATAATCACACATGAGTCATGGACATACCTCGGGGAGGACATTCGTGATCCTACCCATTAATCAGACCACTCACCTAATATAAGAGGGTGAATTAAGGATTCCAAGACCCACGGCCGTAGGCCCAAGGCTTCACCTCACACTTGGAGGTACTTAACTCTTGGCTCGGAGGGGCTTATAGCTAGCTCGAGGTTCACCTACCGTTAGGCCATCAATATTATCTAGGTCCTACACAACCATAGAGTCAAGAACTTCATGCTACACCCGACAATACTTCGTTCGTACCCTAGTCTAAGAGCTTCATGCTACACCCGACAATACTTCGTTCGTACCCTAGTCTAAGAGCTTCATGCTACACCCGACAATACTTTGCTCTTAGCTCTGAGTGGCAATGACTTGCCAGCTCGAGTGCTAGACACTAGATTCCTTCTAACCACCAATCTCATACTAATAAGGTGTGTAGGTGGATTAAGAGGAAGGCTACTAATCCTAGCCCGATACTCCATGGTCATGTTAATTGCTCCTTAAGGATGATTTCATAAATATCATAATTGTTCTTATTATCATTTAACACAAGATGCCTTATATTAGACATCATGGCCTTATATCAAAATTGATCATATATCATTGACATTTATTCATTATATTAGACTGTGATCATCTTTCTTATTCCATTTCATAGTTCAATAACATTTAATTATAAACAATTTATTGAACCTAATAAGAGTGCATATTCTAGTTATAATATATCTATCATTTACAACATGCATATATTTATTATTTTATATATAATAATCTTACCATTTATTTTTATCAATTATAGATTGAACAAATTAAATATAAATACTTACTTACCTGTTGGAGCTTTACTTGCTGCGGTCTTCTTTCTACCTTGCTCGAATGATTAATATAATTTTTATTATATTGTTGCTCCTGTTTATATATTTTTTAATATATACTTTTCACCTCATTTCCCATCGTACGCCCCTATGCCCTTTTATATATTTCCAAGGGTTTACCGTGGGTAAAAGGATATACCCTTTCCAACGGTTGAGGCTTTAATAATGTTTGTCTATTTTTTTAATTTATTATTTATTAAGGTGATTGGTGTCAACCAACTTAATAGCTGCATACATATTTTTATTTATATTTGATTGCCTTATATAAGATCATTGATTTTATTTCATAGGAACTACTATAATAATTTATTAGATAATAAGTATTAATAATAATATATATTTACTTAAATATATATTTTTCCAAAGCAATTTCACCGACTTTATATGTTGTTTAAATCTTTAATTTAAACAATGTTTTAATATGGGGTCATGATAAACTTAATAATATTATAATAATTAACTTATAGTATTATATTTATGTTTACTCTTATATAATATAATATATATATATATATATTATAATAATATTTATATTTATATTAATGATTATAATTGTTATTTTTATTTAGAATATTTATAGATAATATCATGGACTATGGCTAAATCTTTAATTTGAACAAATCCTTGATATGGGGACATGACAAGTTGATGGTTTTGTGTAACAGTTTTTGTTCTTTTTGTTCTCGCTCGAAAGAGCGTTTGTGTGTGTCTTGTGTTGTAATGTGTTTCTTAGATGCGTCGTGTTTTGTCGTGTTTTTGTGTTTCTGGGAAGTTCCAACTCTTAGGTGATTTTAGGAAGTCCGGTCTTAGGTGATTTTAGGGAAAAGTCTTGTTCTAGGTGATTAGGAAATGACCTGACTTTATTGCTCAATGGACAAGGCACTGGTCTAAGCTAGAAAGTCCAGATATTCTCGGTTCTCCTATGCCGTAAGTAATCGACATGGTCCCCAAACAGAGCCAGTTGTTGTACCCAATCAAATTTTTTGCTTCATTAAGGCATTTTGTAAGAGTCTAGAAAATTTTTGGTCGAAAAGTAAAAAGGTCAAAATTTCTAAAAATAGAAATTTTCTATTTTTAGAAAGTTTATAAAAATAGACATCAAATTAGGTTTTCTAGGTTTCTTGAGATACGGATGCTGGCAAAATTTTCTAAAAATAGGAAGTTTCTAAAATAGAATATCTGATTCAGGAGTCCTGCCTGATTCTGATTGGCTTATATTGCTTCACGATCAAGGTGGTCCAAACGGAATCTGCAAAAGATCAAGTTTTCTCTACTGGGTCAATTCTGCTTTTTTAGAAGGCGAAACACGAACTTCGAGTGCATTAATGGAGGAGTTTCATCTGCTAGGGGTCAGTTTCAAGTTTTCAGGGCTGTTCAGAAGACGCAGAACTGTCGAGCAACCGTCAACTCATGAGGAATGAAGAACGGAGTAGGATGAATCTAAAAAACGAGGAAAAGATGGAAATCATCAAAAATTGACAAGTCTGGGAAATCCAAGCGCCCCTGGAGGCTGTGGGAGCCCAAGCAACCCAGTGTTAGATTTTTTTTGCGTTTTTCGAGAAACATAAAAAAGGGCCTTGTCACCCCACTTTCTAGTGGTCAAAATCAATCAAGCTCAGTCAAAAGGCCCGTAAAAGCTGGAGATTCATCTCAGATATGCTCAGGTTATCCAGTCTACCCTCATCTTGATGCCTGTCCCTAGAATCCTGAAATTGGCTAAGTCTGATGTCCTGAAGCCTTGAAAAACTGACTAACTCTAAAATCTGGTGGATCCTCAAAAATCTAGAATCTGCATGTTAAATCCCATGGATCCGAGACCTATCTTAAACATCCTGAAAGTATATTTCAAAATATTTAAAGTATAGGATATTTTGAAATATACATCAGACAGGGACCTTCAAAATCAGTCTTTGATTCCACTTGCCATCAAGATTTGCAGAAGAAAATGAAAATTCTGAAATTTTTCTAAGGCATGGAATCTCAGGCGCCCCAGGAGGCTAGGGCGCCCATCATCTCCAGACTTAGCCAATTTTTCGTGTTTTTCCGGAAAATGAGCAAAGTTGAAAATTTCAAAAATTTGGCTAAGGCATGAAATCCCAAGCACCCCAGAAGGCTAGGGGCGCCTAGGATCTCCAGTGTTAGAATTTTTCATGTTCCGACAGTGCTTCTTACAGCCGCTTCCCAATCTTTGTCCGGCGATAGTTTCCAAAAGTCAAAATTGTAGTCAGACGTCGTTGGATTGTTAGTTCGAGGCTGGGGATGAAATCAAAGTTGATAAATTTTCAAGATGCCATGATCAGTCAGCTTTTTCAGTCAATGATGACAATTTGCTATCTTGTTAAAGTCAGAGGTAGGCCACCCTAGAGTCAAAACGAGTGCAAAAAGTTTCAAAACGAAGGAAAAATTGGCTAACACTTTTGCAACTTCGCGTGTTTGATGACATCATCAAAGAAGCAATTTTTCATCATCCTCACACATGAAGCCATAGGCAGCTATAAAATATGGATTCTTCCTATTCGAGCATATCAACTTGGATTTGTGCTTTAAAAGTTGCCTTCTTCATGGATAAGTTTCAAGCTTTGTGCTTTCACAAAGAAAGCTGATTTTTCGCCCTAAAGTTCTATAAAGACAAGCTTTTGGACTCCTTTATTATTTATTTTTGCAAGTTGCATCCAGAGGAAGAAAACATCTTTTCCTTCTCATGAAGATTTGAGAACCCAAATGGAGTGTTTTTTCAGTGTTCTTCGTGGTTTCGGGACTGGGAAGCACATAGGCATGCTTTTTCAAGGTCCATTTTTCTAGGGCATCATTTTTCAAAAACAGGGCCAGAGCTTTTTTAGTTTTCATCGAAATTGATTCATCTGGAATTTCGTCCTCTTGAAGATTGGAAAATTTTAGTTTTTTTCGAAATCTGCTTTTTTGTTGCTTTTTCGGGAAAGCTTTTTCAAAATCCGACGATCTAGGTTGCTTCAGAACGAGATTGTCTACAAAACCGATGTGCCATATTTTTCTCTCGAAATCTGCTTTTTATAAGAAATCAACAAATAATTTTCAGCCTTTTGTCCAAAGTATTTCCGAAATAAGCGTGTTCACAGGCATTCTTCAAGTTTTCCAGTATGCAGTACTCTGTAGCCTCAGGCTTAATGACATTGAGAAATTTTTCTCAATATCATCGTGGAAGGAGAATTTCGTCATTTCTATTGAAGAATGAAAGAACGTGTGGCACAATGTCAAGGAAATATATCGGAAAAAGATTGCTCAAAAGTGGCTGAAAGAAAAACAGAATGTTTTGCCAAAGAACATTGGACATGGATGACTTCAAGATGGTCATATCCAATCTTGGTAGAAGTACCCGGCACACAGATGTGAACTCTTTGAGGTTGCAGCAGATAATCTGAAGGAGAGAGTGTTGAAGGATGGAGAAGATAAAGTAGCCCTCAAGGCTAAAAATAGGTAGCTGCGGCAATATATTTATATCAGTGGGTGATGTCACCAACAGGACAGCGATGTAGATGAGGATGTGACTCAAAAGAAAGCATCTTTAACTCAAGTGCTTTTTGTTTTAAAGCATTTGTTTTCATCCAAAGCTTATCCATTCTTAAAATAGTAAAAGACCACTCTGTATTAGTTGGAGCTTTCTTTGCTTTAAAGCAAATTGTTTTAAAATAGTTGTTAGTTGTAACCTTTGTCTTAGAATAGAAATAAAGCTTGCGAGTTGGCAAGTTAGTTAGATAAAATCAAGGAGATTTTAGAGTTTCCTACTCCTTTAATTTAGTATAAATAAGGGCAGCCTTGCCCATTGTATAGGGAGCTGTGTTTGTGATAGCAAGATTTGTTGTGTCTATTCTAGCCTCTAGAAATTGTTATTTCAAGTGCTTGTTCACTCTGTGATATCTGTTATCCAATGTTTGATCGCGTATTGTATGCTTGCCTTTTGCTACAATATTGTTGTCCTGGAGTTGTAATAACTTTATGATATTGGGAATAGAAATCTCATGCCTGCCATTTGCTTTGATTCTTTATCTCACGATCATCTAGTTTTGTCGTCAGATGTGTGGCTTGCGTAAATCTTATTTTAGTTTTCATCTTAAAGTACAATGAGTCTTCTGATGTGCTTTGAAAGAAGTTTATTCAAGCTTTTATGTTAAAACAAATCATTCTATGTCAACTTTTGATTCCTATGCTCTGTGTTTACTTAGGTGATCAAAAGCGTCATTTAGTTTAGGCCTAGCTGTAGTTAGAAGTTAAAAAAGAAAAACCTCTGCTGTAGCGATATAGTTTTATAACCTTGTGCTCGCAGTTGAGTGGCAAAAAGATAGGCAAAATTTAATTTATTTATCTTTTAAGCAAACATCAGCAAAAAGGGAACTTCCCCTCATAATAGAAGAGCAGTTTAACTGTGCATAGCTATCCATTTCCAACTCGCATTCCAGAGGTGCGAATTGAAATGCCAACAGCATGTTTATTACAAAAATACATCCATTAATTCCATGAGGACGAAAGCCCTTGGAGAGTTAGTGGATTGGACGAAAACCCGATTCCACTTTGAGAGGTGAATCTATACGGGGTTTACTATTGAGCTTATTGCAGGTTTTGGCATTACTGAGGAGCTGGAAAAGACATTATTTGCAGGTTACAGCTGGTTTCATCACCAAATTTTTGAAATTGTTTCAATACAAATTTGGGAATTATAATCAGCCTTGTTGGAGGTTTTAATTGCATATTTGAGTGTCATTTGGTTAATAACACCTTGCAAAGGAGGTCACAACCTTCAAAGACAGGCACAACAGGTTTAATGAGGGTTTGAAGTTACATTTGGTGTGCCAAGGTATAGCCGCAACCTCTTATAATTCCAGCGCAACCCTCTAGAATCAAGGAAATGGAGAATATATGAAGATGCAACCTTTGTATACCATTGCTGCCATCTAGAACTGGATTGCAGCCTCTTTGGGTGTTAACACAGTCCATGGAAAGGTATTGAAGCTCCAATAGTTAACTAAAACAGGTGCAACATATATAGGCAGACCATTTGATTTGAAGACCATGTTTATAAGTTTGGCATTGTATATTCATCTTTCCATAAGGGCAAACTTGGTATGTAGCATTTCATTTGAAATCTGAATGTGATCAACTATAATCTCTATTGAAATCTGTAATTTGAATACATATATTCTATTTACATCTGTTGTTATCTTTATATCAGTCCTTTTGCATTGTTGGCATATGCATGCACATGTTTGTTCTATTGTTCATTGAATTGTCTATATAAAACAAATTGAAAACTCAGAAATCAGTGTTACAACAGCAAGCATGCCAAGTATTTGACAAAATGTCAAATTATGAAACTCAGAAATTCAAGGCAGATTGGGTAAGGGTTCTTACATTCACCTGCGAAGTGTGTTTTTTCCTTGCAAAGCACTTTTGCCTCTTGAGGAGCGTGTCTCTGAGCGTGCCTATTACATTCATGAAGCGCCAACTCCAATCCGGGCATGCCTATTACATTTAGGATGCGTCATTTTCCCACAGGGTGCGCCTCAAGCTTCTCTGGCACGCCTATAATTGAGTAGACGCGCTTTCTTGCCTTGTGAAAATGCCTTCAACTTGATCGCTCGTGTCCTTACTCAATTCAAAGCATCTTTCTTGTTCTGATCGTTCCTAGCACACATTTCTCATGTAAAGCACGCCTTAGTTTATTCAGGTACATTCTCCCTTGAATCGACGCTTCTTCCTGAGATGAAGAGCACCTAAACTGTTCAAAGTGCATCCTCCCTCTCTATGGCGCACCTCTATGACTCTTGGCGCGCTTATCTTCTTCAAAGCGCTTCTCTGCATCCTTGGATGCATCTTCTTCAAACTTGTCACGCCTCTTTCCCAGACACGCTCCTTCAAACTCAAACACACCTATTTTACTTTAGACACGCTTTCCTTACTCCAAGCGCTCCTCTGTTGTCAAAAACGTGCTTGTACAGACTTGGGCATGCCTCCTGATGATCTCCTTTTCTGAATGTGTTTCCTTCTCGGTTTGAGCATGCCTTTGAATTTGAAATTTTTGCCAAGCACTCTTCAAAATCTTCATACGCTCTTTACCTTAGAAAAGCACTCCTCTTCTCTAGGCATGTTTGTACCCTCTCAGGTGTGCTTTTAATCCCCTGGACTCGCCTTTGCTTCCTTAGGCACACTTTTTCCATTCCTGTTGCACCTTAACCTCACCTGGAGCGCTTCCTTTTGAGCAGACACACTTTCCTGAATTCAGGCGCGCTTTTCTGACTACAAGCACGCTAAACCGCCTCCAAGTGTGCCAAACTGCCTCCAAGCACGCTTCTCGGGTCTCTGGCGTGCTCTCCTGACTTCAAGTGCGCCAATCTTTCTCTAAGCATGCCAATCCTTGACTTGGTGTGCTTTTTCATCATGGAGATGCTTTCTCTACTTCAAACTTTAGCGTCTCATTTTATTTGGCAAGCATATTGAGACATGAACGTGTTTTTCTATTTTCAGGTATGCCTCCCTAGCTCCATGTGCGCTTCCCTGGCTCTAGGTGCACTTTTTGTGTGCTTGGAGCATTCTGATGATCCCTGACACGCTTTTTGATTCATAGACATACTTTTCTGCATATCCTTGCCTTGGATTTTCAAAATATTCATTCTGGGTCCTACAAGGTTAGTAAAAAATTGGCAACATGTGGAAAAATTTGAATGGGTACAATACACCTATAGATGATGCTGAGGTGAAGGCAGGGTTCATGAAGGCCATCCAGAAGATGTATGATCCTATACAAGCTAGCATCATTCGTACTGAGTGAATAAAATTTGTCACTCTCAGGGGATATTCAGAGAAGGCCAAGATAGATAGGGAGACTATGGCACAGGAGGATCCCATTCTATGGTGGACTATGCATGGGTCTAATTCTTTGACCACCACACTAGCCATTCGTTTGCTGTCCCAAGTTTCTAGTTCTTCTGTTGCTGAGAGGAACTAGTCTACTTATAGTTTCTTCGACTTTGTTAAGAGGAATAGACTTACCTCTAGCAGGGTGGAGACACTTGTACCTGTACATAGCGCCTTGCGTCTCATTAACCGCAACACGCTTATGTACAAGGAGAGTCCAGTACCTCGATGGGATATAGAGCCAGCACAAGTGGATGAGGATGCAACACAAACAGGGTTGGTTGGTATTCCTTTGGAGGAGATTGACCTTGAGGAGTCCAGTAGTTTGAGTGATGAGGAGTTTGGAGTGGACTTTGGGGATGAATGATGATTCATTGATTTGAGGCACTGGGCCATTGGCCAATTGTATTTGGATTTTGAATGTAATCATCATTTTGAAATTTTGAATATAATATAAATATATTGATATTCAGCATTTTCATTGTTCAATGCAATTATGCAATATGTTTGAGGATTTCAGATGTTCATATGTTATTCCTTGTATATATTTTATAACTTTTTTTAAAGTACTATATGTATTTGTGCCACCCCCCTGCCGTCCCCAAATCTAAGCCCTTGGTTCCCCCATCCCCGAGACCCGTCCCCGCCTCCCCGTGTCCCCCAGGGCCATGGAACATTGGCTAAAACCAATTCCACCCCTCTACAACAAAGGTGGCATCATCTAGCTACAACTACGATGACCATCATCCGGCTACAACCAAGATGAGCATCGTCCGGCTACAACCAAGATGACTGCTTGGGCTACAACCCAACATGGAGCTTCACTCTCCAATTAGTGGCAACTACAACCTATCCCACTGAGGCCGTATTAATACACTCGGCTACAGCCAAGGCACTATAATTCCATAATTTCATATATAATGGTGACAACTACAACAAAACTCACCAAGTGGCAGCTACAACCAAACCCACCAAGGTCTCAAAGTTGATCAGAAATTATTTTATCTTCCCCTAGGCCACCTACGACTGCAAGGAACTTAATCCATGAAGTGTCCCTCTCACCGGCTTACACATACATCAACATAAAACAAGTTTTACACACATAGACAAAGACTATATTCATAGACTCAACATAACAAGTATTAAACCTTATCAAAGCTTTCATCTGCTCCCCTTTTCTGATTATAAACTTCCTTTGCTTATCCACCACAACTTCCACACTTGTTTGTTCACAGTTTTAGAAGCTTTCATTCGATTATTTCTTCTAATAATTATACTAGTTTTTTGGACTCTCCCATTTGGGATTTCATTGGCCGATTTTGTTGGCATATTAGCTCAAAATATTTGTCTAGGATTTTCCTCTATCATGCAATTTAAAACATTCCTTGGACCTTCCAAACCACTAAAAAATTCAACTTCTTCCAACTGACATTTCTTCCGGCAATGCCCCTGAGCTAGCATTTCTGCCTTCTTGACATTTCATCATTTGCCATTTTTGCTTGCCCTTTTCTCCACCATTAACTGATTTGTTTCATTCTGGTTACAACAATCTTCCTAGGCACCTCTGTTTCTGCAAGCATTTCTTGACAATCCCAGTTTATTAACTCCAAACTCATTATCCTTGATTTCTGCTTGTGCCAATTATATTAGGCAATCCAGTAGCACCCGCTGTCCTAACGATTGGCACAGTCTCTTAGCATCCTCTGCTGTCAGACTGCACTTGCACCATCACCGGATACCTATGAAATTCCCTGTGAAATGAAATACCCCCTTCTACTCGGCTTGGCCTTGTCCTCATTAGCAATTTCTCTACACACTCAAACTGATCCATCAAGATATCGAGCTTCACCTCCTCATTTTCCCTACACACGCAAACTGATTCATCAAGACATTGAGCTTCACTAGATAATTCAAGAAAGCATAAATCTTAATGAACATTAGTCTCACTAAACATTAATTTCAATAAACATTTGTCTAAATATTGATCATTGAGAAACATATAATATAATCAAGTCTATATTGTCATTCATCTTCTTAAATCATACCATGATTAATATAAACCGTACTATTCAGATAGTCAGAATTCCTTAATTGATAATCATGGATCCTTAATCAACATAAAATCCTTAGGGTTTTTGCCCTAACACTAGTATTTAGCAAAATAGAAAACTGCAGGGTATTACAGATTTACCCTTGGACATTCCTTTCTATAGTTAATGGAGTGTACAAGTCTCTAGCTTGGTGAGGTTAAAGCAATTTTTTCCTCTAAAACAGTCCATCCTTGCAATGCGTTTCTAAATTGCTAATTCATTGCTAGTTTAATATTTGAAACTCAGGTTGTATAAATATTGTTTATTCTAACGTATCATCAAATGAGCTAGATCTGACAAATTTTACAGGATTTAGTTGTAGGATACATGGGAGTGCCAAAATACCCAGGAATAAGCATGACTCAACACCCTCAGTATATTACAGTTCGGTAAGTTTTTCCTTGGTTTTTACATTCAAATTCAACTTTGTTAGAGAATTGATTATATATCCATAGAATAGAAACTAGTTATATCCTAAGTGTTCGTTGGATCATATCAATGGTAGGAATAAAAATCTGAGGGAAAATGCATGATATAAATATAGTAAAGAAATGTTTAATGTATTTAATGGTTGCTTATAGAGAGGATATGTATCCATGAATAAGAAGTTGCTATATATCTTAATGGCAGGAATAGAAGAGGAAGGGAAATGCTTAATTTAGTTCGTGATCTCCTGGAAATTTCTCCAACTGTCAGCAGTGTATGTTAAATGGAAAAAAAAAAATTGCCGATTTTACTTTGGCTGTGAGCATTTCGAGAACATTTGGTTTCCTGAAGGTTTTTTTGTTGTAGTATGCAGATGCAATTTTAAGCATTAAGATGTTCCAGAAATTTACAAAGTTGTATTTTCATGACTTTTGATCGGCATTCTACAGGGGAAGCGACAATCATTTGTTATGGAAACAGTTAAAGCTGATGACAAAGCAAAAACTGGTATAACTTGCCCTTTTTCTTTGATTGAACCTGACCTTATGGTCACAGTGCATACACATGGATAGTTCTATGCATAGCAGCAAAAAAACAATTATGGAAAAAATGGGGAAACCAAAAGTATAAGATTTTTATAAAAATTGAGATTTAATTGTGGAAAAATTGGATTATCAAAAAAGTAGGAAAAAAAAAGATAGAAAGCCTTATTATTTTTTAAATTTAAAAGCATTTTAATAGCATAGAGATATAGAGAGCAAATAAAAATGAGAGTGGGGATCTAGGGGGGCAGCTCCTAACATAGTTGAGGGGCAATGCTCCCCATCAGGGTCCTGAGGTAGTGCTCCCAGTGGGGTCAAGGGGTAGTGCTCCTCATGGGCTTTGGAGGCAGCCCTCCCAGTGGGGTTGAGAGGCAATGCCCCTCATGGGGTCCGGGTTCCTTGTTGTGATATAGGATGGGGCCGAGGTGTGGAGCCTCAGCCACCAAGCCCAAATTAAAGCCTTTGAAACCACACAGACCTTCATGGTGTTTCATTATTTTATCACTTTTAACCAAACTCCAAAACTCCAAACTTTGAAAAAATGCTTTACTTTCACACTTTTAAATTTGACTGTTTTCAATTTTTTATTTTAATAATTATACAATATTAACATAATAAAATCATTACAGATTTCAATTATAATATTAAAAACAGAGAAGATCCTAAAATTCTAACACTTACCTACAAATGGAACTTTCAGAGCTGAAGAAACCCTAAATAAATTTAAATCCCACAATTATGCTTCACACATAATTTATTCAATGGTAGAGAGCTTAAACTATGTTCCTAACAATTACTCTGAAAAATGAATATCAACAATGTCTGTAGAGGTTTCCAAACAAAGTAAAATTACAGGAATGAGTAGGGGTATATATATATAATTTACAAAGTATATAAAAATTTTCCAAAAAAAACTTGTAATTCATTTCTTCCAAACGAATTAAAAAAAGAAAAATAAAAAAACTGAAAAAATATGGGAGCCCACTGCTGCTTTGCTAAATATTTAAAATGTTTCAAGGATGCTGAAGGTTTTTCAAATGAATTCAGCAGTTTATTAAAACGGCAACTGATTTGCCGTCTGATTGCGACCATCCCACGACAAGCAAATTAAGACACAAAAATGACAGGAAATCACAACACAAAATCAGATGGCATAAACAAACGAAATCTACAAAGAATGCCTAGGCCGGACCCTAGCAAATGCATGTAAAACTCTAGCCGAACTAAAAAGTTGCGGGCCAAAGTAAAAAATCATTCAAACCCGCAACTTATGACTACATACGATTTCAGCATTTTTATCACGATTTTTTCACGATTATGCAAGAAAAATTTAGTAAAAGTACATTGACTACGATTTATTTGATTTTTTTTTTTTTTTGGGGGGGGGGGGGGTGGGGAATAATGCAACCCAGCCATTTGCTACTTCTACGATTAATTGCTATTTCTGCTTCTAACGTCTATGAAACTTGTATTAAACAAATTGGTTTTAGGATGCATGTTTACAATTTGTTCATATTATCAGATTACTAGCATCTAACATATTCCTTTACTACCATGCTAACTTTAAGCACGATCTATTATTCTCCTAATGCTTTTTCTAACATTGACTTCATTGTTTTTTTTTCCGGTAAGAATATACCTGTCAGTTCTCGGCTTAAATTTGACAGTCGACCTTGCTTGTCAAGCAATTTTTTTTATGACAGTTATCTATTCAATGATGCCTTTAAAATACTATGACATACCGTAATATAACTAAATTACATAAAAAACCAAATATATATATCATCATAACCTTATATAAATTTTGTCAGTTTGTCCAAAATCTCTTCTTTCATATGATAGTTCTTTTAAAATTTCGATTGTATTTTACAACAAAAATACCTAAATACAGCTATACAACTGTCAAATTTAAGCCCTTATAAGTCACACATATGTTAGCATCACGTGATCCATTTAGCTGGCACTTTCCATTTTTTTGTTTCTTTGTTGATTGTTGTGGCTAAACTGATACTGTGGCGATATATTGCATTCCTATATGGTGTGACTCTGCAATTACAAATTTATAACCTTTCTCTTTGCACAGAGAAGGGAAACTCTCAACCAGCGCCCAGATTTATTGGGAACATCATTGCTTTTCTTTTAAACTTGGTAAGTATACTCTCTGCTTCATTTATTTTTAGACGATTCTAGTTGTGCTCGAGTAAAGACAATTCACTGTCAGGATAGCATTAACTTCTACAATGAAAACTAACGAGTAGATTGGAGGTAATAGGATACCTGACATGCAAAATGCTACATTAAGGGTGCAAATCTATTTGTACAGATACCAGAGCAAACCTGCTCAGTTATCATGGTGCCATTTGTATGCCAAATATCCTATTCCTGGAAAGTATGTTAACTATGACATTGATTTTATTCTTGATTGGGGCAGATTGGACCCAAAGGGCTAGAGTTTGGTCGATATTCCCTGGACTATCACACAATACGTAATTATTTGCATGTATGCCGTACTTGGGGTAAACAAAGGTGATCTGCTCTGCTTTATCAATTTTCCATTGTTATAGTAAATTGGATTAGGGGTTTAGCAATAAGTTGGGTTACTTCTTTCATTGAAAAGCAATGTTCAATACTTGGAGGGCATTTTCCTTTTAGAGGTGGCAATATAAATGAAGTCCTCCTTGTGAATAGTGACTTTATTTACCTAACAAAAAGAATTGTGGAAAGGTATAAGCTTTACAAATTGTTTCTACTTGGTTGCAGGGCTGAAAGGCACATTCCCTCTTATGCAAAGAAAATTATTGACATGTACAATGTCAGAGGAGAAATTGATAAGCTGCTTCTAAAAAATAAATAAAGTAATGAGAAAATGATTAATTGGCCAGTAAAACAAATGTAAATTGTCATTTAAAAAAATGAGAGAGAATTAATCTTTATTATTTTTTAAAGATTTTTTTTAAATGTTTATGTATATTAGCCTTTGTATCTCTACAAAGATTTTTTTTTGGTGTTATTTTAAGTTAATATTTTGATTTCTCAACTTTCATGCCTATTTTTTTAATTGTAATTTCAATATTATTCAATACCAAAAAAATAATTAATTTATGCATGATTTTCAATTAAATTTTATCCTCTTGCTATCTATTCTAATCATTCTTAAAAGTACATCCTTAAACAACTATATAATTTAAAAGAATGACATTAAAATTATGTGTGAAGTCTACTATGAACATATGCTTGGATGTTAAAAGCATTATTAATATATAATATTTTTATATTTAATTAAAAATAATTGAAATTTTAAAGTGATTTTAAAAGATTTATTACTCTACTAAAATTAAATAGGATGAAATGTAACTTTAATAAACATTAACAATCTTATAAAAATATATATATTTTTAATATATACAAAAATGAAATAATAAAATTATTTAAAAAGTTAATATACATATTTAATATTAAACAATATTATTATTTTGAAAGTATTATAAAAGTAAGAATAGATTAAGAAATAAAATTTAAAATTTTTTAATATATTTTAAATAATTTAAATATTTAATACTTAATTTTATTCTCTACACATTAAATGTTTTATATAGATAACTTTGAGTTTTACATTAAATAAACCAAAATATTTAACATATAAAAAGGAAATGAAACATTTAATTATGAAAATGACATAATTTAAAATACCCTCTTAGTGTTAATTATTGTCTTATTATATGTGAAGTGTATCATTAATTCTATCACAAGAATGTCTTTATATATTTTTTAAATTAAATTTTAAAGATTGCGGGCTCACAAATATTTGATATATTTTTAAAAGAAAATATATTTTTTCTTTAATGTTAGTTTAGGCTAATCTAATAAGTTGTATATATAAGTATAAATTAATTACTTTCTTAGTTGTGGGGTGATAATTGAATAATTAAATGTTAAGATGGGAATAAATGCGAACATTAAGATATTTTGCTCTAAAACTAATTTGGATGTATGGACTATTTGTCTTGGGAATAAAAAGAATATTCTCTACCTGTACTTTGCCTTGGAATTTGAAATATATATAAACTTTATGGAGGGTCAAATCTATGACTATGGATCACTTATGCAAACACAGATCCATCTTGTGACCCATATATCTGATCTAGACAATCACACACTTCTACTATCTAATTTGTTGAATTTCCTACTCTATGCTAATTGCCAAGGATTGGCAGTATTTAAAACTGCCTTAAGGAGATTATAGGATTGCAAGGGACATGTTCTCCTAGGTCAACCCCCTTGATTAGACTAACTTTATAGATGTGGAAATGAATGAAGACAAAACTCTTCAATCATATAAATGCTTTAGAATGATGATGTAGAATTAGGTTCCTTTCAATGCTCCCAATCAAAATATTCCTTGAATTATTCTCCTATTTAATGCATAGGATTTCATATTGAAAATGGATATGATCAAATGAAAAATGAATGCACATTGAATGCCTTTAAATACCACTACATTGCAATAAATCATGTGAAACATGTACGAAGGCGGCTCATGACAAGAAAGAAATGGGTGGTAGTTGGAAAATTTCAAATTAATTTTTTTAGATTTAGGGAGTTAATTTCATGGATGTGGAATCGATCCTACACCAATGGGATTGACCCAAGATATGAATGTTTAGACATGGGGTGCAACAAATGTGAAATGTATGTGATAATGTGTAGAAATAGATGAGATAAAGTCAAATACGTGAGAATGTGTGTAAATGGGGATAGGTGCAGGATTGGAGAATGATCCCAACTTTACACAAGATTGCATAATTTGTCAAGATGTAATTGTATTAAACCATTCTCTCAAAATGTGCCCAAAAGTAATTGACATGAGTATGCAAATTTCACCACTACATTTTGCCCCCACTTTGAAGTGCATTTGAATCCTATCATAAACATGTATCTTAAGGTAGATGAGCATTGACAAACATGCATGTAAAGTGAATAGTCAAACATAAAAAGATATTGATGTTCATTTAAAGTAATGGACCCCTCTTGAACTCATTGTGTGTTTTCATCCTTAGGCATGTGTGCTCCATGGGAATTTGCAAGACAAATAAACATGTGCAATGAGTAGCTTCTATTATGCAAGCAAAAATTATCACAATTACAAATTGAATTTTATTGGCAATGATCATGAGAAGGAAAGAGTAGGGTTAGAAACATTCCACCTATTCCAAAAGTGGTACGGTGATGCTCTGCCTTATGCAATGACCATAAGATAACATGACATATTAGGTGTTGTCAAGTCATGTGGTAATGATATGTTTGGACATAGTGATGAGTCTCTATGTAGGCACTTGTAACTATCTATAATCTCAATAAAAGAGTGTTAGCAACAGGATATGCCCCCTCATTGGTTACATCCATCAAATGCAAGAAATTGGAGGAGAGGGGAAAATAATGCATGAGGTATGGTGATGCTTTGCCTTGTGCAATGGCCATAAGATAACATGACATGTTAGGTGTTGTCAAGTCATGTGGTAATGATATGTTTGGACATAGTGATGAGTCTTTGTGTAAGCACTTGTAACTATCTATAACCTCAATAAAGGAATGTTGGCAACATGATATGCCCCCTTACCGATTATGTAAATCCACTCCTCTCGCCCAAAAACCTAAAATGCATCCTTCTGCTCCTCTCGCCCATACGCTTGTTAGTATGCATAGGACAACTAAGAGTGGGGGTGAATCAGTTGTGTATTAAAACATTAAACCCTCAATGTTATTCCAATCATCAACCTCTTATTATGCATTAGAAGAATGTAATCATATGAAGCATCAATGCAAACACATTCAAACGCATAAGAACACCCGATTTACATGGAAAACCCAAGAAGGGAAAAACCACAGTGAGGATTAGCTCACATATATAGGAATAGCAAAACCAAAAATAAATAGGCTCACTGCCAAGGGCTCACTACCCAGAAGAAAGGCTCATTGCTAGAAGGACTCACTGTCTAGAAGAGAGAAGAATAGAAGATGATTGTTACAGAGAGATTCAATATCTCAAAGTAACAGGAGAAATCCACCACTGCAACTTTATGCCATCCACAACCTTCGACTCACTGTCTCTAGCAACTTCAAGCAAACTGAAATGTAGACACCTTCTGCTCACTGCATCCAGGAGTCATAAGCATTTAAGCTCGCACTCAATTCACCACCCTTGATTCACATTCGTATCATCTTCTCTACATACCTCCACACAAACTTCATCTTGCATTTATACCACCCACGACCTAAGACAGTCTCAATTAGGTTGGCCTTATGAAACGTATGTACCTCAAACGTGCAACACCAAATAGGTCGGCAACAAACACTTCCGCAGTGGAAAGAAGTGAAAGTGGACCACGCCAAGGGTTAACTAGGACTCAAATCTATATCACCATGCTACTCATCACATCCACAATCCACAAAGTACCTCCGTAAATAGCACTAGCAAGTCAGGTCGGCCAAACCTAAGCTAACACTGCAAGCGACCACATACATGCCTCTCCAAGTTTAAAAACATCATGCGAACCATAGAGAGACACTCCACAACATCCACACATCTTTCAAGAATATTTAGCATCATCAGAATCTTATGCAATACTGTTGCAACCACCTGAAACAAAGAATGTCTTCGTTCTACACATTAGGATACACTACTACTGAACTCCAATACAAGAACTGAGTTTGTAGAGCAACCTAACACTAGAAATTTTAAGGGAAGGTAGATACAGACAATGTATGCATGTTGCTAGATCCGTAAGACAAGAAACCTTAATGTGGAGAAATGCGGAGCAATCTCATTTCTCCCAGACAACCTTCTTCACAGGCAAGTACTCTGTCAAACACATCTTCCACTGCCGTACAGTCCAGAACCTAAAACTTTGGATATAATGTCTCTGAATAGCTCTGATCATCACTTCCAAACCACACAGACATATCTTCAATCATGAAGGAATGTGAAGCATAATATTGAACATACCTTTGTCACACTACACACCTTTTTATTCAAATTTTCTCAAAAGCACTTGAAAACCAAGTGAACCATCTACTGGAGGTTGACATCAATGACAACACTAGCAAGCTTCCAACAATATCCCCCTTTGTCATTGATGGCAACACCAACTCTTTGAAAAACCATCAACAACAAAAAAAAATCAATCATCAACTTTGCAACCAATAGTACTCCTCGTAGCTAGAGCAACTCTTACTCTTCACACACTTTTCTGACAATATTTCCTGCACAATGGTTTTTTAGTCACTTCAACTCTCTCCCCCTTTGACATCAATGGCAAAGGGCAACTGCTACCTAGATTTCACTACTAGCTCAATCAGGTAGAGCTTTCCAGTTTTGAAAGAGGAAAAGGTACATATATTTCTGCTGCGTTAAACCCATGCACATTTGATACAAATTGAGATGAAATTGTATTGTTGCATTCAGATGTATTTCAAAACTTAAGAGATTGTACAAATCTTTTAAAAGACCAGCAATTTGTATTGAAAAAATAAGTGTATAAGTTCTCACACAAGCCGTGAGACTAACTATTTCATTACAAAATGAAAAGACAAACAATACATTTATAAAAAATGAATAGACATATGAGATTGGGTGACTCGTCATTGCCTGAATGATGAGCCTTCATGTTGCTGCCGCGTCTTGTGTCGTCCTAGCTTGTCGGCGTGTCCCGCATCCAGCCACTGTCTCCTTGCTATCCCTGGTTATCTGCATAAAATGTTGGAGAACTGATGTTAGAGCAATGACGAGGCATCATACATCATATGATATCATCTATAAACGTACAATTTAAGTTTTTAGATGCAGTAACCAGTTAGCGTCACAAAAGTTTTTGAGAAGACAAATCAAGAATATCAACTGCAAGCATGCATTTATTTTCTAACAAGTTTGCTTCATGTGTAAATACAGATTTAATTATGTTTCCGTTTGATTCATTAGTTACGTTATGAGTGGAGGAAATGTGGCTCCCACAAGGGTTGAGCCGCTCAGTAACAATGAATAAATGCAAAAGGCACAGCTCAAGGAGTGCATTTAGAAAATAGATACAGCTGTCAATAGGTTTCAAGAACAACAACAAAAGACAGTCATAGAAAGAGATGGACAGCAATAGTGCTATCATAACATGTATGGTGTAGCTGTTGAAGTCATGGCAAGAAAAACCAAAATCTATTTTGTAATGGAATGTGTGAAAGGAGGAGAGCTCTTCAACAAAGTTGCTAAAGGAAAGCTAAAGGAGGATGCAGTAAGGAAATATTTCCATTAGCTTATCAATGCAGTGGACTTCTGTCACAGCAGGGGAGTTTATCACAGAGGTCTGAAGCCAAAAAATTTGCTTCTAGATGAAAGTGGCAATCTCAAAGTCTCAGACTTTGGATTAAGTACAGTTTTCGAACAACAGCAAGGCAGTATGTCATTTTTTCCAAGTTTTGTGTTAAGATGGAGCTCGTTTTCAGCCAAAAATGTAGAATATAAAGGAAAAAAGTAAGTTTTTTAAACTCATTTCAAGCATAATACTAAAAAAATGTTTGACATCGTGCCTTCTGGCAACGAATAGCCAAGAAAAATGCAAATTTTGTCAAGTTCGAATGCTACAGAAGCCATTCACGTGCAGCAACAAAAGGAGAAAAATGAAGGTGTTTCAACTCATTTCAAGCATGAAAGCCCATAGAATGTCCAAATCGCAGCCCCAGGCAGCGAGATGAGGTGAAAATTTTTTAGAAAAATAAGGTTTTTTGTAGTTTTGCAGAAACATCATGCTTAGTTTTTGATGAAATCGTGCCTCAGCATTGTCAGAACACAGTTTTCAACTCATTGCAAAGAATAAACACTCATAGATGCTCAAAATCGTGACATAGGCAACAAAAAACATAGCAAAATTCAGGGAATGAAAGAATACAACAATAAATAGCAAGTTACCTCTATTTTCACCATTTTTTTATGGCCAAAATCAACAAGATTTCGCCATTTAGACGGCCTCAACATAGCCAGCAACGGATGTAAAGATGGTCAGCCAAGAAGAACAACAAAAATCCATTAAAAAACCAGTAAAGCAAAACGTCCACCAATACACAGTCAGAATCACGGCTAAATCGGCCCAAGTCGACTTCAAAAGAATAAAAAGCTCAAAGAATGCAAACTTACCTTGCATTTCGCCAAAGAAGCGACCAAAATCGACAAAAAAATAGCCCATTTTCATGACGTTTTTTGCCTTCAAACCCTCATGGCGGCCAGCAAGTTCAAACAACAAAATGGAATGCAAAATGAAAGTGTTTTTTAGGGTTTCTTTTCTTCTCTTCAAGGGGGTCGAATAACCTATTTTTTTTGAGTTTTTGCAATATCATTTTCATTCATATGGAAACGAGGGAAGATTTCATATGTTCGAACTTAGAAATGATAAGGGGGTCATGGCATTTTATGCCTTTTGTTTCTTTTTTCAAAGCCAAGTCAAATATGCCATATAAGAAACACAAGGTCGAATGCTTTATTTTGTTAAGACATCCCATGATATTATGCCAAGGTGGGTTAAATAATGCATGTAAGACTTGGTGAATAGTGGGAGATATAAGATGGGTGAATAATGTGTGTTGGGAGCTACAAGGTGGTTTGAAAGTGAAGTGAGGGCATGGCGATGCATATGGGAGTCATAAGGGTTGTTTTTGAAACATTTTCCATTGAACCTCGAGACATGATGGTAGAGATGTATAAAAAAAAATGGAGATGGCTCGGGGTTATAAAACTTGTTGACATGGTCTTGAGATGCGAGAAGGTGCAAAGATGTATGGTGAATCACGTCATTTCGTCTAGGAGCCGAAGATGTCTTCTTTGTCATTTCTTTTTACAACATCATGCAAAATCAGGGATTTAGAATGTTATGTCATAAATATCATTATTTTCTGCATAGGTCTGTATGATTATAAATTATAAAACATTTACTAAGGTGGTGTAATTATAAGCCTCTTAGTTAAATGTTATTTAAATGTAGAAAAGGTGTCATTATGGTATTTTTAATGTTGCAAGAGGATGATGACACAGATCTGAAGCATTAGAGAGCACTAAAAGATATTCTATAATATTTTTAAGTGCCTTCATAATAGTGGATGACATGCCTCCACCATTTCTGCATTGGGACCTCTTTTTGGAGCATTTTAAGGGGATATTTTTTCACTATTCATGAGATGCACGGGAATGGAGCTACTGGAGTTGGTGGAAGTTCATCTTTTGTGAGTGGAGCATGAGCTATTTACAGCTGTTTGAGCTGTATTTAATCTTCTTCCTTGATCAGTTTTAGGAGGTTTTGGCTCTTCACAGCTCTGTATAT
This sequence comes from Cunninghamia lanceolata, assembly GCA_027924645.1. Classification (NCBI taxonomy): domain Eukaryota; kingdom Viridiplantae; phylum Streptophyta; class Pinopsida; order Cupressales; family Cupressaceae; genus Cunninghamia; species Cunninghamia lanceolata. Next base: position 719,114 of record BSBN01001313.1, read on the forward strand.
TGTAATTTTATGAGTTCTTTTGCAGAAGTGAAGAGTCTTGTAACCTATTTTCAGAGATATGCAGCATTGTAACACCTCTTTGGCAGTAATAAGCAATCTATACCTTCCCATTTTCTTCTGATATTGTGTGTCCTTGTGTTGGTACAGGTCTTTGTGATGTTTCTTTGTCCTTGGATTTGTATTGCATGTTGGTGCCTTTATGCAGGGGTTACATAATTTTTGTAGGTTGTGAGATGTGCAAGAGATAACAATCAGTTGTGGGTAGTGAAAAAACCTCTTTCTCCTTAACAGGACTATTGTTATTTAGCCTCCTCACAAAGCGATGATGTAAAGATTGTGATTTGCTGGGTTGTGTAAATGATTCTGATTATTACTGATTCTGTAGTGTGTCATTTCTGTTTATTTTCTGATGATCGTTTGGTGCATCACCTTAGACAGTAGGTTTCATTTTTATGTAATCCTTCTTACCCTATTCTTAGCAAAGGCTTTAGTCTAGGTAGTTTAGGTGGAGTACCAAGAGGAAGCCGGCCTTCTCCGGAGGTTCTTTCCAACACAGGCCACCCACAGACCTAGGAAAGATCCCATGTTTCTCTAGATTGCAAAGTTTTTACAACTCGGCAAGGGTGCAAATTTGAGAGACAACAGTTTTTGGCACGCCCGGTGGGACTATGAAGTCCCATATTGTTACTGTTGTTTGGTGTGTACAGCAGTAGTGTCAGCCTTTTAGAGGTATTTTGTTTACACATCTGGCGACTCTGGCGACTCTGGCAAGATCATCTACTGGTTTCAGTAGTTCAAGTGCTGGTATGTTTCAAATTTTAATCAAGAAAATGTATGCTATTCAGATTTTCTAGCTTTTTGTGTGATAGGTATGTCTATGTTTAGTGGGAATATGCATTATTACCCTCCATTTCATGAGAATGATGCTTATGCCACTTATTATCAGCCATACCAAGTAGAATATGTTGCTGGTTTTGTCCTGAATAACCCACCAATGGCAGATTATCAGCATAATCATCATGCTTGCCACCCCCCCACCCCTACTCAGCTTTCCTGGCAACCTATCCACACCTATAGCCATCTGTAGGAAGCTCATTTTGCTCGTGACCAGCTTAACTACCCTCTGAATTAGCCTCAAGATGTTAACATCAGTATCAGGGAGATAGCTTTAAACTTGCAAAGGGAATTTGAGGCTGTCACAACAAAGCAAGAGTATAGGTTGCAGTAGGAGGAGATCACTTATCAAGCTCATTAGAGAGAGATGGAGGCACAAATGTATAAAGAGGAATGTTTGAGTATGCAAATTGCTGCCAAGGAAGAGCAAATGAGGCAATTAATAGCTCAGGTTCGACAACCTAAGGTCCAAAGCCCTTCTTCTCTTCCTAATCTCATGCAAATCCGCACTATAGGTCAAGCTGAGCCTACCAATGAACCTTCTCCAAGGTTTGAAATTCTGAATTTCAGGCAGCCTTCTAAATTTAAAATTCCAAGTTGGAAAGGACCATCTTTTTCACTCTGTGGAGACCCTCCACCAAACACCCAAATGGAACCATGCTCTAGCATCTAGCTAGCAGAAGAAGAGCAAAAGAGTGTTTTGTTGGCTCCTTTTCAAAAGTTGGAAACTCAATCAGCTGTTTGTTTTCTGAATTCATTATTTGAAGAAGAGATTTCTGAGTTCAGAATACCAAGCTTCAAGCAAGGTGAGTCTCCTAAATCTCCTAAATTAAAAATTCTAAGTTTTAGAGGGTCTCGTCTACTAAAGGAACCTATACTTGAACAAGAACAGCCTGTATGTCTACAAGAGACCAAGCCAATTCCTTAGTTTTCCTTGTCAGATCAGCTTTCTTGTCCTACTATCCGTCTTTGTCCAGGTGGACCTGAACCTGCTGTTCATGAACCTATATGTGTTAAAAAAGAGAAGAAATTAGACATCTTGCACAAAGAAAGTGAACATGAACAGTCAAGGCAGCAGGTCGAGGAGCTTAAAAAAGGTATCAAAAGCAATGATTTCTTGTTTTTATTTGATGAGCTCCCTTCTTTTATCGAGTTGAATGAGCAAGAGACGGTTAGACAATCTGATGAGTTGCTGACAGAAGACAATCAATGTGATAGTCAAGTCTTGGAGTAGCTGAAAGATGAAAATGAACATGAGGAAAAGATAGTTCATGAGTAGAATGACAAAGCTTATCTAGATTTAATGCAAAGTCATGAGTTAGATGAGGATATGTTTTCAGGGATCATTGAGGTTTTTTGTGCTAACATTAATGATAGGCTAGTATCTTATGAACCAACAACATGCAATCATCCTATTCAGTTTTAAGAGGCAGGCATTCCTCCATCTCATTCATGTGAAAGAATTCTTCCACATCAGATTGAGTTTGAGATAGAAGGTGAAACAACAGCTTTGGAGGAAGGAAATTTTACACTGCAAATGGGGCATTCCAATCAGCAAGATGAGGAATCAGCAATACATAAGCTAGAAGCCAGCAAAGAGAGAGTGACGTTCATCAGTTCGAACAGATGTCCTATCAGACATCATGCTCAAGTTAGGCCTAACAAGGTGTTATCAGTTATGCTCACACATGCGAAAAAGATTGAACCCAACGAGCAGCTTGTCCAATCTGCCTATATGCCTCAGTACAATAGCAAGCATGATCAAATTTATGAAGTAGGTGGACTTGTTTTCCTTCTCCAAAGCTCATTTCAGCAGTTGGTAATACTTGTGTCAATTATTCACCTCCTAGAGGCTGTTTATGAGCATGTGAGATATTGTAAGTTGTTGAGGATGGGTAGCTATTTCAAAGAACCAGTGAATGGTCATGTTTGAGTAGCACCTCTGCTGGTTAGACGTAGGGTAGGTTAAGTTTTTGATGTTAAATAAGTGTTGTTGCACACTAGATTAGAGGCAATTTTCATTTCCCTAAGTGCGGTTGCGCACAGGTTAGTCAGTTTTTCTGAGGTCTGGTTGTGAAAGGTTTGAAACTGTTGCCATGTACTACAGCTATATAATAGACAACTATCATATGAAACAGTAAATACATGTACTCACTATCACACATCATGCCTATCTCCCTCATAGAGCTGTAATAAATCGCAGCAGTTTGCTAAGGAGGTTTTCCTGTTGGTTATCCCCTCTAACTCATCAAGTAGATGCATATCATCAGTAACAGTGTTTTATTCACTATCACTGACCATACCCTTGCACTTGATGATTTAGAAGAGTTGGCAGTCTGAGGTCAGTTGTAGAAAGAAAGGAGGTTTTTCAAAGTTTTGTCAAGCATGTGTGACTCTATGCCCAATGGATAAGCTTTAGGCAACTGGTCTGATGTTTAGCAGGCAAACATATAGCAGATGTCGCCAAAGATGTTACCTAGATTTCACTACTAGCTCAATCAGGTAGAGCTTTCCAGTTTTGAAAGAGGAAAAGGTACATATATTTATGTTGCGTTAAACCCATGCACATTTGATACAAATTGAGATGAAATTGTATTGTTGCATTCAAATGTATTTCAAAACTTAAGAGATTGTACAAATCTTTTAAAAGACCAGCAATTTGTATTGAAAAAATAAGTGTATAAGTTCTCACACAAGCCGTGAGACTAACTGTTTCATTACAAAATGAAAAGACAAACAATACATTTATAAAAAATGAATAGATATATGAGATAGGGTGACTCGTCATTGCTTGAATGACGAGCCTTCATGTTGCTGCCGCGTCTTGTGTCATCCTAGCTCGTCGGCGTGTCCCGCATCCAGCCGCTGTCTCCTTGCTATCCCTGGTTATCTGCATAAAATGTTGGAGAATTGATGTTAGAGCAATGATGAGGCATCATACATCATATGATATCATCTATAAATGTACAATTTGAGTTTTCAGATGCAGTAAACCAGTTAGCGTCACAAAAGCTTTTGAGAAGACAAATCAAGAATATCAACTGCAAGCATGCATTTATTTTCTAACAAGTTTGCTTCATGTGCAGATACAGATGTAATTATGTTTCCATTTGATTCATCAGTTACATTATGAGTGGAGGAAATGTGGCTCCCACAAGGGTTGAGCCCAGCTCAGTAACAATGAATAAATGCAAAAGGCACAACTCAAGGAGTGCATTCAGAAAACAGATACAGCTGTAAATAGGTTTCAAGAACAACAGCAAAAGACAGTCATAGAAAGAGATGGACAGCAATAGTGTTGTCATAACATGTATGGTGCAGCTGTTTGAATTCATGGCAAGCAAAACCAAAATCTATTTTGTAATGGAATGTGTGAAAGGAGGAGAGCTCTTCAACAAAATTGCTAAAGGAAAGCTAAAGGAGGATGCAGTAAGGAAATATTTCCATCAACTTATCAGTGCAGTGGACTTCTGTCACAGTAGGGGAGTTTATCACAGAGGTCTGAAGCCAGAAAATTTGCTTCTAGATGAAAGTGGCAATCTCAAAGTCTCAGACTTTGGATTAAGTACAGTTTTCAAACAACAGCAAGGCAGTATGTCATTTTTTCCAAGTTTTGTGTTAAGATGGAGCTCGTTTTCAGCCAAAAATGCAGAATATAAAGGAAAAAAGTAAGTTTTTTAAACTCATTTCAAGCATAATACTCAAAAAATGTCCGACATCATGCCTTCTAGCAGCGAACAGCCAAGAAAAATGCAAATTTTGTCAAGTTTGAATGCTACAGAAGCCATTCACGTGCAGCAACAAAAGGAGAAAAATGAAGGTGTTTCAACTCATTTCAAGCATGAAAGCCCATAGAATGTCCAAATCGTGGCCCCAGGCAGTGAGATGAGGTGAAAAAATTTAGAAAAATAAGGTTTTTTATAGTTTTGCAGGAACATCATGCTCAGTTTTTGATGAAATCGTGCCTCAGCACTATCAGAACACAGTTTTCAACTCATTGCAAAGAATAAACACTCATAGATGCTTAGAATCGTGACATAGGCAGCAAAAAACGTAGCAAAATTCAGGGAATGAAAGAATGCAACAACAAATAGCAAGTTACCTCTGTTTTTGCCTTTTTTGTGGCCAAAATCAACGAGATTTCCCCATTTAGACGGCCTCAACACAGCCAGCAACAGATATAAAGATGGTCGGCCAAGAAGAACAGCAAAAATCCATTAAAAAAACTAGTAAAGCAAAACGTCCACCAATACACAGTCAGAATCGCGGCCAAATCGGCCCAAGTCGACTTCAAAAGAATAAAAAGCTCAAAGAATGCGAACTTACCTTGCATTTTGCCAAAGAAGCGACCAAAATCGACAGAAAAATGACCCATTTTCATGACGCTTTTTGCCTTCAAACCCTCATGGCAGCCAACAAGTTCAAACAGCAAAATGGAATGCAAAATGAAAGTGTTTTTGAGGGTTTCTTTTCTTCTCTTCAAGGGGGTCGAATGACCTATTTTTTTTTAGTTTTTGCAATATCATTTTCATTCATATGGCGATGGGGGAAGATTTCATATGTTCGAACTTAGAAATGATAAGGGGGTCATGGCATTTTATGCCTTTTGTTTCTTTTTTCAAAGCCAAGTCAAATATGCCATATAAGAAACACAAGGTCGAATGCTTTATTTTGTTAAGACATCCCATGATATTGTGCCAAGGTGGGTTAAATAATGCATGTAAGACTTGGTGAATAGTGGGATATATAAGATGGGTGAATAATGTGTGTTGGGAGCTACAAGGTGGTTTGAAAGTGAAGTGAGGGAATGGTGATGCATATGGGAGTCATAAGGGTTGTTTTTGAAACATTTTCCATTGAACCTCGAGACATGATGATAGAGATGTATATAAAAAAAAAAAACGGAGATGGCTCGGGGTTATAAAACTTGTTGACATGGTCTTGAGATGCGAGAAGGTGCAAAGATGTATGGTGAATCATGTCATTTCGTCTAGGAGCCGAAGATGTCTTCTTTGTCATTTCTTTTTACAACATCATGCAAAATCAGGGATTTAGAATGTTATGTCATAAATATCATTATTTTCTACATAGGTCTGTATGATTATAAATTGTAAAACATTTACTAAGGTGGTGTAATTATAAGCCTCTTAGTTAAATGTTATTTAAATGCAGAAAAGGTGTCATTATGGTATTTTTAATGTTGCAAGAGGACGATGACACAGATCTGAAGCATTAGAGAGCACTAAAAGATATTCTATAATATTTTAAAGTGCCTTCATGATAGTGGATGACATGCCTCCACCATTTCTGCATTGGGACCTCTTTTTAGAACATTTTAAGGGGATATTTTTTCACTATTCATGAGATGCACGGGAATGGAGCTAGTGGAGTTGGTGGAAGTTCATCTTTTGTGAGTGGAGCATGAGCTATTTACAGCTGTTTGAGCTGTATTTAATCTTCTTCCTTGATCAGTTTTAGGAGGTTCTGGCTCTTCACAACTCTGTATATTATAATTTTATGAGTTCTTTTGCAGAAGTGAAGAGTTTTGTAACCCATTTTCAGATATATGCAGCATTGTAACACCTCTTTGGCAGTAATAAGCAGTCTGTACCTTCCCATTTTCTCCTGATATTGTGTCCCCTAGTGTTAGTGCAAGTCTTTGTGATATTTCTTTGTCCTTGGAGTTGTATTGCATGTTGTTACCTTTATGCAGGAGTTACATAATTTTTACAGGTTGTGAGATGTGCAAGAGATAACAATCAATTGTGGGTAGTGAGAAAACTTCCTTCTCCTTAACAGGACTGTTGTTATTTAGCCTCCTCACAAAGTGATGATGCAAAGATTGTGATTTGCTGGGTTGTGTAAATGATTCTGATTATTACTGATTCTGTAGTGTGTCATTTCTGTTTATTTTCTGATGATCGTTTGGTGCATCACCTTAGACAGTAGGTTTCATTTTTATGTAATCCTTCTTACCCTATTCTCAGCAAAGGCTTTAGTCTAGGTAGTTTAAGTGGAGTACCAAGAGGAAGCCGGCCTTCTCCGGAGGTTCTTTCCAACATAGGCCACCCACAGACCTAGGAAAGATCCCATGTTTCTCCAGATTGCCAAGTTTTTACAACTCGACAAGGGTGCAAATCTGAGAGACAATAGCAACACTTGCAACACTAGCAAGCACTTGCTCTTTCTCTACTACTTTCACTTTTCTGCACTCTCCCCCTTAGGGGCATAAGATATGCTCCATCTGATTACACCAACCAACTCCCCCTAAGAGGTAGCTTACAACATCAGTCCAGGACTAGGAATGTATCTTGAAATGCTTTCTGGACAGATGCACACACTTATGCATCTAATTAAAAAGACAGGCAATAACCCCTAACTTCTATTGGAGATACTCAAAAGTATCCTTAGGAAGAGCCTTTGTAAAGATATCTGCAACTTGATCCTTGGTAGGCACATACTCCAATTTCACCTCATTCTTTGTAACCTTCTCTCTTAGGAAGTGATACCAGATTGAAATATGTTTGTTCTTGAATGCATTACCAGATTCTTTGAAATGTTGATAACACTTGTATTATCACATAAGATAGAAATAGGTTCATCATATGATACTTTGATATCCTTCAATGTATGCTTCATCCACAACCCCTGTGTGTAGAAAGATGTTGCAATGTTCTTTGCCTCTGCAGTAGATAATGACACAAAATATGCTTCTTACTCAACCATGAGACTAGTATGCTTCCGAGAAAGAAAGCACCATCGCTTGTACTTCTATCATCTGTACATCTTGCCCAATATGCATCTATATATGCACTCAAAGAAAAATCAGTGTCATTGGGATACCATAAGCCAAAATCTGAAGTGCCTTTCAAGTATCTAAATATCATTTTTACTGCTATAACATGTGATTCTCTGGGATCTGCTTGAAATCTAGCCACAAGGCAAACTACATGCATGATATCTAGTCTAGTAGCAATCAGGTATAATAGTCCACTAATCATTGATCTGTACTTGCTCTGATCAGCCTTAGGAGATTCATCATCTTTGCTTAACTTACAACCAGTAGTTATAGAGTACATACCGGTTTGAAGTCTTCCATTCCAAACTTCTTCAACATTTCCTTAACATACTTTGACTGTGAAATAAAAATGCCTTTTTCTGATTGACTGATTTGTAATCCAAGAAAGAAATGCATTTCCCCACACATTGACATTTCAAATTCTTTCTGCATCTCTTCTGTAAATCTCTTGCACATACCTTCATTTCCTCCAAATATTATATCATCAACATATACCTCCACAATCAGGATTTGATCTTCTTCAACTTTGAAATACAAATGGTTGTCTGCATTGCCCTTTCTGAATCCTTATTGCAGCAGGTATCTATCCAATCTTACATACCACACTCTAGGAGCCTGTTTGAGTCCATACAATGCCTTTTTCAATTTGCAGACCATACTTAAATCATCTGACAACTGAAATCCTTTCGATTGTTCAATGTATACCTCATCTTCCAATTCTCCATTCAAGAATGCAGATTTCACATTCATCTGATAAACTTTGAAGTCCTTATGAGCTGCAAAGGCCAAGAGCATTCTAATGGCCTCCATTCTTGCCAATGGAGCATATGTTTACTCATAATCTATTCCTTCCACTTGTGAGTAGCCTTTACACACAAGCCTAGCCTTATTTTTGACTACTTCTCTATTCTCATTCAAGTTGTTCCAGAAGTTCCTATTACATTTTTGTCTGTTGGTCTTGGGGACAATTTCCCAAGTCTGATTTTTCTCAATCTACATCAATTCTTCTTCCATATCTTTGGTCCAGTGTTCATCTTTGCATGTTTCAATCACTGTTTTGGGTTCTATTTTAGACAATAAGCACAAATTTACCTGTTCATCTACCATAGCAATGTTTCTTCTTGTTAATACACCTTTGTTCTCATCTCCAATGATCTGATCTTCAAAATGATTCTTCTGCACATACTTGGTAGTCTTAGGAATCCTTTCCAAAGCATCTTCTTGATCAACTTGCATCTCCTTTTCCTTTTCTTCTTCTCCTTCTTCTTCTCTACAAGAGAGCTCATTAGATTCATATCCTTCTATTAGCACTGAGCTTTGATGTGGTTCCTCATCTACTTTGACATTTGCACTTTAAACTAATTTCTTTAGCCTCTTGTTGTAGCATCTATAAGCCTTGCTCTTTGTGGAATATCCAAGGAAGATTCCTTCATCTAATATTGTATCAAACTCTCCCAAGTTTTCTTCATCTCTCCAATTGTAGCACTTGCTTCCAAACACTCTAAAATATTTTATAGTAGGAGTTCTTCCATACCATAGTTCATATGGAGTCTTTGAACTGTTGACCCTTGCTTGCACTCTATTTTGTATGTAGACTACAGTGTGAATAGCTTCTCTCTAATAGATATCTGGTAGATTTGCTTCTTTCAAGACTGTCCTTGCTACTTCCTGAACTATCCTATTCTTTCTTTCCACAACTCCATTCTACTGAAGAGTTCTAGTGGCTGACAAATGCCTTTTTATTCCATGTTCTTCACAAAAATAATTAAACTCATTGGAGGTGAACTCACCACCTCTGTCAGACCTCAAACACTTGATTTTCAGATCAATTTCATTTTCAACCATAACCTTAAATGCTTTAAACTTATCTAGAGCTTCTGATTTTTCTTTGAGAAAAGTTACCCAAGACATTCTAGAGTAATCATCAATTAACAACATGAAATACTTGTCACCTTGTAAGCTTTTTATTCTTGTGGGTCCACACATATTTGTATGTACCAACTCCAAGGGTCCTGTGGTAGAATATTCTTTGATTTTGAATTTCTTCCTTGTTTTCTTTCCAATCTGACATTCCTTGCAAATTGCATTGATAGAATTTGTAATTCTTGGTAGATCTCTCACAACTTGAGTAGAACTGATCCTCACAAGGCTATCAAAATTGATGTGACACTTTCTTCTATGCCATAGCCAAATTTCATTGATTTGATTCATAAGGCACATACCATTAGCACCTTTGAGCTAATATACATTTCCTTTTGTCCTTGTTCCTGTAGCAACTAGAGTTCCAGAGCTTTCTTTTCTGATTTCACAGCCACCATCCTGAAACACAAGGTTATATCCTCTACTACACATTTGTCCTACACTTAGAAGATTATGTCAGAGCCCCTTAACATAGGGAACATCATCTATATTGTGCTTGCCATCAAAACTGATTGAACCTTTTCCATAGATCTTAACAGATGCATCATCTCCAAACTTAACAAAACCTCCATAAAACTTCTCAAGCTTAACAAACTTATTCTTATCACCTGTCATATGATTTGAACATCCACTATCAATTATCTAGTAGTTTTCCTCTTCTCTTGCATGAAAAGAAGTCACCAAAGCTCCTTTGATATTGTGCTCTATTTCTAGAGCAATTTCCTTCATACATCTTTCAAGGTCAGTGATGGGTATAAATATTTGCCTCTTTTGTGTTGTTTTTATATACTTTCAGACCTTTTGCACTTGATCTTCCAGATACTTTTCAAACATTACCACATGATATACTGTCTTTTTATATATTTTGCAGAACCTTGAACCTATTTTGTTAATATGAAATATGGTGATGATATTTATCAATTGAATGATTTGAACATGAGTATGTATGCAATATAGATGAAATTCTATGATTTAATTATGATGGTTATTTGCGTGCATATGTTTTGTGGATTAACCCCTGTGCAACAACAAGCACGTGGCATCAAGGAGAGGATAATTTGCAGCAAGTCGCAGAACAGGGGAATTGAAAGAAGTTGAAGTCAAGCTGCCAAAAGTGTAGGCAGCTGGAAGCTGAACATGAATCATTATGGGAAGGAATAAATGTCCAAGAAGTAGACTTGTTCTAAGATTCCAAATGCAGCTTATGTGTTTCTCATATGAGTCATTGCATAGGAATTCTTATTTGAATAGGATTCTGCTTCCTCTATTCAGTTAGAATTAATAAATCAATCTTAACCCTATATCCTAATATCTAGGAATGGATTAATGATTGTAGTTAGTTGGTAGTTGAATAAGACTCTCCCATTTTGTATAAGTTAGGGGATGAGCTGAGAGTCAAGTTAGTTACTTAGTTATCCAGTTACTCAGTTGTTAGTTTTTTGTATTCAATATTAGAAGACACAACAGTTAGTTATTTCTCCAGACACGAATTGTTGAATTGCAATTATTGAATACAATCTGCAAAGAAGATTATGTTTGAAATATTTTTGTGATATGAAATGAATGGAACTATGTGTTATGTGGATGTGTGAGTATTTGAGTAAGATTTGATTTCTAGCTAAGTGAGTCAGTCCCCTGAGCCAGCCACTCAAGGTACTGATCATCACTTCATTTATTTTCTTATTCATTTATGCATTCTTGTTAAAGTTGTTTTCCATTATTTTATAAATGTATTGTGAGTTAAGTAGAATACTCTGGTTGTTAATTACAGTAGTTGTGGTTCATGAACAAATGTATAATTGGTCCATTTTAGTCCTTCGGAGGTTATCATTAGCTTTCTTATCATTTTGAATGGTTTTGGATTAGTTTTGTATTTTTTTGTTGTTAGTAGCTATCTACAGCTCATGTTGTAGGTACCTGTAGCCACTAGGTTCTGTAACTATTTTACTGTTCTTGCATTTCTATGAATTCTAGCAAAGTAGAATAATCTAAGTAGGTTTGAATAGGATAGTTTAGGAAAATATGAGCCCCTGAAGGCACATATAGTGCAAGTGCCATCATAAGCTTACGCTCCTTGGTTGATAATTTAATGTAGGTGTATAATGTCAAGTGGACTGTTAAGATATGTTGACCCCTGAATTGTGTTAATTCTACAATGCATTAGTTTTCCTCTACATTTTTGGCACCGTTGCCAAGGATGGTGCTACCTTCATAGGCTCATTTTACATGTTTTCATAGCTTAAATTTTGATTCAAGCATTAGGGTTGATAGATTCACTTTTCAAGAAACACCTGAAATTGTACTAACATTATGCAAGACTGTTGATATACAAAAGCCAAATCCATTGTATGCAAAGGCAAAGAGATAACTGAGGTAGATTCCTCCCTTCAAATTATCAAGACAGAGAAGACACTATTGACTTTATCAACTATACAGTAGGAATTACTGAAGGAGGACTTGTTCTTACATCTTCATCAACACCTTCTACATCTTCATCAGCTTCTTCCACAACTACAGAAGGGATCTTTAGAACCATGGTAGATGCGGTGGTGGAGGATCCACCAGAGCAAGCAACATTTGAGTTTCCTATCACTGATCAGGAGAGGGCTACAGTGTTGAAGAACATTCCACCTTCAACATTACCAGTCTTCTATGGCCTAGTGACAGAGGACCCAGATACGTTTTTGTTTGAGTTTGATATCCTGTGTAGGAGCTATGACTACACTTCATATGCTCATAGGCTCAAACTCTTTCCTACCACTCTCAAGGATGTAATCTTGAGATGGTTTATGGGGCTAGGAAAAGATGTCATTCCAGACTAGGATACAATGAAGGAGAGATTCTTGGAGAAATACCAAGATTACTGCAAAGGACATGACAAGAGGAGAGATGACATCTTCAACATGTCACAAAAAGAGGAGGAGCCACTGGAAGATTATGTTGAAAGATTCTAGTTTTCCTTGAAGAAAAACCCCCAAAATAGATTGTCTAAAGAATCACTAAAGCTGGTCTTTTTGAGAGGGGTTAAGGATGATTGCATGGATGCCCTGAATCTCATTGGTCAAGGTGATGTTTCTCAATTACCTTTTGAATCAATTTGCAAAGTTTGCAGAAATTATTCAAGAACTTTCACCAAATGACCAAGGGGAGAAAGGACATCCATTACAAACAAAGCAACCAATGGGGTTTCCAAAGTGGAAATCAGTAACTTGCTGTCTAACATGAAGGAGGATATCATTAGCCATATGGATACACAACTAGACACTCTTCACATCAAGAAGAAACAAGAAGAGGCAGATGCAATGCTTACTGAGTACTGTCCCAGCTGTAGGCAAAGGAAGGCCAATTGTAAATGCAAGAGGGTGGCCTGCATCCAAAAAGAAAAGGTTGAAAGGATAGAATTTTAGCCATTTAAAGGAGAGGGTGGGAAGCTATTCTACATAGCTCAAAGGAGAACTTGGTGGCAAAGACAAGGTATGCCCTCCGATCCACTTAATTTTAATTCACCCTTTCCTACTGCAAACCAAAATTTCTCTGCTTGGAATACTCAACCATGGCCTAGCAATCAAAATCTATGGAAAACCCCACAATGGCCTACTCCACAACCTAGTTGGAACTAACAACAACCAAACCCATGGCCCAAACAAAGTTTCCAAGGTTCCAAATATAACCCCCAGTGGCCTACACAGCAACATCAGTGGCAGCCCCAATGGAACAAGGGCCAGCAATGGCAACAAAATGCAAATTACCAGCAACCTATGCTTCCATCTTAGCCCCAACAACCAACACTAATGCCTCCATCCACTCCTCAAACTCAACCTCCTAGACCTACCCAACTCCCTGCCCAACCTGCACCTAACTCTAACAACAAGCCTGTTCAACAAGATTATACTAACGAGGTGATGCAATACCCCACCTATGGGGTAGAGGTGAGTAATGTTCATCTCAGATCACGGAAGCAACTTGCAGGCCCTTCATCTCCCCAAATTACAGAACTTGAAGATGACGTACCCATAGAGGAATCCTTAGATAAGCCACCTTGGAACCTGAATCAAATCAGGGCCCTTAGACCACCTCACATCTGAAGCCTCCTTTCCCTGAACAATTGGCTATCCAAAAGCAACCAGTACAGGCTAAAACTAACCTTATAGGCCAGTTAAAAGATATAAGAATAAAGATTCCCTTAATCCAAGCCATCAAAGATATTCCTATCTATACTAAGACTATCAGAGTTCTCTGCATAAAGAAAATGGGAAGGAAGAGAATGGACCCAAAGATAGTCCAAGTTTTGAGTAACCTTGCTGACATAATATTGGGAAATATAACTGTCCCCAAATATACATATCCAGGTAATCCAGTAGTGGACGTAAAAATTAATGGGACTCTAATCAAGAATACTTTGATAGACTTGGGTGCTACAATTAATGTAATGACCTATTGGAATTAGACTAGATAATTGAGAGGGGGTGAATCAGTTGTCACACAATATAAACTTTTTCTGCTTTTAACCTCCTTTATTAATTTGCTACCAGATTAATGATTTAAACAATAAAGCATAGATCAACAACATAAGAGCAGAAACATAATCAACACACTTGACACCAAGATTTTGACGTGGAAACCCGGTTAAGGGAAAAAACCACGGTGGGGGTTAACCCACAAATATTTGTACCCTATTAAAAGTACTTTTAGAAAAATAGAAGGCACATGCCTTCAGGCGCACTGCCCAGAGCTCACTGCTCAAAAGGGAGGCTCACTGCCTACATAATATATTTTAGAATAGAATGAATTAACTAAGGAATATCATCTACTTCATGCTTGGTTCAGTTTCAGTGAATGCTCAAAAACTTCTACTTTTCCCTAAATTCTTCTTTACCAACTTCACACTCTATACTGCTCTCGCTCCTTTTCTTCTATGCTCTGCTTCTGATCCTTTAGTCGAATTTGATCTTTTTTGCACAAGGATGATGTTTAACAACTCTTCAACAAGTATTTATACACTTCATCCATCTTCGAATGATCAACAAGGTCGGCCAAACTTAACGCGGATCTTTACACTATTAGCCAATCATAGCTGAGACTTGAGTCTTCCTTTATTAACATGCCATGCTTCATAAAATGATCTTTAGATCATCCACAACACGCTAGGAACATCCGGTCACCCAAGACTAGGAAGAACAACAATAACCAAGAGGAAAAATTCAATCACAAGCTCCTTTGTCAATGTGGACCACCAACATAATAGCCACACGATCCAGAGACCACCACAAGCACAATTAAATCAATAGGAACAGTCACACCACTTCACATCACCAGAATCACTTGCATCTTCACACTAAACCTCAAGAACACACATTGTCATGACTGTCATACTAAAAAGATTGCTTTCGGACCTCCAAACTATGAACCACTCGAGTTGAGGGAACACACCAACATCCCAGACATGCCTCTAGATCCGCAGATGACAATATGCTCATACTGGACCAACCCGGACCAACTTCTTACCACTCTGTCATTACAGAGCAATTGCAGAAACTTGTTTTACTCAGAGAGTCATAACTTCACTAGATCTTCATGCAAACCTCTCAAATCTCAACTGGAGAAACAATAGACAACCTTATACAAACCCTTTAATTCGCATACTCTGATCTTCACCTTACTAGAAAAACTAATCACTCCTCTGCACTGTCTTCACTGTTTCTGACAGAAAGATATGTTGACATCAATGACAACACATCAGGCACATATTTGCAACAATCTCCCCCTTTGTCATTTATGGAAGCATATGATGTGAAAAAATGATTCAACCATCAAGACAAGAACTTCTTCCCCTTTCTTTTGCAACCACTTTCTTCATTGCTCCCCCTTTCACTAGAAACTACTTACTTCCAAGTTTTTCACATGACTTCTCTCCCCCTTTGACATCAATGGAAAAGGGCACATATTTGCAATCATCTCTTCCCCTTTTTATTTCAGACTAATCTCCAATGCTTGCATTCTGACTACTCCTTAGAGTAGTATTTCTCAACATCAATCTGGATCTCAAGATATGACTAAGAATTCCACCAGACTGATGCACCTTAGTGCATCTTAGTTCTGATTCGGAGGGGTAGTAACCCCTAACTTCTCTCTGAGATATTCAAAGGTATCCTTGGAAAGAGGCTTAGTGAAGATATCTACAATTTGATCTTTGGATGACAAAAACTCCAACTTGACTTCATTTTCATTTACCTTCTCTCTCAAGAAATGAAACTTGAAAGATATATGTTTTGTTTTTTAATGTAACACTGGGTTCTTTGAGATACTTATTGCACTAGAATTATCACAAAAGATTGTGACTGGCTCCTCAAACACAACTCTAATGTCCTTCAACATTTGCTTCATCCACAGAACCTGAGTACAATTATTTGATGTTGTTATATATTTTGCTTTTGCAGTAGACAGAGATATTACCTCTTGCTTTTTGCTCATCCAAGAGACCAATCTTCTTCCCAAGAAAAAATGCACCACCACTAGTAATTTTTTTGTCATCCACATCTCCTGCCCAATCAACATCTGTATATGCATGAAGAGTAAAGTTATTGTCTTTTGGATACCACAATCCATAATCAATTGTCCCCTTGAGATATCTAAAAATTCTTTTGACTACCACAATGTGGGATTCTTTTGGACCAGATTAAAATCTAGCAACAAGTCCAACGACATTCATGATGTCAGGTCTGGTCTGGGTTAGATAGAGCAATCCTCCAATCATTGATCTATACCTTTTCTGATTTGCCTTGGGTGAATCATCATCTTTACTTAACTTGTATCTAGTTACCATAGGTGTACCTACTGGCTTTGAATCTTCCATTCCAAACTTTTTCAACAATTCTTTCACATACTTGGACTGAGATATAAAGATACCTTTGTTTGACTGAACAATTTGCAGACCTAGGAAGAAATTCATCTCTCCAAATATTGACATTTCAAATTCACTTTTCATTTGGTTAGCAAATGCTTTGCACATACATTCATTTCCACCAAAAATGATATCATCAACAAAGACCTCAACAATCAGGATGTCCTCATGATTAATCTTGAAGTAAAGATTACTATCAGCAGTACTTTTGCTAAAACCTGTCTTAAGCAAATATTTGTCCAATCTTGCATACCAGGCTCTTGGAGCTTGCTTTTCTCAGTCTACAAACCATGTCACCCTGATCATAACTGAAATCCTTCTGGTTGCTCAATGTAGACTTCTTCCTCTAAATCTCTATTCAAAAATGTTGATTTGACATCCATCTGATACACTTTAAAATCTTTGAAAGCAACAAATGCAAGAAACAATATGACTGCCTCTATTCTTGCCACTGGAGAAAAGATTTCTTCAAAATCAATTCCTTCTACTTGAGAATAGCCTTTGCATACCAATCTTTCTTTGTTTCTTACAACTTTACCATCTTCATTTAGTTTATTTCGGAAGACCCATTTGGTTCCAATTACATTTTTGTCCTTTGGTCTAGGAATAAGATCCCAAGTGTGGTTCTTTTCAATTTGCATTAATTCTTCTTCCATTGCTTTTATCCAATTTTTATCAGTGCAGGCTTCACCAACTGATTTAGGTTCAATCCTTGAAATCAAACAAATCTCTTCTTGATCTTCAACAACTCTTTTCTTAGTTTGAACACCTTTATTTCTATCCCCTATGATTTGATCTTCAAGATGATTCATTCTTACATACCTGGGGGTTTTGGGAATTGCTTGGGCATTTATTTGTTGAGCTTGTTCCTCAACATCTGTACTAATTCCTTGAGCCTCTGGAGTTTCCAGATCAATTTGCATCTGAGTCAGAGTTTGAACTAACCTTTCTTGACTTTGACTTTCATTTTGATCATCTGAATCATATCCGCAGAACTTGGAATGTCCTTCCTTGCTCTCATCAACTCTAACATGAGCACTTTCAACAATCTTTTTCAACCTCTTGTTAAAGCACCGATAAGCCTTACTTTGAGTAGAGTATCCCAAAAATATTCCCTCATCACTTCTTGTATCAAATTTTCCTAAATCCTCATCTCTTTTGATATAGCATTTACTACCAAAAACTCTGAAATAGCTCACAGTAGAAGAATGACCAAACCATAGTTCATAAGAGGTCTTACCAGAATTGCATTTGATCTGCACCCAGTTAAGAGTGTAGACAACAGTACTTACAGCTTCTCTCCAATAAACTTAAGGAACATTTGTTTCCATCATCATGGTCCTGGCAGCTTCTTGAATGGTCCGGTTCTTTCTTTCCACAACTCCATTTTGTTGGGGAGTCCTAGGAGTAGATAATTGTCTTTTTATGCCATGCTTTTCACAGAAAGCATCAAACTCATGGGAAGTAAATTCTCCATCTCTGTCAGATCTCAAACATTTCAATTTTTCACCAACTTCATTTTCCACCATCACTTTGAACACTTTAAATTTTTCAAGAGCTTCTGATTTTTCTTTTAGGAAGGTTACCCACATCATCCTAGAGTAGTCATCCATCAACAACATGAAATATCTATCTCCTTGCACACTCATAATTCTAGCAGGACCACAAAGATCAGTATGTACCAGTTCCAATCGTCCATTTGAAACTTGTTCCTTACTTTTGAATGAAATTTTTCTCTATTTCCCCAATTGACATTATCTACACATGTTGTTAGGCTTCACAAGTTTTGGAAGATCTCTCATAGCCTGAGTGGTACTAATTTTGACAATATTATCAAAATTCACATGAAACATCCTCCTATGCCATAACCAACTTTGATCTATCTGAGCAATCAAATAACTTTTGCCATAGCTACTTAAATAGAAAATGTTACCTCTAGTTTGAGTACTGGATGCAATTTTAGTTCCAGAACTCTCCAAGATTCTGCACTTTCCATCTTTGAATCAAAGATCATAACCTTTATCAACCAACTGTCCAACACTGAGAAGATTATGTTTCAGTCTTTCCACATACAAAACATCATTGGTGCTATTCTTACCATCAAAAGAGATGGATCCTTTGCCACAGATTTTACCAGCTGAGTTATCTCCAAATTCCACAAGCCCACCTTCATAATTTTCAAAATTCACAAACTTACTCTTATCTTTAGTCATATGATGAGAACATCCACTATCAATCACCCATTCGGGTAAGTGCAAGAAGATGGGGGGCCAAAAAGGGGTCTTTAGTGGCCACTTTTTTTTTTTTTTTTTTTCTGAAATCAGGAAATACTGGCCTTGGATGAGAAATTGAGCATAGTTACACTCAAAATTTGGAGATGCAACCAAAAGAATGTTCGTAGTGCTCTGAGTCTACTTTCTAAACTACTATTTTAAAAAAAAAAAAATGACATAGATTAAGGGGTTCAAAAAAGGGAGCCACATAAATTGGTGTTGTTTCTGTCAAAAAAACATAACATAGCATGTTTTGTGGCTCCCTCAAAAGGTCAACTTTTTTTTGGTATTTTTAAAATTGCCTCAGTGAGAAATTAGCTAATAGCATGTAGTTTATGCCTAATTTTTCTGATAATTTTTTGATGAATATTTAATTTTTTACTAATTTTCAAAGTGGACACATCCTAAAAAATAGAATTTTGGCCGTGCTACCCCTATAAAATTTGAAAACTAATTGAAAATTATTTTTTTCTTTTTTTAATATTTGTAGAATGGAGTCTAGTTTCTAAATATGTATTTTTTTTGAAATTTTAATGAATAGTTAATTTACAATGAAAAAAAGACCAAACAGTGGTTTTTGCCCAAAAATGGACACACAAACAAAAGAAATTAAAGATGAAAGGCTTAACATTGTTAAAATGTGAAAAAAATCACATCATCAAATAGCTAAGAGAAAGCCTAACATTACCCAGGTGTTTGATTTGTTTGACCTTGAAACACGTGCAAATCTAAGGGTTAGCACGAACGAAATTATGTGAAATCTTGAAGAATATGGAAAAACACGTCTGTGACTGTTCAAAAGGCACTCCAAGCCTTTGGGTTGGAAATCCAAAGCAAATCCCAAGCCCAAGGCTTGGGATTCCCAAAGCAAGACATAACGCAAGTGCGTTATAACGTGCTCGCGTTATATTTTGCTTTGTATTTTTCCTTTTTCGCAAGTCTGTTGTTTGTCATGTTTGACATAATGTGAGCACGTTATAATGCGCTCGTATTATGTTCCCCTTAAATTTTTTTACGTTCAAGGCTATTAATCATGTATGTATGTATGTATGCCTATATGTATGTATGTATCTATGTATCTATGTATGCCTATATGTATATATGTATGTATGTATCTATGTATCCCTATATGTATGTATGTATGTATGTATCTATGTATGCCTATATGTATGTATGTATAGTGTCGAGGGCAGAGGAGGGTAGAGATGGGAGTGAGCCAGGGGAGGAGAGGGGTGGATAAGGATTGAGTGATTAAGGTTTAAGGTTGAGGGTTGAGCGTTTAGGGATAGGATTTAGAGTTTAGGGATAAGGGATTAGAGTTTAGGACCTTGAGGGATTAGGGTTTAGGGTTGAGGCTTTAGGGATAGCATTTAGGGTTAAGGGTTGAGGGATTAGGTTTAAAGTAGAGTGTTGAGGGTAGAGGGATTAGGGAAAGGGTTTAGGGTTGAAATTTTAGAGTTGAGGGATTAGGTTTTAAGGTATAGTTTAGTAGTTCTTGTGGATAGAGCTAGTAAACAATGGGAATTATTTGTCTGTTTCATAACAATATACCTTCCCTAAGTGCAGGGTGGACAGCAAGAAACATAGATGTACCCCAATGCAAATCTTTTCTCATAATGATCATCCTTCTGATTTCAACTGTTAATTACTCACTGTGGATGTACCATACGCAAAGCTTTTCTCATAGGGTTTAAGGTATAGTGTCGAGGGTTGAGGGTTTATTGATAGTGTTTAGGGTTGAGGGTTGAGGGATTAGGTTTTAGGGTTGATGGATTAGGGTTTAAGGTATAGTGTTGAGGGTTGAGGGTTTAGGGATAGGGTTTAGGGTTGATGGATTAGCATTTAATGTCAAGGTTAGGGTTAGAGTGTCAAGGGTAGAGGGATTAGGGATAGGGTTTAGGGTTGAAGGTTTAAGGATTGAGGGTTGAGGCTTTAGGGATGAGGGTTTAAGGCTTAAGATATAGTGTCAAGTGTTGAGGGTGTAGGGATAGGGTTTAAGTTTTAAGGGTTAAGGGTTGAGGGATAGGGATTAGGGTTTAAGGTATAGTGTTGAGGGTTGATGGTTTAGGGATAGGGTTTAGGTTTGAGGGATTACAGTTTAGGTTGATGAATTAGGGTTTAATGTTGAGAGTTGAGGGTTGAGGGTTGAGGTTGAGGTTGAGGGATAGGGTTAATGGTCAAGGGATTAGGGTTAAATAAGAGTGTCAAGGGTAGAGGGATTAGGGATAGGGTTTAGGGTTGAAGGTTTAATGATTTAGGGTTGAGGCTTTAGGGATGAGGGTTAAGGGATTAGGGTTTAAGATATAGTGTCAAGTGTCGAGCGTGTAGGGATAGGTTTTAGGGTTCAAGTTTTAAGGGTTAAGGGTTGAGGGATCAGAGTTAAGGGTTGAGGGATTAGGGTTTGATGTTGAGGGTTGAGTACATTGAGGTTCGAGGGTTAAGGGTTTCGGGATAGGGTTGAGGGTTGAGGGATTAGGGTTGGAGGGTTTAGTGATAAGGGATTAGGGTTTAAGGTATAGTATTGAGCCCATTGAGGGTCTAGGAATAGGGATAGCATTTAGGGTTTAGGGATGAGGGATTAGAGTTGAGGGATGACGGATGACAGATTAGGGTTGAGGGATTAGGGTTTAGGGATAAGGTTTAGGGTTAGGGTTGAGGGATTAGGGTTTAAGGTATAGTGTTGAGGGTTTAGGGATAGGGTTTAGGGTTGAGGGATTAGAGTGAAGGGTTGAGGGATTAGGATTTGACATTGAGGGTTGAGGGTTTAGGGTTTAGGGTTTAGGGATAGGGTTGAGGGTCAAGGGATTAGAGTTAAGGGATTAGGGTTTGACGTTGAGGGTTGAGGGTTGAGGCTCGAGGGTCAAGGGTTTAGGGATAGGGTTGAGGGTCGACGGATTAGGGTTAAAATAGAGTGTGGAGGGTGTAAGGATTAGGGATAGGGTTAGAGGGTTTAGGGATAAGGGATTAGGGTTTAAGGTATAGTATTAAGTCTGTTAAGGGTTTAGGAATAGGGATAGCATTTAGGGTTTAGGGATGAGGGATTAGAGTTGAGGGATGATGGATTAGGGTTGAGGGTTAAGGGATTAGGGTTTAGGGATAAGGTTTAGGGTTGAGGGTTGAGGGATTAGGGTTTAAGGTATAGTGTTGAGGGTTGAGGATTTAGGGATAGGGTTTAGGGTTGACGAATTAGCATTTAATGTCAAGGTTAGGGTTAGAGTGTCAAGGGTAGAGGGATTAGGGATAGGGTTTAGGGTTGAAGGTTTAAGGATTGAGGGTTGAGGCTTTAGGGATGAGGGGTTTAAGGCTTAAGATATAGTGTCAAGTGTTGAGGGTGTAGGGATAGGGTTTGAGTTTTAAGGGTTAAGGGTTGAGGGATAGGGATTAAGGTTTAAGGTATAGTGTTGAGGGTTGATGGTTTAGGGATAGGGTTTAGGTTTGAGGGATTAGGGTTTAGGGTTGATGAATTAGGGTTTAATGTTGAGAGTTGAGGGTTGAGGCTTGAGGCTTGAGGGTTGAGGTTGAGGGATAGGGTTAATGGTCAAGGGATTAGGGTTAAATAAGAGTGTCAAGGGTAGAGGGATTATGGTTTAAGGTGTAGTATCGAGCTCGTTGAGGGTCTAGGAATAGGGATAGCGTTTAGGGTTTAGGGATGAGGGATTAGAGTTGAGGGATGACAAATGACAGATTAGGGTTGAGGGTTGAGGGATTAGGGTTTAGGGATAAGGTTTAGGGTTAGGGTTGAGGGATTAGGGTTTAAGGTATAGTGTTGAGGGTTTAGGGATAGGGTTTAGGGTTGAGGGATTAGAGTGAAGGGTTGAGGGATTAGGATTTGACGTTGAGGGTTGAGGGTTTAGGGTTTAGGGTTTAGGGATAGAGTTGAGGGTCGAGGGATCAGAGTTATGGGTTGAGGGATTAGGGTTTGACGTTGAGGGTTGAGGGTTGAGGTTCGAGGATCAAAGGTTTAGGGATAGGATTGAGGGTTGAGGGATCAGAGTTAAGGGTTGAGGGATTAGGGTTTGACATTGAGGGTTGAGGGTTGAGGTTTGAGGGTCAAAGGTTTAGGGGTAGGGTTGAGGGTCAAGGGATTAGGGTTAAACTAGAGTGTGGAGGGTATAAGGATTAGGGATAGGGTTAGAGGGTTTAGGGATAAGGGATTAGGGTTTAAGGTATAGTATCGAGTTTGTTGAGGGTTTAGGAATAGGGATAGCATTTAGGGTTTAGGGATGAGGAATTAGAGTTGAGGGATGACAGATTAGGGTTGAGGGTTGAGGGATTAGGGTTTAGGGATAAGGTTTAGGGTTGAGGGTTGAGGTATTAGGGTTTAAGGTATAGTGTTGAGGCTTTAGGGATAGGGTTTAGGGTTGAGGGATTAGAGTGAAGGGTTGAGGGATTAGGATTTGACGTTGAGGGTTGAGGGTTTAGGGTTTAGGGTTTAGGGATAGGGTTGAGGGTCGAGGGTCGAGGGATCAGAGTTAAGCGTTGAGGGATTAGGGTTTGACATTGAGGGTTGAGGGTTGAGGTTCAAGGGTTTAGGGATAGGGTTGAGGGTCGAGGGATTAGGGTTAAAGTAGAGTGTGGAGGGTGTAAGGATTAGGGATAGGGTTGGAGGGTTTAGGGATAAGGGATTAGGGTTTAAGGTATAGTATTGAGTTTGTTGAGGGTTTAGGAATAGGGATAGCATTTAGGGTTTAGGGATGAGGGATTAGAGTTGAGGGATGACGGATTAGGGTTGAGGGTTGAGGGATTAGGGTTTAGGGATAAGGTTTAGGGTTGAGGGTTGAGGGATTAGGGTTTAAGGTATAGTGTTGAGGCTTTCTGTTGTCAAATGTAGATTTATGGGTTCGATTATATTGATTGCCTCTCCAGTTTTGGGGTGTGGATGTTTTTGAATCAATCAGGAAGTCTTCAGGAGACTTTGTGGAAGTGGATTGGAAATCGCTTGACAGAACCCCTGCTATTTATGCTTGGATAAGGATTTGTCACAAACTAAAACTTCTGCTTCCAAAGAAGATCTATCTTTCTTCCTCGATGGGCATTTTCTATCAAGAACTTGATTATGAGGGCTTTCCCCTTCATTGTTATGCCTATCATATGGTGGAGCATCTGGCAAGCTCTTGCAGGAAACATGAAAAGTTCTCCCTCAAAAACCTTGTGGTCATTCAAGTCTGAAGGGGAAGGTTTGGAAAGAGATGTGATCAATGCAAAGGATGTGATCAATCTATAGCAGGACAAAATGCGAGTGCATTATAACACACTCACGTTTTGTGTTGCTATAGAAATGGTAAAAAAGTGTTGACCCCCGTGATCCAAGCCTAGATGCTCTGTTTTCATACTGATTCTGCATGTGCTCCGACAAAAAAGAAGTGCTTTCATGCTGTTGGGAAGTTCACATGCACATTTGACACATTGTACCACCTTTGCATGATCTTTCCACCACCTTTTCTCCTTTTCCAACTTGAGAAGGAAGAAATAACATAGTTTTCACACCAAGTTTGATATCTATCTATTCAAGTTTCAATTTTTTTAGTGTTGCAATGTTAATTGTGATTCAATTTTAGGAATTTAACATCATAGATTGGTTAATAGTATTGTTGTTAGTAATTATATTTGAGTGTTATTCAATTTAACATTGAAAAGGAAGCAAGTGGTGAAAAACTCAAATTGTTGAGGAGTTTGATGCAAGAAGAAAAAAACACTACATAATTGGGTACTCTCTCCATTCGAATCTTCATTTTTTAGGTATGTTAAGTCTTTACATGCATGTTCTTTATAATTTCCTTATTTTGGATTGAATTACTTTATCATTCTTTATCATACATGTTTAAAATAGACACATTCTCAATCAAGAAAGCAGCCTACAATCTCACATGATGCCATGTATATTTTCTACACTTGGGCTCTTTAATAATTATGTGTAATAAATAGACCTTAACATACCATGATGTCAAACTATACAAGAATAAATCCTTACAACATAATAAAAATATAATCCCACTATTATCTTGTATTCATTTCTTAGGAACTAATATTGGTCTCTTTATCATGCTACAGACAAATTCTCCATAATGCTGAGGAAACGATCAAGAATTAAACCAACACAGGAAGAGATAGAAGCTAAGAATGCAAAGAAAGCAGTGGCTATGAGGGAACTTCGTGAGAAGAGGAAATTGGACACGATAAATGAAGACATACCAATTGAAGAGGAACCACAACCATCACAAAGAGATATGGTTTGGCAGCACAAAGAGAACAAATGAAAAAACTTCGTGGTACGAGAGATTTGAATACCATAGTTGGAGACACGTCCTCTACCGCAAGTCAACATGTGGGGACACCATCTACCACATCTCAAGTTGAGAGTACATCATCACTCACATGTGATGAAGGAGGTACGCCATCATTCCCACCTCAACCTCAAGGTATGTCATCTATTCCATCTTCGATCAAAGGTATGCCATCTAACCCATCTCATTTAAATATTGATGAAATTCCTAATATTGAGATGAATTTACCTAACTTAACACCACCTAGAATTTTGCATAGAAAGCCAAAGTATTTGATTGATATTGATGAGAATATTTTGCAGCCAATGGAAGGTAAGATTCCAAAACGCACTTGTAGAAGATATGCTAATAAGATTTGGAGATTGTTCTTTGAAAAGTTAAATGAGACTGCAAGATGTCAACTATTCGTTGAAATGATGCGAAGTATAAAGTATAGGTCTATCATGAAGATTCTTGGGTTGAGAACATCAGAGGTTTCAAGTGAAAAATCTATTGTCAAGAATCTAATGAGTGCGTATGAGAGTGTGGGTAACACCTCATGCACAAAAGATAGTAATGCAACATGGCGTGTGATTACATTGACTATAGTAAGTAGTCAAATGAGGAAATCTCGTCTCATTAGAAAGACGAGTCAACAATTGAGAATTAATAGGAAAACTTTATCAAGAGCCGTTGGAAGATGCCAAAGAATTGAGGACACTAATGCCAATGAATTATGGGTGTTCTCGGGGAGACTACCACGAAAAGATAAACCAATTGTTGAAGCATTGAGGTCACTAATTGAAGACTTTTGGAAGAATTACACAAGGGTATCTCTAAATCAAAGGGATGTGGTAAGAAGGAGAATCGGTAGTCAGAACTGCGAGCCACATCCAAGGCATTTTTTGGACGAGACTCAAACACAGTTTTATGGTAAATTTCTAGAGAAGTATCCTCAAATTAAAATTTGTCAAAGATATTTTGAAATGATAAAACCTTTCTATGTTAAGATAAATCACACATGCACTACTTCTTGTTGTAGATTACATATTGAATTTTCTAACCATTTTGATGCTTATAGGTCTATATGTTTAGATATGCATACTAATAATGATTTGCAGGGTTGTGCCATATGTGCCCCACCAACATCTTCAAGAGACTTCATATCAAGAATTTTATGTGAAAGAGAGGAAGGTCAAATATTCTACAAGAAATTATGCTTGGATGGCACATGTCATCGTTGCGGTGGCTTGCAACATTTGCCAATATGTGAACATATGGAAAGAACACATGCGGTTGGAAATGAACTAGTAGAGTTTGGCAAGTATAAAACAATGGCATACAATACAAAAGATGGTAAAGAAGCAAAGAGGTGTGAATTGGTTATTGAAAAGATTCCAGTGTATCAGTTTATGCCTATATTTCGTGACAGCATAGTGTATGAGTATGCAAGACATGCCCATAGAGCTCGATGGTTCGACTTGCAATTCAAGTTATGTAAGGACACATTTCCA
Source organism: Cunninghamia lanceolata (assembly GCA_027924645.1). Lineage (NCBI taxonomy): Eukaryota > Viridiplantae > Streptophyta > Pinopsida > Cupressales > Cupressaceae > Cunninghamia > Cunninghamia lanceolata. The sequence goes on from BSBN01001313.1 coordinate 745,678, forward strand.
ATTGGTAGCATTGTTTTAGTCATCGAATTTGCAGAGAACTACAGTCTACAGCCACAGCGTGAGGTGCAATCACAATATTACAACTCCACACAGGTTTCTATATTTGTGCACATTGCATTCATTCATGTGAATGATAGTACAGAGGATGACAAAAAGATCATAAGGGAGTATAATTTCTATATTAGTGATGATCGCACATATTCTACGAAGTTCGTGCAAGGTTGCTTTCAGGTGTTCTACAATGATTTGGCTAGAAGAGGCATATTGTTTGGTCAGCATATCATATGGTCAGATAACTGTGTGTCAAAATTCAAGAACTCACAGAATTTCTATTGGCTGAGTAGGAGGCATAATTTTACAAGTATTCAGCATATGTGGAACTTTTGTGAGGTTGGGCATGGAAAGGAGGAGCATGATGGTGCAGGAGCATATATCAAAAGAGCCATAGCACGAGAAGAGTTAAAGTATAAAGACAATGCAAAGTTAACAGATGCAAAATTGATTGTCGAGTGGTGTAATGCTTCCATGGGTCCAGGTAATAAAGGTAAGTCTTCAGTTCGTAGATTTTTTTGGTTGATAGATGATACTAACATTACACCATATGAGGACTATTGTACACTGACAGGATCAAATGAGATGCACTCTTTTAGAAGCTCAATTGTAGGTTCATGGAGTATCCATACACGAAAGATGTCATGCTTTTGTTCTTCCCGTACAATTCAAGTCTGGGATGAGTGCGAGTCAAAGGAGTGGGTTGATGAATGGCAGTTAAGTTATCTTAGCCCACTTGACACGTATCGACCCCCGACGACACTGGAACTAACACAAATGGAATCATCAGTTGACTTTGACCACATATCAGACTTAGTTCAACCAGCTAATATAGGGCACATATATGCATCTAATTTCATCTAGTTCAACCAGGTAATGTCATCTTACTTTGTAGTGTTTTTGTAATGTTGACTAATTTCATCTAATTTGCTACACATATCAATTTAGGGCACGTATATGTAGTTATTGCAGATGAAGATAATGAAGATGGAACAAATTATTACTTATGTCGTTGTGTTGAGGCCAAAAAGAAATTGGAGCCCCCTATTACAGATGGAGAAAACATCGAATACCCTACAGGCTCAGTGGTTATTACTGGAACATGGCTTAGAAGGTACCCACATAAGAGTGTTAATATTTGGCTATTTCAGGACTTTGACACGCATCGAAAGACTCTTCATTACTCGAACCTTGTCGTGGCATCCAATGTTCATTTGATAAAGTATCGGGGTAGACCTTTGAACAAAATCTTGTGGAAGGTGCGTGAGTTTGACTATGAAGCAATACTTGACATAATAAAGAGTAGAGCAGACCCGGATGGTTCATTGGATTAATTTGTAAGTATTCACATTGATTTTGTAAAGTCATGTTACATTGAGTTGTAAGTATGCACATTAATTTGTAAGGTCATGTTACATTGAGTTGTAAGTATGCACATTAATTTTGTAAAGAAGACCAAGGGCGCCCAAGCTTAATAGACTTATTTCTTTCAATTTTGATGATCCAAACTCTTGCAAAATGACATCCACTTTCATGCCTTTAGATCTTCCTTCACATACAGAGCACCAAATCAAGTTGAAAAATCTACATAAGGTCACCAAAATGGATGAAAGGAGACATGAAATGCGCCTTAGGACTCCATGCTAAGGTTTGAGCCATTAAAGTCTCTTGATATTAGGTGCTCATGATGATGAAACTTAGAGTTTTTTCCTTTCCTAGGCGCTCATCTAAGATGTTTGAATGATAAGGAGTACCTAGACCACTATAATGTACATTGGGTGCCAAAATCAAGGTGATTTTAAGTCACTTTGAGTTATTTGGGGTTAGTTTGAGTCTTTGAGTCATGTTGCAAAAAAGTGTTAATGTTGTCAAGTTGTACAAAGCAACTTTTGCATTTTTGGTGTCTTGCTCCTGATGCGACCAAACTGACTGTTCCAATGCATCCAGATGGGTACATTTACACTAGGCATGGTCTTATTTTTCACCCAAACATGTCAAAACAGTCTGAGCTACATTGTACCGATGATATCCCTAAAGAGTCCAAAGTGCAAAAAGGCAGCAATTTTTGACAAGATATTACTCGAAAACCATGTCACTTAGAAACATTCCGTCTGAGGCACATAGAGTGCATCTACAATAACCTCTCTCAGTTTTTTATATCTCTGAGACATTTGCCCGTGGTGAAAGGTTTTCTGTTGCCCCAAAAATCGTCAGAAGGAGGTAGTGTAAAGTTGCAAAGGGGTGTAACTTTCGTCTTGCTCCTGATGCAACCAAACTGACTATTCCAACACATCTGGATGGGTACATTTACACTAGACATGGTCCTTTTCTTCACCCAAACATGTCGAAACAGTCCGAGCTACATTGTACTGATGATATCCCTGAAGAGTCCAAAGTGCAAAAATGTAGCAATCTTTGACGAGATGTTACTCAAAAATCATGTCACTTAGAAACATTCCATCTAAGGTAATGCAATGATGTAGAGTGCCTCTACAATAACCTCTCTCAGTTTTTTATATCTCTGAGGCATTTGCCCGTGGTGAAAGGTTTTCTGCTGCCCCAAAAATCATCAGAAGGAGGCAGTGTAAAGTTGCAAAGGGGTGTAACTTTCGTCCTGCTCCTGATGTGACCAAACTGACTATTCCAATGCATCCGGATGGGTACATTTACGCTAGGTATGGTCCTATTTTTCACCCAAACATGTCGAAACAGTCCGAGCTACATTGTACCGATGATATCCCTGAAGAGTCTAAAGTGCAAAAAGGCAGCAATCTTTGACAAGATATTACTCAAAAACCATGTCACTTAGAAACATTCTGTCTAAGGCAACGCAATCATGTAGAGTGCCTCTACAATAACCTCTCTCAGTTTTTTATATCTCTGAGGCATTTGCCTGTGGTGAAAGGTTTTCTGCTGCCCCAAAAATTGTCAGAAAGAGGCAGTGTAAAGTTGCAAAGGGGTGTAACTTTCGTCCTGCTCCTAATGTGACCAAACTGACTGTTCCAACATGTCTAGATGGGTACATTTACACTAGGCATGGTCTTGTTTTTCACCCAAACATGTCGAAACAGTCTGAGCTACATTGTACCGACGATATCCCTGAAGAGTCCAAAGTGCAAAAAGGTAGCAATCTTTGACGAGATGTTACTTGAAAACCATGTCACTTAGAAACATCCATCTAAGGCAACACAATCATGTAGAGTGCTTCTACAATAACCTCTCTCAGTTTTTTATATCTCTGAGGCATTTACCCATGGTGAAAGGTTTTCTGCTACCCCAAAAATTGTCAAAAGGAGGCAGTGTATTAAGTTAGGATGAAAGCCTATTCACTCTAGGCACCAATCTCAAGTTGCACAATCATGAATGGGCTCCTAGAGCAATAAGGCGCTACATCATGGTTCTAGGACCTTGAAATGGCGCCCAAGCATGTAGGAGGAATTTTCAAGGAGCCAAAATGTTTTTGAAACTTTAAGGAACTAGTCCAAAGACTCTATGGCGCCATCTTGATACCATTGAGTCAACTTTGGAACTCAAACATATTGAAACAAGATCTAGGAAGCTAGGTGCCATCTCTTTCCAGTTAAACCTCTCAGATACGCCAACATTGGAAAGACTCTTAATGAGTGCCTAAGTTTGAATTGATCTTGTGATTGAAAGTCTAGTGATGTATTGGTGCAAGATGATCTTCAGTTGAAGCAATTTAATTTCCAGGAAGGGTTTAGAAGTTATCAACCTCTTCACTAAGTTAGATGCACTTTACAAAATTTCTTACCCAAGAGTCGCACCTCATTAAGACAAGGCACATCTTAACCTCCAGAACTTTCCAAAGAAGCGCTTCAGTTTATTAGCACCTTTGGACCTTGTTTTGCATTTTGAAAGAAAAGGCGCACTTTGGAGGCATTTCTAACCCAGATTGACGCCTAGGTATAGTCATCTCTCTGGAGCATTACAATGTGTTTTAAAATGAAGGACATTTCATAAGTTGGGGAATTGATCATTGAAGACCTTGGAGTGTTTGAATTACTCTAAGCAAGAAGGCGCATTTCCATGGAGTAGCATACTCTAGATAGCGCCTAATGCCATCAAGGCGCAATTCCACCCTCACTTTGGTGCCTATCATCAAGAAGGGGCATTGGGCATTCCTTGAATAGTTCTGAGCATTTGAAGTTTGTGAAATCACCAAGGAATGTTGGGCGCCATGTGTATCCTCGACAAGCTTGAGTTTGTGTCTAGACAAGTTGGCGCTTATTCATGTTTTAACTTCCCTCTTGAAGCGCCTAACTTGGGAAAAAGTTATCTTGTTGTTAGTCAAGTGTTTGATGTGTTTTGGAGACTCCAAAAGACTTCCTCTTGCTAGGCACTCTTCTTGGCAACTACAACCTTCAATTGGCACCTAGATCCTGAAGAAAAACACTTGCAAGTGTGGGCGCACTTTCCTTGTGATGGAGCATCAAACTGGCGCCTAGAAATCATAATGCATGAAGTGAGCGCCTAGGATCCTATTGGTCCAATAGGTGGTTTTGGGATCTGTGTCAAGTCATTGGATTAGGTTGCCAACTCATAATGATTTTCATGCACTTAGACTTCAAGGCGCCAAAACTAGTAGGAAAATATTTGGGGGGAAACCACGCTAATAAAAGTTGGGTAAATTTAACCCCTGAGTCTGATTAGGCTCCATATAACAACAATATTTATATCATGTTTCTTTGTTTTATGAAACAAGCAGTATGTGTCAAGTCATAGGGATAACACTATGGTCCTTAGAAATTTCTCTGTGACTTTTGATAAGATTATCTACTATTATGTGGATGCTTGATAGTATTATCCTAATCCATTGGACTAGTGTGGCTATGAGGTTGGAAAGTGTTGCAACCTCCATCCTTTAAACTTCTCCACCTTGTTATGGGTTGTTTTGAGTATTTTCACTTGCTTTCTCTTCGAGAATATTTTCTAATGATACATGATGTGTCATAGATCATTCAACTTGATAAACAACATGGAGGGATTCTCATGCCTCCTATACTTCTTGCAAGTTTCTTTATAGATAGCTCACATCATTGTCCATCTAGGTGGTCATTTCCCTAAATATTATGATAAGATAATCATGTTAATGAACTTTGGATTGAATGAGAATCAACATGCTTTGTCTTGACTAGAATAGTTGGGATGGACAAAAATCTATTGATTCTAGGTTGGGTTGTTAAAGGTCAAGAAGTTTTGGTGTCTAATGCCCTCTAAATCTAAATATTCAAAATCATAGTGGTTCAATAAGTTACAACAAATAGTCAGGTAGACAATAGACTATAAGGAACAAGGACTACACATGAATCCAAAACAACACCAGTCAATAAGGACATCACAAGTAACTCAACATTACTTCCAGAGGCGTTCACAAAAACAAAGGGGAGAACACAACTAGAGAATGCTAGACTGTAGTAGGGATGAGTGTCTGATGCAGAGCACACAGTGGAAGCATAGAATTATCAACTTTTGAACCTTCGAACTCACTATTGGCGAGACAACATACCATCGGTGAGCTTAAAATTTTATCGGCCGATAGGCCGATGTGACCATGACTCCGTTTGATTTCACTTCTGACAAACATCCCATCATTGACTTTTATCGATCAGATAGACCACTATCAGTGACTTTATACCCTTTCACACCGATGTCTTTGTCACTCTGATATGAGACTCTAAGTCCCTTGCCTATCGATAGGACTTAATACCATCGGCACACTCAAAAACTCTTCTTCCGACACACCAATCTCACCAATGACAACCTTCGGACCACACCCGTTGGTGAGACTCCAAACATCAGTGAACTCTAATCTCGTTAGGCCGATACACCGATGGATTTCGACTGTCGGCGTGACCCCCTTCATCGGTGAATCTCTCAACTGCTCTTCTGATGCGCCGATAGGATTATCTTCTGATACATTGATGTCTTTGACTTTAAACCACACTCGTCGGCAAGATAGACCACTATCGGCAAAGCCTAACCAAGGTCTGCCGATACGCCGATACAACCAACTCTTGACGTCGATACAAGGTTCTTTTGAAGGCAAAGGGCGCCTAGGCTTATGGGGCTTAATTTGATGTATTTATTGAAAGCTCAAGGTGAATTGATGCTTATTGAAAATGCCACTTAGTCCTTCATTTGCATTCTAGGTGCCATTTCCTATTGACTTATATACTCCTCCTCATGCTAGGGTGCCATAATGAAGTGGTTTAGACAATAGGTGCGCTTCACTTACTAGAGACTTGTTCTCCTTCCACCTTAGGCGCACTTTTATGGTGGAATAGGTGTCAATGGGCGCCTTGTCTTAAATGAATGCTCTCTCTAAGTTGGGTGCCCTTTTGAGGCTTTATGAGTTGCAAATTGCACCTTAACCCTTCATGCTTCTTGCTCAATGTTTGAATGTTTAAGAAATTCTCCTTTAGGTGCTCATCTTAATGACTTTTTCTCAAAGCACAATCATCCTAATGACTTGGATATTCATCCTAGTGTTTTAGGATATCAGGCTACCAGACTTAGTCATTTTCAGGATCTCAAACATAAAGAATAACATGATGATTCATTTTTTTGTATTGCATATAGTTGACATTCTATGCTACTCATAAAGAATATTAATATTTTCTGTTCAACATGATGATTCATTTTTTTTTTAATACAACTTTTATCTTTTAGTTCCAAAATAAGGTTTAGGTGATACTTGAATAACAATAGCTAGCTTATTGGATCAACAAACATCCTATGTAATACAATTGGACTTTAAATATTTGAAGTAGCCATCTACAAATATCCATTCAAACGTGGATTTATAATGCAAGTATGGACGCCTTTAATAAAAAAGATTTGTATTAACCAAATATCCATATAGGCATACATCAATATCTGTCTATATAAGTATAACATATATACAAAATAGCCATATAGGCTTACAAGAATGCCATATAGGCATACAATGTCAACTATATACAATACAAAATATATGTCCACAAATGCCATATAGTCATACAACAAAGGAACACAATAAAAAGTCATTCCCCTCTGGCTGGTGAAGAGAATAGATCATGGGCAGTCTTTGATCTTCTAGGGGATGGAGACGCGCATGTGGGTGGTCTACTACGAACCTGAGGGCTACTCCTCGTATTTAGTTCTTCCTGCATCTTTAGCTGTTACAATAAAAAGTATAGACATTAATATATAGAAATTACATGTTATAAAAAAATGAAACATTTAACAAAATAATCACTTACCGCTAACATATAATCTATCTCCTCACTTGCCTCAGTAGCAGGAATAGGCCCTGGTGATGTCATGTCCTATAGAAACCATCCAGATAGAAATTCAACTTCAAATCAATAATCTTTTGATTTTTTAAAAATAGACAACTATAACAATGAATTTAAATTGAAATTTACTAATCTGCCTCATACCCCTGTCAATGCCATGGAGCTATGAATCGTAGAGGCCACACCATGCTCCATTGCCCTCTAAACATGGGGAGGTGTCTCCGCAGCCTGCATCATCTGGAAATAAAACAACATTATTCAATTACAAAAACTATAATAGTGATGCAAATCATGGCTCCTAACATACACACACATTCATCTAAACATGGAAGTACACATAATAAAGCACACAAGTCACATACAAAAATCTAGTAAGTACAATTCATTCATTAAACTATTTATTTTATTACCTTTGTAAAGCTTTGAAGTCCACCACTGCTGGCAGGTGTTGCCGTGAAATCTACAATATTAACCTATTCAACATCTAAAATCAAATATTAGAATACCATTCATATAACGATGCTATTCACATGCAATATTTATAATTGTTTACTAGTTACATACCCCGACAATAGATGATCTAGTGTAAAATGCAAGTGGTGAACCACTGAAAACTGCATCGACGCTATGACCCTGAAATTTCATTAAAATCATCAATTTAAATTAGTTAATCTTGCATTTCAAAAATTTAATTTAATAAATTAAATTCAATAAACTTGCTAATATTTACCTGAGTATCAAGGCCGAAAGTCTCACTCAGGAGGGTATATGTCATCACCATCTACTCAGCTGCAGATGTAGCCTATGCACCTGTGTCCTAACTATCCATGGGGTCATAACCACAGGCTGACCCGCAAGCCTGACAAGCATGGGGTGGGACCCTACTCCTCGCGCTATCTCCCAACCCACTCTGTGCTGTAGGACCGGCATGCTCTATGATGCTCTGGGTCAAGGCACTAATGGACTAAAGTGTATCGAACTCAACACTCTCCTTCACAATGGAAGGGATAGAAACATGCTCATGGGTTGGTCTGCTGATTACTCGTCTCACTACCCGCTGTGGGTCAAGACGTGCCCCTGGTCTATCTTGTGTTGACCCCCCACCTCTACCCTGGAAGTCCCGCATATCAAAATAGTTTGGCACTTTATTGAGGACAAACTCGTAGTAGATTTTTCACAAAAAGTATTGCGGGACCTCATTATTATTGCATGGAGGATGGTCAAAAACCATCCACCACATTTGCCCAAAATTGTCCCTTATCGCTTGGTTGTTGTACCAATGGATAGGGAACCTCTTGCATGTAATGGGTGGAGGTTGCTTTGTTTGTGGGTTTGTGAAAATCAAACACAAGTCTAATTTTGTGATTTGTAATTTTTTCACATCTTGGTATGACAGCTTGTCTGCATAAAAATCTCTAAACTCTCTCCTCTTATCCATCCAACTAGTTATTTTCTTGCTAATTGAATCTACATTTGATAACATAGATTCAAGAAATTCAACAAGCGTGGACCTATGCAAGGTTGAAGTGGAAGGATCTTTCAACCTTGCAATTATATCTTCAATTTCTTTTTCGTTGTTTTCAATTTGCCCCATTATATTTTCTTGTGTTCCAGGGGCATGTCAAGGAATGGATGGAGGAGGTTGTTCCACAGGTATTTCCTCCTCAGGATTTTGTGAATTTTGAGGAGGAGGAGGAGGTGCATTAACATTTCCTGACAATTAATGAAATATACATCAAAAAACAACTCAAAGCTACCTATTTAGAAGCAAATTCAAACAAAAAAATAAAATAAAACTCACTCCTTTAGCGTGCTCGACGTCGTGGCGGCATTTTGGCGATGAATCAGCAAGATTTTGGTGTTGAATTATCTTTTCCAAAATGCGAGCACACTTCCTAGGGTTTGCAAGCCATGAGGATAAAGGAGAAAAATAGAAATGAAATGAAATGACAAGCCTTTTTTAAAATTTATAATAGTTAATAACGCGCTCGCGTTATGTATGATTTTTTTTTAAAACCATTTGGCCACTTTTTGGCCCCCCATCTTTTTGCACTTACCCATTCATCTTTCTCAATAACCTGAGCAACCAAGGCACTTTCCATACTTGCATAGCTAGCAGATTCAGTAGACATCGGATCTTCTTCTTTGATGGCAATGAACACCCAATCATTGTCAGGGGAACCTCCATGATCAGATTCATCATCTGTGACTCCTTCTCCAGTTTCTTGGACGTAGTAACATTTGTTCTGATTTCAATATCTATTAGGGTTTGGTTTTGAAAACCTCTCCGGACATCTTGAGGCAAAATGACCAATCTTATTACAAGCAAAACATTTGAGTGGCAATTTTCCTTCATACTTACTAGATCCTCTTGGCAATCTTTTGGCGAGAAGAGCTTCAAGATCAGTAGTTTCAAGTTCAATATCTTCAAGATCCTTCCTTGTCTTCACTAATTTGTTTGATCTTGCAGAAGAGCTTTCACCTAGATCATATTCTTTGTTTTCCATATACACTGGCCTTAAATGCAGATTCAAACTTGGGAAGAGAATCATCAAACTCACTTAGTTCAAAAGCTGAGATTTGCCAACCAAATGATCTCTTGTAACATCTGAGACAGTTCAGATCTCCTCTATAGTAGCTACCTTATGTTTGTATGAATCAGGTAAAGATTTGAGTACTTTTGATACAATCTCTGATTCTTCCAAAGTTCCACCGGCACACCTGATACCACACACAAGTTCATTTATCTTTTGCATGTAGATTGTGATGTTTTCATTGTCGCTCATTCTCATAGTTTCAAATTTTCCTCTCAGACTTTGCAGCTTGGTACATTTGACATATTTATCACCTTCATACAGATATTCCAACTTTTTCCAGATTTCATAAGCAGTTTTTAGACCAAAGACATTTGTCATTTTTGAATCAGTGAAGGCACTCAACAAGGCTTCTTTAGCTTGAAGGTTATTTTCATCATCTTTGACTTGATCTGGAGTTGAAGGACCTTTCTCCAGAGGTTTATACTCAACATTGGTTATCGCCCAATAGGCATCGCCCATGCATTGTAAATGGCATTCCATGCGATTCTTCCAAACAAAATAATTTGTTCCATCAAATCTCAGACTATCCTTCTTGTAGGTCGACATCCTGGATCTCCTCAAGCTGTCATGCTTTTATATGAGGATCTAGCTCTGATACCAATTGTTGGAATTAGATCGGACAACTGAGAGGGGGGATGAATCAGTTGTCACACAATATAAACTTTTTTTGCTTTTAACCTCCTTTATTAATTTGCTACCAGATTAATGATGTAAACAATAAAGCATAGATCAACAACATAAGAGCAAAAACATAATCAACACACTTGACACCAAGATTTTGATGTGGAAACCCAGTTAAGGGAAAAAACCACGGTGGGGGTTAACCCACAAATATTTGTACCTTGTTAAAAGTACTTTTAGAAAAATAGAAGGCACATGCCTTCGAGTTTACTACCCAGAGCTCACTGCTCAAAAGGGAGGCCCACTGCCTACAGAATATATTTTAGAACATAATGAATTAACTCAGAAATAACATCTAATTCATGCCTGGTTTAGTTTCAGTGAATGCTCAAAAACTTCTACTTTGCCCTGAATTCTTCTTTACCAACTTCACACTATATACTGCTCTCGCTCCTTTTCTTCTCTACTCTGCTTCTGATCCTTTATTCAAATTTGATCTATTTTGCACAAGGATGATGTTTAACAACTCTTCAACAAGTATTTATACACTTCATCCATCTTGGAATGATCAACAAGGTCAGCCAAACTTAATGCAGATCTTTACACTCTCGACCAATCATAGCTGAGACTTGAGTCTTCCTTTATTAACATGCCATGCTTCATAAAATGATCTTTAGATCATCCACAACATGCTAGGAACATCTGGTTAGCCAAGACTGGGAAGAACAACAACAACCAAGAGGAAAACTTCAATCACAAGCTCCTTTGTCAATGTGGACCACCAACACAATAGCCACACGATCCAGAGACCACCACAAGCACAATTAAGTCAACAGGAACAATCACACCACTTTGCATCACCAGAATCACTTGCATCTTCACATTGAACCTCAAGAACACACACTGTCATCACTGTCATACTAAAAAGATTGCTTCTAGACCTCCAAACTATGAACCACTCAAGTTGAGGGAACACACCAACATCCCAGACATGCCTCTAGATCTACAGATCACAATATGCTCATACCGGACCTACCTGGACCAACTTCTTGCCACTCTGTCATTACATAACAACTACAGAAACCTATTTTACTCAGATAGTCATACCTTCGCCAGATCTTAATGCGAACCTCTCAAATCTCAACTAGAATAACAATAGACAACCCTATACAAACCCTTTAATCGCATACTCTGATCTTCACCTTACTAGAAAAACTAATCACTCCTCTGCACTATCTTCATTGTTTCTGACATAAAGATATGTTGACATCAATGACAACACATCGGGCACATATTTGCAACATGACCAAGGAGACAATGCAGATGTTGCAGTTAAACAACCTTAGGCCTACTCAGATAATTTTGCAATTAGCTGATAGGTCTACAGTTAAAATTGAAGGAGTCATTGAGGACTTGATAATTGCATTAGATTCCTGGGAATCCCCTGCTAATTTTATAGTACTATAGCTGAAGATCAATCTTGCTAGTTATCCTTGTATACTAGGCAGACCATGGCTTGCCATAGTAGATGCATTTATAGGTTGCAGGTCAGGAAATATGATCATATCCAATGGGACTATGACTAAGAAGTTGGTCTTATATCCACCAGCCTAACCATACCATGAACTTGAGCAGGCCATCTGGCCTACCTTGGATGATGAGGATAGTTATTCACTGCAAACCTTAATGGCCATTGAACGCAACCCCTTGCTAGATATCCATGATAAAGATGAGCTGATAACTCACATTATACAAAATGATTGCGGGAGGTACCCACAACAGCAGGACTATCTATCCTGCTTACAAGACCCCTTGAGAAGCATAATACCCACTAGTTCCTCAGAGGAGGTATCCCAAATATTTCATACTTTATTACCCCATCGATGCTTACCAATAATACCTAGCCTTGATTTGTCTTCTCTACAAGAAATGTCTAAACAATTAGAAATCAAGCCAGGAAAGATGTTGATTGTTAATAATGCATTGACTGATGAATAGCAGCAATCCCTGCACACAGTGTTGTAGGCACACTCAGCAGCGTTTGCATGGGATTATAGTGACATGAAAGGCATTGATCCTACCTTTTGTATGCACAAAATTTAAATTGATGATGGCAACAGACCTATAAGGCAGCAACAGAGACACATGAAACCTGCTCTAAGAGGGATAGTGAAATCTGAACTTCAAAAGCTTTTGGATGCAGGATTTATATACCCCATTTCAGATAGTGAATGGGTTTCACCATTGGTCATAGTTCCCAAGAAAGGTGGCAAATGGTGAGTTTGTGTTGATTACAAGGTACTAAATGCTGCTACAAGGAAGGATCACTTCCCATTGTCATTTATTGACCAAGTTCTCGACTCTTTGGCAGGGAAGAAATATTTCTCATTTCTTGATGGTTTCAGTGGCTATAACCAAATCAAGATTACACTCAAGGATCAAGATAAGACAACCTTTACCTTCCCTTGGGGGACATATGCATATTATGTCTTGCCTTTTGGTCTGTGCAATGCTCCAACCACATTTCAAAGAGTAGTACTCAATATTTTCTCTAATTTTGTCCATGACAGCATGGAAATTTACATGGATGACTTCACCACATATGGTGAAACATATGATGAAGCCTTACACAATTTGGAGAAAGTTTTAAAGAGATGCACAGAGCACAATCTATCTTTGAGCAATGAAAAATGTTTTATGATGATGACACAGGGCATTGTCTTGGGACATTTTATCTCAAGTACAAGAATACAAGTTGACCCAAAGAAGATTGAAATCATATCTACCTTGCCTATTCCACAGATACAGAAGGATATAATGAGCTTCCTTGGACATGTAGGTTATTATAGGCGGTTCATTCAAGATTTTGCTGCCCCTTTGTTTACTCTACTAACAAAAGACATTGACTTTGAATGGACCCCAGACTGTCAGAATTTATTTGAGAAGCTAAAAGAAGCCTTGACACAAGCTCCTGTTCTAAGAGGTCCAAATTGGACACTGCCTTTTCATATCCACACTGATGCATCAGACTTTTCCATTGGAGCAGTCTTAGGCCAACAAGAAGGAAATAAAGAGTATGCAATATACTATATCAGTAAAAATCTACAAGGGGCTAAGTTTAACTACACTATGGCAAAGAAGGAAATGTTAGCTGTTGTTTATGCCATTAACAAATTTAGACACTACAATGTTAGCTATAAAGTGTTCATACATACAAATCATACAACAATCATATATTTGATGAATAAGCCAATAGTGGGCGGAAGACTTGTAAGGTGGTTGTTGTTATTGCAAGAATTTGACATAACAATAGTTGACAAACCAAGAAAGGCTAATGTGGTTGCGGATTTTCTGTCTAGACTGCCTACACAATCAGCAGAAGGAGTGGTTGATGACTCTTTTCCTGATGAGCATCTATTTTCTCTAAAAATACACACTCCATGGTATGCAGATATAGCTAATTATTTGGTCACAGGGCAGATTCCAGGTTACTTTTCTCCAAGGGAGAAAAGACAGTTCACAAATGCTTCCCTTATTCTTGGATCTCTAGATTCCTATTCTACACTGGCCCATATAACATTATGATAAGATGTATCAGGGAGGATGATGTGTTTGACATATTGAAGGCATGTCATGATGAACCCTGTGGTGGACATTTTGTATCCAAAAGGACAACCTTCAAGATCTTGACAACAAGATATTATTGCCCAACACTACATAAAGACTCTGTCAAGTATACTAGAAGCTGTGATCAGTGCCAAAGAATGTGGAGACCTACAAGAAGCAGCCCCAAATAGCATTAGCTCCTTTTGATAAGTAGGGGTTGGATTTTGTTGGACCTATCTCTCCTACTTCAAACAATAAGGAATATATACTGGTATGCACTGATTACTTAACCAAATAGGTAGAAGTTAAAGCTTTGCAGTTTGGCAGAGATGGCAATGTGGAAAAATTCTTATATGGGGAAATCTTCACTAGGTATGGTGTACCTAGGGAGATAGTGACTGATCAAGGACCACAATTCACATCAGACTTAATCACCAAACTAGTGGAGGAGTATCACATCAGACACAAGAAGACTACCCCATATCACCCGCAGGCTAATGGTCAAGTCGAGGTTACAAACAAAGAGATTGAGAATATATTGACAAAAACAGTACAGCTCCATAGAAGAGATTGGGTTTCTGGATTACCAGAAGCTATTTGGGCATACAGAACCACATGGAAGACAACTATAGGATTCACTCCTTATGAATTGGTTTATGGCAAGACAACAATACTGCCTATAGAGTTTGAATACAAAACTCTGAGGACAATAGTGGAATTAGGGATGGACTTGACAGAGGCTCAAAAGGAAAGGTTACAACATTTGAATGCTCTTGACAAAATTAGATTAGAAGCCATACACCACACAGAGGTTATTCAGAAACAAAGAATTAAATGGCATGATAAGTATATAAAGACTAAAGAGTTCACTGTTGGTGATGGGCCCTTCTTTATGATTCCAGATATAAAGATTTCAAAGGCAAGCTTCAATGTCGATGGCTAGGACCATATGAGATTCACCAGGTATTCCCTAATGGTGCAGTCCAACTACAAGCCATTGATGACGTCAGATTTTCATTACTGGTAAATGGGCATAGGCTAAAACTTTATAAGAAACCACTTCAAAAAGATGATTTTATTGTCTCTCTAACAAACACGTATGGCGCTCACAATGATATTGATGAAGGCTCTAAAACACACAATGATGTACCAATAGAAAGTGATCCACCCATCATGTCTAGTGATGCAGAGGTTGAGTTGCACGAAGTTCAACCCTTGTCACTGAGGCTTAATTTTATTGCTTTGCACTTCACATGCACACATAGCACACTACCCATGGTGAACACAGTTAGCTCTAGAGGGACCTGTTCTTCACTCTTAGTTTGGACCTGTTGCAATCGGGACCTGAAATAATGGATATGTAAACATTCAGTGGGACCTATACTAGAGGAACCCGTAGCAACACCTGTCTGCCGAAGTCTTCAACACACTAGCAAAAAGTAAACTATTTTCCCATGCATTCCATTTCTTCCACACATGCTTCATTCCTTTTGAATAAATCAAATGCCGCTGCAAAAGTGTTCAACTCACACTCACAAGTTGTTTGATCAAGCGTTGTGAGCTGTCACCTCACATCACTTAAGAAGTACCCACCACCTTACCATTCAATCTCATACATTTCATTCTATTCACATCAAATAAATGCCCAACCGTGTTCTCCAGTTCTAAGGTGTGCTAATTTGTTACTTCCATAACTTATGTACAAAAGGTAACCTTCAATGATTAACTTAGATTTCTTTTTATATTCATTATTACTCTTCGTTTAATTCATCCATGCGAAAATATATATCACCATTCAATTTCATAATTACTCTTTCAGCCCTATCAATTCATGCGTGAAGTGAGGTTACTTCACCCATTAGTTGGGAGGAGGGGTATAATGGTTAGTTAAATTTTTTTATTTTTGCCACCGACTCTTTAGAGTTATCAGATAGAATTCTATGTCGTTTTCCTTTTTTCCAATGCCATTTTTCTAGAGATAGTAGACCTACCATGTTTCATCTAAATTGTGAGCTTATTACCCTATGAGTGAGCTGAGATACATAATTTTTCATACAAGAGGGCTCCAAAAGTTACAGTTGGGGGAATAGAAGAAGGCACAAGAAAAGGCGGCAAATTATAGGTTCTTCTAAAGGTGGTGGAATCAAAGTTGATCAGAAATTGAAACCTTTTGAGGTTGTAGAGTACAAAGACAATGGGAGGTGATGTTGTAAGATGAGAACCATCTGCGTACAAGGAAATATTAGAGGATGTGACAGTTCTACCACTCTTCACCAGAGTGGGTGGCTAGACTACTTCTCGAAGCTAACAAAATATGACAATGAAATGGCAAAAGAATTTGTAGCTACATTACAATATGATGAGGCAACAGTCAGGGGATTGGTTGTAGATGCTTCTGAAATGGCCATTGCCCAAGTTACAGGATTGCCGCGCATAGGGTCTGAATATCCAGGTCGTGCTGATGCAGCTGCAGCAAGAGAATTCTACGAGCATGGAGAAAACTTGGACTCTTCATCCCAAGGTACAAAGAGACTATCCCTTCCATTCTTTTGGGGAAAATGTACTTGTTATATCATTAAATACTTTACCTATGATGGTCGACACAATTTGTTATATACTATGCACTTTAAGTTGCTAAATCACTTGCGCAATGATAAGTTAGTCAATGTTCCCAATTTCCTCTATAACATGCTGAAGAGGATGGCATCCAAATATTAGAGAAAGAAAACAGACACCACATTGTCCCATCACTACTTAATAGACCTATTGGTTAAGAGAAGCCTAAAAATTCAACATCCATAGGTTGATTGGAATGCCTTTAAACAATGCACAGATATCACAAAACTGTTGGAAGTACCTAAAGCAGAGGATGAACCTCAACATGAATCAGAACCTGAGATTGCACCTGAACCTAAGATTGAACCAGAGAAAGAAGAGCCGTAGGAGGAAAATACTCCAGAAGATAGGCCGATGGAAATAGAGAAACCCTCATCTTCTACAAACCCTAAAGCTATGAGAGGTGCTGCTTCAACATCTGCTAAGAAAAAGAGGGATAAGAAAGGTGTTGAGAAACATAAGAGCACTATACAAGAAGATGATGCAGGGGAGAAGAAGAAGAAGAGGAGTAAAAAGAAGAGGAAAAGTGAAGTCAAATAGGAAACTGTTACTCCCAGGTGCTCAGGAAGGTTGAAAAGGCAGAATGTTGAAGAAGGAATTGTTGAGGAATAGGGGTAGGAGGAAAAAGGTGAAGGACATTAGCACCATGATTCAACGTTGCTAGACACAGAGTCAGACAAAGAAGGGGATGCCCCTAAGAATGTCCCTATTGATGTTCATGAAAATATCATTGTGTCTGCTAAGAGGAGAAGGTATGCTTCTTCATCTTCTAACTCTAATTTAGAAGATATTTTTATTGCAAAGAAAATGGGGAAGTCAGTTCCTAGTAGCTCTGCTAGGGAAGTTTTTGATATCATTGGGGATAATGATGAAGGTTTAAATTTTGAAAAGGAAAAAGAACTATTAGAGGATAGGAATATGAGGAAAGAGCTTCAAGATGCTCTTGACAGGATAAAGTAATTGGAAGAACAAGTAAAAGGATATGAGGAAAAGGACAAAGAAAAGGAGAAAAGAATATATGAATTAGAGGAGAAAATACAAACCTACGGCCATGGAACCAACTTGGATCTGTTAGCACAGATGACCAAGAGTAAAAGAAAAACTGAAGAGAATGAAGCACTAAATCCACAACCTCATGTAGCAAGGTCTCCAACATATCACACCACTTTATCGTTGGGCTTTGAATTGATGAAACTTACTCACAAATCCAAACAGGAAAAAGAAAGCTGGGAGGAAGAAAAACAAACTCTCAATGCATCACTGGAAGGTAAGAATTTGGAGTTGAAAAGGTTGGAAGGTAAATTGATAGAGGTAATAGACAGATCCATTTAGATCATTGAGTCTAGACTCCACCTAGGGTGTATGCATTGTTTCTAAAGGAAAAATTTATCAGTTTTCAATTCAATAGGTTCATTAATGATCAGCCTGCTTTACACTCAAGGCATAATTTTTTCAGCTATTTCAAATAAGTCAGTCTGGAGGAGCAAGATTAGCTATGTGAGTATTGTTTACACAACTATCTGATGGTAGAGGATATAGAATGGAACCCCTCAATTTATGTTGGGGATTTATAGGTTAGAGCATTGTCATCCTATTTCAAGAATGAGCAGTTCAGAGATGAATTAATGGACAAACATGAAGAACAGGAGAAAATAATGGCACTGCAGATCAGAAAAGAAGCACCGAATCTTGCTGTAATCCTTACTCAATGGTTGACACTCCTTTCTCACAAGGGTCTAGGAAAGATAATCATGGATTTGAGACTTTGAGATTACAGAAGGATACAATAGCTGGCAGTGCCTATCCTTCAAAACTGCCTAAGGTATGTACAAAGCAGATGGAATAGTCTGACCCCAGAGTTGCAAAGGAAGGAACCTCACTCTCTCCATAATTTTATAAATATCAACTCTCCTTAATTTTATAAATATGTTTGAAAGATTGTGCAAGTACATCCAGGTTTTAGAACAACAAGGAGTGGGATGGTTTCCACTTACTTATCATCCTCCTATTCTCCTCTATCCAGTACCACACTGGACAGGAGAAAAGAATGATGAATGTAGCAATGCAGAATCAGTTAAGATGGATAGGCTTGCATGTTGTAATGGTTTCTATCTTAAGCAGGGGGTGGGAGTCAAAGAAGTGATGGATCTTAGGCAGATCACCTTGCATTACAATCTTTTCCCCCAGATGTTTAATGATGGATTTAAATAATGGCCTCTTTTGTGTTGTTTTTATATGCTTTCAGACCTTTTGCACATGATCTTCTAGATACTTTTCAAACATTACCATCATGATATACTGTCTTTTTATATATTTTGCATAACCTTGAACCTATTTTGTTAATATGAAATATGGTGATGATATTTATCAATTGATTGAATGATTTGAACATGAGTATGTATGCAATATAGATGAAATTCTATGGTTTAATTATGAAGGTTATTTGTGTGCATATGTTTTGTGGATTAACCCCTGTGCAGCAACAAGCATGTGGCATCAAGGAGAGGAGAATTTGTAGCAAGTTGCAAAACAGGGGAATTGAAGGAAGTTGAAGTCAAACCGCCAAAAGTGCAGGCAACTGGAAGTTGAATGTGAATCATTATGGGAAAGAATAAATGTAGAAGAAGTAGACTTGTTCTAAGATTCTAAATGCAACGTATGTGTTTCTCATATGAGTCATTGCATAGGAATTCTTATTTGAATATGATTCACCTTCCTCTGTTCAGTTAGAATTAATAAATCAATCTTAACCCTGTATCCTAATATCTAGGAATGGATTAATGATTGTAGTTAGTTGGTAGTTGAATAAGACTCTCCCATTTTGTATAAGTTAGGAGATGAGCTGAGATTCAAGTTAGTTACTTAGTTATCCAGTTACTCAGTTGTTAATTTTTTTATTCAATATTAGAAGATGCAACAGTTAGTTATTTCTCCAGACATGAATTGTTGAAATGCAATTATTGAATACAATCTGTAGAGAAGATTTTGTTTGAAATATTTTTGTGATATGAAATGAATGGAACTATGTGTTATGTGGATGCATGAGTATCTGAGTTAGATTTGATTTCTAGCTAAGTGAGTCAGTCCCCTGAGCTGTCCACTCAAGGTATTGATCTTCACTTCATTTATTTTCTTATTCATTTATGCATTCTTGTTAAAGTTATTTTCCATTATTTTATAAATGCATTGTAAGTTAAGTAGAATACTCTAGTTGTTAATAGTAGTTTTGGTTCATGAACAAATGTATAATTGGTCCATCTTAGTCCTCTGGAGGTTAGCATTAGCTTTCTTATTATTTTGAATGGTTTTGGATTAGTTTTGTATTTTTCTGTTGTTAGCAGCTATCTATAGCTCATGTTGTAGGTACTCGTAGCCACTAGGTTATGCAACCATTTTACTGTTCTTACATTTCTGTGAATTCTAGCAAAGTAGAATAATCCGAGTAGGTTTGAATAGGATAGTTTAGGAAAATATGAGCCCCTGAAGGCACATATAGTGCAAGTGCCATCATAAGCTTACGCTCCTTGGTTGATAATTTAATGTAGGTGTCTAATGTCAAGTGGACTATTCAAATAGGTTTACCCCTAAATTGTGTTAAGTCTATAATGCATTAGTTTTCCTCTACAATCAGTAGAATTAGTTCCAACATTCAAAGCCATGAACAAGCATTCATCACTTTCATTATCTGGATCATCAGACTCATCATCAAATATGGTAGCATCTTCTTTAACATAATAACTCCTCTTGGTTAATTTACCTTTCTTATCCTTGTATTTATCTTTTGAAATTTTGACTGGACGTTTTGAGGCATAATGACCTATCTTTCCATAGCTGAAACATTTGAAGGGTAACTTACCTTTGTATTTTCCAAATCCCTTTTTCAATCTACTTACAAACTTCATCAAAGTCATCTGGATCTGATTCAACATTCTTTTATGTCTTGCTAACCCTAAAAGTAGTCTGTTTTCTTGAATCATCTTTGACCAGACTCTCTCAATTCAAAAGTAGTTAAAGTACTAAACAGTTGATCTCTAGTGTAAGTACTCAAGCCTTGAACTTCTTCAATAACAGAAACTTTAGCACTATAAGATTTTGTAAGACTTCTTAGTACCTTCTTTACCACTTCACTTTCCTCTAGCTTTCCACCATGACCATTGATAGAATTGACAACTTCATCAACTCTCTGCATGTAACTTGTAATATTTCCATCTTCTGACATCTTTAGGGTTTCAAACTTGGTCTTCAAATTTGCATATTTTCTTTCTTGACATTGTCATCTCCTTCATAGTTACATTCCATCTTCTTCCAGATCTCATGAGTAGTTTTGTAGCTCATTACCTTTGTTAGGGTTAGCTGGCAGAAGATATCAATTAAATGCAAATAAAGATTAAACAGAGAAATGGAAATACACAGAAATAATAATAGCGAGAGACAAGTTTTAACGTGGTTCACCCAAACTCGGGCTACATCCACCAAACAGAGAGTCCAATATTATTATCCAGTAAATCAAACCGATTACATACCCCGTCTTGGGGGCGCTGCCCCCAAACCCTCACAAGGGGCACTGCCCCTTGACCCCGTAGGAATTTGAGGGGAAACCGCGCCGATAAAAGTGGGGTAAATATAACCTCCGAGTCTGATTAGGCTCCATATAACAACAACCTTCACTAACTCTGAATTAGAAAGACTATTCAGAAGAGCACTCCTTGCCTTGCCATTGTTCTCGTAGTCTTTAATCTTCATCCTTTGGACCATTAGTAGGTATAGTATATTTTTTCTCAATTAACTTCCATACGCCATACCCTAATGAGACAAGAAAGATTTCCATTCGGATCTTCCAGAAAGCATAATTTGTTCCATCGAACAAGAGAATCTCAATACATCTCCTGTGCGCCATCCCGATCTACCTTAAGTAGTTAAGCTTCTTCAAGGAACCTTGCTCTGATACCAATTGTTAGTATGCACAGGACAACTAAGAGGGGGGTGAATCAGTTGTGTATTAAAACATTAAACCCTCAATGCTATTCCAATCATCAACCTCTTATTATGCATTAGGAGAATGTAAACATATGAAGCATCAATGTAAACACATTAAAACACATAAGAACACTAGATTTACGTGGAAAACCCAAGAATGGAAAAACCACGGTGAGGATTAGCTCACATATATATGAATAGCAACACTAAAAACAAATAGGCTCACTACCAAGGGTTCATTACCCAGAAGAAAGGCTCACTACTAGGACTCATTGTCTACAAGAGAGAAGAATAGAAGAGGACTGTTACAGAGAGATTCACTATCTCAAAGAAATAGGATAAATCCACCACTGCAACTTTATGCCATCCGCAACCTTTGGCTTGCTGCCTCCAGCAACTTCAAGAAAACTGAAATGTAGACACCTTCTGCTCACTGCATCCAGGAGTCAAGCATTTAAGATCACACTCAATTGACCACCTTTGATTCACATTTGTATCATCTTCTCCACATACCTCCACTCAAACTTCATCTTGCATTTATACCACCCACAACCTAAGACAATCTCAATTAGGTCGGCCTTATGAAACGTGTGCACCTCAAACATGCAACACCAAATAGGTTGGCACCAAACACTTCTGCGGTGGAAAGAAGTGAAAGTGGACCATGCCAATGGTTAACTAGGACTCAAATCTGTATCACCATGCTACTCATCACATCCACAATCCATGAAGTACCTCCACAAATAGCCCTAGCAAGCTAGGTCAGCCAAACCTGAGCTAACACTGCAAGTGACCACATACATGCCTCTCCAAGTTTAAAAACATCATATAGACTACATAGAGACACTCCACAACATCCACACATCTTTCTAGAATATTCAGCATCATCATGATCTTCTGCAATACTGTTGCAACCACCTGAAACAAAGAATTTCTTCATTCTGCACATTAGGATACACTACTACTGAAGTCTGATACAAGAACTGAGTTTGTGGATCAACCCAACACTAGAAATTTCAAGGGAAGGTAGATACAGACAATGTCAGTACATTCCCAGATCTGCAAGACAAGAAACCTTAATCTAGAGAAATGCGGAGCAATCTCATTTCTCCCAGACAACATTCCTCACATGCAAGTACTCTGTCAAACACATCTTCCACTGCCACATGATCCAGAACCTAAAACTCTAGATATAATGTCTCTGAACACCTCTGATCATCACTTCCAAACCACATAGGCATATCTTCAATCATGAAGAAATGTGGAGCATAATACTGAACATACCTCTGTCACACTGCACACCTTTTTATTCAAATTTTCTCAAAAGCACTTGGAAACCAAGTGAACTATCTGCTGGAGGTTGACATCAATGACAACACCAGCAAGCTTCCAACAACACTGCTCATTGGAAACCCTTCTGAGGTGTACCTTGGTTCACTTGGGATTTCTTCAGGTCCTCATCAACTGATTGGCTCCCTAGTTTGACAGTTTGGTGGTGGAAATGGTTCAATTGGCCTCGCTTTGTTTGACAAGCTCTACCCTTCTCTTGTGCATCACGGGTCTCCGAGAGGACTTGGATCTTTTTGGGCCCTATTTCTAGAGGTTAAAGGCATGGAATCCCCTCCTAGGAGTTGTTTTGTAGGTAGCCATTCCTCTGCGAAGGTTGTAGGGTCGTGGGTCCTTGGCCGCTCACAGAATGCTTAGTTTATTTCTCTATCCTGTGCTCTTCCTCCCCCTATTGTGGTGTGCGGTCATGGCGTGGAGGAGGATGAGGAGTTTTATCTAAACTATGGTTTGGTTTATAGATTTAATAATTTGTGGTCATTCTTACCATACCTTCATGAGTGGGTCTTAGACTCTTAGAAACCCTTGGTGGAGGGCAAGATTGAGCTCTTCCCTTGTGTCAAGGGCTTCTTTGTTGTGAACTTTGCATCTTTAGAAGAGTAGGATATTGTTTTTAACAATAGGGCTTGGTTGTGGGGAGTGCACTCTCTCTTAATCAAACAATGGTATCGCTCCTTCAACCCACTTACTGAACCACTCAACATCAGACCAATCTGGGTAAGGCTCCTAAATATCTTGCTCCAGTTTTGGGAAGATTCTTGCTATGAGGACATCGGCAAAGCTATCAGTCACTTCTTGATGGTTGATTCCACCTCATTCAAGGGGCACTCTACGTTGGCTTATATCTTATTTGATATTGACATATCCAAATCCCTGTTTGGAGAGGTGATTCTGAAGGTTGGGGATAGATCTTGGACACAACAATTAGATTATGAGGGTCTCCCTTTCAGATGCAAAGGGTGTTTTGCCACTGGTCATCTGGCCACTACCCCTCTCTCTCATTGCAAGAATGTTGCTACATGGTGGAAGAATGCTATTGAGGATCATTTGACCATTAGCGCTTATGATCCTCCAGTGGATGATTCTTCACAGGATGAGGTGTCCTCTCAGGATATTGTTTCCTCTTTTCCCATTTTCCCCTCATCTCACGGGCTCGTGGGGACTTCAATAGGTGGCATTGATGCATGCCCTTTGATCCCCCTAAGGATGGATTTCCCTAACATGGTTCAGACAATTATTGCCCCTTCCATCTTGGACAGTGTGGAGCTCCTAGCTATAGTTCGATCTCTTTTTTCCTAACGTCTTGCTCAGATCCATCCTTGTAGGATTTGTCTTTGGTTGTGGCATTTTTTGAGGAATCCCCTATCCCCTCACTCTGAGGATTTGGATTCTTGGACGGTTGTTCAGAAAAGGAAGAAAGGACCCCCCTGGCACCCTCGGGTCAAGGGAGTTAGATTTGCTATACCAGGTTCTAGAGTTGTCTAGTTCTTGTTGTTCTATTTTACAGTGGGGCTGCCTTTTGTGTTGTTTTTCCCTCCCGTGGTACTCGTTTCATTTACCTTTTAGTTGTTTTGTATAAGGTTCTAGGCCCCCTTTATCAAATGCAAGAAATTGGAGAAGAGGGAAAAATAATGCATGAAATGGAAATGTAAGCTAAGTATGCAAGCATATAAATCATGTAAAGTAAATTAGTGTCATGAATACATTATGTGACAATTAGATAAAACATATCAAATGATAGGGATGATAAGCAAATGGGTTGGAGATAAGTGTGAAGGAATAGAACTTTACCCCTAGTATAGGCAAATAAAAATTGTGATGCAACCCTTAATGTTCAAGAACACCCATGTAAGTACATAAGACACTAGGCTAGGCATATGTTCCCATTGTGCCCCAAGAGCACAAGCACACAATGGTTTAGGTAAGGCAATAATTACCTAGTTGTAAAATTCATCGAGATAGTGTGGGGAAGGTTATGGTTTCCCCAATGTGACTCTTAGTGCATGATAAGCATACAAGCACACAAAAAGCTAGGGAAGACATAATACATAATTCTCCCCAATGTGATGATATTGTTGTTAGAACGCTCAATTAAGATATTTAGGTAGGAGTTGGGTCAAGAATTATAATAGGAAAATAGTGTCGCTCCCATCTCCATTGTGAACCCTAGGTCTTGATTCAAATGTTTCTCTCCTCCCTGGTGTGTATGATGGTGCTTGTGTGGGTTTGGGGGCTATGTCTCCCCTGATCATGGCATCTACAAACATGGTTTTTGAGGTGTCTTCTCTTACTGAGGCTATTTTTCTACCACCCCTTGGCAACAAGTCTATTTTATCCTCCCTTCATGCACCTTTTGGTGGTGGTGACTTGGTCTCAGGGGTTGATAATGGCAACAATGTTGGAGGCGTGTTGCATGGTGCTTCCCCTAGTTCACTTGGTAGTTTTTCTCTTGCGAAGGGTTTGGCTCATGGCCCCCTTCGTCCCATGTAGCCATTGTTGGGAAGGGGGCTCCATCTTGCCCTCCATGTGACAAAATTTGGCCCATCCCCTACTCTCAATCCTCCCTTGTCATTGTGTGTGGACAAGATGTGATTGACAACGAACACTTTTATGCTTCCCAAGGCCTAGTTGTAGATTTATTATCTTGTGGCCCTCTCTTCCTAACTTGCACATGTGGGTTTTGGAATCTTAGCAGCCTCTTGTTGAGGGGAAATTGAGTTGTACCCTTGTTCTAGGGGTTTTTTATTACGACCTTCGAATCTTCACATGACAGGGATTTGATTTTTGATCATCAGTTGTTGATGTGGGGCAAGCATTCCGTTTCGCTCAAGCCATAGTCTACCTCTTTCAACCTATTTTTAGAATCGCTCAATATTAGGCTAGTTTGGGTTAGACTTCCCCATCTCCCTCTTCAGTTCTAGGAAGATTCTTGTTATGAGGCCATTGGAAATGTTTTTGGTTAGTTTTTGAAGGTTGATTCAACCACTACCCTCATGGGCCACCCTACTTTCACTCGTACTCTAGTGGATATTTGTTGGGAATTAAGGTGTCTCAACCTTGGTAATTCCTTGCATTATTTATGATTGTATTTATTAATTCATTGCCTATATTGTAAATTAATTGTAAATTCCATATTGTCATTTTGTGGGATGTGGCACGGTGATGTGTCATCCTACATGGAAGATGACAACTTGCAATTTTGTCCTCACATGAGGAGATAGGCGTCCCACTTTGTGGTAGGAGAATTTTGCCATGTGTCAGCATCTTAGATGTTGTGTAAGGGAATGTTTGACTGAAATGGTTATGACAGATTCCTATGACGAAGTTATGACATGTAAGAGTTAGAAATAGAAGCTTGTAAGATAGGTGAAGACGTGTCATGAAGCATATTTGAAAAAGGCATATTTGGGTGCCCCAAGGTGGACTATGACATGTTGTAAGAGAATATGCTATTTATAGCCTATGTATGATAGATTCTCTTACAACTGTAAGTTGTAACCACTATGACAGATTCTATGATGGTCATAAGAGTTGTAAGAACATCTGTCATAGCCCATTTTGGAAATAGGCGACCTCTTTGGGATGGGAGCTATGAACAAGTGTCAGACACATTCTACAATGTTGACCAAGTGTCCTTAGGCGTGGGTTTTGGGCCATGAGGCCAAGTTGGACGCCTATTCTAAGATAGGACCAATATTGCCTTGTATATTCTATATAAACAGGTGCTTGGAGGAGGGGATGTATTACAGGATTGACAGGTACTGTTATGCTGCCGGATTGACTCCAGATACGAGTGTCGAAGACCATTGAAGCTTGCATTGCAAGTGTATTGTAAACAACATTCAGTTTTGATAATGCATTGTGCAGGTTTCTGAGTGGGGTTTTTCACTCGATAATGGTTTTCCCCACGTTATATCTTTGTCTCTCTTCTTCTGTCTTCTTTCTGGTTCATGTGTATTGCTGCAATATCTCATTTATATGTTTCATGTTGCTATAGTTGTAAAGATTAAATTGAATTTGTATAGCTCTCCCCTCATTAGATTAGTGTAGGAAGCGATTTCTGCGCACCTAGCTTCTTTTCAGTTGGTATCAGAGCCTGGCCAGTTTTGGTCTTAGCTATTGGGTAGGGGTTTTTTGAGCTGATCTTAAGCTGAGTGGGATTTTATTCAGAGTATTCTGAATCTTATTGCAGTAAGGAGATGACAAGCACATCCAGAAGGATAGAGGTGGAGAAATTCAACGCCACAAATTTTGAGCTGTGGAAGCTCAAGATGGAAGACATGCTTGTTGATCGAGACCTCTCAAAAACTATCAGTGGAACTAAACCAGCTACAATGTCACAAGTTGATTGGGATCTCAAGGATTGGAAGGCTAAGGGTCTCATAAGACTTAGTCTTGTTGATTATGTTCTGTTAAATGTCCATGAGGAGACTACTGCAAACTTGCTTTGGAAGAAGTTGGGAGATGTGTATCAATCCAAATCCTTGGTTAACAAAATTTTTCTGAGAAAGTTGTATTCCCTTTGAATGGAGGATGGAGGATCCGTTGCAGAACATATGAATGCTTTTAACATGCTGGTTGCACAATTAACATCCGTTGGTGTGAAAATGGAGGAGGAGGATCGGTGTATGACCTTGCTTTGTTCTTTGTCGGACTTGTGGGATCACCTTGTCATGGCTATTGGAAGCACCACATCCACATTGAAAATGGATGAAGTGGTTTCTTTGCTGTTGTTTGAAGAGATGCAGAGAAAGTCTTCTGAGGCAGCCAAAGAGGCTCTTGCAGTTCGTGGAAGACCCAAGGAGAAAGGGAAAAAGAAGGACAACAAAGATGAGAAGGGTAGATCCAAATCCCATGGGAGATCCAAATCTCCTGGAAAGTCCAAGGCTCTCTATTGGAACTGTGGTAAATCTGGGCATTTATGAAAGGAATGCAAAGAGGAAAAGAAAAAGAAGAAAAACCCAGATTCAGATTCTGACAAGTCACAAAATGATGGTGATGCCTTCATCGTAGCCCTGGCAACCCATGCATCTGATGATGTGTGGCTGATTGATTCTGGTGCATCATTTCACATGACCTCGCATCAAGACTGGTTCACTAAGTATGAGGAGTTTGATGGTGGAAAGGTGTACCTGGGTGATGACTCTCATCTGAAGATTGTTGGTCGTGGAAGAGTCTCTATCTGATTCCCTGATGGATGAGTGAAGGGGATCTCTGGGGTTATGCATATCCCAGGTTTAGCACGAAACCTATTTTTTGTAAGTATGTTGAGTGATGCAGGTGTGTAGGTTGTCTTTTCGAAAGAAGGATGCAAGATGACTAGAGGAGCTATGGTGCTTGCTAAGGGTACTAGGAAAGGTAGTCTGTTTCAGCTAGAAGCATGCATTTCATAATGCAATAGTTCTTCTGACTCAAGAAAGAGGGTAGTAGTCACTTCATCCCCACCATCTGAATGAGCAGTGAAGAAATCTGTTGTATCTAGTCCTGATGGTTGTAATCATGCCTTGGAAGTTAAGCTTCCTGCTGAAAAGACAATGTTATGGCATAAGAGATTTGGCCACATTGGTGAGAAGGGTCTGCGTACCCTAAAAAATAAGAACCTCATTGAGGGGTTATATGATTGTAATCTTGAGTTTGACTTTTGCAAACATTGCATATATGGAAAACAAAACCGTGTTCAGTTTTACTCGAGTTCTCATAAGTCTTCTGGTGTATTGGACCTTGTTCATTTTGATGTATTTGGTCCTATTAATGTTCCTTCGTTATCAAAATCTGTATATTTTGTATCTTTCATAGATGACTACAGTAGAAGGACATGGATTTATTTTCTCAGAAGCAAATCTGAAATCTATAGTAAGTTTAAGGAGTTTAAGGCCTTTGCTGAAAATCAGACTGGTAAAAAGATTAAGTGTTTGAGAACTGACAACGGTGGTGAGCTCTGTTCTATAGAATTTGATAAATAATGCAAGGAACTTGGGATTGAAAGACATAAGACAACTCCATACACCCCGCAGCAAAATGGAGTTGTAGAGAGGATGAACAAGACACTGATGGAGAAGGCTAAGAGTATGCTTAGTGGAGCTAGCGTAGAACAAAAGTTTTGGGCTGAAGCTATTGCCACTGCTTGCTATCTTGTAAATAGATCTCCTACATCAGCTCTTGTTGGAAAGACACCCATGGAGGTGTGGTCTGGTAGAAAGCCTTCAATAAGGCATCTTTGTGTTTTTGGTTGTGAGGCATATGCACATGTGCCTAGGGAGAAGCGGTCAAAATTGGAGAACAAGGCTGTTAAGTGTATCTTCATTGGCTATGGTGTTGGTGTGAAAGGATACAAGCTTTGGGACCCTGTGGCTGAAAAAGTGTTGTATAGCAGAAGTGTCATCTTTAGAGAGCTTACACCTTCTTCCACTGTTTTATAGCCAGAAGAAAAAGAAAAGAAAGAGGATGTTGTTCAGTTTCCTGCTACCCCTGAGAAGACTGAATAGAAAGACAATGTTGGACTTGATGATGAGGAGAGCTCTTACAGTGTTGAAAGCTCAAATGAAGAAGCTAAACCTCAACCTCAGCCCTTGAGGAGGTCTACACAAATTAGAAAATAACCTGAGAGGTTTGGTTTTACATTGCTTGATTCTAGTTGTGCTTTTGCTTTGCTTACTAACAATGATGAACCTAGAACTGTATCAGAGGCTATGGACATGAAAAATGCAGGTTCTTGGAAGGAGGCCATGGAGGATGAAATGGCTTCTTTGGAAAAGAATCAAACTTGGGACTTGGTGCCTTTGCCTCCTGGACGGAAACCCATTGGATGCAAATGGGTGTTCAAGAAGAAATTTGGTGCAGATAGCAGTGTTGAGAAGTATAAGGCCAGATTGGTTGTGAAGGGGTATTCACAAGTGGAGGGTATAGATTATGGTGATATCTTCTCTCCCATTGCAAAGCTGACATCTATTCTATTCCTGTTGTCTCTTGCAGTAGCTTATGACTTAGAGGTAGAACAGATGGATGTGAAGACAACTTTCCTTCATGGTGATTTGGAGGAAGAAATCTACATGTCATAGCCAAAGCATTACATGGTGAAAGGTAAAGAAAATTTGGTTTGCAAATTAAAGAAGTCTTTCTATGGTTTGAAGTAGCCTCCTAGGAGGTGGTATCTGAAGTTTGATGCCTTTGTGTTGTCAATTGGATTTGTGAGATCGAAATCGAATCATTGTGTGTATTATAAGTTTGATGGTGATCATATTCTTATTGTTGCATTGTATGTTGATGATATGTTGCTCATTGGGAAGGGTAAGAATATGATTTCTGATTTTAAATCTCAATTGTCAGCACAGTTTGAAATGAAAGATTTAGGGGCAGCCATGTACATTCTAGGGATGGAAATCAGAAGAGACAGAACCAACAGAAAACTTTGGTTAAGCCAGAGTAAGTATGTGAAGACCATGTTGGATAGGTTCAACATGGTAGATTGTAGACCATTGTGTGTTCCTGTTTCTTTGGGGACAAAGTTGTCTATTGAGGATTGTCCAAAATCTCCTAGTGAGGTGGAGGACATGAGCAGAGTACCTTATGCTAGTGTTGTTGGCAGTTTGATGTATTCTATGGTCTGCACAAGACCAGACATTGCCCAAGTAGTGGGAGTCCTTAGTTGACTTATGGCTAATTCTGGACGAATACTGTGAGGGTGAGAAATGGATGTTAGTTCAAACTAATGAAAACATACAAAACCCAAACACCAATAGAAGTTGAAAGCAAAGAAGATTTGAAACCAAAACAAGTAAGAATACTTACAATCTCTTTTACCTATCGTTTTCCATTGTTTGCCTATCTTTCTTTGATCTTGATTTGTGAAGCCCTCAGAAGCTTTCCTTGCTTGCTTGCTTGTTGAAGATGACAAAGGAAGAATGGCTCTTGATATGTGTTGTGTTGAATGTGAGCTTCAACACATGATAATGGAGGACACTTGGAATAGAATGAATGAGAGAAGAAGAAAAATTTGAGTATAGTTATCTTGCCAAATGAAGTGCCTCTTTAATGGCTTAGAAGAGAGTTTATTTATAGATTTTCTAAAAAAGGAATGGAGGGTGAGGATCAACAGATGAGATCAATGGCTAGGAATAAAAGTGAATCTTTTATTCATAGTGGATGAATTAAAAATTTATTTTTTGGGAAGAGTGGAGGATAGTGGATGAGTTAAAAATTTATTTTTGGGAAGAGTGGAGGATAGTGGGGAACAATTGAATTGAAAATTCAATTGGTGGAGGATCGTGGGGAACAATTGAATTAAGAATTCAATTGGTGGAGGATAGTGGGGAACATTGAATTAAATATTCAATTGGTGAAGGCTAGTGGGGAACATTGAATTAAATATTCAATTGGTGAAGGCTAGTGGGGAACATTGAATTAAATATTCAATTTGGTGGAGGATAATTGAATTAAATATTTATTTTGGATAATAGAGGATATTAGCTAATTAAATATTAAGAATATTTAATTACATGTGCAACATGGTGAGGTGGAAGAGATGAAGTGGATTGATGAGGTGGATTTTAGGACTTGAGACATTAGAAGAATTTAGGGAATTTAATTAAATAAAATAATTTTATTTAATTGTAGGATAATGAATCAATCAAATAAACTTATAATATTTATTTAATTGATAGAAAGAAATAAGAATTAAGATAAATATCAAAATATTTACTTAATTCAACCTGAGCCAATTTTAGGTGTATACATTTTGCCCCTCTTTGAAGCAATGTGTTTTATCACGTTGTTTCAAAGAATAAATAGTCTGATAATGATACATGCCCTAGTTTGCCCTAGTACAGGTTATGATGATAGGATGCCCCCTCGGGAGATTGGACGGGGAGAAGGCAGATGGCATGAGACGGACAATCTCACGATGAGATAGGTTGGCGAGAGATGAAATGGTTGTATGTAGAAGAAAGAGGTGAATGATACGGGATGCAAGATAAAAATGATAACACACAAGCAAGTAAGCAAGTATGCACAAATGACACAGGAACAAACAAGGTATTGCCCCTGTCGAGCGGTAAACCAACGATATAGGTCAATGATGTCTGGTTTCAGGAATGAAGTATGTCGTATAAGACTCCGGGTCTAGTTTCGACAATAGAACATCCTGTCTAAGACATTTGATATGATAACGATATACAACAGTGTTGTCATGGTGGGGAGTGATGTATCCCTAGAGCAACACGAAGGATAGTTATGACTGATTGATATGGTTTATGACCGGACAAGGATCAAGACCATTGATTATGATCAGATTATTTGACAAGATTGACTTGACTTGATTGGCATGGATTAAGGATAGACTTGCAATTGGATATGGTATGGATATGGAAATGGATATGAAATGTAGTTGGATACAATATGGATATAGATATTTGTCACCTTGATATAGCAAGTATTTTGAAGCGCTTTCATCATTGGGCTTTATTATGTTGTAAGAAAATACAAGCATCTAGGTATAATTAGACCGAGATGACCTGAGTATCACTTACATGGATTTTGATTTAGCAAGTTAATACAAGCATCTAGTCAAAGTTGAATCTCGATGACCTGAGTACTTCTTGCATTTTTTAACAGACAAAGATTGCCCCTTTTCATGTTTAGACCTCGGAGTCCTTGATAATCTTTTGCCGATCATGTCGTTAGACAAAAGTCGTCACATTACTAGAGTTTAATCCACAAGCAACAGACAAAGAAAATAATCATGCCCCCATCATAGCATCTCTAGCTTTTGGCATCCTCGAGTAGCATAGAAAGGCATGATAGCATAAATCAAGACTCTTAATCTAACCAACACAAAACATTCTTGCATTTAGATGTGTCTTTTTGCCATAATTGATATGAGATTTAGCTTGAGTGTTTCAGTATGGTGCTCTGTTTTGCCTTGGACAGGTTGATGTTTTTCGTCAAGATTTTTGTTTGGAAGCGGGCTTTGTTGCTCTTGTTTGTCTAGCAGAAGGTATCACAATCCTTATTGGTGGGACGGACGAGAAGACATGGGATGGATAGGAAGTGGAGCGGACTCAGATGGATAGAAGGACTAGACATAGAATGGAGGGGAAAGTGGAGCCTCGGGGGCGCATGAGAATAATGGCCTTGCCTACGTGACGACGCAGAGGCAACGTAGTTTGGGGCTTGGACCATGGATGGACTAGAGGATAGACAACAAGATAGGAGATGGACAGGGAAGCAGAGCCTCGGGGGCACATTGAAAATGGCCTTGCCTATGTGATAGCTCAGAGGCGACGTAGTTTAGGAAGAACCCTAATGGACCTAAGATATGGATCATATGAGACATGATATGGAACATACATGGATCAGATATGGATCAAATAAGACATGATATGGATCAGATATGGAACAAAAAGAGACATGACATGGAATAGATATGGAACAAACAATACTGATGACAAGGAACCACCACGGATATGTAGATGGATGGACGATAGTAGATACGGATGGTTATGAGGATGGGCAATAGTGGACAGAAGGAAACAAGGATGTGATCTCCAAGGACTATGTTGCAGAAGTGTAACATGCCCCATTGTAGGTAGAATACATAGGATTGTTCATGATAATGCTAATGACGATAGGAGGATGAGAGGATAATGAATGATCTGCATGGTATGGAGGGATAAGGTATGTCAAGAGACATCTAGAACATTTGTCAACATTGTGCCCCCAATCTTTATCAAGACCAAAGAATAGAGGAAAGGAAGTTTGGATGGATGGACGGGAAATGATAGGTATGTAATGGATAGAGGATAGGATAGGAAATGGTACGGAAGGAAACTAATAGGAGAAAAGCGATATGCCGATGAGACAAGGTGCCCCCAAGTGTAGGTGACATAGAAGATCAACTTACACATGACGCCTGTTTGCCAGGTTTTCATCATGGTACTTATCCAAGGTGCCTGTTTGCCAAGTTTTCACCATTGGACGAAGGGATTTCTCTTTACTTTTTTCATTTTTGTTTTTTTGGTTTTGAATATTTAGATAGGAGAACGCGGATATGGAAAGACTCAAGTATAGAGTTCCTTGAAAGGTGATAGTCCCACTAGATAGATACTGTCAAATGGACAATGTCAAGTGTTCTCACAGATGTTGGTAGGGGATCGTATGAAAGTGAGATGGTGTAGGTAGATAGTGGATTATGGAAGGTGTGATAGTGGATGATGATGCGGCATATAGAAGGACTTATCCAAAGATGGAAGGAAGGTTTTATGCGAAAGCATGGACCATAGGATGAGGAAGATATGTAGGATAGTAGTAGAAGGAAGGGGAGATGGAGGTATATGAAAATGTTGTGGAATGGAAGGGAATCATGACCAACGATTGCACATACCATGGTAAACATTGAAGCTGGTGATGGGAAAGTAGTGTAGGAGGCAATAGAGACTTTTGCTTGTGGATGAATGATTTAGGAATTTATGGACCCACATAGACTTAGTATTTTTCTGATTTTTGTTTGCCATGTGGGATGGAAGAATTTTAGACTTATGAATGGAATGGGAGAAAATGAATGGTTGGAATTCTTGAGAGGTGGATGCCTCATATAACTTTAGGGCTTTTTGCTTGGGCACCCAAACCATTTTGCTTTTAGATAGTACCTGTGAAGGTAGGGGTTTGGGTGTATGCAGCTTTTGTGCAGCTGTTGGAATAATCATTTGTTGCTTGGGGACCCAAACCTTTTTCAATTTAGCATTGAGGTGTATGGGTGTATGCAACTTTTGATGTGGATAATGCTTTGATTCTTGGATTTTATATCCTAGGTCATGAGGACTCTTAGGATTTTTGACTTTATAGGTAGAGGCATCCACATATTTGTCATTGAATCCCCGTGGGATGGTAGAAGTGAGGTTGGTGAAAGCTCCTTGTTTAGACCATATGTGCGTTTGTCGGCCATGATTGGGATATTTAGAGGATTTATAGAGGTATGGATAGGGTGTTGGAAGAAGTGGTGGTAACAAGCATGGAGGGGTGTTAGGAGTTAGAAGTAGCAGAGGGAGATTGGATGGTGAGATATTAGGAGTTGGAAGTAGCGGAGGTAGATTGGATGGTGGAAGGTGTATAGTCACATGCTTTTGGGATGTGTATGATAAGGGAGGTGGGATGGAGACATATGTTTTGGGAATATGATAGGATTTGCGATGGAAAGTCGTGGACTTTGGAGGAGTGGAGGAAGTACCAACATCTTGAGTTTGCTCACCTTGGGGTATGTATCCAAGGCCGTATGAAGGTGCAGGGACATTGACATGGATGGGCTCCAAAATACCTTGTTCATGAAGGCCTAAGCCTTTACCTTGATAGTTCATATTCTAGAGTATATGGTGGATAGCATGATTATGTATAGGTGCACTAGCAGCGAGTTCCTTATTAGATGAGGAAGGCGAGATAGCGGATAGTGGTTGTTGGTGTTCTAAGAAAGAACATTCATGCATGAAGGTAGTAAGACCAAGGATATATGGTGGAGGATTTGTAGCTTGGTCAATAACAGAGGGTGAAGGATCATTACGGGTTTGATCTTCTATGCTTGCTTGGGAGGCAAGTGTCTCATCAAAGGAAGTGGAAGTTGTTGGATCACAGATGTGACTAGGTGGAATATGGATAGGAGTAATGGAGGTTTCTTGCTCATGGATGGGTATGGGATCAAGTTGTTCAAGGACATCCTCTTCATAGGGCATATCTTGATCATAGAATAGGTAAAGGTTATGGATGGGTTGCATTTGGATAGCTTGCTCGTGAATGGTTGTTGGGAGATGGATAGGATCAAGTAGCTCATGGATGGGTATGGGATCAAATTGTTCAAGGACATCCTCTTCATAGGGCATATCTTGATCGTAGAACAGGTAGAGGCTATGGATGGGTTGCATGAAAGTGTTTTGATCTTGAGTTGGACTAGGGCTTAATATTTCCACACGCTTAGGATTAAACTCTTGACATACCTCTTGGGTTGCTTGAATGGAAGTGGAAGGCTCTTGGATAGGCTCTTGGTCAACAACATGAGAACATGATGACTCTTGACTTGGATTCATAATAGGAGACTCTTGAATAGGCTTGATGGCTTGTTGGTCACATGATGGGCTTGAAGGCTAAGAATGTTAATTGAGGGCTCTTGGATAGGCTCTTGGTCAACAACATGAGGGTGTGACAGACCTTGACTCTGGTGCATGGTAGAAGGCTCTTTGAGAAGCTCAAGGGGTTGTGGATGACATGAAGAGGTTGTAGGCGTTGACAAGACATTGGAAAAATCTTTGGTAAGGCCAAGGATCAGAGTTTGGGGACATGGTTGACTTTTTGCTAGTAGTCCTTGGATCACATCCGTCGCAGGTGTATGGGTAGATGGATGAAGGGATGGATGAGTGGATTTTGCTTTCTCCCTAGCTTTTCTTGCGTTGTATAAATTTGGAAAAGTTTTTTCCCACCACTCATCTGATTCTTTTTTGGTGTGCCATTTAAAATCTGAGGAACTAGATGGCGGTGTTGGTGTAGGACTGGTATGCTTTGGGATATGTGTTTTAGGATATGGTGAAGGAGGATTAGGAGCCAAAGTGGTATACGATTTCCCTCTTGAGGTGGCAGTTGCCTTGTCATGTGTATGGGAAAAAGATATATGATTTTGGGGTGAGGCATAGCTAGTACTGGCCCGTGCAGCTTGCAAGCTTTTCAGTTCTTGTTGTAAGACGTCGATTTGTTGAGAAATGGCTACATAATCTTGGGTCGAGGGACCTAAGTTTATTTGCAATTTCAGAGATTGGAATTTTTGATCAAGATATTCTAATTGGTTTGTCATTGACACAAGACTGGAAAAGCTTACTAGAAAAGATGGAGAAATGGTTGATTTGCAAGGTTTCAATCAGAATTTGAAAAGCTGAAACGGGTTTTTGAAAATGATTTTTGACAGTTTTGCTTTTGGAAAGAATTGAATTTTTTTTTCTCTGGTTCAAATGTGCAACAGTTTGAGTGCGCAACAATAGGAGTCAGATGCGCTAGAAGTTGAATTATATGCGCAATTCTGTGTTAACTGTGTTTGTTTAAATGTGTCATTTAATCAAATGCGCAATAGGTCAGAGCGAATGCACAATTCTGACTCTTTTGTTTGTTTAAATGTGCCGCATAATCAAATGCGCAATAAGTCGAAGCATATGCACAATATGTCGAATCAAATGCACAATTCTGACTTTTCTATTTGTTTTCTTTGAATTTTGGATAATTCTGGATTGTTTTCAGGATTTGGTTTGGAAAACTTGGTGTTTGTGATAATTCTAATGTTTAATTATGGCAAAAACACAGCAAACACATAGAAGTTTTCCATAATTTTTATCTTTTGTTATTTTTTTGTATTTTTGGACTGTTTTGACTCAAAAACAAGTACACCCTAGGCTGGATAGGACAGTAGGGGATTTTGGCTTGCTAAACAATTTGGTTCTTAGTTAGGGCAACCGTTCGAGTGGTTACACATGCTGCGGCACTACTCTCCGTTATGGAGTCTCCCAGCCTCAAAGGGTTACGCCTATGAGGGTTTTAGGGGAGGTTGGCCATCAGTGTAACACAACAGCACTCGTTGCTTGAGGTTTTCACTCCAATCACAATTTATTTTAAGTGGCTTGGTAGGGCTTGGCTTTAGCCTGTTACCACTCAGGGTCATTCCCACTTGGACAAGCGTGCATCCAAGGGCAGGCCCCCCTAAAGGTTTGACAAATATAATGACAAGTTTGGCACTTTGATCACCCAATTAAGAGGAGAGCATAAGCCTATTGTCATTCGCAAGCACAGAAAACACTTGTTAATCCAACCTAGTTAAAAGTAGAAAAACTATGAGTTAAGCTACTTGTGCACTCACACGATTGTTAACTTGGAAGTGTTTAGATCATAGCATTGTTCATTTCCCATTTGTTAACTTTGAAAGTGATTAAGACATAGCATTGTTTATTTTCCATTTGTAAAGATAGTAGTGGCCTACTTTAGGAAAATAGATTCGACAATGCATAGATAACCATTAGGTTCAATTACTTCCTTCCTAGTTTAGAGAACTATGTGAAGTATTGTATGAGATGCACTTGTTACTTTCACCCCTAGTTAGTCTAAATAAACTAGACAAAGTAGTTAAATGATCTAATCCAGCCACTAGTCCTGCAAAAATGATCGTTAGCTCAAACACACAAAATCAGAAACCCTAAAGACAAAAAGCAGAATCAAAAGCGCCGCACTGCAGTCTGAATGCGTAGAAACATAAATTGCATGTGGCATTTTACAAAAGTACTAAGACAGGTGTCAAAAGCATTGTAACAAGAGATATATGCGCTATTTTAACAGATGTGTCGAATCAGAGGACATATGCGCAGAA
Organism: Cunninghamia lanceolata; assembly: GCA_027924645.1. Taxonomy (NCBI): domain Eukaryota; kingdom Viridiplantae; phylum Streptophyta; class Pinopsida; order Cupressales; family Cupressaceae; genus Cunninghamia; species Cunninghamia lanceolata. Next base: position 784,167 of record BSBN01001313.1, read on the forward strand.
AGAAACAATCAGTCTATAGAAATTTGCATTTTCTAACCCTAGTTTGTTAAGATTTGGATAAAAATGTATGTACATGATCTCTTAGCTCAAATCTAACCTCACCATTGCATTCGGGGGGGCATTTCCATAAATTTTGACTACAAATTTGCCTAGATTTCATGAAAAATAGAGCGTTTGGTGAAGAAAACAACTTTCTCAAAATTCACTACAAAAACATATGCTCAATTTCAGAGGTCATATGCACAATTTCAGAGGACATATGCGCAATTTCAAAGGTCATATGTGCAATTTCAGTGTATATGCACAGTTTCAGAGGACATATGCGCAACTGTGGAGGTCAAATGTGCAAAACTGTCATATGTGCAAATCTGAGAGGTAAATGCGCGACTGTGGGAGTCGAATGCGCAAGACTGTCATATGCGCAAATCCGGGAGGTAAATGCACAACTGCGGGAGTCGAATGCGCAAGACTGCTGTCAGAGACCTGTTCTTCACCTGCACGGATCTGCAACTAAAAACACTCATTTTTTTATTAGTAAAGGGGCAAGGGCCCCACAGTGGGCGCCAAAATGTGAGGGTGAGAAATGAATGTTAGTTCAAACTAATGAAAACATACAAAACCCAAACACCAATAGAAGTTGAAAGCAAAGAAGATTTGAAACCAAAACAAGTAAGAATACTTACAATCTCTTTTACCTATCGTTTTCCATTGTTTGCCTATCTTTCTTTGATCTTGATTTGTGAAGCCCTCAGAAGCTTTCCTTGCTTGCTTGCTTGTTGAAGATGACAAAGGAAGAATGGCTCTTGATATGTGTTGTGTTGAATGTGAGCTTCAACACATGATAATGGAGGACACTTGGAATAGAATGAATGAGAGAAGAAGAAAAATTTGAGTATAGTTATCTTGCCAAATGAAGTGCCTCTTTAATGGCTTAGAAGAGGGTTTATTTATAGATTTTTTAAAAAAGAATGGAGGGTGAGGATCAACAGATGAGATCAATGGCTAGGAATAAAAGTGAATCTTTTATTCATAGTGGATGAATTAAAAATTTATTTTTTGGGAAGAGTGGAGGATAGTGGATGAGTTAAAAATTTATTTTTGGGAAGAGTGGAGGATAGTGGGGAACAATTGAATTGAAAATTCAATTGGTGGAGGATAGTGGGGAACAATTGAATTAAGAATTCAATTGGTGGAGGATAGTGGGGAACATTGAATTAAATATTCAATTGGTGAAGGCTAGTGGGGAACATTGAATTAAATATTCAATTTGGTGGAGGATAATTGAATTAAAGATTTATTTTGGATAATAGAGGATATTAGCTAATTAAATATTAAGAATATTTAATTACATGTGCAACATGGTGAGGTGGAAGAGATGAGGTGGATTTTAGAACTTGAGACATTAGAAGAATTTAGGGAATTTAATTAAATAAAATAATTTTATTTAATTATAGGATAATGAATCAATCAAATAAACTTATAATATTTATTTAATTGACAGAAGGAAATAAGAATTAAGATAAATATCAAAATATTTACTTAATTCAACCTAAGCCAATTTTAGGTGTATACAGATACATTGGGATACAGTTAAGCGAGTGTTCAGATATTTGAGACGTACTTTCGAGTATTCCATATGCTATCATGGTAATGCTACAAGACCTCCACATTCTATTGATATTCGTGGATTTGTGGATTTAGATTGGGCAGGTGACATTGACAGCAGGAGATCCACTAGTGCTTATGTGTTTACACTGTTTGGTGGTGCTATTAGTTGGATGAGTAAGTGACAACCTGTGGTTGCTTTGTCCACGATAGAAGCTAAGGATATGGCAGTAACTCATGCTTGTAAGGAAGCCATTTGGCTTAAGAGATTGTGTTCAGATATTGGTATTGATGCAGGTCAGATTACGATCAATTGTGACAGTTAGAGTGCGATTTGCCTTGCAAAGAATCCAACTTTCCATGCCAAAACAAAGCATATTGATGTACAGTTTCACTTCATGCGAGACATTGTAGAGGATGAGAAGGTAAATTTGGAGAAGGTAGATACTTTGAAGAATGTTGTAGATGCATTAACAAAACTAGTTAGCATAGAGAAGTTCAGATGGTGTTCAGAGTTTATGGGCCTCTCGGCCTATAGCAGTTGAATCCTGTTATTCTATTAGCTCTTACAAGGTGTTCGACAAGTGGGAGAATGTTGGGAATTAAGGTGTCTCAACCTTGGTAATTCCTTGCATTATTTATGATTGTATTTATTAATTCATTGCCTATGTTGTAAATTAATTGTAAATTCTACATTATCATTTTGTGGGATGTGGTACGGTGATGTGTCATTGTATATGGAAGATAACAACTTGTAATTTTGTCCTCACATGAGGAGATAGGCGTCCCACTTTGTGGTAGCAAAATTTTGCCATGTGTCAGCATCTTGGATGTTGTGTAAGGGAATGTTTGACTGAAACGGTTATAACAGATTCTTATGACGAAGCTATGACATGTAAGAGTCAGAAATAGAAGCTTCTAAGATAGGTGAAGACATGTGTCATGAAGCATCTTTGAAAAATGCATATTTGGGCGCCCCAAGGTGGAGTATGACATGTTGTAAGAGAATATGCTATTTATAGCTTGTGTATGATAGATTCTCTTACAGCTGTAAGTTGTAACCGCTATGACAGATTCTATGACAGTCGTAAGAGTTGTAAGAGCATCTGTCATAGCCCATTTTGGAAATAGGTGAACTCTTTGGGATGGGAGCTATGGACAAGTGTCAGATACATTCTACAATGTTGACCAAGTGTCCTTAGGCGTGGGTTTTGGGCCATGAGGCCAAGTTGGACGCCCATTCCAAGATAGGACCAATATTGCCTTGTATATTCTATATAAACAGGTGCTTGAAGGAGAAGATGTATTACAAGATTGACAGGTACTGTTATGCTACCAGATTGACTCTAGATACGAGTGTCGAAGACCATTGAAGCTTGCATTGCAAGTGTATTGTAAACAACATTCAGTTTTGATAATACATTGTGCAGGTTTCTAAGTGTGGGGTTTTTCACCCGATAAGGGTTTTCCCCACATTATATCTTTGTCTCTCTTCTTCTGTTTTCTTTTTGGTTCATGTGTATTGCTGCAATATCTCGTTTATATGTTTCATGTTGCTGTAGTTGTAAGGATTAAATTGAATTTGTATAGCTCTCCCCTCATTAGGTTAGTGTAGGAAGCGATTTCTGTGCACCTAGCTTCCTTTCAATATTGATACCTCCAAGGCTTTCATGGGGACATTGTTTTGATGGTGGAGGATCGACCTTGGACCCAACTACTTGATTATGAGGGTCTCCCCTTCCATTGTAGACAATGTTTTTCATTAGACACTTGGCTTCTGATTGTCCTTCTCATCACAAGGCAATACCAGCTATGCGGTGGTAGAATGCCTTCACTGACCACTTGACCATTGGCAATTTTGACTTTCTAGATGATAGGCCTTCTTCTCCCATTTTACATGCAACACATCTTGTGTCTGGGGTAGTTTCCCTTGGGAGTGGTGTTGATTTGGTTATTTCCTTGATTCCTACTGAGAGATCTTCTTCAGAACCAATTTTGGGTTGCTCCCTTGTTGGTTCCCATTCCCCTCATGGCTCGTTGCAATGGGACCCCTACTCTAGCTATCTCTACTGATTCTGTGCGGCATACGACTTCCATGGATAGACATTCTCCCTCCTTGCGGGAGGTGGCTTTGGTTGAGGTTGTGGTAGAGGATTCCCCTTTCCTCTCTCCTTGATTAGAGGATTCAGATAGTGGTGTTTCTTGGACGATTGTTCAATGTAGGAAGAGAGGTCTTCCCAAATCTGTGTTTGAGTCTCATACTTGGGTCAAGGGTGTGCAAATTGTCCATTCAGGGTCTAGTGTTGTGTAGGATGACCCATTGTGTTTTGAGTGTTTCTATTCTCTAGGGCAGCTTGGTTGCAACTTTGTAAGGTTTGGGGTCCTATCAAAACTTGAGAATGGTTATTTTTGTTGTAACTTTTGCTTTGTACAAGGGTTATGGTCCCTTTAAAATCAACATATTCACAAGAAATAGACTAAATGGTTAAGTTGTTGAAAGACATGATAATGGTCATAGGTTTGAATTCCCAGCTTCAACCGCTGCATAAGGAAGGACAACTCATGTGGCCGAAGGTTATAGAGACCATTATTAAGACCTTGCAAATAAGAACCCGTCTCTAGTGCTGATTCCTCTGTATCAAAAAAGAAAAAAACAAGAAAAATAATTTAAAACTTTAATATAAATTATAGATTTGTTATTAAAAATTTATTTCAGAACATGTTAAGTGTCAATTACGAGAGCAAACATGGCGAATCTCAAATGTAGTGAATACATGTCTAAGAAGGGGATGATAAATAGATTACTTTCATAAAGTATGGATATATCTTTGTTGCTACCATTCTTCTCTTCAAATTGTTTCATGTTTTCCTGTAATATGAATGAATCTCTATCTTTTACAGGCCTCTCTCTGCCAATACAGTTTTACTGCAAATAAATCCAATAGCATGTGAACCTTCATAGGACGTTGTGAGATGAAGATCAATGGCTAACTTAACGGTCGATGACATTTAATTTAAGTGGGAGGCTGTGACGTTCAAGTCTTCAGAGTAGCTGCAGAAACATGCAGGTGCAGCGTTATGGACTACTTAATGTTAAAATATTCATTGCACTTCAGCTCTGTATTATTTGTCAAGCACAAACTACGATGATGCAGTGAAATTTGTTTCACCATTCCTAAAGGCAAACTTGGCAAAATTTTATTTGGGTTTTAGTTGACAGAGTTGAATGTGGCGATCAACCCTGTAAAAGTATACCTTTATTACCTGTAACAGGTGAATTAATGAAAGAGCTTTTTAATTGAATAAGCTGGGTGAGATTCGAAATAGTGTACCCAGAGTAATTATTTCGGTATATTAAATATTAAAGATAATTAATAAAAGAGTTTTTTTTCTATGAAAATAATTGGATTATATAAATGTTGGTTCAGAAGTTGAATTTGGTTAAATTGTATTTTGAAGAATTTAAATTTTAGTGAATTTAAAATTTAAGGGATGGTATAATAAAAAATATATCATCTTTATTAATTGAGCTCAACCAATTTAATTATCTTTTTAGTAATTAGTAAAAAATAAATAAAATATATTTTATAATTTTAATTTTGAAAATTTTATCATTATATTTATTAAGTTGGTAGCAAGCTGGTAAGTTATGTAAGAGTTACAGTAAGATCTTACTACTTAATTTGTTATTATTTTTTTAATGTACTAATAGATTTCATTAGATTGAATATTAATTTTACTGCTTAGAAGTCCACTTTTTGCCAAAATAAATATTAATTAAAATTTAAAAATTGTTTCGTGGTAGCCATGCACATAAGACCTCAATTAATCTTTTGGATTTTTTATTTTGGAGAGTATAAGTTGGACTCCTATCAGGTTATAGGTATCAATTGCATTATCTACTCTTTTTATATTTTATATTTTGATAGTAAATTTTAATTAGTTGGTATGTTGTAAATTTGATGTTAGTTTATAAGTCATTTACATATTTATATGTATATGTACGGTTGAATCCAACTCAAATGTCAAGGAAATCCTGTTCTTCGTGGGGCGTGAGGCATATTGTTTTTTAATCCTAATCATTATATCATTTTTAGTGCTGGATTGGGCAGTGATACGAACAATTTTGTGGAGATTACAGCATTGAAACTCTTGTTGATTTTGGCTAAGGACAGAAGGATGGACACCTATAGGTTTTTGGTCATCATCAAATGGATAAATGGGATCTATTGGGTTGAAAATCTGATTCTTAAGCCTATAAAAGAATTGATTGATAGGTTGCAGCTTACTTTTGTCAATTTATCTTTCGCTCATATTTACAGGGAGTACAATATGGAGGCGAATGCACACTCAAAGGCGGGCATTCACTTGACTATGGATAGATGGGAACTTATAGAACACTTGGTGGATTCTATCTTGCTAGTTGTTGTCCTCTCCATGACAAATCAGTCTTGAATCTTTCGTACTCCTTTTTGCTGTGGAATTTTGTCACCTGTTTGGGGTCTTTATTCTTTCCTTGACTGGCTACTCCCTGGCCATGGTTTTTACTTGACCACTATTTGTTTTTGTCCCAGTTATTATGCTGGTCTTTACCCTTTATATGTGTGTCTTGGTTGTTGACACACTACTCTGTTGCTAACTCTGTGAGTTGGTTTTGTTTGTGGTCTTTATGCCAGGGATTATTGGTTGCTGTAGCCTTTTGTTGGCTGCACTTACACTTTGTTTAGGAGTTTTTTCCAATTTTTTTCCTTCATTTTTGATTTACTTTTCTGATGTTTTTTCCCTTGCAAAGCTACTTTAGCTTCTACATAATGTAATTTTGTTTTCATATATAAAGTTACAAGTTTTTTCTGAGTTGAATCAGTAAAATTGGTTTGATAAAAAGTGAGAGGTATGAGGCCAACTTTACCGGATTTAAGTTCAATCAGAATGCATAGATGATGAATGGTACAGCTTTATATGAGTATTTACATGACATTTATCTTAATTTTTGATTAATAATAAAAAAAGGAGTTTTAGAAAACCAAACAGTAAAATGACAGCAAAACATCAAGGGAAAAAAAAACCAAAGAAAGAGATCCCTTCCAATTGTTTCTTTTACAACGTATAAGTTGACTCTTACTTATCGGTTGTACTATCTTGTCTGCTTATATTCTAGATTGTGATCAATGGAAGTGTAGTCGTATACGGAGGCTCCCAAGTGATGTGATTTCGAACAGGGACATCAATTAAATAAGTGCAAAATTTTAAGCCTTCAATGGAATGAGCTCAAAATCAAATATATAGACCAGACAGTGTAAAATAAAACCAAGTAGCTTGCATGCAAATTTTAGATGAATCTAAAGTCAGTTCTTTCTACAGAAAATGGTGCATCCTGAATCTACAACTATTTACCAACTTATCAAGAAAAAAAGCCTAGTGGGTATTTAGCAATCTAAAATAAGCAAGTTTCACTTATATTCAAATTCCTGAATACAGTTAATTCCTTCTGTATCCAGGCTTAGGTTCATACAGAGTTCACATCCAAAAGGTGAAGAGCCAACACTTTACTTGGTAAAGCTTAACCAGCTGGTGTGTTGTAAAACGTCCGGCTGGTTGAAATCATGTCGACAAAAATCTTTTGACAAATTCTTCAACAAACAAGGGCATTTAACAAGTGGAGAGAAGCAGAGGGAAGATGTCGACAGTAAAAGTCGAAAGAAAGCAGAGTTGAAAAATCCGTAAACAGTCGGCGCAACAACGTGCCCGCTGTTTATGGTGGGCGGACTTCAATGGTAGAGCATTAAGGTCGAAGGGGATCCCTTGGCTGCAATGTGACGAGCAGACCATTTTTCATGTAGAGGGTAAGAGCCAATTTAGGCTCCACCACATGACCCGCCACCATCTTCATCTTGAACCCCCAAATTACAGTCGCTGCGATCCATTTCATTTGATAGTAAGCAAAATCCTTCCCCAAACACAGCCTCGGTCCGCCATTAAAGACTGGGTATTTATAAGCCGATTCGCTCACAAAGCTCCCACCTTTATCTAACCACCGCTCCGGCCTAAACTCCATGCAGTCCTTCCCCCATATGCTCTCCATTCTTCCCATGGAATATATGGAATATATGATCTTGGTGCCCTTCTTTATAAACGTGCCGTCGGGGAGCCAGTCATTGGAATCCACTTCCTTTTGGTCGACAGGAACGGAAGGGTAAAGGCGCAGGGACTCCGACAGAGCAGCTTGCAAATAGTGCATTTGTTTCAGCTCGTCTACTGTAAAATTCAAGGCCGCTACATTTAGAGGAACGGAGGACCTTTTCGACAAGACGGACTGAATCTCCGCCAAGATGTGCTCTTCCACCTCCGGGTGGCGGAGCAGAAGCCAGAAAAACCACGAGAGCGCCACCGACGAAGTGTCCCGCCCGGCCAGAATGAAGTTAATGGAGATGTCCCGAAGCATTTCGTCAGTGAAGACTTGACCTCCGGCCTCAGTTTTCACCTTCATGAAGGCTGTCAGGAGGTCAGCCCGGTCCGCAAGGGTTGGGAAGGAGCTTCGGGCTTTGATGGTGTCGTCGATGAATTGATTGACAGTCACCAATGAAGCCCGAAGTTTCTGTTCGGTCCCGATGTGGAGGAAATGCATGAGCCTCCACAGGGCCGTTGGCATAAGGAACCTCAACATGGTGGCCTCTGTGGCATCTTCGAAGGCCTTAGCAACATCGCAGACTATAAAAGGATTCCATTTGACTCCACCGCCTCCGAGGTACCCTGGGTCCACACCCAGGGTGACCATGCAGACATTGTCGAAGGTAAACTGCAACAGCAAGTCTTGCAGGTCGACCGCCGCTCCGAAGCGAGCGGCGTCCTGCAGCAGGGGCGCCAAGCGCCCCTGCACCAGCTGCTGCACTGACCCCACCATGAATGCCCTAAAAGAGGCCGTGTTGAACTCTACGTTGGCCGTCCGCCTCTGCCTTTTCCACGCCTCGGCATCGGCATTGAAGATGCCGTCGCCCAGGAAATCGTGTGCCAGAGTCCTGAAATAGTCCCCCTTGGGAAAGTTCTTGAATCTCAGCTTGAGCATGTGTTCCAGATTGGCCGGGTCGGCAGTCACCACGCAGTTGAGGTTGCTCATGAGTGGCCCCTTGAAAACAAACGTTCCTCCACACTCTATTAAAATCTTGGTCACCCAGTCATATATATTGTTTACATGAAGCAGGAGAGATGGAAGCATCCCCAGCAGAGGCCACATTCGTGGGCCTTTCACAGTCCTGTGTATACAGTAATGGAAGATTACATATCCCAGTAGGGCTATTGCTATGTCTATGCTTTTGAGATCTAGTTTTAGCCCCGGGAAATACAGTAGCTGGTCCAAACTTCCTATTTTGCAAACCATGGTAGTGCTAAATTTAATCGCTCAATTCAAAAGCCAAGCATATCCACTGATAATCGACCTTACAACTCGTATTTAAATGGAGAAACGAGGAGGTAAAACTAAAAACCAATCTCATTTTCAACATTGCCATCTTTGACTTCCCTCAAATCGATAAATCTTGCAGGCTGAGACGATAAGGTAGCGGTCCTATGAGGGGGGCTTCCCATAATATTTAAGTGTGCACAGTTGAGAACTTTTAGGAGCTTTCACATTCATCGGTAATATGACCTTGTAATTCATATTCAAATGGAGAAACGAGAGATTAAAACTAAAAGTCAATCTCATTTGCAACATTGTCATCGTCGATTCCCTCAAATCAACAAATCTTGCAAGCTGAGAGAATAGGGTAGCAATCTGATGGAGGGAGGCTTCCTATAATATTTCAGCGGATGTTGCTGAGAAATTTTAGGTGCTTTCACAAGCAAGTGGTGGTCCCATGGATTTGTTCGAAATTTTAGGAAGTTACAAAAATTTCTCTCCAAAAATTATCCTTAAATTTACTAGTGAGAATCTAAAAACTATAGATGAATGACACGTGACAACAAAATCTCTTAACCTGATAGAGGAAAATTCTAGCCCCACCTCAAAATCTCCTAACCTGATAGAGGAAAATTCTAGCCCCACCTCAAAGGTGCCCCTTGAAAATCTAAAATCTAAAAAGTAGGGGCTCCTATTTTCTTGGACAAGATTCTAATTTATCTTGTGCCAAATTTTTTTCCCTCTCATGGGACCCCCTATTCCATGAAAATGGTTCTTGAAGCGAGCTCCATGGGATTGCTTCCTAACAAATATAAATGAGTGCTCTCAACTCTCAACTATCTTCATTAAATGTCATGTTTTATGTGGTACTTTTTCTTTTTGATAAGTAAATTGTGGTCAAGGGGATTGCTCCCATTCAAAATAAGAACAAAAATCAAATGGTGCATCAAACCCATAAATAGGGGTGCATTACATTAAACAAAATGATCCTATAAAACCGAGGGATCTCACTAAGCAAAAAATCCACATCTGAGACAACCTAAATTATGTTAAGGCATTAACCCCCATTTTGGAGTGGGACCGCAAGTGCATTTTATAGCTAGTTGCCTCATTCTTAGAGATGCCATTCTTTGTCGCCTCCACCTTCATTTAGATCCTCTGGGAGATGGGAAGGCTAAGTTAAAATCAATGCTGAGGCGCATACATCTTCAGAGGATTGGAAACCATTAACGGTTACTAATGGTTCTGGAGTTTGCATGCCCTTGGGACACTTGGCTAATTCTTGGAACGACTCTTGATGTGAATCTTTGCTAATTGTTGGTATGCTCTTGGCATCTAAGGCTACATTTTGAAAAGGCTCCTGACCCATCTCTGAGTTTGAGGACCGCTTGACTTCTTGTTGATTTATCTTGTTCCCTGAGGCCACTTCCAGAGATGGTTCTTGCCCCCATAGCAAGACTATCAATAGTGTAATGCTGAGGGGAAGCATCTTTCCACCATGTGGCTTCACGCTTCGCATTAATTTTGCTATTTGGATAATCAGTTGCAATGTGTCTAGTTTTATAACATCTCCTGCATCGAAAAGATAAACCTTCATAGTCCAAGGGTTGTGTCCATCCCTGACCATTCGCTTTTAGGATTTTTTTCTACTAGAAGATCTTTAGAAGTATCTATTTCCACCAAAATCCAAGCAAAAGTCATGTGAATGAAATCTGTTGAGCTTTTGTCTGTAGTCACAAAATTTCCAATTGAGTTACCTATTACTGCAAAGCAAGCTTCAAACCAATAATGACGGGGAAGATTTAGAAGGCAACCCCAAACAAGCATAATAAAAAATGATTCAACTAAAGGATTAAAATGTGGTTGCCATGATTTTAGCAATAATATGCCTTGTCCCCATGTCCACAGATAGCTTAAAATTGTGTTCCTATCATTCCTGCTATCAAAACCCATGATAAAGAAGCCTCTAGCACAGGGATAGATTTCTAGTTTCTGTTCCATTAGAGGCTTTCAAAATTTAGATATCCATTTGTGCAAATCCAAAAGGCTTGTCCATAAACAGTTGAAACTTTCGATTAAACCATTCTTGATAAAATATTCTTCATTTTTGAGTAGCTCTTTCTTTAACTCAACATCAAAATTTAATTCAATGGACTTACCAAAGCATTTAACAATCCTCCCATTTTCATTATCTCTAGGATCCTGGGGATACTGCTCCATGGGGGGTGTCTAGGGTAAGCCCTAGATTTGATGGCATCCTAGAATGAAGCCCTAGCTATGAATTTACCATTCCCAATGGTCACAGTATTAGCCTTCATGGTCAGCTGATCCTTTTCTGGCTCTTTCCTCTCCTTTATGCCCAATTGACTGCCATGGGTGCTTGAAATTCTTTTGGTGACCTTGCATTCTGTCGAAGAAGAAGCCCTAATGGAGCTTGCAATTATAGGAGGAGACCTAAAACTAGAGGGAAGAAGGGCATCGTCCCTTGTTGAGGCTTGATTATATTTTCTATTCCCTTAAATAATCGTTGAATCAATTCTTGGTGTTAGAACTAAAAATTAGCCTAAAATTTGTAGTAAAAAATCCATTTTTCCCACCATAATCCAATCGCCTAAACATGTCATTTTAGAATTTTCTCATCCAAAACACTCTATTTATTTGACCTATAAGCCATTACCCTAATAAGTTCACATTTTGTCACCCTTACCCTAACTAAAAAGATCACATCGAAGAGATTCTACTATATCGGTAAGAGCCATCTTAAGGTCCCTTCGAAGAAGCAATATGAATGATGTCGATGAGAAAATACCACATCGAGGAAACTTATTTTAGAGTCCCTTCAATATCCAATTAAAGTTGTTTCAAAGACTTCGCTGCATGTCGAGAAGAAAATGCTTAGGGTCTCTTTGATAACCTGAGAAATAAACCATCGAGGGACAAACATTTTATAACTATGATGTGACTCATCAATGTATCGGAGCAACAATAAGAGATCAAGGGGACAAAACTAGACTTATACACTTGAAGAGTCGAAGAGACTACAAAGTATCAGAGTGATGATTTAAGAGTCCCTTCGATATCACTACAACACCAAAAAGTTCATTGAGGAGATAGATATACATCGGCAGGACATGTCACATATTCCCTTCGATAAACTGAAAGAAATATTTGACTTCAGAGAGACTTTGCTGTGTCGGAATGACTAGTTCATGAGTCTCTTTGATGAACCGATATGCATGAGCATGTGATACATTTTAACATCATCGAAGGAAGAGTATCGTGTTGGTAGGAGATTACATAAGTTCCTCCAATATATCGGTATGGTGGGTCCCGAAGAATTTGTGGTCTATATGCCAAAGCCTACAAAATAAAACAATGACATTCGATACAAAGGTAACAATAAAGGTTTTCAAAATGACTCCGGGATGTCAGAGTGAGGTGATTCATAGTCCCTCCAAAAAGGGAAAGATATACTATATAAGTAAACGTCGAAGGGATGGATCCATATCGGGGAAACCCAAATATTGGTCCCTTCGATAAAATTTGTTACTGTAGTGCGATGAACTTGTGAACACATCAAAGAAATAAGAAGATATCGAAGAGACTTCCCACAAAGAGGGTTTCAAGAGGATGTTGTGATATCGGTATGAGACCATTTGGGATCACTCTGAAATCATGAGGGAAATAAAAGAATTAACCAGTAAAAGGACATCGGGGAAAGGGGGAAATATCGGTAAAATCACAAATTGGTCATCCCAATGAAGTATTAACAAGACAATTTGGAGGCGATCAAACGACCTATATTCAAAAAATTAATTATCCCTTTGATGACATAAAATTTGCCATGAGACGTCATTAATGAACCAGAGCCGAGTGCATTGAAATTAAATTCTAAGAAAATTGTGAAACCATTAAGCAACCGAGGAAAACGAAGGTAGGGCATAGCTAAGGACAACAACTCCAGAACCAGAGAATATATCATCCAAGTACATACTCTAAGCTTGAGCTAAAAATTGCAGAGTACATAAACTGGTTCAAATTATAAGCACAGAAGTAGGGTTTTTTCTTTTACCAAGTTTATATCATGGAAAATGTGACTGAGAACCCTAAGGGCAAGAGACAAAAACTAGAAGAGATGCATCTAAATCAGGATTTAATAGATCAGGTTCTAGACAAAGGTCTAGAAGAAATGCACAATTAAACCCCCAAGCAGAGAAATTAGAGGACATAAACAAACAAGTGGGTGACACATGGACCCCAATAAGGGGGTATGACCTATTTCTATATCATTATAGAAAAATGCACAGGCACAAACCTGTCTCCAACCCGTGGAGACTAAACTTGAGAAAATTGGTAGTGCCTAATGTGTTCATCAATGTGGAATTGCTCAAAGCATTGGTAGATAAATACAATCCCTAGACTCGTATGATTGAATTGAGAGATGGACTTGCCTTCATTCCTGTCACCAAGTATTATATATCCATGGTGTTTGAATTGGACACTAGTTTTGATATGAGGTTTAGGATTAGAGATATTTTAAATGAATACTATAATCTGAGCACGAGTTATAAATGGTGGAGATTGCCATTACACAGGCCTCGAGATGAAGGGAATTGACTTAGAGTGTTCTCAAGGGTGGAAGATCCCCCATATTATGTGGATTTGTTTGAGGAGTACTATCAATACACCTACTATTTTGTTTGTCAAGTACTTGGCTTGGATGCCCCCACATTTATGGAGGTAGCACCAATGGTCCTCACAATTGATGTGCAGAGCTAGGATGCCCAACCTCTTGACTATGTTGAATATCTTGCTAATGATCTTCACAATGACTTGGTTGCTGTAAAAATAGAAGTGGAGGTGTTAAATTCATGCATTATTCTTTGTTAATGCATCTCATTTTATACGAGGGACAAAACATTTGCATGTGGGATGAATGTCTGAGAATAAGAGACCTAGATAAGGATGGGAACATTAGGCCTATATAGATGTGGACAACTATTTGGGATAGTAGATGTGAAAGATCACACTATTTGTATTTTGAAGAGTACTTTGTGAAGCCTTTGTATAATCTATTGGATCATCCATGTGATTACAACCTATCACCAGAAGTGCAGAAGTTCTTGAGACCTAAGGACAAGCGTGAAAGTGGAAAGATCAATCACAACTGGGATGATTGGTATGCTTAGAGTGACTGCACAAAAATTAGGATCTATGGATATGAGGGAGCACCATTTTTACTGCCAAAGACCTATCCAGATTGAATTGCTTATTTGGAAATTGTGAGGTAGTTAACCTATTCTAATTTTATACATCTCAAAAGTTATAATAAGCAATCATTGATGCTTGGGACATTGTGCTTTGGAGATTTTATTGTGGTTTCTCAAAAGGGATATGAATTGATTGATAAAAAACTAGAGTAGTACAAAATGCCTAAAGGAAATGCAAGGGAAAAATTTGACCCAAAACATTTCATAAATGAGGTTAAAACAAGCAAAAAGCTAAAAGGGTATCATCATATACTCTTTGTGAATGATGATTTGATCAGAAATGTTGATGAGAATTGTGCAGTTGAGAAAATAAATATGTATCATAAAATAATGCTAGCAGAGGCTTGGAGGATAGCCAGTAATCCCACATATAAAAGAACATTTCTTGAGATTGATGATCCTATTGAGAGGATAGATACATTAGTTGCAAATGAAACAGAATTGATTGGGGATGTGCCACCTTGGGTTTTTGAAAAGAGAAATAGGAACATCAGAGAAACACAAGCTGAGTACGAAACTCCACTCTGCCATATTTCCCCTCAACCTCCACTAGACATTAGTTTCTCTGTGGACACCAAAACTACAGAGCAAGAAGACGTTGAGAGTGGGGATGAAAGTGTATAGGCATTCCAGCCTGTGATTGGAAAATATGAACCCCCTGTTGAAAGAGAAGTTGTCATAATGGAAGTCCCGAATGAACTCTCAGATGATATAAGACACAGTGCAAGCAAAATTATTGTTTCTGATAATGATTTTGTCAAAACCCTCAAGTTTAAGGCCTTCTTGTATGAATACAAGGGCAAACAGACTAGGGAAAGGATAAAGAATGTCACCCTTGAATCAAAAGCTAAGGCCTTGAAGAAACTGCAGGCAGAGATTGACAAAGAAATGAAGACTATAACCCCAGAGAAAGGAAGAGCATTATTAGAAGAGGTAGGAGTCATGCTAGTCTCTAGGTGGGATATGACCTCCGCTATTGTGTTTGACAGTTTTTGAAGAAATCAAGACAAAAGGGTGCAATTAAGTATTGAAAAGGTCGACATAATATGCTCTAGATCAGGCTATGATCCAGACAATGCCACTTTACTGATATGGGATTTGTACCCACCAAATAAAAAGCCTCTAGTTATTGATGACCCAAATAAGGCATTTGGCCATCTTTTGGTGCAAAGAATTGAGGACACCGATCCCATGGAAACTACTGACCTGAACATAAATGTTGCAAGATTCACAACGGCCCAAATTGAGAGGCTGGTAAAGACTAACAAAATGTATATGACAGAGAATGAAAGATCGAGACAAGAAATTGCTAGCTACAAAGATAGTCTGCCATCCTCCTCAAGCAACTATTCACCATGGTTGGAAGCTAATAAGAAGGTGGTAGAGGCCAGAGCTGAGACTACTTATTGGGAGATTAAAGCTGAAAATTTTCAAAAACATGGTGATCAGCTAGAAATAGAAATAAAATCTGTCAAATATAAAATGGCCTCAGAATTAATTAAGAAAAGATTCAAGAAGATGTTGGGAAACGCTGATAGGGTATGGGTTGTGCATGATAGAACACATTTTGCCTACCAAGAGCATAAAAGACTACATCTCAGGATGTTGGAAAAGGAGGAGTTGATAGCCAAGGGAGATGTTGATACACATGTGTTTAAGAATTATGATGAACTGATTGACATGCATGAAAATTTTAACACTGTGTTAACACAGGATCTTGGTGTTTTGATCAACCTTTGGATATGGCTTTTCCCAGTTTCTTCGATAATGAAGGCAACCTAAAAGAGTAGAAGACTTAATTCAAGTAGAATTGAAGTCTGGAAGAATTTAATTAATGAATGTTTGCTAATAATGATGTTTCCTGTAGTCTAAGTGTTGACTGTGTCGACTATCTCATAATATAAATGTTGTGTTATTTGTTTGAAGATTTTGGCCATAGCCACCGATAAGCCCAACTTATTATCTTAGACCTTCATGTTAAGTTATTGTGTTAGAATAGTTAATGTTTCTATTTGGAAATTTACTCTAGGTCGTTGGGCTGATTATGATATATGTATCATTAGTTATCTTGGACCTAGAGTGTTGACATACTCATGTCGAGTCTTGACATGGCACCATAGATAATAATTTAAAGATAGCACTAAGACTCATATGAGAAGCTAATAGCACTCATGGCACACGAGGTGTTAAATCATTGTGTAGAGTACATTTTCGAAGACTCGGTCTGCATGTGGCTGAGGCACCAACCATGAACCGTTGTGATGATCTTTTGGAAACTTTAACTTTAGACCATGCTAATAACACTTAACCACAATCTTGAAACTATCATACATTGAACTCAATTGCTTTTAAAGGGTTATTAAGATAACCAAAGGCAGTATTATTTTTCAACCCTCGATAAAGGAGGAGGTTTGCAATACAAAAGATTATTGTTTATTTCAATGGCAGCATTGCAAGCATGTCAATACATTAGAGAGGATTCTCTTCTTGTTTTTGATATCATCTTGAGATAGAAAGCATATATAGATTAAGTCTTATATGTATATTATAATGTGAATCAAAACCTTTTCATTACTTATGATCGAACCCCAAGAGGAGAGTTTTTATCATTAAAAGTCCACATGGGTATTTGAGTTATTGTCTATTATTAAAACCTTTTTAATAGTTAAGGCAATGTATGCCTATGGTATCATGCTCGTGAATCTAACCTAAATGGTAGATCACATTGAAACTATAAACCATGATAAACCTAGATTGGAAAACATGGTTTGACTTTTAATATGATTGAAAAATAGAACAGAGTGACGAGGAGTCACAAGTTCCTTGTTACGAAAGTAACCCATTATGTATGGTACACTCCTAAGATGGGAGTTGATTGTCCTGGTATAGGACTATGAATCGAATTGAACCCACTTATACTAGACCTAGAGAGAGAGGTCAAATTAAGCATACTGTAGGATGAGACAGCTTCTAAGTCGAGTTAGGGTGGTGGACATACAACAACGTTCATTGCGTAACATACATGTATGTAAATCTTTGGCCACAGTAATGCATCCATCTCTGCATGTATTGTCAATCCATAGTGCTCTAGATGGCATAATGTCTCCAGTAGTGTCATACATAGTTAGAGTGGATCTATAGTTGTGTGATTGAGAGGCATTATGAAGGACACAACACTAGATACTTAGATGGCAAACATAATGGTTCCTTATGTCTATACCTTCTGTGAAGGGTAGGGTCTTTTCCAAGTAGGAAGTTGTGCGAGGGACTGCCAGTTTGTGGTTGGAGGAAAAGCACTCGAATGATGCTCTCCTTCCCAAGCATGAGACAAGCCGAAGCTTATGAAGACAAATGTCAAGAGTTCCAGATGCAGTGCTTTTCATTAAATGACTTGATAGTCAATTATTATATATAATTTGATATTTGATGCCTCGAGCATAGCTTTGTACATGCATAGTGAAGGATATTCATTAATGAGATGTAATTGGATATCGTAATTGTAAATTTTGTTATATTCTAGTTTAGAATAACATGCTTAATTATTAAAATGATAATGATTCATTTTTGTTTAACTCTGATTTGGGTAATCATGATGTAATCTAATTCTTGGTTGAAAGGAATACTTATGTTAATTATTGAGCACTATGGAATAGGATGTTACATATGGTATCAGAGCTATTGGACTCAATACATGGACCTATGAGCTCACTACTTGATTACTTTTATCCAACATTAACAGATGCTAATGTTTGGATGTTCTATGCCAGAATGGTAAGAATTAGAACAACACCAAGAAAGAAGGTAATGGAAAAGGAAGTTACCTATGTTATCAAAAGGTCTTGAGGGAGTGAGCCTCAAGAATGAAAAGACTTGAACAAACTGGTTGTTTAGTAGGAGCATGGTTGACTAATGAGGAGACTTTTGTTGATGCCGTGAAACGCATCAAGCAGGAGTTAAGGAAAGCAGTTAGGATTGTTGCCCCTAACTCTACTGATGCATCAGCATAACCCTTTGTACCTAAAGCACCAGCTATGGGAAACAATCCTAAGGATTATGATGTACCTAAGGAGGTTGTGGAAGAGTACCTGTGTGTACCTCCACCTCCTAAACTGAAATGATAAACCACAAAGTTGAGAAATGAACATGGGAAGCTATCCCAAATCGAAAATGACTTGCAGTAGAAAGGTGTAAACAAAATTTTGTAATTTTGATGGATTATATGTAATCCAATGAAAACTATAATGCAATTGAAAAAAAAATATGACAATCTTTCCTTTCTTGTTAAAGATTACATGAATGAGAATAGATTTGTATTATGAATGAATTCAATGATATGAAAAACTAATTCGTGATTAACCTGCAAACTTCAGGAAGAAGTAGATTGTAGCAAAGGTTCAGATAAGAACCAGGATGGGAGATAGCCAGGATGAAGGGCAACCTTCGGGGCACTCCGAAACTAAACTTGATCGGATTATTGCCTTGCTTCAAGACACAAGAGCAAGAGTAGGAACTCTCAAACATGAAGTCAGGGGTCGGCAAGGACCCAGGCAGGATGCGTATGATGGGGGTTATGACGAGACACGTCATAATGACACCACCCAAAGTGAGCACAGAGAAAATAACTCTGAGGCTAGACAAGAAGTGGATAGAAGGAGCCATATGGCTATGGAACTATCTCGAGACATGAATAAGGTTATGCCTCCTAAATTTGATGTGTTTGTAAGTGGAGATGCCGTGGAGACATGGCTTATGGAAATGGAAAAGTATTTTGAAATCATTAACTATAATGAGGTCACTAAAGTAGTATGGGGGGCATTCCAACTGGTAGGTGAAGCATCCACATGGTGGATGAATAAAAAGATGGAACTAGGCTTGAGGCCTACATGCCTTACATGGGACAGGTTCGTAGAACTTTTTAGGCAAAGATGGTTGCCTCAGTTGTTCTATGATTAGAAGCTTATAGACTTTCAGAATCTGAAACAGGCTGATTTGTCTGTGAACGAATATTGGGAAAAGTTCACCTGCTTACTTAAGTATGTATCACAGTACCAAAAGGATGAGAGATTCCTCATTTAGAAGTTTATAATGGGATTGAATACCCAGATTAGGGGCGAGGTTGATGTTCATGGTCCTACTACTATTAGACATTAACAACTAGTGGCTAAATCACAGCTGTAGCCATTAGTAGTGCTTTAGATACTTTCACCACGCTCGACGTACCTGCGTTAGTTGGCTTTGAAATAGTCGGGGCCGAGCCTGTCGGTTTAGCCACGGGTTTGGAAGTGCTAGCATTTTTTGCTTTTCAGCTAGTAGTAGTAGACCATCTTCCATCTTCTTTTGTTGGAGGTGCCGGCTTGGAAGGAGGTTGAGCCGAGGGCTTAGGTCGCTGTGTGGCCAGAGGGCAATTCTATATCTTATGATCAGATGACTGACATCGATAGAAAGTGTTGGGAAGATTGATATACTGAACCCGCTGAGAGTAGCAGGTTTGACCTATTTGAATATCAACAAACTCTTTGAGGTCTTTGGAGAGGTCCACTTCAACATAGATCCATTGCTGTGGACGAGTGGAGTAAAACTTCTTCGGTTCTAAACAAACAATAGAACCCAAGGAAGAAGCTATCTGGCTGAGGAAATTCCAACACGGTAAAGGCAAGCCAAGAAATTCCACCCAGACAGGGATGCGAATGGACTTCTCATTAAAGACAAAAAAGTCTCGGGTCCAAGGTTTAAACACAAGGAGGGATGAGTGGACTGAGCATGGGCCCTGAGAAAGGATAGCTTCAACATAGTTGTCTTCAAAAAAGTGAAAAAGGAAAAACCCCTTAGTGAGGTTTTGCACGGCCTCGAGACAAATCCCATGTGGAGACCAAGCCCATCTAACCTAGTCACGAAGAACGCTTTCAAGTGGGACTCGACCCATAAAATACCCAATCAAGGTAAAATTTTCAAGCTATTTATAGGCATTATCAAACTCTGGAATGACAAGCACAATATCAGGGGGTGAATTATGGGACATACCTTGTGAACTACCTTGGGAACAAACTTCTGGGGATGCTTAGTGGAGGAGCCATTGTTGTTCGCTGTCAAATCTTCAACTCCAGCACCAGTTGCGGAGGAATGAAAGGTTGAAGCCATTTAAAGGGTGAAAAATGCCCTTAGTCCTAGTGAATGAAAGTGTGTCACAATAAATGTAGGCATGTGCAAGGAAATTCCTTTGGGTAACTGTAGTATGGCATACACATAGGGAGGCCGAAGGGAAACCCTAATAGAGTGATCAAGTTCATTTTCGATTCCATTTTCTAAACACGTCTCTTCTCAACCATTTTGTCATGTCGGTTCAAATTCAATGTGTTTGGAATTTTAATTATCTTTTATGGGGAGAAAAAAATAGAGGCATCAAATTAGCCGCAAATCGTGGCATCATTTTAAAATAGACAATTATTTGTTTGATGAAAAAGTGAATGTAGGGAGTCGTCCTCAAATTTTTCATTCAAGTGATGGATAGTACCGATGACTATGTGCAGTATCACGAAACTTGAGCAGTAAAACCGGTGAGCGAAAATATAAGGAAAATATTACTAGAGAAGTGAAAATGGCAATCAAAAAGAAAAACTGACAAAAAAATAGATGGCTAGATTTCATTCAATCATTTTGTTCGGTTCGTGTAATTTCTACTGTCGATCTTCCACCCCAAGTCTCTCTTTTCCATAGGAAACACCTTCGACATAATTAAATATTGGTTTGACTATTGAAACTAATTTTAGATTTTTCTTCTTTTCATTTTGTTGAGTAGGGGAAAAGACCCCATAGGTTAGATAGCTCCAATGGATGAGATAGTATCAGGGATAACTTTAAGAACCCCCCCCCCCCCCCGCCCAGAGAAGGTGTATAAACCTGGGGAATCATATATACTTCCCGAGAAAAATATTAATTTTATTGGCGAATTTTTTTATTTTTCCGGGAAAAAAAATAATCTTATTTGGTGAATCTTTTGTAATCACTAGAGGTCTATGGAAAATCCTGGCGAATTGTAATTTTTTAAAAACCAATAAAATATTTTCATTGGCGATTAAAACCTATTTTCAAACCAATTAAATATTTTCGTTGGCGAATTAAAAACTATTTTCAAACCAATAAATATTTCTGTGGGCGAATTAAACCTGTATTCTAAATAAGAAAATATTTTTGCTGGCGATTAAAATCTAATCTCAAACCAGAAAATATATTTACATTGGCGAATTAAACCAATTTTCAAAGCAAAAAAAAAAATCATTGGCGAATTTAAATATAGTTTCAAACCAATAAAAAATTAATTGGCAAAATAAACTGTTATGCCAATAAAAAATCATACAATCAGACTTAGTTGAAGTTCCATTCCGGGCTGCAGTTCTAACACACCCATATTTCTTCATACAGTCTTCGGAATAGAGACAAGTGTCAAGTAACAATAATTCTGAATCCTAATTAACGAAGATTAATAGATAATTATTTAATTGAGTTGCGTATATTGCCTTCCAAAAACGTACAATTGTGCTTTTCACAACATTCCTTATTTATTACGAAAGGACAAAGGTCACTTCCAGCGTGGATGTCATTAAACAGAAAATATTCTAATAGATTTTGGTTGTCAGATGATCGCAAATTGATGACATAAGTTCTATTTGAAATACCCAATTTCCCAAATTTGTAGTTGTATAGTCGAGGACTTACGCTCTGCAGTCTGCCACGTTGCCACCTTGACCTTTGCAATAATCAATAAAATATATTATATATTATATATATATGTCAATCGTTGATCTAATAATATCTAATGGTTGCTAGTTGATTCTGGAGGACTTTGTTAGCAATGTGTAGCATTGGAGATCTACCTTCCAGAATTGAACTACAATCAACCATCTTTTGTTCTAGGGTTCATCAAATGGCCATTCGTGGTATGATTGATTTGATTGAATGCACTTAACCACATAGATTAGCCAATGCTCAATTAAGTTTATTAATGGCAAGTGAGTACCGAGTCATGACAAACCGCACGGATTAGCCAATACAAATTTCCACGGTACAACAGAGGCAATTAAACGGAGTTGCTTGTTATTTATTACCCATTTGTCACGGAAGTACATGTAATGTATATATGATAGTCTTTATTGTTTCAACCTTATATTACATTACTAAGTTTCAGATAGGTCAAGAATCAATAGACTATAAAAGTTCGAGTAATGGCTTTCATTACAGCAGTTGTGCGAAGAAAGTAAATTACCAAGTATTTATTTTGTGATCATTCATGATTTTGAATTTAACTGTGTGATAGAGTTCTCAGTTCATAGATGTAGAATAGTAATAAGATGATGGAAATGATGGTGACAGGTTGTCATTGATGTCAAAAGTGTGTTCAGTTGTTGATGATGCAGATTTGTTCAGGATGTGTTCTCATACTCAAGGATGTGTTTGGTGATGTTTCAGGATGGATGGATACTGCTAGATATACTTATATCTGGATCAATTTAGTTACATATTGTTTATATCTACCTCAAATGGAGATGGTTACTTGACAGATTGAAATTGAAAAAGTTTTTTAAGTACAGAAAATATGAAGGATTGGAAGAATTTTTTTTGTTCTGAATTTCTTGCAGATTGAAGAGTCTTGTGAAGGGGAAGATGAAGGGTTTGAAAAGATCTCAGACAGAGCATTGATCAGATTTTATTAAAGATGTTTGAACTTCTTTCATGATTTTGTTTTATTCAGGGCAGATGAAAGAATACAAGGGCAGATTGAAAAATAAATTGTTGAATACATTCAAGTTGATAAAAATTGCAGAGAAGATCAAGAGGTTTTGAAAAAGAGGATAATGCAAAGATAATTAGATTGAAAGTTTTTTTTTGACTTGAAGAATATGAAAGGTTATTGATTTTGCAGTATACGGAGAAGTTTCTTATATTTATTTGCTTCACATTGACAGAGTGGGTGCAGATGTTGTGCAGATCAATGATGAATTGACAGGGATCAAATACAGATACAGAGATTGACAACGTGATCAGAAAGACAATATGCAATTGCAATGATAATCAGGTGCATTGATTGTATGACTTGCAAGACAGAGATGAAACATACAGAGTAAAGTAGTGTTGTTGAGCATATCAGAATACAGGATTGAAATGCAGTGTTGTTGAATGGATTAGAATACAGGATTGATATGCAGTGTTGTTGAATGGAATAGAATACAAGATTGATATGCAGTGTTGTTGAATGGATCAGAATACATGATTAATTTGCAGAGAAAATTGTTTATAGAGATTTGTATATGGAGCTTGTTTGCAGAAGTATGTAAAAGAAAATGGTCTTGATTTGAAAATCAAACAGGAGGTATAAGGTTGTATACAATGGTGCAAATCTGATTGAACAGCAATCATGTCTTGCACACAAAGTTTGATGTTTTGTTTATAATGATTGTGTTTGCCAGTGAGGCACAGTATGCCTATGAGGCTTGTGGTCAGTGAGACCTCTGTATATGTCAGTGAGACATTTGTAAGAAGATTTTTCATTTAAGCCAGTGAGGCAGTTCTGGAGTGGTTTTTCTACCCCTGGAGGGTTTTCCACTCATGCATATCTTGTGTCATGATTCATATTGATCATCTTTGTGTGTGTTTGATTTACTTATGAAGTTTTGTTCTTTTTATGTATTCACAGTCATGTGCATTGTACAAATCAATGGTATCTTTCTTTTGAGCTCTGAAAGTTGAAGTTTAAACAAAGGTTTTGAAAATTCACACAACACTGATTCACCCCCCCTCTCAGTGTTGCCCTTGATTCCTACAGGAAAATTTTGTTTGTGTGTGGCTATGCAGGATGTTATTGCTTTGCATGTCTTGGAATGAAGAAATACGAGCATTCGTCAAGTGGAATAAATCGTGTCAAGAATCGACACTTTTAACATTTGCAAATGATGCATTCTATTATAGGTGGTGGGTTGAATCTCTCACACATGCATGCATGTATGAGAAACTAGAAATTCAAATTGACGCATGGAATTGGTATTGCAACTCAATTGCCAGTGACCTTGAGAAAATCAATTTAATTCTCCTTTACTGGCCTTATTGTTACCCATGCCTAGTGGTTTCTTGTACATATAAAGCAAGGTTCTATAGTGATTCATTGACTATCATTGTGAATGAGGACATAATTAAATTTGTAACGGAGCCATTGCCTGTTAATAGGATAATTATGGACTACAGTGAAATATTCATTACGCGTCGTCGAAAAGAGGAACCAAAAAGATTTTGGGGGATCAAAGCAAGGTTTGAAGGTCGAAGGATAGGAGTTTTGTTTGGAACTTTGAGGTTGGTTAGAGGTTCATGTATGATGTAATTCCCCAATCTTTTTGAAGGGTGATGTTAAATTTTACTAAATAATATAGAAGTAATTACGGTTTGAAATTGACATGAGTTCAATGGCAAATTGCAATGTATACAGATCATAGATGTTTCAAAGATAATAATATAATATCTAAGTCTAACTATATAATAATAATAATTACATTATATAACTAACATCATATATTATAATATTATTAGATAATAATATAATATATGATAATCATTATTTAATATATGATATTACATATTATAATATATATATAATAATTATATTATATTATATATGATAATAATAATATAATAATAAATTATAATTATATTATATAAAATATGATATTATTATAAATTTATATATTGTTATCTATTTCATTTGGTGGCCTACAAAATACTTTTCCCAGGCATTAATTTTTAATTTATTAAATAGTTCTGACAAGTTATTAAATCGCTGTTGGTCGATCCTTACACGAGCCGAAGATTGACGCTACAAAAAATCTGGACAACGAATAAATGCATGTTAGTTGAAGCGTGTGTTCATTAACGATCTTTCTTTAAACCCTGGAGGTCTCCAGCAGAATGACACTCGGCTAGCCTACTCAAAATATAGCATGGAGACTCCCATAAGGCTCCACTGCAATAAGCGCCAAGTCGCCTTTCTAGGCCGTATCAGAGATGGCAGACTGATGAACATTTGTAGTTCCAACAAAACCTATTCTTCCTTGAGGCAGTGAAGATGGTCCTCGGTAAAGACTTCTTGGTCTCCGAGGATAGATATAGGGTAAATTCAGATATTTTCTCATGCTTTCTGGCTTCTTTGTTGGACGTAGGAGGGGCAAAGGTGGATGCACTGATGATTCTACGTGGGGTATTCACTCCAGATATTATTTTGGACGACGTAGATGTGTTGATTGATATAGAATTGGGGGTCGGTATCCCATGGCCGAGAGACTTGGAGAAGCTGTGGGAGGGACAGGAGGGTGTAGCTCGGCATTCGTTTCTGCTAAACATGAATGAGCAACAACTGGGAAGGCACAGGTTTTAGGCAGCTCGTGGGAGACACTTTCTTCAGTGGGCAATTGGAATGGACACAAACAAGACTCCGGTATGGCTTGAATACTTTGCAGCCATTGTGAATGCGGGGAGATTCTACTCGCAGTGACTATAGGAGTGGTCGGTCTCCCAGGGCCACTTTTTTTGGCGATTTTCGTGCTGGGGTGGTAGGGTGGCAAGTTATTGAGGAGTCGCTCAGTCAAGGGGCTAGGGATTTCTATGGTACTATGGTAGCCTTTCTAGTGCCGTGTGTTTTTGGAGCCTAGGCTGGCCGCTGGAGTGGTTTTTGTATTAATATAATTTCCCAAGTGTAAATCTTTTTGTATTAATATAATTACCCAAGTGCAAATCTTTTTGTATTAATATAATTACCCAAGTGTAAAGTGTAAATCTTTTTGTATTAATATAATTTCTACTTTTTGTATTAATATAATTTGGTCTCTGTTATGGTTAGAGGTTTCTAATCTTGCTTCTCATATGTTTGCTTTAATTTATATATGTTGACATGGATTTGGTCTCTGTTATGGTTAGAGGTTTCTAATGTTGCTTGGCATTTGTTTGCTTTTTGACTCTTGAGACAGCTAAGAGAGCTATAATATATGTGAACTCTTAATCTTTTTGGATTTAATTTGATTTCAATTTGGTTGTTTTTAGATAGAATTAATCACGAAATTTTATATGCAAAAGTAAAATTACACTTTCTATTAATAGTGTAGTTCGTCTACATGCATGATGCTTGAGATATTTGCATAATTAGGTTTTGACGGCTGTAGTTGCATTCTGGAAGAAAATGTCTGAAACACTAGACCGGCAACTTCAAGCCTCCAGAATAACACTTGAACCATTAGATTTCAAATATCAATGGTTGACATTTCATACAAGAAACCCTCTACATAATCTTATGTTGACTTGCTAGCTTCGGTTGCCGGTTGTCTAAGTTGAAACCTGAGCTATCAAAAACTGTGTTGTTTATCAGCCCCTGGGCCCTTATACCTAATCTTGTCGGTCACCACTTGGTGGGGAATGGGTTAACCTAGCAGGCTAGCAGGGTCCACTTTTTAAATGCTTTAGCAAATATTTTGAAGCAGCCCTAAGAGACTTAAAGGGTGAGCTATTAGCCTATTATAGATTTAATTAAGACACATGGAAAATTCCTCGGTAAGATGTTTTAATCTTAGCCATCCAATGTTGAAGAATTTAAGCAGACAACGGATGACTTAAGAAGTTAATATGCGAGCAGGTTGTCGGTCAGTTAAGTCATGACTTCATGTCCTAATATTCATAAGTTGACCGGCCCCTTAATCTAGGATTCTAGAGGTTATCCACTGTCATCGGTTGCAGGAAGGGAGAAATCTAATGGTCGCGCAAGGGCGCATGAGGAATATGTCAGGAGAGAATATTCGCTACGTGGCTGCGATAGAATGACACATGTCAAAAAATCTAAGCTGGCATCCTATCCCACTAAAGACTTGATCCAACAGTTGTAGGAAGGGTGAAATCTAATGGTTGCGCAAGGGCGCATGAGGAATTTGTCAAGAGAGAATATTCGCTGCGCGGCTACGATAGAACGACACATGTCAAAAAATATAAGTTGGCATCCTATCCCACTAAAGACTTGATCCAACAGTTGCAGGAAGGGCGGAATCTAATGGTTGCACAAGGGTGCATGAGGAATCTGTCAGGAGAGAATATTCGCTACACGACTGCGACAGAATGACACATGTCAAAAAATCTAAGCTGGCAAAAGACTTGATCCAACGGTTGTGCATTGTCGTAAGGAGAATCTCAGAGGATGGAATCTGCGCTATGCGGTCACGACATGGCAACATGTTGATTCTTTCTTGTTTGAGAAGTGAGGTGTGTCAGCACAAGGTAGGTAAGAGGTGGTCCATCACAGGTTGTTATGCTGCGAGGTGCTGCCACGTATCTGAATCGTACATATTTTGAATGGCGACGAAGATTGTCAAATCTAGTCAACCAATCAGGACCGTGGATTTTAAAATGTAAGGAAAAGATCAATGGCCCAAATTCAAAGTTTCAAAAGAGAAATATTTTGAAGTGCTTGCAGTACGAAGTTCATTAATACAAGAATTATGCAGGAATTCTTACAGCACGAAGTTCATTAATACAGAGAATTGTGTAGGAATTCAAGGATTAAGGTATTCTCAAGAGTGTGACTGCATTCAGAAGAAATCATCAGAACGAGCAGGAAAAAGTGATCTTAATCTTTTGCAAGCGCGGAAAACCAATAAGTTACTGTTCCTCTTATGTGTCTGGTTTTTCCAACTGTAGGTTAATTCTAAAACTTTTAGGGCCGTTGTCAACCATAAAACCCTAAGCTACCTTCATAAAAGAAAAATGAGTCAGTCAGACCAACCTTCCTCTTCAAAACGAAGCTTAGATGAGGATCTTATGATCCAACTCCTTGGTTTCGCTAGAACAATTTTGAAATTGCATGGCCTAGGCGGACCCCGGGATAAATTTCTTGACAACTGCTATAATTGCCAGGATGCCATATTACCTGTCCCAGGTTGGATCCTCTTTGAGCATTGACATAAGAGGATGGACTATAAGGCCCCTATCTGTCATGCCTGGAGATATGATTTAGCCAAGCTCATTTGTTCCAATGTTTTCCCCAATCCTGACTTAATTAGGTCAACAACATTAAGGTATAATCCAACCACTAAGACAGTAATAGCTGGAAACGGTTCAATATTGATCAAGCTTACCAAAAAATACATTGCCTCTGTAATCAACTTGGACCCTGCAGCCAGCAAGCAAATTGACCTCAAGGGTTTAAAGAAAAAATACCAAATTGTGAAATGACATTATAGGGAATATAACTTACCAAAGGACAGGCCAAGGGGTGTTGGTGGGAAATTGGTAAAGATTTCAGATGATGAGAAGGAGCCTTTTGATTGCAGTATGTTTAACGAATATTTTGTCAGAACCTATTACAGTTTGTGTCAAGTATTAGGCAGAGATGCTTTAGATAGAATGTTTGTTTCTTTGATGATGATGGCTGTTGATATTCAGAACCTAGATGTTAAGGAACCATATGATTATGCCACTTTCATAGTTGACCATATGCATGATCAAATGACAAAGATAAAAAATAATTTGTTTAAACCTGATGTCCAAGTTGAATTCGCATGGTACTCCTTGTTGTGCCATATGTACTTATTTTCTTTATCAAGGAAGTGGCACCAGAATCTGCATGTCAAGGATTCAGATGCTCAAGGGAACAAGCTGCCAATGCAAGTATGGACATGTATGCTGGATATGAACTGTGTCACAGCAGATTATGTCATCTTTGAAGAATATTTTGTGAGGAGAATCCTTGGATTTTTGGAGCCAGAGGGTGAAAGGTTGCATCCTGATATATTGGATTTCTTAAAACCTCTAGACAGGACTCCCCACCTTGGAATTGATCACAATTGGGGTGATTGGTTCTATCATGAGCATACTACTTGTATAAGGGTCTATGGATGCCAGAATGCACCTCACATATTGCCCAAATATGTGCCAAAGATGGTGGCATTTTTAGAAGTTATAAGGTAGTTAAATGATTCTGACATGGAGCACTTTAGAAACCGCAAGAAAGGTTCATTCTTCCCTTCTTCCATCAAATTTTAGGAATTTTTGATCCCTGATAAGAGTGGGTTGGACCAAATTTATTCAGTTATGCAATGTTTTGGAATGTATTTGGAACAACCAAGGTATTTTGACCCTGAGGGCTTCATCAGCAAAACCAGAGTTAGCAAGGGAAGGCTCAAGTACTTTCATCTGATGGATTATGATGAGGACATTGCCAGGAATTGTTTTACAATGAATGATGTCCACCACTTGAGTATCAAGTGGGATACTATCATGGCCAGTGAGAAGATGAAGAAAAACATGAATCCTGCATATCCGGGTGCATTTACAGAAG
This sequence comes from Cunninghamia lanceolata, assembly GCA_027924645.1. Classification (NCBI taxonomy): domain Eukaryota; kingdom Viridiplantae; phylum Streptophyta; class Pinopsida; order Cupressales; family Cupressaceae; genus Cunninghamia; species Cunninghamia lanceolata. Next base: position 813,787 of record BSBN01001313.1, read on the forward strand.
TGAAAAACCCAATCAAGAGAATTGAGAAAATGTTGGATAATGTAGAATAGTTGATTGCCTCTGCCCCCATAGGAGAACAGAGATATGCTTATGAGCTTGGCAACTCAAGTGGAGAGTATGATGTAAAGAGGGAATCAGTTGGCCCATCCCTTGCCAAAAGGGCCAAGATTATTGATTTGGAGAACCCAGAGCAGATAGAGGTGGTTGACCTAGAGGGGGAGGAGGAACATGCACAAGAAACTGGCCCTCATTCACCCGATAGACTGAGACCTTATTCATCCCTAGAGAATAGGGCAGTGAGAGTAATGACAAAACCCTACTGTTGATATTGAAGATGTTAGGGTGATGACCTATGACAAGTTTATGGAGGATGATGAATTTGTCAACACTCCTGAATTTAAGAGCTATGTTTTGAAAGTGAGGAGTGAGGAATTTCAGAAGAAAATTGAAGATGCCAAGGCTGGAGCTGATCCAAAGGAGTATGATGTTATTACTCAAGGGGTCTTAAAAGAAGTACAACAATCTATAAGTGCAATGACTCAAGAGGAAGGGAGAGCACTAGTGGAAAAAAGTAATATTCTGCTTCTACCTCATTGGACTCTATCAGATGCCATTGCATTTGATACAATCACCAGAGATGATTCAGATGTGACAGGGGAACATATTGAAAAGACCCTCTCTGGTGCAGCCTTCAACCCTAAATTTGAAACATTGGCAATATGGGCTCTAGCCCCAAACAACAAAAAGCCTAAGGTTTAATTAGGAGAGCTGATAGGGGATGTAATAATAAAAAGAGTATCTGATACCCCAGCTCCTCAGGTTGCAAGCCTAAATGTATAGAATGCACAATTTGCAGAGAAACTGCTAACAAATTGCAAAAGGATTACAATAAGCCACAACTTGATTATTCTAAGGTAGTTACAGAGATAAACATGTTGAAGTAGCAACTGTCAATATTGGGAGCCAGTACTTCAGCCCCTCCTCCAGTGATCCCAATTGTAGAATCTCTTCTAGTGGATATAGAGCCTCTCCTTGCAAAGATTAGAGAGTTGAAGGAGGCTAACAGGAGATTGAAGGAGGAAAAAGATAACAAGGTTAAAGAGGTGGTCATCAACTTGATCAAGAATAGGGTGACAAACATTTTGACTAGAGTTGATGAAACTTGGAAATCCCACTCACAGTTGAAACCAACCTATGCAAAGCATGAGTCTGACAAACAGAGATTATTGAGATTAAAAGCAAAGTGGTTACATAGAACTGAACAAGTCAAAGAATTTTTGAGGTGTGCTAGGTTTGATACCAATGCACCTCCTGACCTAATTTCAATGTTTAACATGTTGAAGGATTTTCAGGATGTGGCCAGTTTGTAGTTGAAATTTGATTCAATTGTGAAAGAGAGGATGCATGGTTTTGAAAGGTTGGACACTAAGTGGTCACCTCCAATCTTGGAGGGTGATGGCAAAATAAAAGACTTGGACAAGTGGAGAAAGGAGTTGGTAGACACTATTTATCAATTAATTCCCACTTGTTGTGATGCAATTGCAAGTGATCCAACTATGCAAGTACTGAGCTCATCGTTGGAGAAAGTGCACACTCTTGAAAGGGGTTTTAATGTATTTTGTAACCAAGTAAAAAGTTTCTTGGATGCCAGGTATGTCAGCCATAATGGCAAGATTGCAGAAATACTTTCATTCCCTTGGCCATTAGATGGGACATACGGTGAGTGGAACGACAGATATGGATCTAAGGATTGACAAGCTTTTGTTCTCTGTATCTGTTTTGATGATTATTGTACTATTCATTTATTGAATACATTTGATCTGAGATGACTTTTGTTGAAATTAGAACAAAAAGAATTACTCCCTCTTTTTATAGTATTTATTATTAGTTAAAAGTTTAAAATTTATTGTATATAAAATTGGTCAGATCTTACACATCAATTTACAAATATTGTGCTCCTGTTAATTCAAAATTGGTGACATGTGTCATGGATTGCATGCGACGTACGACTATGTGGAACATAGCTTGGAAACACTACTAACTTATTAAGTATTATCTATATACTTAGCACTTAGCACTTACATCAAATCAAACACAAATATTTGCATGCAGATTAAATTCACTTGAAAAGATATATCAAATCACTTAAATATTGGCACGCTTGGAAAGATATCCAAATGCTTCAAAGCCTAGTGCCATTAATGAAGCCTGGTTCTATTTAATGGAGCCCACAATGCCTCATAGTCATACCAAAGTTTGAAGCTAGCTTGTTTCTTAACAAAGAAAATGGATATGCCAATTTTCCTTATAGCACTGCGAAGGCAAATTGCTTTCTTGGGTTACATAACAGACTTGAGGCTTAGAGCTATAACGAAGCCTCACATAAATGTCCATTTGCGCTTCCTGGAGTTGGAAGCTGTTAAAATGGTGCTTGGGAGGGACTTTTTAATAGATAGTAACAGATACCGTGTGAATTCTGACATAGCCTCTTGGTTCTTGGCGTCATTGTTGGACCTTGGAGGTGTGAAGGCAGAAATTCTCAAACTATTGTGAGAAATTTTCAAGGTAGATTTTCTAGGCAATGATTTTGAGGTAGTTGTTAGGTCAGAGATGGGTGTGGGGATTCTGCAGTCTTCTGACCTACCAATGGTGTTACTTGGGGGAGAGATGGTTTTGGGGATTCAATGGCTTCCCTTTCTACTGAACATGACAGATGGTGTTCGCGCCTGCCACCGTCACTAGGCCACCATCGATTTGAATTTTTTAAGGCGTTCTCAAGCTCTCGTCATGGAGCTGAATGTGGAATGGGTGCTGCGCTTCACAGACTTGGTGCAAACAGGAGATTTTTATGGTTTCCCTTAGCTAGTGGCCCAGTGTTTTGAACTTCTAATTTTTGCTATGTAATTTTGATGTAATATATTATATTATCATGGGAAAGAATATGTATGGGAATTTTTTGTAACATAATGATATGCCAAGGGTGTAGCTATCCCCTAGATGTAACAATTTTTTGAATTAATATCAATCAATCAATCAATGAAAGTTGACGTCCACGAGACCAAAAAACTGTGAATAATTTTTTATTAATATTAAATAAAATGTAATTAAATGATAAGTGTGACTGTAATTAAATGAATGAAGAAATGCAGATTATGTTTATTGTTTATATCATAAAATACTTGACCGTTCGATGAACATTTGATGGATGGTTGTAGTTGCATTCCGGAATGAAATGCATAGAACGCTAGGCTTGCAAACTTAAATATCTGGAATCACCCTAAACCGTTAGATTTACAAAGATCAATGGTTTAGAGATTGCCGTGAGTTGTCAATGCAGGAGAGCTGTCAAACATGAACTAATAGCGCTAAGCATAGTTCGGAAGCAACACCATTCACTAAAAAAATCACTTTATTAAAAAAGCAAACTTTCTAGTTTCTACTTTTTACTAATAAGTGATTTTATTTTTAAGTGAGAGATGAGAGGGTCAACACACGGGGCGTCGGGGAGATTTCATATTGCTCGTTGCATTGCACCAGGGAGATTTCAGATTGCTCATTGCAGTGCCACTTCCAACAAAGCCGGTAAGACAAAACATAGAATCCCTAGGTTACCTTTCATTGTTTCTTAAAATCTTATTTTGTCAAAATTTTTTCTTAAAATCTTATTTTGTCGAACTTTGCGTTTAGGGTTGAGAGACTTGAGAAAAATTTCACATTGTATAAGCATGTCTACCACCACTAGAAGACCAGACAAAGTTTTTGGGAAAGGCAGAGCAAGTACAAATAAAAAATAAATTATTCTGAATTGCTTAAAACCTCAGGTTTGACTGATCAATACCATGATTTTTATGATCCTAACATGTATGGTAGATTTACCTTAGAACTCAAATTTTCATGTGAGAATAAGGATACCAAGAAAAAGAAAATTGATAGTATCAATGCACCATGGGTAATTGGATTAAGGCGAATGATGTTACATGAGGTTTTCCCTTGCTCAGAATTTATCATGGTCTATGCCCACAATCATGATGGTAACAAAAGAGAAATTGTAAATAAGGATACCAAAGAAGAAATTTTATCCATTAATGCAGAAGAATTTGGAAAAGTGTTGGGGTTTACAACCCAAGAATTTGGAGATGTCCACATTGACCTAGAAAAGATTGCTAGTGATTATGAAGCAGCGGATGAAAGGAGAAAAAATTCTTTCCTAAATAAAATAGTTGAAGAAAAAAACATCTTGAAAGATAACCATAAGCCTCCTTATCCTTTGAATTTTTTTAAATCATAGGCTTAGGATACTATTTCCATGCTGGCATTTTGCCTCGGACTAGATAGCAATTGGGAAGTGGATGCAAGCCTCCTTGAAATGGTATATAATATCCATTATAGTAATGGTGTACATGTCAAATATAAATTTATTGAGCACATTGTAGAATCCATGCATAAACAATTTTTAATAATTAAAGGAGCTTCCACCAAGACATTTAGGTTCACAACCTACTTGTGCTATTTTTTTCTATTCAAATTTAGTGGAATGTTTCAGAACAACAAGCTTCAGATTCAGCCCTATAGTAATGTTGAGGAAAATAAAATGGCTCCAGTCTATGATTGGACCACTAAGATAAGGATGCATGATTCTCGAAGGAACTACAATCATTTTGTAGACTACTTTTTAGCTCCATTGCATCAAGTAATTACAAATAGTCCAATGCCTAGATTGCCTATATCATGTAGAGATTTCATTCAACTAGGAAAAGAAATACAATTGGTTGATTGGTACCTATTGGAAGAATATACTGTGCTAAGATTTTATGGATCAAAAGTAGAGCCATACAAACTTCCAATACATGTGACAGAAAGGGTTTTTGCATTGGAATATGTAAGGTAGATGCAGAGTACTGATGAACTACACTTTGTTGGTCAGTGAAAGAAGACCTTATTTCCTTCTTTACCTTTTTTCATGTGGAGGGTTCACATTCGAGAGAAAAGCATTTAAGGTGGCACAAGATCTTTTGAAATTTTTTAATTTTGATGTTGTCTGTCATCGGTAGTACGATCCATGTGACACCATTAAAACAATGATTATGGCCAATAGGAATGCTGCAAGTAGAATTCAACATCAAAGTAAACCCTTGTTTGAAATCTTGAGAAACAAGGATTCCTGGGATGAGGTCAAAATTGCAATGGAGAAAATTGCTGTTGAGAAAGGTATTTCTTTTGAACAGTTGTCAGCAAAAATTATGGCATTGCACCAGGTCCAAATTACAGGAGCACCAACAGAGAATGAGATCAGGAGGTACAACAATTTTTATAGAAAAAAGTGATAAACCATCTATTAGAGCAAAAATGCCAGATTTTCTAGATGATTCTGTTACAAAAAAATCTTGGACACGATAAAAAATTGCTACATTTTGATCTATGAGAAAGGATCTAGGTGAACCGAGAACTGATGCAGACTATGGAGAAATCGATGAAGATGAAGAGTTTAGCAATTTGTGGAATATAGAGCATCCCGATGAATGTGAAGATGAAGAAACTGAAAGTGATAGAGATGATGAACCTGATGATGATAGGGATGAACAAAGCATTTACAAACCTGGTTTAAGTTAGGACACAAATAAATCATATAATTCAGGAGCAGTCATAGCTGAAAAGTTGGGTTATCGAGGTGGTGGTTTGGGGTCCCAAGGACAAGGTATTTGGAAACTAATAGATGTAGTCACCACTGCCAAAAAACCATTTGATAAACGAGGCCTTAGAGCTGAATCAGCTGATAAAATACACCAAGGTCATACAAGTAGAACTGGAAGAATTGAATTTGTTACAAATTCAAATCCTAATCCTCATGGTCATATGCAATCACAACTTGGACATGCCCATGGTGGAGACCCTAGTGCAACTAGCACTGCCACTGGTGTAGAACTTAGTCAACATGTGCTACAACAATAGGTCCAACAACAAGTTACACACAAGAGGACACCAGTACAAGATACAACACAAACACTCAGTGATCAAGGGACACAGAAGAGACAAAGGATTATGACAGGTCCAAGTCCAACTACCAGTTCCACTACAAAGGAATTATTTCCAGGCACTCCCCCAGTTAGTGTGGCTATAACATAAATTGCAAGTACTCATATTCCTTCACCATTCAAGCATTCCCTTATTCCTGCGTCCCTAAGTTTTGATTACATTCAAGAGTTTAAAAAGAAATTAGAATTGTATAAAAAGGATAAGAAGCAACTGATGGAGAGTGTGTCTGCTGTAACTTCAGATCCTGCAACAACCATGATATTACTCACATTTGACACAAATACAGAAATCATGGAGTACACAATTGTTGTTCCCACAGTTCAAAATAAACTAGAAAATCAGATGGATCGATCTGAATTTTAGGTGAGCAGTTTGCAATTTAATTTTTTTGGATTAAAAAATATTGACAAAATTAATATATCAAAGAAGAACAATGAATTGGTGTACACATCATTGCTAAAGCATGATAGAGAGAAAAAAATTTGCAGAATCAAATAGAAAAATTACAGGGAGATCTAGCAAATGAGAAAGCAAAGAAGAAAGCAGCAAATAACAAGAGCAATGAATTAGAAAAAAGAATAAAAAATCTGCCTCTACATCAACAAGCAAAGAGGATAAACAAACATAGGTGGAATTGAATGGACTGAAGAAAGAGTTAGATGAGATCAAAAAGAAATATAATGAGGAAAAATCCACTTCCAAAAAATTAAGACAAAGCATTGGGAAAACAAATGAACAGTGGGAACAAAAATTGGAGAAAGAGAGGAAAAAAATGAAACATTGGCCGCAGAGCTTATGGAAGCAAAAAATGAAATAAAATCTTATCAAAAAAAAGTTAACTGAATTTTGTAGACAAACAATCAGGCACATGAAACAAAAGATCTGGGAAGAAATAATGCAGAGGTTTGATCAATTGTGTGAATTCTTTCAATTCATTGATGCCATGAGACTACATCTTGATAAGTTGAACAAATATTTAATGGACAACACAAATCTGCAACTGCAGGCAGATGATATGCAAATCAAGTTCTGGAAATAGTCTACAAAGCCAGTGACAATGAATTGATTTCAAAAGGCATTACTAATTGGATTGAAGCTGCAATGAAGGTGACATCTATCATTAAAAAGTGTTCAATAATGCATGAAACAACAGAATTTGTGATTGAGGCTACAACAAAGATTGAGGATGAAAAGGTAAGGAACTTGACAAGGCTTGGTTTGCCACAGGGTTTTGACACAAATGACCGATTCATTAGAAATGATAATTTCAGAAAGAAAATGGAGGATACAAGGAAGATTGATTTGGACCAGTTTCTTGGGAACCTAGATGAGGCAAACTTTTTGGATTTCATCAAACAACTGATACTCTTGAATGTATCTTTGGTTGGAACATTCAAGCCAGACCCAGGATCCAAATTGAAAATTGATCATACATTGTTAACAAAAATTCAAGTCAGACAACATCAGCTAGAAGAAATGACAATTCCACTAATTGAACAGTGGAAAGTGCTAAAAAAGTTGTTAGAATGATTTGATATTGATATTATGAGTTTCCAAGTTCCAACTCAGCTCTGTGCAGAGTTGTCTTTGAGCAAGATTTTACATTGCCTCTATGTACTCCTTCATTTGAAAATCAATAGAAAATTCAAATTCAGTATAAATAAGATATTATATAGACATGTATGCTGAATATTCAATTATCTGTATTATTTATTTTATCAATTGAAAATAAACTCTGGTTTCAACTACTAAATACACATTCAACGATTGCTGATGTTAATATGTTAAGCTAATTTTATACTACTATTGGTCATACCCTACTATTGTTAACTCTAGTTTCCATATACTACTATTGTTAATATTCTTGATTCTATATCCTACTATTGTTAATATGTTTAGCTAATTTTATTTACCATATCAAATCAAAAACCAAAATTCTACTTTACTGCAAATTTTATGTTTTATGCACAAATCAACTTTAGCAAAGAAATATTAAGCATTGAGTTGAATGATGAATCACTGAGTACATGTAAAACTTATCCATATGACACAATTAAAATATGAAATAATTAATAATATGTTAAATTGCTAATGTATTCAATTTGATTCACAATTTCAAGGAATACAATATAAAATATCATCAACAATAGTTTTGGAATATAATTCATGAAATGTAGTATAAATACCTAAAAACTGCTAATTCACTTCCATTTCCCAAATTGAGTCAGGGTCCTCAAACTGATGTTCAGATAAAGAAAAAGAGTCCTCTTGATTCCAAGTCTCGTCTTCATTTTCTTTGTCTTCATTCTGAGTCCCAAAGTCAAATTCATCAGTCATTGTGTCATTGTCATTTGTCCCACCACTACTAGCGTTTGAACTTGAAGTGTTGCACAACCCTCTTCTTTCACATATGGACTTCCAGATTGTAAGTGCCCTTTCATAAGGAAATTTTTTGACATTATATGCACTTCCTAATACCCTCAAGCAATTTTCCAAATTCTTGTCTAGTTTGTTTCTTATCTTTGATTTCAAAAACCCCAATGCACTGAAAACTCTCTCATCTTCCACCGAACCCAATATCATTATTTGACATAAATCAACAAGTTTGAAATATTCTGATATCGAATCACACAATATTTCACTCTGACCCAAGTTTTTCTAGCCCTTTATTATTGATCCCGATTCGAAGGGATTCTCCATGGCATTAAACCTGTCTATCATACTTCTTGCAAACTGACTACATTGTCCTTTAAGCTTATTTCCATCTATAATTCCTTCTATTTTATGTCCATTGCATTCTACAATTTTTGAAAAGTATGCGGTCAAGGTAGTTACTTTGTTATGAAAAATGCTTGGGCTATCTCAGTGGCCTTGAACCCAAAATTGAGGATACATAATAGACATGGCATCAAGTATTTCATCTTAAGGGAATCGATTATAAATCTCTGTTGAAAGATTGCTTGCAATTTTCTTCAAATTACTACTAACAGATTCAACAATGCCATCAAAATAATCCTTTCTAACAGGTACTTCTCTGATAGAGTGCCTGACTGTCTTACAATGGTGCATTGGTATCTCAAATCCACGTACGAAGACACATAACTCCCCGTTTGCATTAAACTGTAAATAATTTTTAGGATGATTCAAATCTGTAATTATCTGCCACCTATGAAAATTTGGGCTTTGAGTTGTTAGATCTAGATATAGATTATCGAGGGCCATGCATGTCATTCTATGCAGTTTGGTATACTCATAGATATACATGTTCTATCTTGGGCTTTCTTCACAAGATTGTTCATTTCATCCAGCATGTAGAGAAGACTAGCTAAAGTTAAGAGTGTCTCCTATATCGCTTAACCTATGTAAGAGGTCAGGAGCTTTGTCTACTGTGTTGCGATGCTCGTACATTGTTCCAATCAAGGATGGATATTCTGAAAGAACTCATTGCGCTAGTCCATTCAAGGAGATCCATCTGGTATCAACATCCTTAAGAAGCTTGTTTCCTGTTGTTATTCCCTTAGCAAAATTTTGAAATTTTGCAAAACGTTTGGGACTTCAACAAAAGTATGCATGGATCTCGCGGACTAGATTTTCAACTTTTGATACTGTAGGAAATTTGCTTATAATTTTAAATGCTAAATTCATTTTGTGGGCCATGCAGTGAGTGGCAAGCATGTATGGTGCACAAGTAGTTTGTAATTTTGTGCAAAGACCAGTCCTATGACCTTGCATTATTGCAACTCCATCAGCTCCTACACATACCACCTTTTTGGCAATTGTCAAGTCATCCATACCTGTAATTTCATTCAAAGACTTCTTAACTAGTTCAAATAGATTTTGCGATGTTGAACTGTCCTTCATTTTATGAACACATAGTAGATGAGCTTGGCGAACATGTTCTTTTACAGTATACACATGCATACAGACCCAAGAAGTATTATCTACTGTAGTAACTTCATCTAAAGATAATGCAATGAAGTTTGACTCTTTTACATTCTCCTTTAAATCTTGCTTTTCCACCGCAGTGAGACAGTTTTCCCATTCCCATACAGCGTTTATTGACCAATATGTGCTAAGATAGTGAGGAACACTAAAAAAAGATAATAAATTACTATACTCTGGGTAGTCTGTCATAGGACACCTTCTGGACAAAATATGAAAAACAACACTCATCTGAACAGTTTTAGCCAGTTGTGCTCCTTCCGTTGCTTTTCCAAATTGAGCCTTGATTGTACCTCCACTTGCAGCAAGCTTTTTCATTCTTTTCTTATGCTTATCATATTCCACGGCATACTTCACATGAAGACATTCTTTCTTTGATTTCCATCTTACTACTGATGTTTCCTTTCCGTCTACGATTTGTTTTTCATAAGCTTTACCTATATGCTTTCCTATAGTGTCAAGCTTTAATTGCAATTTCTTGTCTCTTTTACATTTCCAACTACAAATCACACACTTGCATTCTGTTGGTTGTTCATCTTTGTTTGCTTTCTCCATGGGTTCAATGAATGGGTACTTTGACACCCAATCAAGCTGAAAATTCCTTGACATTTCCCACTCGTGCCCTAGTTTTGAATCTTTTGATTTGCCTTTTCTTTTCTTCTTCCCAACATCATCTACAACGCCAACATTTTTGTTTTCATCCAAGTCGATTATCTCAATCTGGCTAACCAGTGTATCCCTTGGAACATCTTCTGTGGTATTGCCATCCTCATTTTGGCTAACCAGGGTATCCCTTGGAACATCTTTTGCGGTATTGTCATCCTCAGTCTGGCTAACCAGGGTATCCCTTGGAACATCTTCTGTGGTATTGCCATCCTCATTCTGGCTAACCAGGGTATCCCTTGGAACATCTTCTACGATATTGCCATTCTCATTCTGGCTAACCAGGGTATCCCTTGGAATATCTTCTGTGGTATTGCCATCCTCATTTGACTCAATGGCAATCCCACCTTCTAGTGGTGGTGAGGTATTGCGAATGACTTCTTCATCATTATTTGGTGCAAGAGTTGATGGTGTAGCTCCAACTTGATTTGATGGATTAGAAACATTGCTAGTTCCAAAGTAAGATTGTATACTAACTCCACCTTTTCGGCATTTTGATGGCCTCCCAGTCCCTTCACCACCCTAAGGAGTCTTACCATTGTCGCACTTGTGGCTCGACATCTTGATCTGATCTCCCACTTCGAATAAAAGCTAGAAAAAATGTCTTCTTGTTTAAGGACATACTCATAGAATATAGATCCCATTCCCTACTAAATATCTTCTTTAAGATTGAATCAAGAATGGAAGAGGGATAAAGCCATAAAGAAATCTTAAAACACTAATACTATGAAGAAATGATCACTCACCTTTAAGTTTAGGTTTTCACTGACTTGCTATTCACTAATGCAGGAATGCCTGTGTTGTAAGTTTGTAACTTTGCCTATGATCAACTTCAAGGTGCCAACTCCAACTTCTGAAATCCAAATCGAGAGCTCACAAGTCACAAGTTCAGAACTGAACAAAATGTGTAAGAATAAATCAGAGTTTCAATTGTATTTATATTATTCCATATTTGGTGAATTCCGTGGGAATTCTATATGGTATATCAAAAAGATTTGGCGAATCTCGCGTGATTATATAAGAAATAGATTTAAGTGTCGGCAAATCAAACCTCAATGGACTACATACATTGAAATTTCCAAGGTGACTATGGCCCTAAGATTAGCACGGAGGTATCATGCAAATTGGCGAAATGGCCCCTCATAATCAACTACTTGTAAATTTTAATTGGTGAAATGGGTCCTCACATGCAGCGACCATTTAATGGAGTTGGCGAAACGTGTCCCGATACACAATGTTGTTTTAATAGTATTGGCGAATATATAGGTGATTTAGTACTTCCTTCAGAAATTCCAGGCGAAAATATTAGTCGGCCCATTTGAAACGCATATTTTGTTATGGCGAAAATCTTACTTCATTGATTCTCATAAAATAAATCGATGGCGAATGTATATGGATTCGACTGATAATACGTAAAAACTGGGCGATTTAACCACCCTGTTGGATGTGATTTATTCGCCAATTCTGACTTGGACGATCTGCGATATTCACCACTAAAAAAATCTCTGGATAGTATTTGTGCATTTAAGGCCTAATATTTTTAAAAGTTTAGTACTAGTAGTTGTGACTTTAAGGTTGTTAGTGTTACTATAAGTACTAATAATTGAATGAAATGTGCCCTTTAGATTTAAAAAGCAACCAATCACGTGATGCCACATCATCCCACCAATAAAACATGACTTAATGCACACCTATTGGTCCACCCTTTTTTTGGGGAACTATTTGACACCTCAAAAGAAAGCATGTTGATGTGTCATCATATTTGATGATGTGGCCCTGAAACCTTAGTTATAAGAGGGGCCTTGCCAAGTAAGCTACTATAAATTTTTTGGAGTGATTTAAAATTGCCACATATGATTTTGAGAGGCATGAAGTTAGGGTGCTCAACTACTAGGTCCTCTCCTCTATTGACAGTACATGAATCATGAGGACACAATTTCTTATGAAATCTTGCATTAATGATGTTGTACTATAATATGTTGTGATACAATCTGCACATTATCCAAGAAATATATGGTATGATTGAATTTGTAAGTTCTCATTGTAATTTCTGATATAAGGGAGACGGGCCAGGAGCCGCCCATGCCCCAATAACCGCTATGTTTTTGTGCACCCTAGCCCCCAATAAATTTTTTAAAAAGAACCATTACATGTAAAAATAATACCTAGTAAATTACCACATATGCACCAATACATGTTCACAACTCCATGTGTAGTTTTGCATTGCAAAAAACTAACACACATGCTCTTCCACTTGCATTTTCAAGCCAACTTGATACAAATATGAGAACTTCCAATTTAAATATACACTTTATTGTTTTTATTACAATAGGTCATATTTATAAAAAACCACCCATTTGAACATTAAATAAAGTTAAACTGGTCACATTCACATACTTTTGTGCACAACTATTGGTACCTAAGCTACCATAAACACACAACACCCCAATCCCAAAGCGCTGTCAATCACACATTCTCCCATACTTGCTATCACATCCCCCCACTTGCTGTCACATTCTCCCATACTTGCTATCACATCCACTTGCACTTGCACAAACACATAATGGTATCAGGCTCCCCATCTAGACAATTATTTAATAAAAAAGCAAAATTAAACCAGTTTAAATAAAAAAAATGTGAGATTTGTAAATCACATCAATCAAATACAATAGATTATATGCATTTAATCAAATTCAAATCTCAACAACCGAGTTCAATTCTACGTATCATAACATAAAATACAATAGCTTCTACGCACTTATTCAAATTCAAACTTACCAACCAAATTCATTGCATTCCTTTTTCTAATATCAATCCATTATAAAATGAACATTATGTAGCGTAGAGATTGTTTTAAGCATAAATTTCCGGAAGGAGCGCTGCAAATCCTGTCTGTTGCCAAGAGGAATTTTGCAAACTTCCACATTAAGGTTCAGGTTGGTACTTCACCTTCTTATATTCCTTCATTCTTATGTTATGTTTCCTTTTGTTTTTTTGTCTTTTACTTCCTCTTTATGCTATGTTTCCTTTATTTTTTGTGTATTTTTACTTCCTCTTTATGCATATGTTAAATCTATATTAAGTAATTTGAATGGGTATGATTTATTTTTTGTGTCTTTTACTTCCTCTTTATGCATATGTTAAATCTATATTAAGTAATGTGAATGGGTAGGATTTATTTTTTGTGTCTTTTACTTCCTCTTTATGCATATGTTTTTGTTCATGTTAAATCTATATTAATGTTCATGCATATGATTGTGTTCATGTTTATTTTCTTTGTCTTTTATTTCCTCTTTACGCATGTATCATTCATATTAATGTTACATTTGTTCATATGAAGCAAATGTAATAATTGTTCATATGCCATCAGTAAATATGTTAATATGAAGTAAATGTATCTGTTACTATATGTTAATATGAAGTAAATGTATCTGTTAATAGGGTTTCATTATATGAGGGTTTCCAATGTTTTGAATTCTACAGCTTTGTCTCATTAATACTTTTATAGTCAGATTCTTCCTAGTTTTGTCTAAATACTATTTATTAATTATTGTTACATTAAATATTTACAATTGTTTTCCTATGTTGTAATATAATATATTGAGGGTTTCCTACAGCTTTGTCTCATTAAGAATTTTACAGTTAGATTCTTCCTAGTTTTGTCTAACTAATATTTATTACTTATTGTTACATTAAATATTTACAATTGTTTTCCTATGTTGTAATATAATATATTGAGGGTTTCATTTTATATAATCTATCCAGGGTTTATATAAAAAACTTCTACATATATTCGGATTACACTGTTAATGTACTGTATATATTCCTAGTTTTGTCCGAATAGTATTTATTAATTATTGTTACATTAAATATTTACAATTGTTTTCCTATGTTGTAATATAATATATTGAGGGTTTCATTTTATATAATCTATCCAGGGTTTATATAAAAAGCTTTTACATATATTCGGATTATACTGTTAATGTAATATATATATATATACATATCTATCTATATAGATATGTATATCTATAGACATATGTATATAGATAGACATATGTATTTCTGTATACATATGTATACATTTCTGTATACATATCTACATTTCTGTATATCTATATGTATATCTATACATATCTACATATCTGTATACATATCTATATACATATCTATATATCTATACATATCTACATATCTACATACATATGTAGATCTATAGACATATGTATATTGATATACATTTGTATATCTATAGATGCATACATAGGTTTCAACTTCAGTGTAGATCCATACATAGGTTTAAACTTTAATGTAGATGTCTACTTATGTTTAGTGTACTAAGCATCTGAAAGACCACACTGTCCAAGAGAAGGATTTGGTTTACAGAAAATATATTCTCACAGCCTCCAAAATATGGACTTGACATTTCAGTCTTATTTGATATTGGAGATCTTTGATATTGGAGAATTGGAGCCTATGACTTGACATTTCTATCAACCTTCAAAATATGGACTTGACATTTCAGTCTTCTTTGATATTGAAGATCTTTGATATTGGAGAATTGGAGCTCGTGAATCAACTGCCTTTCCATCCTATAAAATCACTTGGACAGGATGAACTCTCCAAACACACAACACAATGGAAGTGGCCAGTGGATGTGCTTGCCTGCAAGAACAACACAATACCCAAATCAAGTGGTTGTTCAATGCTCGTTCAGACCAATTGGTCACTACAATCCAGCAAGTTGTTGGAATGCAACACTTCCAGGGAGGGCATATATGCAACTATGTGATCTATGAAAAATTCTTCTCCACATCAATCCAGATTCTAGGCAACAAAAGTCATGGAAACAACCTGGCCAACAAGTTCGTGAAGGAGGAACACAAAGACACTGTGACCAATGCCATCTCCTATTTCGACGAGTTTCCAGAAGAAGGTATGATTGGAGGTGTGTTTGAAGTTGAGGTTGTCAAAAAACAAAATATGACAATAACTCTGCAACTATTCCGGGCAGGAATATTCAGAAACAATCTGGAAACATTTCAATTTTATCTGAGTAATTATGGTGACTTGCTCTCTCCTAAACACATTGAGAGAGCAAGTGAAGTGGTTTAAGGCCTTCGAGTATTGATCCACGGGAAGCCATAGTGAAAGTCTATGGTGGTAAATCTTCAGCATTGCTTTTTTGTATTATTTGACAAGCAGTGCTATAATATGACAAAAAACTATATAAAGGCTTTTATTTTATCCAAATGTTGCTACATGCAAATATTTATCTATTTACAGTATGTATCTCTTACATTAATAGATAGTCATACGATTTCAGCACTGCTTTCATTCCATTCTATTGGTTTCATACGATGTTGTTTATACAATCATTATATAGTCGTTTACCTTTGTTTTTTAACAACATAATATACAACCTATTTTGTCTTAGACAACCCTTGTGCTGTGATTATTTCACTGTACAGAATAATAAACTGTTATATAATGAGGGTTTTATTTTACACATACAGATGAGTTTGTATATTTTTAAGGGTATATATTTTGCAGTGGCATTCTTACCTATTATGTTTAAGACAACCATTTTAGATTAGCACTTAGCATATAATGGGTAGCTTCATTCAATAGATTAAATCATGGCTGTTAATGTACTTTATAATATATATATATATATATATATATATATATTTTGAAGGTTCATTGTCAACGGTTAAGAGTTTCATCATATCATTGTCAATGGTTAAGGGTTTCATTATATCAGGGTTTTGAATGCTTTGAATCCTACAACTTTGTCTCTATAATAATTTTACAGTCAGATTCTTCCCAATTTTGACCAAATATATATCTAGATATCTCTATACGTATCAGTATATCTATATACATATCTGTATATCTATAGACATATGTAGATCTATAGACATATGTATATTGATATACATATGTATATGTATAGACATATGCAGCGTAGACAATGGAAACATTTCAAGCTGGTACTTACTTAACATATCAGGATTTTACAATTCTAGAAATACTTTCCATCGCACCGTTGAGAACAGGGAAAATAGTCGATAAAATGATTAACTTTTTGATGGAAAGTGGAATATGTATTCAGACCTGAACGAACATTGAATGGATTTAATGTTGTTTCCCGTCCGTGCCTAAGCAAACACGTTACTATACATGTTGTTTTTTAAATCATTTAATAGATTAAATCATGTCTGTTAATGTCTCATATATATACATGTCTATATATATACATATGTATATTTATACACATATGTATATAGATAGACAAATGTATATCTGTATACATTTCTGAATACATATGTATACATATCTGTATACACATGTGTATATCTATACATATCTGTATACATATCTATATACATATCTGTATATCTAGACACATTTATATACATATCTATATACATATCTACATATCTATATACATATCTATATATCTGGTACTTAACATTTCAGCATTTCATTGAATTGATTAAATCGTGTCTGTTACTGTAGTGATTATATATTGGAAACACATAATGATGAAACTAGATTGAGGTGATAACACAGTCTAAAATGGAACAACATAATGAAACACTACAAAATGGAACACATTATGGTTGCCATCCATGCCACTGCAATAATGATGCCTCAATCTATTTTTCAGTCATTGCACTAAGGATGCCATTTTTTCTACAAATCACTTCTGGTACTGATGATGTTTGCATTTCTTGTAGGTGTATAGATATTTATGGCTTGAGGTAAAAAGGGGAGGAGAACTTCTGGAAGGAGGACAGTAAAAAAACCTGAGGGGTGCAAGTTTCTTAATGTGGTGTCGGAGGATGAAGATACACATACCACATAACCAGATCATGTTTTAGTGGAATGTATATTTCCCTCCGCACATATAAAGGATTTAGAAACCAATATAGATTGCCTTCAAACTACTGCTGTGGAAACATGTTCTTCAAGGTTGAACAGAAGTATATGGACAAACAATGACATCCAGTGTGCTATGGCTGATGTTGAGGATAAACATATGTCAATTAGGGCAGTTGCAAAGAAGTGGAGAGTGTCTGCTAGCAGTTTGAGGTCCTGGTTACTAGGTCTCATGAGCACCAAACGTAGGGGGCCACCGACCATCCTGACTAATGAGGAGGAAGAAAAAATAGTTCAATGGTGCAAGGACATGGCCGACATAGGCCATGGGCTTGAAATTTCACAGCTGAAATCTACTGTGGCAGAGGTCATTCAGTCTAGGCCAAATCCTTTCATAGATGGGATGCCAGGGAGGTCAAGGTGGGAGGGATTTAGGAAAAGGCATCTAGATCTAACTATTCGCACTACATAGGGTGTGGACACCTATAGAGCCATTATGCTAAGGCCAAGCATAGTAAATTCATTCTACGACAATCCAGAAAATCTTTAGAAGACACATAAGTATGGGTCCAGTAGAATATGGAACTGCGACGAAACCAGTGTACAACCTAGCAGGAACTGTGGAATGCGGGTAATAGAAAAATTAGGATCCCGCTGTGTGCCTCACCTCATCTCGAAAAGTAGGGATGGATTATTGTTTTGGCATGTGTTAGTGCATTGGGTTGCAGTATACCTAGTTTTTATCTATTTAAATCCAAAAGGCATATCAGAAAGTACATAGCCAACTGTGAGCTAGGTGCATGCATGGCAGCTCAAGAACATGCATGGATGATGAAAGAACTATTTCTAAATTGGCTACAACATTTTTCTGCATCTATCCTCAGAGGGGTTTCACCAACCAACAGAGCTCTTCTGATTTTTTATGGTCATGGCAGCCATGTTGCCTTCAAGACCATAGAGGAAGCATGTCATTTAGGGATTGACCTCATCACCCTCCCATCACATACAAGCCATAGATTGCAGCCACTAGATGTGAGTATTTTTTCACCATTCAAAAACTATTTCAAAAAGCAAAGGTCTGCATGGATGGCAAGCCACCCGCAAATAGAAATTGGAAGAGAAGAGTTGGCCACTCTTGCTAGCAAGGCATTCAAGCAGGCCTTTACCCCTGCTAATATAATTAGTGGGTTCAGAAGGATAGGCATTTAGCCACTGAATAGGTCTGCGCTTCAAGAAGACATGAGGCCAAGTGATGGCTTCCAAGTATCAAATGAAGACAGTCAAGATTCTATGGCCACTGCACCAGAGAATCAGGCCTTCGCAGTGGATGAGGATCCTGAGATAATTGCAGTTGAAACCTTCTTGCAATTCATTGGATATACATATGCACAAGTTGAGGAAGTAATCAAAACATACAATAAAAGTGGAAGTGTATAGAATCTAATGGAAGTACAAGAAGAATGCACTGAAATGCCAGGAAGTCAAACAGTTTCTAATGCTACTAAAATTCTACAACCACTTCCTAATGCTACTGAAACTATTTCTAATGTTGTTGTTACAGTTTCTAATGCTGGTGATATTGTTTCCAATGCTGCTGATACAGTGTCTAATGCTACTGATAGATTTCCTAATGCTGGTGATACAATTTGTAATATGGAAGGTCTTAGTTTGCCAAGTCAAGTTAGCCAACCAGAATGGATGGCTGAAGCTACTAGAAACATGGGGATACAAACAAATTTTAATCAAGTGGATATTGGCCTTTCAATGCCTTCACCACCAGATCATGATCCAACTAACATCATACACTACTTCACTACTGCATTAAATTGGGATCCACAAAACGAGGACACTATAGAAGAAGAAGAATGCATAGGTGATTTGGAAGAAGATTATGTGCCTTGCACCCAAGATAGTGAGATTCAGCCACAACCAGTTAGTCAATTTCTCAAGCTCCTGATTTGAAGGGTACAAGCAAGGGGTGGTAAGAATAAGAATGGGGTACTACGTTTAAGTAGGTAGTCTCAGATCTTAACATCTGATGCATACATTGAAATGCTCAACGAACAGGAGAGGGAGAAAGCTCGTCAGGAAGAGTTGCAGTTGAGGAAAAAAGAACAGATGTTGGAAAGGAAAGATGAAAAAGAAGCCCAACAACAAGAGAAAAAGAGAAAAAAATTAGAAAAAGTGTTAAAAAAAAAAGAGCGGCGGAGGAAAAATGGGAGAAGGAAATTCAGCATGAGCAAGCAAAGAGTGCTCAGGGGACGAAGACAGCAAAAAAGAAAGGGAAAAAATCAGCAAATGAGAGACCATCGAGTACCCCAAATTCTCCTCTACCTAGGAAACATCCCATTCTAATGGACATGTTTGTCATCTTGAGCCCAACCTTTGCAGCTCTAAGCAATCTGCAGGCAGGGTCTAGCCTAGGAAGCTCAAATGAGTTTCTTGTAAATGGAGATTGTAATCAGGCGTTGCTTGCCCAGATTGCTGCATCACTACAGACTATAACTGAGCCACTCAGTTTAACTCAGACTACAAATGAATGTGCTACTACAAAACCTGAACAGCGTATTCCTTTTCCTGGATTTATGGAGAATTGAAGAAGAATATTTTTTTTTGGATGGAGATACTTGACATTAGTGAAATTTCTATGCGTACATCTGATTTAGTCATATCGTTATGTAATATTTTGTGAAAAAGGAACAGATTGATGTCATAGTTATATGTTTGTAACTATTTTGGAAAAAAATAATAGATCGATGTCATGTCTATCTATTGATCTTTTTGTAATATTTTCTGAAAAAGGAACATATCGATGTCATGTTTATATGTTTGTATGTTTGTAACTGTTTTAGAACATAACCAAGAGTTAAATGGTTATTTCTGAAATATCTATGTTGATCTCATGTTTCTATGTTTCTATGTTTGTATGATTGTAACTATTTTTGGAAAAAAATAAGACTTGAATGGTTTGTCAGCATGGTACTACAAGTTGTCTACATAATTTACTTGTAGTAGCATGTTGTTTTATCATTCTGTTCACATAATTCTACCTTAATTGAAATCATTAAAGCATCCAAGTAAATATAGTTCCATTTAAGCGACAAGAAATTTTAAACTATTGAAAGGAACCTAAATTAAAGTATTGTAAATTGAATGATTGATTAAAAGTAAAGAAAAGGAAAATGATGAAAAGAACCTAAAATTAAAGTAAAGTAAATTGATTGATTAATTAAAAGTAAAGTAAAAGAAAATGATTGAAAAGAACCTAAAATTGAAGTAAAGGAAAATTATAGTAAAGTAAATTGATTGATTGATTAAAAGTTTAGTAAAGGAAAATGATTGAAAAGAACATAAAACCACTATGAAGAAAAACCTAAAGCCTAGTGGGTCATTGCCCGAGTAAAGTCTTATAAGACTTTACTTGAATTGATTAAACCCAATTGAAGGTGTTCTAGAAAGCATTGACCATGGTTGTATGCCTGCAAACATAAAAATGATAATCGAGGCAGTAACAAACATACATCATAAACAAAATCATTAAATTGAACTGCAAGTGCATCTATCTAAACACATTGTTCCATAAGATGTAATAAACAGAAAAAGGTAAATGTATTGTTCCATTGTTACATATTGCATTGTTCCATTTATTAATCTGACCATAATATTCATTTGTCCATCATTATCCTTTCGCTTTTAAATCAGAATGAACTAAAAAGCAAAGTTCAATTTATATTAAACATTGAAATACATATACATATATTACATATACACATATATTATGTACATGTATATACAGATATATGTATATAGATAGACATATACATATAGATATACATGTATAGATTTATATATATACATATAGATGTATACGTATATATACATACATATAGATATACACATGTATACATATAGATATATTACTTTAGATTGACTGGAAAAAGTAATTTTAACTTGCAATTTGTATTACTTGTTCACAAATGTATACATTCACTTTCACTTAACCGAGGAGATTAAATAATCACATGCAATAATTGAAAAAGAAGACTGTATATAATAAGGCATGAGAGCAAAATATTTCATCGGAGCCATCAGAGCAAAATATTCCATGAGTAGTGGTGTGTTAACAAACACAATTGGATAGTACAATTTGTCAACTAGTGTTTGAAGTAAAGTCTTATAAGACTTTACCTTCATTGAGTGCTCGCCTTGCAAGGTGCTCTACAAACCTCTCACATGCCTGCAATCATAGAAATCAAAAGCCGGGTAGTCATTCGGGTAGTAATGAACAAACATCAAATCATTCAAATAATCTCATGCATTTGCAAAAAAAAAATGAACTGCATGCATGCATATTAATTTAAATAATCACATGCAATTGGAAAAGAAGACTATAATATTGTAGCAGAGCAAAATGTTTCATCAGAGCCATCAAGGAAAAATATTCCATGAGTAGTGGTGTGTTAACAAACACAAATGCATAATACAATTTGTCAACCAGTGATGTAAGTAAAGCCTTATAAGACTTTACCTTCATCGAGTGTTCGCAATACAAGGTGCTCTGCAAACCTCTCACATGCCTACAATCATAGAAATTATATGCCAGGTATTCATCCAGGTAGTAACGAACAAACATCAAATCATCCAAATAAATTCAAGCAATGCAATGATACAACTATATATTGCAGACATATATAGTGATACATATACATATATGTATACATAATAAAAATTTACATGTATCCATATATATGTATATATCATTTATATCCACTCCTCCACTAAAAAGGCGACACATTTGATCACTTTTATAGTTAGAGTAGGTTAAAAATATGTTTATTAACACACCACCATAAATCAAGTTGGTGGAGCCTTGGAACTTACCCACCCATTTCCTAAACCTGTTGACACCCCTTTGATGCGTTTAATAACATATTTGCAAATTATGCGAACACCTTTGGTTTTGTTCATCCATGTTGAGGTGAATGTTGTGGACATATGGACTACAAACATAACGTGTTCGAATTTATATAATTTATGCACACACATATAGAAATACATGTATAATATATACATGTATTTATATATTTGTATGTATATATATTAAATATTATGACATGTATTTATTTTTTAGGGTGCATTATAAACGTTTGAGGGTTTCAACAATTTCTAGCATATAGATGTGCTGCAATTGTAAAACTCTTAAATGTTAAGTACCCGACAGGTTTTGCAGTGATTCTTCAAGAAATTTATGCTAAAAACAATGTCTACACTGCATAATGTGCCTCTTATAATGGATCCAAATTTGAAAAAGGAATGCATTGAAATTGGTTGTTGAGTTTGAATTTGATTAAATCGGTAGAAGCTATTATATTCAATGATATAATAAGCAGAATTGAATTTGATTGTTGAGTTTGAATGTTGAAATCTTAAGTACCAGACTGAAATGTTAACATTGTCTAGGCTGCATATGTCTATAGATATACATATGTCTATCGATATACATGTATACACACACCGATGCACAGACACACACATACACATATGTTTATCAATATAAATATGTCTATCTATAAATATACATATGTCTATCTATAGATATACAAATGTATATCAATATGTCTATCAATATACATATATCTATAGATATACAGATATGTATATAGATATGTATACAGATATGCAGATATGTATACATATGTATACTCAGTACCAGAAGTGATTTGTAGAAAAAATGGCATCCTTAGTGCAACGACTGAAAACAGATTGAGGCATCATTATTGCAGTGGCATGGACGACAAACATAACGTGTTCCATTTTGTAATGTTCCATTGTGTTGTTCCATTTTAGACTTGATATCAACAGTTGAGGGTTTCAACATTATGTGTTTCCAATATATAATCACTACAGTAATAGACACGATTTAATTCATTCAATGAAGTTACCCATACAACAAACAACTGGAAAAGATGTAGTAAAATTTAGCAAACAAATTGGACTAATCTTTCGAACATGTATCTCAAGAATTATAAAATGCTGAAATGTTAAGTACCAGCTTAAAATGTTTCCATTGTCTATGCTGCATATGTCTATACATATACATATGTATATCAATATACATATGTCTATAGATATATAGATATGTAGATATGCATACATATGTATACGGATATACATATGTATTAGAGAGATGTATATATATACAGTACATTAACAGTCTAATCCGAATATATGTAGAAGCTTTTTATATAAACACTTGATAGATTATATAAAATGAAACCCTCAATGTATTATATTACAACATAGTAAAACAATTGTAAATATTTAATGTAACAATAATTAATAAATATTATTCATACAAAACTAGAAAGAATCTGACTGTAAAATTATTAATGAGACAAAGCTGTAGGATTCTAAACATTTGAAACCCTGATATAATGAAACCCTTAACCGTTGTCAATGAATCTTCGAATATATATATATATATATATATATATATATATATAACATTAAGAAACATGATTTAATCTATTGAATGATTTAACAGACATGATTTACAGCACAACATGCATTGCAACATGTTTGCTTAGGCACGGACGGGAAACAACATTAAACCCATTCAATGTTCGTTCGGGTCCGAATACATATTCCACTTTCCACCAAAAAGTTAATCATTTTACCGACTACTTTCCCTGTTCTCAACGGTGCGAATGAAAGGCAAGGCTATTCATTCAAAACTAGCAAGAATCTGACTGTAAAATTATTGCGGAGACAAAGCCGTAGGATTCAAAACTTTTGAAACCCTGATATAATGAAACCCTTAACGATTGACAATGATATGATGAAACCCTTAATCATTGACAATGAACCCTAAAAAATAAGCTATACCCATAAAATATACGAACCCATTTGTATGTATAAAAAACCATCATTATATAACAGTATATTATTCTGCAAAGTGAAATTATCACAAGACAAGGGTTGCATCAAAGAAAATAATGAAACCCTTAATCGTTGAAAATGAACCCTAAAAAATATATACCAATTAAAATATATGAAACCATTTGAATGTATTAAAAAAAACCCTCAAATGTTATATAATAGTATATTCTTCTGTATAGTAAAATTATCACAAGACAAAATAATGAAACCCTTAACCGTGGACAATAAACCCTAAAAAATATATACCCATAAAAATATAAGAACTCATTTGTATGTATAACAAAAAACCCTCATTATATAATAGTATATTCTTCTGTACAGTGAAATTATCACAAGACAAAATAATGAAACCCTTAACCATTGACAATAAACACTAAAAAATATATACCCATAAAAATATACGACCCCATTTGTATGTATAACAAAAAACCATCATTATATAACAGTATATTCTTCTGTACAGTGAAATTATCACAAGACAAGAGTTGCCTCAGACAAAATAATGAAAAATTGAAAGCAAATTACATAGCAGTACCCAAATCACGGATAGCATGAGAGAAAAACAAAGATAAATGATTGTATAATGATTGTATAAACACCATCGTATGAAACCAAAACAATTGAGTGAAAGCAAAGCTGAAATCACATGGAGAATTGATGTTTACTTGTTACCTGCATGGAGAGCGATAGCCGGCGGACACGGTGAAACCCTTCTGTTTCACACCGTGGAGAACAGGGAAAGCACTCGGTAAAATGATTAACTTTTCGGTGGAAAGTGGAATATGTATTCGGACTCGAACGAACATTGAATGGATTTAATATTGTTTCCCATCCATGCCTAAGCAAACACGTTACCATGCATGTTGTCCCATAAATCTATGTAAGGGGACTTACGATGGGTGTGGGGATGTTTAGGAAGGGGGCGTGTAAGTTCGAAAGCCCCACCAACATGATTTATTGTGGGGTGTTCATAAACATATTTTTAACCTACTCTAACTATAAAAGTGATCAAGTGTGTTGCCTTTTTAGTGAAGGGGTGAATTTTTCTGGGGGCCATGGCGAGCGATTACCGGCACATCGGTGCGCATGTATGGGGCGACATGTTGAAATGACCATTTTTCGACCCATGTGCACATAATGCATCCTACAAGGAAATGTATAAATGCCCAGAAGCTAAAGAATAGCTTTAAGCTCTTCACTCGCATACGAAAAAACCAAAAAAAAAATCATCAAAATTCGATATGTCTAGCTATGTTCTTGACGTGCGCGAAGTTAGGGTGTGCAGCTACTGGCCCCTCTCCTTTACCTATGGGGCAGCCATATCTAAAAGTAAAAGCATTAAGTGAACCATGAAGCATTCTGTCTGATGTATCCTTCGCAATTCACAGGGGCTGAGGACGGTGAAAGTGACAGGGAAAATGACTGTCGGGAGAAGCCAGCTTTCTCTTTTCAATTAACAGACTCCGGCAAAATTTAAAAATCTAGCATGAGAAATATTTAAGTCTGAGTATGAATGCTCAATATAGAGCTTATCGGCTAATTAAATTATGTGAATAGTATGTGAATTGATTTAATTATTTTCCATAAGTATTTAAATGGATATTGTTTTTTTCCCTGAAATATAATACTTTCCCAAAATCTTTTACAAGAAATAACACACATACTCTATACATTTGAGATAATGAAACGCCATAAAATGATGTGACACGTGACTTTAGTTTCATTTTTTTTTTATGTTATTTATAACAATGAACGGATATTGTTGGTGAGAGTTCAGTCATTTTTCTTAGTTTGTACTTAAGTGCTCTGGCTTTGATTAGCAGATGAAATAAAGCTGCTATTTGGATGACCTTCTCCATTGCCTGCACTCAATAGATTCTGCACAAATGCATTCTCTTTTAAATTGCCGTATGCCCTACCATACACAATCTTTTCAAACAGACCCTCCCCTCTCTCATTGTTGGTCTATCCCCTGGATTTTTCCTTGTGCACTGCATTCCTATTCCAATAAAACTAAGCAGGCAACTGCCATGCTCAGAGGATTCCAATTCTTCACGTGAGGACCTGCCCACAGCTAATTGATTAATCATCAGTTTTCTGCCCACCACTCCCTCCACTGTCTTAGGAAATGCTCTTCTTACCCATCTGGGTAAAGTTTTTATCTCCATAAAACATACTGTTAGTAGGCCACTCTTTAGTTACCATTTCAAAGATGAACATCCCAAAGCTATAATCATCTCCCTTGGTACTCTCTTGTCCTCCCAATCCATATTCTTGCAATTGTTAAAAATTATTTCGTTGTTGAGAATAAAACTAGTATATGGGAGGGGAAAAAACGAGGACAAACACAGATATTTGAAGCAATGTTGGGCTTGGATCTTTGCCTGGAGCAAGATAGCCTACTGTTCCCTTTAGTCTTGACGTACTACTACTTGCAGAAACATGGGACTCCAATAGATAAGAAAATTCCATAATCAACCACACTATGTTACCAGAAACAAGAAACGGAAACTGCAACCGCAACCGTAACGTGAAGGGAAACGGGATACTTAGAGGTTGTGTATAAGAAACCGGTATAAGAAACGGGTATAAGAAACGGATCTTATATACACATGTAGTTTCAAATATATTAAAAACAAACCTCTTTAATATAAAAAATAAACTTTACATATATATAGAAAATCAATTTCTGTTCTAATTTTTTTTATTTTTATAACAACAAAGACTAATAAGTTAATTAACAGAAAAAATTAAAATAAAAAAATAAAAATTATAACTATAAAAATAGAATATTTAAATTTAAAACTAAAAATAAAAAATTTCTAAAAAAATTGCATGTTTTAAAAATATTATAACTTTCTCAAAATTAAGAATATTTAATTAAATTATCCAATTTAATTTAAAATAAAAATATAAAATTAAAAACAGCAATACAAATTCAAAACAAAATTATAGGTGAGATTTTTTAAACAGCGGAAGTAGTTTTTTTTATGTGTTTTTTTTTGGGGGAAAAAGTAGGTTTTTTCAACGGACAAGAAAACTACAGAAAATGTAGTTGCCAGAAATATTGCAGAAGGCTAAAAACAGCCGTTTCTGATGAAAACGGCGTTTCTCTCGTTGAAACGCGGAACGGAGCCTGGCCGTCGCATTTCTGGTAACATAGCAACCACATGGACTGTCATGGTTCCTCCATCAACAACACATTTGAGGGCTTCAAGTTGCAATGAACAATAGAGGAGAACAATCATGGTGTAAATATGCCATCCCATGTGCCACATCAAATGCAATGTTCACTCTCATCTTAAAACTCAAGCTACACTACATTTCATCTGTGCGCAAGTGTTGTTCTAGGCTCCACTTTGACATAAATTCTTCGTACCAAAGCCTTGAAATCTATAGTGGAGCAAGAAGACAAGACTTTGACAAGATTGCGATGCTTGATTTTTCTTAGTACTCTGCATATCCTACCAAAATACTTCTATGGATTTTGAGGGTCCTGATCAAATAACTTAACAGCCACCATCTTGTTATCATACAAGAGCCCTTTGTAAATTGACCCAAAACTACCCTTGTTTGGTAGATTAGTGGCACTAAATCATTGGGTTGTTGTGTGCAGTTCTTGGTTAGAAATTTGAATGAAACCTTGCCCCAACAAATTATTTGTTACTGGTGGCCTTTTAATTCTTCTGTAGAAAATGTAAAATTCCCTCAAAATGCAACACACTGCGAAGAATGTGCCAATTGAAGTAACTTGTTCAACGCATTATGATTTTTGGCAAAGCTTTTGCAATTTGGTAAATTCAACCAACCTGAGGCTGTACACATAATCCCAGATTTGCCAAAATTGATGTTGCACTTAAGGTTTTTGAAAGCTCCTTGATTTGGACTAATCCATTCAAGTTGTATGAGAAATTTAAACAATAGAGCATAGTGAGATTTGCAACAAAGCATGACATGGGTCATGTAGGATAAGGATAAAATGCATATGAAATAATTATAGAAATTATATTTTAAGTTGACACAAATGAATATATAGAAATATATTATGTTCAGGTCAATTTTACAATATCAAATACGAGCTTATAAAGCATGTATTTTCAACCATTTTGATGACTACCAAATACTCATAAAACAATTATCTAAAAACTACCCAACATTAAATAATTAACCAACACTTAACGTTACTATATAGTAAATATATGACCTTTTGAATCATAGCATCTAACAAACTCCCTTGATCTAAAAGGGAAACAAACATTAACAACACACAACAAACTAACACTTTTTATCATATGAACGTAGCAAACCTCCCTTGATCCAAAGGGAAAAATTACTTGATGATTTGTAGAATTCATCAATCTGAGTCATCTTGCCACTTTGTAAACTCGATGTCTTGTCTCCTAGTACTAATCAACTAGTGTCAACACTAATATGCATCCTCCTAATGCTTGACCCTTTGATTTGCATTCTTTTGTGAGTAACATCTACTAGTCTTGTACATCTAGTTCCCTGTGACATTTCCTCCTATAGCTTGAAGATTTATTGCCTCTTCTTGACACTACTTTCAAACACAATCATGTGTTGAAATTCATCATCTATCAACATGTCTCTAGTCATTTGTGCCACATACATAGTACACACAAGATTCTCATTGCCTAACTATAATGATCACTGTCCTAGTGATTCCTTGTACCTACAACCCTCAAGTGCATCCTCAATCAATGACAAATTGGTTGACCACATATTAGTTGACCTCACTTTGCCTCTACTTCTCTAGCATAGGCAACACCTATTAGAGGTATACAACCACTTGAGCATTGTTTAATCATTAAGACCTACTTTCAATGTAGCAATCAAGAGGTAGGAAGTAGAATAACATAAATTTCTACCAGATCACTACTCATCAACACTGAACAAAAGGAAACCAAAACCAAACACAATAATATAAATAACAAAAACACCAAACTAGAATTGAAAATGCAACCTACTCCTACTAAAATTGCCTCTCAAACTGTGTGCCCAATCTTTGAGCAAGAAGCTAGAAATGGGAATGTTCCTCCAACCTCTTGGTGGGTCTTCCAACCTCCATTTTGACTCTTAAGCTATAGCATCTAGATGTAACGTTATAATTCTCAATGATTCCGAAAGCACAAGCACAATATGTGGCCATGTTCATATGGAAAAATGAAAGCTTAAACCAATAATACACCCTTACAATAAAATAAAAAACATGTTTTAACCTTTTCACTCTAAAACACACTAATGTCTTATTTATATAAAATCTTAATTCATAAAAGATGTGTAGCTTATAAGACTAATCCTCTTTGAGAGACGAGGTAAAACAAAAATAAATTTAAAACCAAAAAACACATAACTCTCCATACAAGCCATTCATCCGAGAATAACTTTCCCATTCTTGTAGACTTTTATGTGGTAAAGTAAACAATGAAGAGCTATGAAATTTTGCTTTAATCTAGATCCAAGGTCTTCCATTTTGTTTAACATGTTGAATAGATTCCATAGCAACAAACACCAAATGATGACTCACATGTTGGTGGATTCAACAAACACAATCCATGTTTTTTTATTGTCATTGATCAGGGATACAAAAGTATATAAAAGCTACTAGTAATTAAAAATAACATCATTGCCAATGGTAAAATATGTTGACCACCTACAACTTCCACTTGCAAGAAACCAATATCCACAAAATATAAATCTTTTCTCCCCAATAAACCCACCCAATGTTATAATATAGATCACAAACTTGGCAATTCTAAATTTGAGTGAATGTGGCCCTTTTTTTACAATAGATCTTCTCACACTTCAAACGAATTTAAATAGAAAAAAAAGTTAGATATGCCACCTCTTTATAAACTTGCAATTTTGAAATTGTTCATGATAACAAATATACCTTGCTTTCCTAAATGACGCTTTCCTGAACACTAAGAATCAATTTATCCAATATCATTGTACTTAACTCACTTTTCATGATTTTAACTGTGAAGCTCTAATACCACTATAGGATCCGAGATCAAATAGACAAAATAATAATATAAATTTACATTTGCAAGTGATACAAATATATTATATTAGAGAGAATTTTACAATGTCAAATATGGGCTTATAAAGCCATCTATTTCAACCACTTAGGTAACTAGATCAAATAGTCATAAAACAACTATCTAAAAACTAAACAACAACATTAAACAATAAGTCAAGACTTAACATTACTACATATTAAACATTTACAACATTTTGGACCATAACATCTAACAGCCTAGACAACTCATTGAAAGACACATTAATGCCTTAAAGGCTCTTATGTTGCCCTATTGATATTGGTGGCACCATCTCCTCCAATTTATTTTTAACAAGGTTTAGGTATTGCAATCTCAAGCAACTACCCATATCACAAAGGATAGGTCCTAAGAGTTTATTAGTTGATATATCTATGATTTGAATTTGTTGCAATTTACATAGAAAAGGCAATATTCCCATCAATTTTGTATACAAATTATTGACAATATTATCCGTAATCATATTCTTGTTGGATTCAAACAAGAAGGAATCTTTGCATTTGTAATTGTAATCTCTATGTGTGTTTAGGTAGTTTGTGTAATCTGAAACTTTTTTGCATTAATAAAATTTGTATTCCTATTCCTCCAAACATTTTGTTTTGTATCTCATTGTTAGCCTAGGCATGTCTAGTAACCAATTCTTTTGACTACTCATTATCAATATTGTGTCATTTGTGTCCATTATACTTATTTATTTTTGTTGTGATAAAATGCCTAATAGGTGCCTTTGTCACTTTGGCCAATACGACATCATGGTCATGTGATTCCATAGACATGTTAGGCATGCTTTGTATGCCCTTCTCTCTTTTTTGCATCTTTTTTTTAATTTTCAATGGTGTGTTGTGACATCAAGCACACTCCAAGTGCCTTTTCCCTTTTCCTTTATCTTTTGAAAAATTGAGTGTGCATTACATGCACTTCTAGCAATCCTTAAATAAGGCAAAGGTGTACACAAAGTGTGCTGCTTTTTTTTTTTCATTTTTTAAATTATCCAAAATTTACACTAGTTCTAACCTTTATAAAAATCAATCACTTAAAACATCATTCAATTATAATTAACTAATGAAAAGAGTATGTGAAAAAATTATAGACTCATAAAGAAAAGAAGTTAATTTTACTGTTGTTAAAAGAAAAGAAAATATATATTTATATATATTGTTTTGAAAGACAACCTTAGTTTTAAGGTTCCAAAAAACTGTTTAAATATATATGATCTTTGAAAGAACTTCAGTGAAAAAACTATTGCTGGTGAAAGAAATTCACTAAATTTTAATAGTTTGTACTTAACTGCTCTCACTTTGATCTGTGCTGCTATTTGGATGGCCTACTCGATTACCTGCAGTCAACAGATTCTGGACGGATGAATGCTCTTCTAAGTTGCCATATGCCCTGCCATACACAATCTTTTCCAGTATACCCTCCACCTCTCTCATTGTTGGTCTATCCCCTGGATTTTGCGTTGTGCATTGCAGTCCTAATCCAATAAAACTAAGCAGGCAATTGCCATTCTCAGAGGATTCCAATTCTTCACCAGTGTTTTCAGGTGTAGCAGCATTACTGGATTCCAATTCTTCAACCAGCAGCTCTCTGTCCACCACTCCCTCCACTGCCTCAGGGATTGCTCTTCTCACCCATCTGCGCAAAGTGTTATCTCCAGAAAACATACCGTCAGTAGGCCTCTTTTTAGTCACCATTTCAAGGATGAGCATCCCGAAGCTGTAAACATCTCCCTTGTTACTCACTTGTCCTCCCAATCCATATTCTTGCATCAGTAAAAAATGATTTCATTATTGAGAAGAAAACTAATACATGGGTGAGAAAAGCCAATAGCAACACAGAAATTGGAAAAATGTTGGGCTTGGGTTATTACCTGGAGCAAGGTAGCCTACTGTTCCCTTCAGTCTGGATGTGCTGCTACTTGCAGAAACAGGGGGAGTCAATAGACGGGAAATTCCAAAATCAGCCACATGGGCTGTCATGGTTTCGTCCATTAAAACATTTGAGGGCTTCAAGTCGCAGTGAACAACAGGGGGAGAACAATCGTGGTGCAAATATGCCATCCCATGTGCCACATCAAGTGCAATGTTCACTCTCATCTTCAAACTCAGGCCACACTGCGTTTCATCCGTGTGGAGGTGTTGTTCTAGGCTCCCCTTTGACATAAATTCCAGTACCAGAGCCCTGAAATCTGCAGTGGAGCAAGAGGACAAGACTTTGACAAGATTGCGGTGCCTGATTTGTCTTAGTATTCTGCATTCCCTGACAAAATTCTTGAATGAATTTTGAGGGTCCTGATTGAATAACTTAACAGCCACCAACTTGTTATCATGCAAGAGCCCTTTGTAAACTGACCCGAAACTACCCTTGCCAAGTAAATTAGCGGCACTAAATCCTTGGGTTGCTGTGTGAAGTTCCTGACTAGAAATTTGCATGAAACCTTGCCGCAACAAGCTATTTTTAAATGGTACCCTTTTCATTCTTCTGTAGAAAATGTAAAATGCCCCCAAAATGCAACACACTGCGAAGAATGTGCCAAATGAAACAACCAAGACCATGTTCCTGTTCAATGCATCATGATTTTTGGCAGAGCTTGTGCAATTTGGTAAATTCAACCAGCCTGAGGCTGCACATAATCCCGGATTCGCCAAAAATGATGTTGCGCTTAGGTTTCTGAAAGCTCCTTGATTTGGAACTGATCCATTCAAGTTGTTGTATGAGAAATTTAAATGCCGGAGCATGGTGAGATTTGCAATAGAGCGTGGCACTGGCCCAGACAAGTCATTGAAAGACATGTCAATGCTTTCAAGGTTCTTAAGCTCCCCTATTGATACTGGCACTAATCCCTCCAATTTGTTTTTGGCAAGGTTCAGGTATTGCAATCCTGAACAACTGCCAATATCGCCAGGGATAGGTCCTGAGAGATTATTGGCCGAAATATCTATGGCTTGAATCTGTTGCATTCCTCCCAGCGAAGGCAATCTTCCTGTCAATAAATTGTGTGAAAAATTGAGATAAAATGCCAATGAACGGAGGCTTGAGATCTCCATAGGGATATTTCCTGTGAGGCTGTTGTATGAGAGGTCAATCTTCTCCAGGCGGAAACATTGCCCAATGGCATTCGGTATCCTTCCTGTGAGCTCGTTATGACTCAAGTCAATTCCCCTCAGCTGTTGCAGACTGCCCAAATATGAAGGAATGTCTCCAGAAATACGATTTAGCCCAAACAATAGATATTCCAGGTTTACCAGCTTCTTAAACTCTGATGGAATGCTGTCTTGCAATTTGTTTGAGCTCAAATCCAGCCCTTGTAGATTCTTCAGACGGCCTAACGCACTCGGAATCTGCCCACTTACCCTGTTAGAATTGATAGTCAAAATGGTCAACTCAGTAAGGTTGCCAATCTCTCCTGGTATATTGCCAGTGATGTTGTTGCTATCCATTAACAGTCTTGATAGCCTAGGAGAGAGGTTTCCTATGCCCCTTGATAAAGTGCCACTGAAATTGTTTCGCCATAGATTCAGCACTTCAAGATTGGAGCAGTTAGAAAACACATCTAACACACACATTGTAGCACAGTGTCCATTTGACAGGCTGTTAGACCCAAGGTTCAGTATCCGCAGAGCAGTTAGCATTCCAAATTCTTGAGGCACCACACCACTTAGCAGATTATGTGAGAGATCAAGAATTGAGAGCTGAGAACAATTTCTCAGAGACTTTGGGATACCCCCACTAAATTGATTATCTCCCACTGTAAGTGATTGTAAGTTGCGAAGCTTCAGGCCAATATTTGCAGGAATGAAACCCACGAACCTGTTTCCTGTCAGGTCAAGCGAGTTCAATTGTGTACAGTTTAACAGACTAGGAAAACCATTTCCCTTGAAGCTATTAATACCAAGGCCAAGAATTTGTAGTTGACTCAGCATCCCCAATTCTTGGGGTATTGCTCCACTGAACTTGTTTATGGATAATTTCATAGCAAAGAGCGCGGAACAATTTCCTGTAGATTTTGGGATGCTGCCGCTTAACAGATTCGCCGACAATTCCACCGCTTGCAATTTGGGTAGCTTATAGCCTATAACCTCTGGAATTGTACCTTCAAACTTGTTGGACCCTAGTGCCAATATCTTCGATTCAGTATAGTTCATGAGAAAATAAATTGATCCTGCAAGGCTATTATTAGTGAGCCACAAGACCTGCAGTCGGGTAAGTGAAGACAATTCTGCTGGAACGGTGCCATACAAGGAATTGGAAGACAAATCCAGGTGCTCAAGGGACGAACAGTTCGCCAGGGCCATGGGGATGCTACCTGTAAGACTATTCTTATGAAACACAACCTTCCTCAGTCTCCATAATTTGCCAATCTCCATGGAGATGCTACCATTGAGTTTGTTGTAACTCAGATACAGATATTGCAATCTGGTCAATGTTTGATGCAGAGCATCTTCCCTACACTTACTCCTACACGTTCTGTTAGTGGAGTTCACTGCAGGATTTGTGGGATGTTTGTTTTGTTTTATTTAGTAATTTGTTAGAACTGTTGTTGACTGTTTCAAAACAGCCCCAGTTGTCAGTTAAGTGGCTATTTTTTAGCTTGTGGAGTTGGATTAGGAAGAGGACTCTAGTCTGCAATAGAAATAGAGGATCGTAGCTTTTGGAGAGGCAATTTTTAGTAGAGTTCTGGGAGTCAAGACTCATGTAAACATTAACACTTCTGAATGGAATGTAATTGTAGTATTTTCTGTTGGAGTTACGCTGAGCATTTTCCTTAACATGTTCTTCTTTCTCTGTTCGATGTGGCGTTGATTTGGCATTTATTCTTTATTGGTTTTATTTTTCTGTTGTATTATTCCTCTGTATACAGAGGGTGTGTGATATCTGCAGGGTCTGAGGATTATCTGCATCATTTGGTATCAGAGCACCAAACGAGACCTGGTGGAGTAACATTTGTCTTTGTGCCAGGTAAAAAGCAACGCAAGAGCATTGCTTGCTCAGCAGTAGTATCTGTCTTTGTCTCCATCATTGAAGTGTGCTAGGACTCCCATTTCTTCATTGTTGGAAGTGTGCTAGGAGTTGGGAGATAAATTTTACGAGAGCTGGGAGCGTCTGCTTTTTGCTAAGTGCGGCTGCTTGAGCTGAAGAATGTTAAGGATTAAAGTTATTTCTGTATTGGCCTAAGGAGTTTTAACTTGCAGTTTTGCTCTCTAAAGTTGTGTTAACTTCTTGGAGGGGATGAAGACTAGCAATATAATGCCGAGAAGGGAAAAGGAGAAGCTAGGGAAAAGGAGAAGCTAGATTTGTAGCTAAATGGGTAAAGGTTGAAAGAGCATTTTTTTTTCTGGATAGGCCTGATGCGGAAAGACTACTGTCATGCATGAAATAGCATGAGTTCTGGTAGAAGACTTTGTGAGGTGAGTTTTGATGGTTTAAGGGGCAGCTGTGGTTATGGTTGTGAATGCAAAGATGGAGTTTTGTCATAATGTAAGAAAGAGGATAAGTAGGTTGGAAGACAAAATAAGACAAAGGCGGAGTCAGAAGAAAACAAAGGACCAGCAAAAAAGATTTGCAGAAATTAGAGTATGAGTTAGAGGAGTTAAAGTGGTTGTTGGAGGAGAATGAAGCATGTAGCAATAAGAAGACAAAGAAAAAGAAATCTACTGCAAAGGCATTGAAGAGTTCTAAAAAGGTGAAAAAGAATGGTAAGGATAAATACTCACCTTGTGAGCAAGAGTTATTTTCAAAGAGAAAAGCCATAGAGGTAAGGATTAGCCAAGGGATAGAATTTTTGGAGCGAGGAAAGCTTAAATCCCTCGATGAGTTGGCAAGATTGTTATTGGATACGAGGCCAATAAATGAGATTTGCAAAGAGTTTGAGACAGAGGATGAATGGGATGAGGATCAAGATGATGAGTTCAATAGAGTTGTTGAGTTGTGTTACCCCGAAGAAGGGGAAAGTATTGAAGATTACAATACAAGAGGAGAAGAGTTGGAAGACTGCAATGAAGAGAAATGTAGCCTATCACAAGAGGAGGCCCAAAAAGTTGTAGCAGTGGAAGCAATCCACATTAGAGAGGAAGCTACAGCAGAGATGGAGATCTTTGGGAACCCCAAATGTGATGAAGTCCTATTGGTTTTAGAGAACGCAATCAACCAAAAGCAGCTAGAGGAAGGTCTAGAGAATTTCATCATTGATGAAAAGAGAGTAGAAGATCATCACTTTCTTGGAGAAGGAATGAAAGTGATGGAGGTAAGAAATAGAGTTATGTTCATTTGTGGTACAAATGAGGACAATGCAGAAAAGGATGTGTCTTGGGAACTACATCATGGAGAGCTAGGAAATGAAGACCTCATAAAAGAAGAATTGGAAAGCATGCCTAAATGGCCTAATGCAGAGGAGGATGCACATATGGGAAATTTTGATTCCCTCGACTTTATTTCTGTTTTTAATGGTTTTTGTGCAGGTACAACAAAAGGTGGTATGAGTGCAAAGAGCCATGATGGTTTTCAATGGAGGAAGACCACTAAGCTATCAAGGAGTTGGGAAAAGAGAAAGAGTACCAATTGGCAAAGGAAGACGAATTCAAATCCAACAGGAGGTTGGAAGCAAAAAAAAAAAAGTTTGATGATTTACAGAGATATCTAATTTGGTGGAAGGGAACGCCATGGCTTGTTCATCAAGTCAAAAGGATGGTTCTACCATCTAACCCAAACTCTTACCTGGATGTTTGATGCAGTAGCATCCTGGGATAAAAGCAATCCTGCATAACCATGAAAGGAAGAATTGTAATAGTTAAGTCCTTAATTTTTTTAGTTTGTTACTTTCTTAAAGTTTGTATCTACATAAAGTTCCAGAATCAAGAGGTTCAGATTTTCTTAGAGAAGGGGAGAATGATGCAGAGCATCTTCCCTACACTTACTACTTCACGTTCTGTTAGTGGAGTTCACTGCAGGATTTGTGGGATGTTTGTTTTGTTTTATTTAGTAATTTGTTAGAACTGTTGTTGACTGTTTCAAAACAGCCCCAGTTGTCAGTTAAGTGGCTATTTTTTAGCTTGTGGAGTTGGATTAGGAAGAGGACTCTAGTCTGCAGTAGAAATAGAGGATTGTAGCTTTTGGAGAGGCAATTTTTAGTAGAGTTCTGGGAGTCAAGACTCATGTAAACATTAACACTTCTGAATGGAATGGAATTGTAGTATTTTCTGTTGGAGTTACGCTGAGCATTTTCCTTAACATGTTCTTCTTTCTCTGTTCGATGTGGTGTTGATTTGGCATTTATTCTTTATTGGTTTTATTTTTCTGTTGTATTATTCCTCTGTATACAGAGGGTGTGTGATATCTGCAAGGTCTGAGGATTATCTGCATCAATGTTGTTAATATTTCAGATGGAATTGGTCCTTCAAGCGCGTTCTTGGACAGAGATAAGAAACGCAATTTTGTGCAGTTGCTAATGGACTTGGGGATCCTGCCAGTTAAAAGATTATCCCCAAGATCTAAGCTTTTCAGCGCAGTGCAATTTGCCAATTCTGGAGGGATAATACCACTCAAATTATTGAAGGAGATGTTGAGTTTTTTCAAGTTATGCAAGGAACTCAACTCCGGTGGAATGCTTCCGCTCAACAGATTATTGTTTAATCGGAGTTCTAGAAGATTTGTGCATGCAGACAGGCTAACTGGAATTGAACCTTGCAGACTGTTTTCATACAGCTTAATGTATTGCAGCGTTTCTAATTTACCAAGCTGTTGGGGAATGAGGGCAGAGAAACGATTATTAGAGAGGTCAAGCATTGTAAGGAAGGACATATTGCCCATGTGAGGGGGGATCGTACCTGCCAATCTCTTGTATTTGAGAACCACACTCACAACCCTTTGATTGCGATCGCAAGCTATTCCAGTCCAGTTGCAAATGTTATTTCCATTTACCCAGTTGGACAAAGAAAGAGTTGGATCCATTTTTACAGACCTTTTAAATTGAAGCAAAGCATCTGCATCAATCTGATATTGGTATTGCAACTCATTGGATGAAAACGTAACAAAAATAAAAGTCGTGAAGATGAGCAAAAGAATGAACTGACCTTTACAATTCATGGACTCTTCAATATTAATCATATCTGAAAGCACAAATAACCCACCTGATATTGCTTTTGCTTATCCCTTGTTGTAAATCCTTTTAACTCCAGCTAAATATAACAGCTCTATTGCCTCCCTTCTTCAAAGTTTCGTGTCAGAAGTTATCAATGGAAATTGGAAAACTGTGCAAATTCATACTGAGCGTATCACACACTCTAAGCTTTGACTGGTGGCATGTGGAGTCCGTTTAACCCTCTAACGTCTATTTCCGTTTCACCATACGGAACAAACACGTCTCCAAGCCGTTTTGTTTACGTTTGCCAGCGTACTCCCACCCTGTGCCAAAATGGGAGCTTTGGAACAGGGTATGGACAGCCATCAAAGCATAATGGAAGGGAGATTTTTTGTCAGATGTTGAAAATGATCTGGCAGATATGCCTAGACAAGGCATGTGAACTGTTTGACCGAATGCTTCAAAGAAATGTCGTCTCATGAAATGCCATGATTTCCTCATATCCAAAAAAATGGATTTGTTGAGAAGGCTTTAGAAACTTTCAAGCAAATGTAATTGGCAGGTGTAAAGCCAGACTCTGCAACCTTTGCCAGCATCCTCCCTGCCTGTGCCAAAATGGGAGCTTTGGAACAGGATATGGACATCCACCAAAGCATAAAGGATAGAGGAATTTCGTCAGATGGTGTAACTGCAACTGCTCTGGTAGACATGTATGCAATAAATGTCGAAGCATAGACAAGGCACGTGAACTGAACTGTTTGACAAAATGCCTCAAAGAAATGTGGTCTCATGAAGTGCCATCATTGCACGATATGCACAAAATGGATTTGTTGACAAGGCTTTAGAAAGTTTCAAGAAAATGAAATTGGCAGTTGTAAAGCCAGCATCCTCCCAGCTTTGGAGCAGGGTATGATATCCATCAAAAGCATAATCGATTACTAAGATGCTAAATGAAGGCTTGACTCTTGATGTAGTCACTTATAATTTTAGGATAAATGTCCATTACTAAATTGTCGAAATAAATAAGCCATTGAAATATTTTGTAAACATGGAAGTCGATGGCATTATTCCAACTCTCATAATTTAGTATATTGATCAATTTTTTGCAAGGAAAACAAACTTGATATGGCTTTCACTGTTGGATGAGATGAGAGAAAAGGGATTGGTTCTAAATGTTGTAACATATAATATTTCATTATACACCTTCTACCCAAGACACTGTTGGATCGATTTTTTGCAAGGAAAACAAACTTGATATGGCTTTCCCTGTTGGATGAGATAAGAGAAAAGGGATTGGTTCTAAATGTCGTCACATATAATATTTCATTATACAACTTTGAAAAAAAAATTCCTTGATGGATCAAATGAAGAAAGAATAATGTGCTCCTAGTGATGCAATTGTCTAAATACCTAATTAGGTAGTTGATGTTGGTCAAATGAAAAAAATTAAGACTTTGTAAAATGGTGATTCTTTTATTATTTCTAGGGGAGCACAAATTTTATGCTTTGGTGAGTGCTAGACATATCAAAATTGTTGTTAGATATATTTTCCCAGCTCTAAAATTGATATTTATGCACTCATTTCAGTTCCAGTGTATAGAACCATACTTTTGCAAAATGATGGGAAAGTTAATTTGATAATGTTAATAGTATTATTTTCAAGCTTCAGAAACTCCAATAATATATTATAGTTTCTATTGAAGCATAATTGGATCTTTCCTTCCCATTATTGAAGATAACCCTTTGTCAACAGTTTACAATAGTAAGCAATTTTAAAATTGTACTTAAAAATTTATCAACGTTAAAACATTTTTATATCTTTATATATAGTATGAAATATTTTAGGATTAGTATAACAAATGTTTAACTTATAGAGATAGTTGCAAGAGTTTATGTCACATTTAGTTCATTTTTTTTTTAAAATGTGGCATCTACAAGGTGCCCTCATAACCAACCTATAAACTCTATCAAAGATAAAATAGGAGTTGTAGCAATCCATAACTATCAATTATATATTAATCTTTTGTTTTAACATTTCTTTTGTGGATGATATATTACTCTATATTAACTTTGTAAATATGAGTTTGCAAAACTAAAATGACTTCTAATGATAGAAGAATGGTGAGGAATTGATTAAGGACTAAGTGAGGCTAGTTTGGTTTGAAAGCCTATTTCCTTGCTTTGGTTTGTATCATAATGCTTAGCAACTTTGTAGCAGGATTTTTAATCTTGCCTACATCTATCATGGA
This sequence comes from Cunninghamia lanceolata, assembly GCA_027924645.1. Classification (NCBI taxonomy): domain Eukaryota; kingdom Viridiplantae; phylum Streptophyta; class Pinopsida; order Cupressales; family Cupressaceae; genus Cunninghamia; species Cunninghamia lanceolata. Next base: position 854,655 of record BSBN01001313.1, read on the forward strand.
AGCTCTTAGGATTTCTTCCCCTTATTTTCCACTGGCTCTCTTTATGGTGTCCAAACCTTTCTCTTTAGTTGTTGATGCCAAACTAGTAGGAATTAGAGAAAACAATGGCACCTCTAAAGAAACAATCTCACAAGTTTGTCCCAAAGGTGTTTCATGATGTATCATGGATTCTAATAACCCTCCAAATGTTATTCTTCTAGTTTTTTAATTTCATAATGCTTGCAAAACCAACCTTAGAGGAAGTTGGTTCCTATGGGGCTTCACTTTCCTTAATACTCTTCATGGACCCTTGGATCATTGAGATGGACGGTCGACAGAAGCTCCTAGCATTAAAAGAAAAATGAATACACTCTCTATGAGTCATTAGATAAATGAAATCAATGGTTCGTAGGAGCCCCAAATTTAACAAAAATATTCCTCTGCTTGTGCTAACATAAAACATGGAGAACAAGGCGTCCCTCAACAAAACCAAGTCAAACTTGTAATTTTTTTAAATGTTGTGAGAAATCACTATTTTCTAGCAACTCACCAAGGACTTTTTGACTAAGGAAAGGGATAAAACTAGAAATCCATTGGGAACAAAGTCACCCTACATTAAAATTTCAAGGCACAACTCCAAGAAAAATAACTAGAAACTATCAAGGGCAACTTTGATCTACCCCCATTCATCTCCTTAAGTAACTTCAAGAATGTATAATAGTGAGAATCTACAATCCAATTCAAACAATTCATAGAAAAATCCCTACACCTTGGTTACTACATTCTACACTTGGACTTCCAACTTAGTTGGTGGTTTGATTACCCTATAGGCCTCTTTTGTAATTGGAACCAAAGGACAATTTTTTAGTGTAGTCTCATTCTTCATCTTCTCATCAATTTACTCCAAAACCTCTACACATGCAATTTTCTTTTGCGCTCATAAAATGGGGAAGACAATCCTTGTTGCACCAATTGGTCAATAAGACTCAACATACTTGAAACCATCCATTGCAATGATGCCAACTGGGCTTTGTACCTTTGCATTGTCATATCCCCTTAGCCTACATTAAACACCTTCCTATCTTCCTTCCTTCTATCAACGATACCTGCATTAGTTAATGTGTCATTAGACCTTTGAACAGGATGAGGTGGAGGTTCTTCCTCTTCTTCTAAAGATTCAAAGCTTGATGAGCTCTCCTCAACTTCTTATCTAATTGGGGGCCTTGATTCAACTTTCTTAGTCGTAGAAAGAAGTTGAAACACATATTTCCTCTATTCAATTTTATATGACTATATAAAATGGAAGAAGGCCTAGTTTCTCTAAAATAACACTTCTACTATAAATTACCTTCTTTGCAAATGGATCCCAAAGCTTGTATCCTTTCACAGCGTAACTATAATTGATGAAGATACATTTTACAACTTTGTTCTCCAACTTAGTTCACTTCTCCCTTGTCACATGTGCATAAGCCTTACAACTAAAAACTCTTAGATGTCTTAGTGAAGCCTTATATCTTGACCACACTTCCATTGACATATTATCTACAAGAGTTGATGTAGGAGAGTTGTTTAATAGGTAGCAAGCAATGGCTACGACTTTGGCCTAAAACCTAGAAATAAGATTCCCACACCTAGCTATTTTTAGTATATTCTTTTACATGTCATAACTTCCTAAATTTATATTCCCATGATGGGTGCCTAGCTTTGCTAATAATAACTGGCCTAAAATTAGGCTCTTACAGATGCCTCTTATACATATTACAACTGGTCAACATTCCTAATACATCCTCCCTATTTTTATCTCTTACAGTTGTCAAAATCTCTAGGAATAGGTTGTCCTTATTTTGATAATAAATGAGCATCTATGACAACATACAGCTTGTTTTACAAGGCACTGACATATGGCACAAGTGCCAACATAATAAAAATACATTATAAAATGACCAAATATTTATGGGAAAATAATAAATAGATAAACTTAAGAAATTTGCAAGGTTGAGACACCTAATTTCCCAATAGTTAGGAGAGAGATAAACAGGGCACTTTATAATTGTTTGGAGTGACAATAGGACTTACAACAAGAGGAATTATTGTACTTGATTCATGTCAAAATTTTATAGTGGGAGATTCATTTCATAATGTCTAATGACTTATGAGTCGTGGCTAAGAATTTTTGTTTAGTTGATTTAAAAATGGAATGTTATCATAAGCATACATGTTTGTATATAATGAAGGCAAGAAAAATATTGGTTTGGAAAGAATCTAGGATGATGAATTTTAATTCTTCATCACATGTAAATGCATTTGACAACTTTATCGTTATAAGAGAACATAGATTTCTAAGTTAACAAGTCTTTATAAAGAGTGTTTTTAAAGTTTACAATAGAAGAAGACAATTTGTTATGAAGTACGTTCTATTCTTATAATAGATAAATCACTTTGTAACTATCATTAATAGTATCGTACTTGAGATCCCAAGGTACATCTAAAATTATAAATAAATATTTTTGTGTATACATTATAATAGTAGGGAACATTTGAATTCAAGCAATTCTGTTGTCATTAAAAATAAAAATAATTATGTCAAGTGGGTGTGGTCTAGTGGTTAAGACCACTTGGTCATTATTGTGGAGACCAAGGTACAAATCCCCCCAAAGACATCTTGGCTTCTAACTGGTTGTGGCTCTATGTAGGTGACTCTTGGCGCTCTGTGGTCCTTAAGTGGAGTATGTTTGAATTCTGATGTACTCTGGTCTCCGCAACTCGACAAGTCATGGCAGCAGTGGTGTACAATGACAAATCTACCGGTGGTGATCTATGCCACAAGTGACATAATTACAATGGTGGCAAACTTAGTAGGGCTGCACCATTGGCGATCTGCGCTACGGTAGTGGTGGCAGTTCGATAGGGGAGGAGGTCCCCCTTGTGACCTCCGCTAGAGTGGGCCAGCCTAAAAATCCCTCACTTACCGAGCAAATAAAAATAAAAATAAAAATAATTATAAAATAATCCCATAGATTGCATTTGGTGAAGTGAGGTCCTCAATAAATAAAATGTCACACCCCAAATTTTGACTATGATTTACTTTTTACTTGCACATAATTAATAGTTAATTATGCATGAATTAATGATTTGACGTTATGTGAAAATGTCAGGATAAATCAATGATATTATGAGTTTATGTTTATATGATTAGAATTTCGACATGTGATTATAAGATGTCATGATTATTTATTTATAAGGTTTATGAATTGACTAATGATGCACTAATCCTAGTTTTGTGATTGCAAGTAGTAACCAGGAAATATGTTTTCCACCCTCTGACAAAGAGAGGGAGAGCATCATCAAAGAGAAGAGAATAGACATATGGATAAGAACAATTTTTTTGCCATCTAAGTCTTGTGATTTCATAGTTTTGTGAATGTTCATCGAGTTTGGTAAGTTATGTTTGACCAATTGGTATGAGTTTGTTTTTGATTCAACAAAGCATTGATTGTCAACTAGATCCATTAAGTTAAGGTTATTGTCAAAACCAAGTCAGGTTAGAGCATGACTATCGACAAGGAAATGGTCGATAGTACTTAAACTATTTTATTATCAAAAATTCCTGATTGGAATTCTATTATGTTATTTTGTCTTTTGTAACGTTTACACAAGTTTGAGAGGGGGAGAATACCTCGACACCATTCTTGTATCTTGTCAAGTGTTAGAAAAAATGTAAGTATACGTTGTATACACCTATATATATATATATATATGATCTATAAGTTAAACATATTGTTTTTGTGGTCGATGAGTTTCTTAAAGGAATGTCGTAAAGTTGCAAATTAAATGCAAACCACTTCATGATAGTTATGGGCACTCGATTCCTTACTCCATGTTGATTTTGGAGAATAAGGATGAGATTATTGAATAGGTTGGGAGTGGTCTTAAAGACCAGTTACTCCATTACTTTTGCATGCCAACATAGCATAAGAATAGGCAAAGAAGAGGGCAGGACCTCTGCGATCATGGAGGACTGTCATGGGACTTAAACTCTTTAAGAAGTAGATCTTAGCGGAGTTGGAGAGGAGACATATATCATAGGGGGCTACTAGTTAAGGAGAGGATTTCATTAAAACAAAGAGAGAGAGAGAGAGAGAGAGAGAGAGAGAGAGAGAGAGAGAGAGAGAGAGAGAGAGAGAGCTCTATATAACTGATAGAATCCATAGTGAAAGATTTTGTGAGCACAGAGAGTTTGTTATCATAAATAATCCACAGAGAGGGAGTGAGTCAAATGCAGAGGAAGGCTTGATATAGCATGGGTAGCAATGGTAGTAAGGAAGAAACCAGTGCAAGATTTGGAAACTGTCGACATAGAGGTAAGGTTATCTTGTTTAGTCAATTATTTTATTCTTAAGCTACGATGATTGTATTTTGTATAATCTTACACATATGTTTTAGCATATAGCAAAGTATTAAATATTATTCAAAATAGTGATCTTGTGATCGTGGTAACTATGTAAACTTACTTATGTAGAAAATAGAGAAATTATCTTGTCCAACTTTGAAACTGCAGTTAGAGTGCATAAGACATTAGAGTCTGATTGTTTGATAGAGTAAATTTCTTCTAATAGCAGTTTGAAATCGTAGATTATAAACAATAGAATGCTTTTGTTAACAATGGGAATACTATGAAGTTAACTTTTTCGTTCCTTTGTGCTATATCATCGAATGCATGGAAGACTGAGTTACTTGATAAGACATAGAAAGTATGGTAAATGTTATGATTAACATTGATTTTATAGAGACTTAAGTCTGTAGCAACTTGTCCTTCAACCTTGTTTACTCGAGATAATATAATTTTCTATTAGCTGTCAAAATATTAATGAGTAGATAGTTACCATATAAATGCAGAGAAAAGACTAATTTATGTTCTCACTTTTGAACACAAGGTATTGTGGACGTATTCTATTAAAGTCTCATTGTTACAACTAGTTTAGGTTATATATAAAGAGATGAGATCAAACTTCATGAGAACTCTGACATAAACCTAGGAGTTGTGAGGATAGATTTACATTTCACAATGATTTATATATATAAGTTTTATTGTTTACAATCAAATCATTTTGTGATAGATATTCACTTATTTTAGAATATATTCAAATGATATTGATATCATTAAAACACCTAAGTATAGTGATATAATATCACATATGCATTCTACAACAATGATAAGCATTATCAAGATATTCAAAGAATGATATACATGAGTTCATAATCTATCCTATATCGAGAGTCGGTTGACTTAAGAAGACCAAGAGGTTGAAAATATCATATTATTACTATAGACTCAAACCTATCTAGGTTGAAAGATTGACTTAGTTCAAAGATTAGATATGATAATGCTATTATTCATTAAGATCTTATATGAATGAGGATATACCTTGTGTACTATGTTTTTACTTGTTAAGAGAAATGTGAATTTGATCAGTGCCCAAGTGGTCAAGACAAGACTAGAGGTTATCATATTCATGCTATATTATTATAATTCTTACCCTTGGAAAACAAGAGTATTTGATATTGCAATTATGTATTGGGTTAGAGAAGTTAAATCCCTAAAACCAACCCAGAAGGGTTTAGGAAACTTGAAAAGTCTTAAATTGATTATAACATTGAATTAGGCTATTGTTTATTATGGTCGACAGTGAATGGTTGAGAAACCATAGTTCATGACAAGTATAAATTAGGAAGAGTCTATGAAGCCTTATGATAAATAAACGATTTCTTGTTAAAGCCAAAAACTTGATATATATCAGGGTATGTGCAGGATCATCGTGGGCCAAACAGTGGCAATAGGAAAAAAATCACGTTTTTACTTAGCCAAATTCGCGACTTGGCAAAGTTTGACTTTGAAACGGATATCCATTACCGGGACGGATATATATCCGTTCCAAGAACGGATATCCGTTCTCAAAATGGATATCCGTTTTCTAGAAAATTTTGGGAAAAAGGCTTTTTAGTCTTTTTGAAAATATACCTCTTAAATCTTGGATCTCCCATCAATATATGAACCTCCTTACAGACCGTTCTAGTGAAGGAGGAGGGCAAATTAACATTGGTAGCTTCTTTACACATTAATCCATAAGGATTTGTTAAACACTAAGAATCATCACTAATGAATTACTCAAATAATCAATAATAAAATATTTAGTTTTGTTCATCATGTGAAATAATCACTTTTAGACTATGTTCCAATATTTCGGGGATAGGAATGGTGGGGCAGCAAGGGATGTGTTTCGGGGCGTTTTGGATTTCATGCCCTAAATTGCTTTACCCAATCCTTCATATGATTTGATTCATGATACTGTTGGCAAGTGACACTATATGGATTCATGGTTGTTGTCATTGATGGCAACAAAGGTCATCCCACATATCCGCAAGTCATGATGTGTCTCTACCGGAACTCAGAATAAAGAATGTTGTGGTCCGGTGAAGAAGAACAGAGCATGTGGCAAGGTCCGACAGATTGGTCCGGATCTCTCAGAGGAAGTGTCTTGGTGCAGTGCGGATTTGGGGAAGTCAAGAGGACTACCTTGAGTGGTATATTCCAAGGATTTAGCCTCCGGTGATGGACAAGGAAAAAGATATGAACAGTTGAGTACCGATTCCTGAGAGACAGTGAAAACAGAGGAAGAACTGACTGACAGAGTATCAGACTACTTTCCGGATGTGTTACTATTGATGATAGAGGTTGTGAAGGCATGAATCATGTTTGGCCGACATGATTAATGATATCTACAAGTATATGCTTGATCCGCATTGCTTGGTGAGGAAGGATTCAGCCGACAGAATGAGAGTTTGTAAGAAACTAGACTGTTCCGGATGCCGACTAGAAAAGTGATGAAATTACTTATGCGGATATATATAGAGGATGGATTTAGTTGTGAAGTGTGTGATGGTGTGAAGACATATGCGAATAAGTCCAGAACAGAGCAGAGGTAGCAAAAAGGATCCGGTATGTGAAAGATAGCAGAATAAAGAACAGAGGAAAGATGAAGTGCAGCAGATCAGTGTACTGAGCCTAACCGGAACTGAACTCCAGCATATGCAGATGCTTCCAATCAGTTCAAGACTATGATTCTTATCACTTTGTAGACAGTGTGTCTTCTTGTAGGCAGTGGGCCTCTTGTGAGCAGTGTGCTCGGGCAGTGAGCCCTAATTGGCAATTGCCATTTTTTTGTAATTTCCTATTCTTCTAACAGAGAATAATTTTGGGTTAATCACCCCGTGGTTTTCTCCCTTAACAGGGTTTCCACGTCAAAAATACTGTGTCATGTGTTTCTTATTTCATGATTAATGTTTTTGTGTTTGATTCTATGCTGCATCAATTAAAAGGAAAGTTCAATAAGGGAAATAATTAGGATAACTGATTCACCCCCCCCTCTCAGTTATCAACAGATACATGGTTTGAGAAGGATACACATGATATACCCTTACCCTCTAGTGATAAAATTATGAATGATACTTTATGTGGTGAAGCTACACCTTCGTTAATCCTTCATGACATTGTTATTCCTTGTGATGATGATGTCCTTCATGTGATATGTTAGGACATAATGCAAAGTTAACATGGCATGAACTCTCTTGAAAGGGTAAGCATGGACTATAAGAACATTGAACTAGTTGGATCTGTTAAGCTCGCCATTTATGAAAGAACCTTAAATGTTAACCTTAATTAGGTAAGGTTATGTTTCAGTGTGGTTGTTTGTGCAACAATGTGTAAATTAATGTTACCGAAGGATAAATCTAACTATACTAACATTTTAATAACCATGAGAGCTGGGACTACCAATTAGACTAAAAACTTGACAAACAATACAACTTGGACACATGTAGGACTTGGAAAATGGAAAAAAATATAATTAAATGTGGAAAACAATGAAAAAGTGGTATTAGTTGCACCTATATAGAGAAGTGGTTTAGAGGTTGGTTAGGGGAATTATTTAGGGTTTAGAGGTTTAGGGTTGCTTGGATTTAGGGGTTTAGGGTTTACAGTTTAAAGAGAGATAGAGAGAGGGGACTGAAAGAGTTTGGGAGAGATAGAGGAGACAGAGGGGAGAGATAGGGAGATAGAGAGTGAGAGACATGTCCAAAGACATAGAGAGAGAGAGAGAGAGAGAGAGAGATTGAGAGGTAGAGGGATGATAGAGATAGGGAGATAGAGGTTTAGGGTTGCTTGGGTTTAGGGGCATTATTTAGGGTTTAGGGTTTAGGCTCTTGGGGTTAGGGGTTAAGGTTTAGAGGTCTAGGGTTTAGGGTTTAGAGAGAGATAAAGGACCAATAGGGAGATATAGAGGAGTCCGAGGGGAGAGATAGGGAGATAAAGAGTGAGGGACATGGCAAGAGACATAGCGAGAGAGATTGAGAGGTAGAGGGACAAAGGTGATAGGGAGATAGGGGAGAGATAGGGAGATAGTGGTTTATGCTTACTTGGGTTTAGGGTTTAGGGGTTTGGGGTTTAGGGTTTCTCAGGTTTAGGGGTTAGGGGTTAGGGTTTAGGGGCATTATAATTTAGGGTTTAGGATTTATTGTTTCGGGGTTAGGGGTTAGGTTTAGAGGTTTAGGGTTTTGGATTTAGGGTTTATAGAGAGAGGAATGATATGGAGATATAGAGGAGTCTGAGGGGAAAGATAGGGAGAAAAAGAGTGAGGGACATGGCCAAAGACATAGGGAGAGAGATTGAGAGGCAGAGGGACAAAGGTGGTAGGGAATTAGGGGAGAGATAGGGAGATAGTGGTTTAGGGTTACTTGGGTTTAGGGTTTAGGGGTTTAGGGTTTCTTAGGTTTAGGGGTTAGGGGTTAGGGTTTAGGGGCATTATTTAGGGTTTAGGATTTAAATTGTTTAGGGGTTAGGGGTTAGGTTTAGAGGTTTAGGGTTTTGGATTTAGGGTTTATAGAGAGAGAGGAATGATAGGGAGATAGAGAGAGGAGATTGAGGAGAGAGATAAGGAGATAGAGAGTGAGGCACATGGCCAGGGACATAAGGAGAGAGATCAAGAGAGGTAGAGGGATGATAGAGATAGGGAGATAGGGGAGAGATAGGAAGATATAGGTTTAGAGTTGATTGGATTTAGGGTGTACCTGGGTTTAGGGTTCTTAGTTTTGTATATAGCTAGATAGAAAGAGAGAAGACAGATAGGGAGAGATGGAGGTGACAAAGGGGAGAGATAAGGAGATAGAGAGTGAGCGAGATGTCCAAAGAAATAGGGAGAAGGATTGAGAGGTAGAGCTCGATGATAGAGATAGGGAGATAAGGGAGAGATAAGAGATAGGATTTAGGGTTGCTTGTGTTTAGGGTTTAGGGGTTAGGGGTTAAGGTTTAGGGGCATTATTTAGGGTTTAGGGTTTATGGTTTAGGGGTTAAGGTTTAGAGGTTTAGGGTTTAGTGTTTAGAGAGAGAGGACCAATAGGGAGATATAGAGTGAGGGACATGGCCAAAGCATAGGGAGAGAGATTGAGAGGTAGAGGAATGATAGTGATGGGGAGATAGTGAGATAGGGAGATAGAGAGATAAAGGTTTAGGGTTTCTTGGGTTTAGTGTTTAGGATTTAGCAGTTTATGGTTTCTCAAGTTTAGGGTTTACGGGTTAGGAAATAAGGGTTAGGGGTTAGGGGTTAGGGTTTAGGGGTTAGGTTTAATCATGTGTTAATACAGGTTGTGGGGTGAGAAATGGGTGGTATGGGAGATCAGAAGACTAGTTTAAAGTTGGGCCGATGGATATATGTCATAGCGAAAGGTTCAAAGGCTCATCAAAAGTGGAGTGATCGGAGCATCAGTATAAGAATTTTTGAGTTGGCCAATAGTGTTTATCTTGCCGATAGGAAGAATGTATATGATTTGATGTTATTTGGGACTTTGAGAAGGTTTCTTAAAGCTGATTAAGCTTTAATCTATTTGAACTATGGGTTTTGATGGGTATTTCACCATGTTTTTGAGAGCTTCCACTATGTGCTCTGCATCAAACCAATAGGGAGATATAGAGGAGTCCGAGGGGAGAGATAGGGAGATAAAGAGTGAGGGACATGGCAAGAGACATAGCGAGAGAGATTGAGAGGTAGAGGGACAAAGGTGATAGGGAGATAGGGGAGAGATAGGGAGATAGTGGTTTATGGTTACTTGGGTTTAGGGTTTAGGGGTTTGGGGTTAGGGTTTCTTAGGTTTAGGGGTTAGGGGTTAGGGTTTAGGGGCATTATAATTTAGGGTTTAGGATTTATTGTTTAGGGGTTAGGGGTTAGGTTTAGAGGTTTAGGGTTTTGGATTTAGGGTTTATAGAGAGAGAGGAATGATAGGGAGATATAGAGGAGTCTGAGGGGAGAGATAGGGAGATAAAGAGTGAGGGACATGGCCAGAGACATAGGGAGAGAGATTGAGAGGTAGAGGGACAAAGGTGGTAGGGAAATACGAGAGAGATAGGGAGAGAGTGGTTTAGGGTTACTTGGGTTTAGGGTTTAGGGGTTTGGGGTTTAGGGTTTAGGGGTTTAGGGTTTCTCAGGTTTAGGGGTTAGGGGTTAGGGTTTAGGGGCATTATTTAGGGTTTAGGATTTAAATTGTTTAGGGGTTAGGGGTTAGGTTTAGATGTTTAGGGTTTTGGATTTAGGGTTTATAGAGAGAGAGGAATGATAGGGAGATATAGAGGAGTCTGAGGGGAGAGATAGGGAGATAAAGAGTGAGGGACATGGCTAGAGACATAGGGAGAGAGATTGAGAGGTAGAGGGACAAAGGTGGTAGGGAAATAGGGGAGAGATAGGGAGAGAGTGGTTTAGGGTTACTTGGGTTTAGGGTTTAGGGGTTTGGGGTTTAGGGTTTCTCAGGTTTAGGGGTTAGGGGTTAAGGTTTAGGGGCATTATTTAGGGTTTAGGATTTAAATTATTTAGGGGTTAGGGGTTAGGTTTAGAGGTTTAGGGTTTTGGATTTAGGGTTTATAGAGAGAGAGGAATGATAGGGAGATAGAGAGAGGAGACCGAGGAGAGAGATAAGGACATAGAGAGTGAGGCACATGGCCAGGGACATAGGGAGAGAAATCAAGAGAGGTAGAGGGATGATAGAGATAGGTAGATAGGGGAGAGATAGGGAGATATAGGTTTAGAGTTGATTGGATTTAGGGTGTACCTAGGTTTAGGGTTTCTCAGTTTTGGAGATAGCTAGATAGAAAGAGAGAGGAGACAGATAGGGAGAGATAGAGGTGACAAAGGGGAGAGATAAGGATATAGAGATTGAACGAGATGTCCAGAGAAATAGGGAGAAGGATTGAGAGGTAGAGCCCGATGATAGAGATAGGGAGATAAGGGAGAGATAGGAGATAGGGTTTAGGGTTGCTCGCATTTAGGGTTTAGGGTTTAGGGGTTAGGGGTTAAGGTTTAGGGGCATTATTTAGGGTTTAGGGGCAATGGTTTATGGGTTAAGGTTTAGAGGTTTAGGGTTTAGTGTTTAGAGAGAGAGGACCAATAGGGAGATATAGAGTGAGGGACATGGCCAAAGCATAGGGAGAGAGATTGAGAGGTAGAGGAATGATAGTGATGGGGAGATAGTGAGATTGGGAGATAGAGAGATAGAGGTTTAGGGTTTCTTGGGTTTAGTGTTTAGGATTTAGGGTTTTATGGTTTCTCAAGTTTAGGGTTTAGGGGTTAGGGGTTAGGGGTTAGGTTTAATCATGTGTTAATACAAGTTGGAGTGAGAAATGGGTGGTATGGGAGATTGGAAGACTAGTTTAAAGTTGGGCCGATGGATATATGTCATAGTGAAAGGTTCAAAGGCTCGTCAAAATTGGAGTGATCAGAGCATAAAAGTGAAATTTGATGAACAGGTGAGGGCTCTCTTGGTTTTATGTTCTTTGCTAGAAAGCTGGAATAGCTTGGCAATGGTTGTAAGTAACTCTATCTCTGGTTCAAATACTTTGAAATTTGATGATGTTGTTGGTGTTATCCTTAGCGAGAAAATGCGATGGAAAATCTCAGGAGGGTCCACATCAGGTAGTGTTTTGAATGTAAAAAGCAGGGGCAGATTAAAGGAGAGAGGAAAAGGTTCTGGAGTTCATGGGCAGTCACAAGGAAAATCAAAGGACAAGAGGTCCCTATCCAAAGGACAGAATGATTGTTGGTACTGTGGGAAACCAGGTCATTTAAAGAAACATTGATGGTCTCAGAAGAATAAAGGAGACAAACGAGAAGGCAATAAGGAAGCAAATGTGGTAAGTAATAAATCTGAAGATGATGCTTTGATTCTTTCCCTAGATAATGTTGTGATTCATGGGTTTTAGATTCAGGGGCCTCATTTCATGCTACACCCCATAGAAGTTATTTTTTTTATTATGTCTAAGGGGATTTTGAGCTAGTTTATTTGGGAGATAACAAACCCTGCCAGATTGTTGGAAAGGGAAGAATTAAGATTAAGTTACAGAATGGGAATCATTGGCTACTACAAGAGGTAAGGCACATTCCAAGGCTAAGTAGGAATTTAATTTTAGTAGGGCAGCTAGGTGATGAAGGTTGCACAGTTACTTTTAATGATAAAAATTGGAAGGTTTCAAGGGGTGCCTTAATAGTAGCAAAAGGTGTGAAAGTAGGCACCTTATATCTTTGTATAGGTCATATTGTTCCTTCTACTTTAGTTGTTGCAGAGAAAAAATAAATAGGTTCAGGAACAGTTGTTGTGGTTGCACAGGAAGAGATTGAAACCGTTGTTGCAGGTTTTGAGACAACACCGCATGACATAATAGACTTGGGCATATGAGTAAAAAATGTATGAAGGTACTTCATTTGAAGAAAATTTTACCAGGTCTGAAATATATTAATATGGATTTCTGTGAAAGTTGTGTGTATGGCAAACAAAAGAGAGTTAGTTTTCTCAAGGATGGGAAGCAAAAGAAAGATGAAAAGTTGGAGCTTGTGCATACAGATGTATGGGGACTGGCTCAGGTATCTTCTCTTGGTGGCTCTCGGTATTATGTTACATTCATAGATGATGCAACTAGAAAAGTTTGGATTTATTTCCTTAGGTAGAAATCTGATGTATTTGAAACATTTAAGAAATGGAGAAGCTTGGTTGAGAATGAAATAAGAAAAAAGATTAAAATGTCTCAGATCTGATAATGGTGGTGAGTATTACAACAAAGAATTTGAGGATTATTGTTCCTTCAATGAAATTCGTAGGCAGAAAATGGTTCCAGGGACTCCATAGGAGAATGGAGTGGTTAAGCGCATGAATAGGACAATAATGGAGCATGCAAGGAGTATTAAATTGCATGCTGGGCTACCTTTAAACATGTGGGCAGAGGTTGTCAATACTACTGTATATTTAATTAATAGAGGTCCTTCAGTTCCTTCAGGTTGTGGTATTTTAGAGGAAGCATGAACAGGTAAGAAGCCGAGTTATTCTTTTCTCAAAACCTTCAGATGTGAAGCATTTACACATGTAGATTTTGAAAATAGAACCAAGTTGGATGCAAAATCAAAAAAGTGTATCTTCGTTGGATATGGCATTGATAAATTTGGTTATAGGCTTTGGGATGTTGAAAATCTAAAAATTGTGTGAAGCATGGATGTAATCAATGAGAAGGTGTTGTACAAAGATCAGTTGCAGCAGCATGAGAAGAAAAAAAGGATTATGTGGTGCTGGATGATACTCCAGATAGTGATCAATGTTCTAGTGGTTCCTCATGCTCTGCAACAGCAACAGGAAATACCACAAACTCCAGTGAATGTTAGACGATCATCAAGGCTAAGTAGACCTCCTAAAAGATTTTCTCCCTCTTTGTATTCTATTTTTTTAACAGATGCTAGTGATCCAAAAGGGTATGATGAAGCTATGCAAGTGGATACAAAGGTTTAGTGGGTGCATGCAATGGAAGAAGAAATGGACTCCTTGGTGAAAAATCAAACTTGGGAATTATGTAAGTTGCCTGTAGGTAAAAAGGCTTTACCAAACAAATGGGTTTATAGGTTGAAAGAGGAAGATGGAGGTAAGAAAATATTTAAAGCCAAGTTAGTTGTAAAAGGATTTGCACATAAAAAAGGTATTGATTTTGATGAGATTTTTTCTCCGGTTGTTAAGCTGACTTCTATTCGTATTGTTTTAAGTATTGTGGCTATTGAAGATTTGCATTTGGAACAGCTAGATGTGAAAACTGCCTTTCTCCATGGTGATTTGGAGAAGGAGATATATATGGAACAACCACAAGGATTTGAGGTCAAAGGTAAGGAGAAATTGGTGTGCAGATTGAAGAAGAGTTTATATGGCTTAAAACAAGCACCTCGACAATGGTATTTGAAATTTGATAGCTTTATGGATGAGCAAGGCTACAACTGGTGTAAGTCTGACCATTATGTTTATTTTAAGAGGTTGGATCATGACAGCTACATTATTTTATGTTTATATGTTGATGACATGCTTGCAACAGGGTCTAACATGGATCACATAAGAGAGTTAAAACAATAGTTAGCACAATCATTTGCTATGAAGGATTTAGGGGAAGCAAAACAAATCCTTGGTATGAAAATTTGCAGAGATAGGAAGAATAGAAAATTGACTCTATCTTAGGTTGATTATGTCGAAAAGGTGTTGCAGAGATTCCATATGGAGAATGCAAAAGCTATCAGCACACCTTTGCCTAGTCATTTGAAATTGACTAAGGAGATGTGTCCAAAGACACAAGAGGAAGAAGAAATGTCCAAGGTACCATATGCTTCAGCTGTAGGAAGTTTAGTGTATGCCATGGTATGCACGAGACCGGATATTGCACACACTATAGGAGTCATAAGCAAGTACATGAGTAATCCCAGATTAGAGCATTGGAATGCAGTAAAATGGATTCTCGAATATTTGAGAGGTACATCCACTAAACACTTATGTTTTGGGGGCTCTAATACTAATTTAGCAGGCTATGTGGACTCATATTTGGCAGAGGATATTGATACCAGGCAGAGTACTATAGGTTATGTCTTTATTGTAGGTGGGATAGCGGTGAGTTGGATCTCCAGGTTGCAAAAGGTGGTTGCTTTATTCACCACAGAGGCAGAGTATGTAGCTACAACAGAGGCAAGCAAGGAGATGATATGGCTGCAATCTTTCATGGAAGAATTGGGCAAACAACAGACTAACAGTTATTATTTTATGGACAACCAGAGTGCCATACATCTTGCAAAGAATTCTTCCTTACATTCAAATACCAAACACATACAACTAAGGTATCACTTCATTCGGTCAGTGTTGGATGATGGAAAGTTAAGGCTGGAAAAGATACATACAGATGAAAATCTAGCAGATATGTTTACAAAGGCAGTGACAAGGGAGAAGCTGAGCTCCTCTTCAGCTTTGGTTGGTCTTCAAGATTGAAAATAATAAAATCAGAACAATAGAGTCTAGAGTGCTTATTTCTAGTGGGAGCTGTATGTGCAACAGTGTCGTCAAGGATCAGTCTCCAAGTGGGAGATTGTTGGTATGTGGCGACTGATCATGCAAGTACTATACACTTGTAATGTATCCTTGTTGGGGTTCAAGGGCGGCAGCCCCCGAGAGCGAGGGTTTAGGAGCGATAGCCCTCGAGAAGCAGGAATTGTTTCCCCTCTTTTTGCCTGTTCGAAGTCGGTTGTTAATTTTTTGTTAACCGACAAAAGAAAAAACAACATTGTAAAACCCTACTTCTTGAAGCTTCAAAAAAGCTTGTTATAAATAGCTGGGATGTATTTTGCGAGCGGGATTTCGATATTGTATTGTAGCATTTGTAGCGGTATTGAGTTGTAAGGATTGCTGGTTGTAATCAGTTTGAATTATTGGATAATAATATTGGACTCTCTATTGGTGGATGTAGCCTAAGTTTAGGTGAACCACGTTAAAATTATCTCGCTGTTATTATTTTTGGGTATTTTTCATTCCTCTGTTTAATCTTTATTTGCATTTAATTGATATCATCTGTCGACTAACCCTAACATGATATATATACTATATGTTGTTTTTGTGACATTATGTATATATGAGATTATGTATATTATCATAACATTATATTTTTATGACATTATATATATTTTCATGACATTGTTGTCTCTCAAAATTGCACCCTTGCTAAGTTGTAGAACTTAGCATTCTGGAGAAACATGGGATCTTTCCAGGCTTGTGGGTCACCTATGATGGAAAGAACCTCTGGAGAAGGCTGACTTCCTCTTGATACTCCACCTATAACTATCTTAATGCTTTGTAGAGGAAAGGGTAAGAAAGAAACATGAAAAGTAAAACTAACTCCTAAGGTGATACACCAAACTAATTATCTTGACCTGTAAAATCAGTTTTGCACACACAGTTTAATCAAAAGATACAAGCTTGACTTGCACAACCTAGTTCTATATGTTTTCTGCATCAATATTTCATGGGAAGGATATAATGCATCATCCTAGAAGGAAAGGAACCTTTCTCAACTTGAACTATTTGCACTCTAACACAACTCACAACCTGCAAAATAACATGTACTAACTGCACAAAGGTGCTACCAATGAGACACAAGGACAAGGAAATGAAATGACTTCACAAGTAATTGTATCAACCATTTAATTGCACACAGAAGAATAGAAAAGAAGTAAGAAGGCAAAAGCTTATCTCTATTGATCTCCAAGGTGTAAACTATATACATGTCAAAATGAGTTACAATATCATCTCCTACTGAAAGAGCTCCAGAAGAGTTACAATCTGACCTGAAAATGAAAAGAACTCTCTAAAAATGAACAAAAGAGAAGACTATATACTTCTCCAAGCAGCTGCAACAAGATAAAGACAAGAAACCTCCATGGTCGTGCATCTCATAAAATCTCTCAAAATAGTTGTCTAAAGCCCTCCAAAATGAGTTCCCAATGAGGAAAAAGTCAGGGCATGTCATCACCCATCATAAAAGCTCCAAAAAATGCCCTTAAATGCTCTTTAAGGCCATAAAAATCAAGTCAAATATCTCAATAACTCTTCCACCTGTTTGCCTACCTCTCCTGCAGCATCATAAATGTTTGGCATTTGCATAATAAATGACAACCATACCCCTTTGATCAAATCTGAAAGCCTCCTCAACTTGTCCCTTGCACAATAAATGACATAAATGCAATTATTTCTACATTTAATTAACATTGACTAAGTGGTTTATAATTACACCACTTAGTTTAATGTTTTACATTTCAAATTTATTACAAACCTATGCAGAAAATAATGGCACTAGGACATTAATATTCGATCTCCTAATTTTGCATGGCTTGGAGATAAATAAAACATTGTGAAAAAATGATAAAGTAGTCAGTGAGACTTACTTTATCACGTGTTATGGATTTGCCTATTATTGCATTTTGCATTTTTATGACAAGTAATAAAGTAATTATAATTCATTACTTTATCACTCGTTTACAATGTTTTATCTATTTCTAGTTTATGCAAAAAGACAAATAGATCCCTTATATCTCCCATGTACAAACCCAACCTCTCCATACAACACAATGCCTCATTACATTGCTACATCAAAACACCTTATAACCCCTAGCAATTCATGCATTTCACAACATGCATCATCATGCCTTTACTTACCATTGAAGAATATTTGAATACCTTATCACCATGCAAAAGAGGAAAAGAGAACAAGGCATCGAGCCTTTCCCTTACATGATTATATATTTTGACTTTATAAAAAAAATAAAAAAGGGAATAATAGCCTCACGGGCCCCTATGCATTATCATTAGGTTTTGAAAAACTTAAAAGTCTTTACCACGGGCATAATGGATAGCAATAATTTATTTTTAAAACAAGTCAAAAAATGGAGAAAATGCAAATTAGGTTATTCGACCTAAAAGGAGGAAAACAAACCTAAAATGTCATTTGCATTTTGTTCTTTTCTGCTGCTCCATTCAACCGCTTCCAGACCTGTAGGGTTTGGGAGCTCAAACTGCACCATTTGTGTCGATTTTGAAGGCGATTTTAGGGATTTTTTGTGCAAAATGCGTTGTAAGTTGTGTTTTCCATCAAAAACTAAGATTTCAACCTCTATTTTGTCGATTTGAAGGTGATTTTGGGCCTCTAAGGCCCCAGCTTTGACTAGTTTCTTGATGCATCTTTGTTGTTTTTCTTGGCCAACCACTCTTGCATTTTTTTTGGCTATGTTTGAGGTTAGTTCGAGGTCAAATGAGGAAAACCATGAGAGTTTGACACCAGCATTCGGCAGAAAAAGATAGTAAGTCATTTATACTGTTGATCTTTCTTCATTTTCTGAGTTTTCACTATGGATTTCGCTGCCAGAGGCCGCGATTTCAAGGGCATTTCTGAGCATTTTGTTCTTTGAAATGAGTTCAAGAAAAAAACTTCATTTTTTTCTGTATCTGCATTCTTTTCATTTAAAACCCCCAGATGTGTGAATAAAATGCATTATATAATTCCTTGGGTTTGCCTGCTGAAGAGAAACAACTCCATCTGGATATGACTGGGTATTTAAACAAATGATTCTTTTTTTCTTATTCATCTCTATGTATGTGGAAACAATGGAATTATGATGCTCTTCCTTTACTATGCAGAAAACAAAACCTTGTTCAGCATTATACTGGCTATCATGGTTCATTCTTGAAAATGCAGAAAAAAAAAGCCTTCTCTGGCCGTGGCTTGATGTAGAAAAATGGTCACTTCTTGTATGTAGAAGATGGTAAAACTATACAGTCCTTCATTTCTGAGTTTTGCAAAATACAAACCCTCCAATGGGTTTCGATTATACTTGGTCTATTCCACATTTCCTGGGTGTTCTTCTTTTTGAGAATGCAAAATACCAGCTCCCATGAGTTAAAAAACTCTTCATTCTTGGTTGCAGACGCTTTTCTTTTGGTTCAAATCAAGCTCGACCCATGATATAAGAATGAAAAACTTGTAAAGAAAACATTATTGCACTCCTCTGTATTTGATCTCTGTGTAATATAATGTGGGATTTGACTTGTATGAAGAATATATTTTTCTACCTGCTCTTTCATAGACTGGAACTATTCATACCTGTCCCCTGCGCCTTTGTAAAATCTCCTGAGATAATCTACATGTTGTATCTACTTGTTAGTAATCATTGTATATTCTCTGTCATATTCCTTATATAGGCTCACTATCCTCTTTGATGCATGCACCTTAGCAAAATTTCAAGACTTCATCACTGTCTACATTCGTTCTTTTGTAGGATCCTCTTATGCCACTCTCTTTCACTGTTATGCATGTTGTTCCTTCACTATTTAGTGATGTTTATTGACTTCATCAAGGCCTTCAAAACAATGTAGACTTACACTTTGTCTTAGAAAAATGTTGAGGTTCCTCCTTTTGATATCTCTGGCTATTCAGTGCACTATTTATCCTTGACCTTCTAAAGTCAATGATACATCCATGCAATGGTGATAAAAGCATCTCAGTTTCAGTCTCCTTTGAATGATTCCTCACAAGATGTATATGACATTGAAAGTATTGTATAAGCTCCTCTTTGTAATTTCTAAACTGTTATAAACCTGTATGCACTTGTCACTGTGACAGATAAGCTCATTGCACTTTATAAATTTGCACCAAATGTATTCTCACTTATAATGTATATAGCCTCTTCATTTCATTCTGTATAACACACACATCTTTGAGTATGGCATTTAGATTATACTCTTTGGTGGCTATCCCACTTAGGCATTATGTGTTTGTATATATCTTTTGATCTTGTGTACCTTCTATCTGTACTTTGTATGCATTTATACACTTGGTGAAGACAAAAGAAAGAATATATGAGTACCAACTATACCTTTTACTTTTGAGACTGTTGTAGCATCTCATGACTGTTCCGCTGTTCTACTGCTATCCATTTCATGGTTGCGCCTATATTCCTCATTGCACACATCTTGACTGACCAAGAATGAGTTGTTCTATGGCCTTTTTCTACTCTATATATGATTATAATCATATTGACTTGGTTTAGCTATATGTGAACAAGGAAACACACTGTTATAGTTTCAAATTATCTTCAATCTCTTGTAGATGAAAAAGAATATGCCCTTTGTTGTTCCATTCTTATGGGTTGTTCCTTGATTGTTTATGATCATCTAGCTGCACTTGTATATGTTGTTCTACTATGACTGAAACCTCTACTTCTTTGATGGCATCATGGATTTTTAATGACAGTAACACATGGCATTTGACTTGGTTGTCCCACATGGCATTTGTTCCAACTTGACTGTTACTCTCTCTCTCGTGCTTGATACATCTGATATAGTAGCAACATGCATGTATTGAAAACATCATGATGCTTGGTCTATTGAATATCTCTGCATTAATGTCATTACTCTGAGCATGATGGGCTCAACCCTTATGGGAGCCCATTTAACCCCACATGCTATTATCTCGAATGTAGATAGTCCAGAAATAAGGATTTCACCTATACCTACACAGTGAACAAACATGTTAGCATATGAAACATATCTTTGATTCATGATGTGGGGTTACTTGTATGGATCTATCTCTTTCTGATATAGCACTTATGTCTGCTCATTCTGACCTCTCTTATGCTGATATCTGGTTACTGACATTGCTGCTACATAAAAGTGAATGGTACTTTTGAAGTTCTGATTGTGTATGAAAAGACTTGGTAACCTGAGCATTAACAAAAATTGTTTTCCAGGTACATTGGAGCTCAAACAGATGAAGGAAGATAGCAACTGGCTTGACCACGAGATTCATCAGTTGCAGGAAATGATGGATCCCCTTTC
This sequence comes from Cunninghamia lanceolata, assembly GCA_027924645.1. Classification (NCBI taxonomy): domain Eukaryota; kingdom Viridiplantae; phylum Streptophyta; class Pinopsida; order Cupressales; family Cupressaceae; genus Cunninghamia; species Cunninghamia lanceolata. The sequence goes on from BSBN01001313.1 coordinate 875,397, forward strand.
TTTTCCTATGCATCTCTTTTCTTTCAAAAGTAAAATTTACTTTTATGTTGCCTATTTCAGTTACTCCTACGGCTTGTGTGGGAGCATTTCATTTGACATTCATGAATAATGAAAAAGCCTTTTAAAACATGCAATGTTGTATGGTTCTTCTTGATTGTAAATAATTGCATTTAATTGAAGTTCTTTTATCGCATTTTTCTCTTGGAAAAACACTCATTAATAACAAACATGCACCCCTTAAAACTATAAAACTTAACCAACTCCACTTGATTGAGTTGGAAAATAAAAATGGGTAACAAACATTATATATATGTTGACAATATCCTTGCAAAGTACATTTTATGCATATCTTGCAATCATTGCATTCCATGAGATTGCATTTCTTTGAGGCATCATGTCAAACAGTTAACATTTCTTGTCTATGCTTCCACACTTTACATACATGTCTACAAGGGTAGCTTCAAATAGAACATGTGGTAAAATTCCTATATCCTTTATGCTTTGATGGTTGTCCACACCTTGTTTCGAAGATTGGGTATTTTGGCATAGGCAAGGAGGATGTTGCATAAGGTTGTGGAATTTGTCTTGACACCTGCCAATTGAATTTGCTTGAAAGTTTCTTTAAAGCCTTATAAAAAAATCCATTTTGTGCATATCTTGCAATCATTGCATTCCATGAGACATCATTTCTTTTATGCATCATATCAAACAATTCACGTGCACTATCTATGCTTCCACACAAGTTGCATTAATATCTACAATGGCAGTTGCAAATACAACATCTAAAAAATTCCTATATCCTTTATTCTTTGATGGTTGTCCATACCTTGTTCTAAAGATCCTAATTTGGCATAGGCATGGAGGATGCTTGCAAAGGTTATAGAATTTGGTTTTACACGTTCTAATTGTATTTTCTTGAAAGTTTCTAAAGCCTTTCTCAAAAATCCATTTTGTGCATATCTTGCAATCATTGCATTCCATGAGAGGGAATCTCTTTGAGGCATCATGTCAAATAGTTCATGTGCCTTGTCTATGCTTCTACACTTTGCATACATGTCTACATGGGCAACTGTAAATAGAATATCTAACAAAATTCCTATATCGATTATGTTTTGATGACTGTCCACACCCTGTTCCGAAGATCCCCTTTTGGCATAGGCAAGGAGGATGTTAGATAAGGTTGTGGAGTTTGTCTTGACACCCACCAATTGCATTTTCTTGAAAGTTTCTTTAAATCTTTATCAAAAAATCCACTTTGTGCATATCTTGCAATCATTACATTCCATGAGACAATATTTATTTGAGGCATCATGTCAAACAATTCATGTGCATTGTCTATGCTTCCACACAATTTGCATACATGTCTACAAGGGTAGTTGCAAACACAACATCTAACATAATTCCTATATCCTTTATTATTTGATGGTTGTACATACCCTAATCCAAAGATCCTAATTTGGCATAGGCAGGGAGGATGCTTGTAAAGGTTATGGAATTTGGTTTTACATGTTCCAATTGCATTTTCTAGAAAGTTTCTAAAGCCTTTTCAAAAAATCCATTTTGTGCATATCTTGCAATCATTGCATTCCATGAGAGGGTCTCTTTGAGGCATCATGTCAAACAGTTCACGTGTCTTGTTTATGCTTCCACACTTTGCATACATGTCTACAAGGGAAGCTATAAATAGAACATATGACAAAATTCCTTTATCCTTTATGCTTTGATGGTTGTCCACACCCAGTTCCGAAGATCCCATTTTGGCATAAGCAAGGAGGATGTTGGATAAGGTTGTGGAATTTGGCTTGACACCCGCTAATTACATTTGCTTGAAAGTTTATTTAAAGCCTTATCAAAAAATCCATTTTGTGCATATCTTGCAATCATTATATTCCATGAGACAACATTTCCCCAATTCCCCCAAGTTTATGTTAGCTTGTGTCAGAGTTACAACATTCCTTCATTTGTGATGTGCATAACATGCTATAATTCTACATGCTTACAACAAGTGATTCATGCTACAATGAAGCACAACATGATGAAATAAGAAGATGCATATTCACAATACTTAATAATATGTAGTAGTGTTTCTCATGTCACCAATATATGTTATATCCCTTACTTTCTCATGCAAATGGATAAGCTATGTTTTCATCTTCACATACAGGGCTTACAACATGTGAAAATAAACCACTACAAGTTGTATATGTGCCTAATAACAAGTATACATGTGATACAACACCCCAAAATATGCATTGACTTAGGTGAGTGGTTATTAAATATTAGCAGTGGTGTTCATTTTGGACATAAAATAATAATGGTTATTTTTATACAAATTATTCGTGGAACTTGTAATCTGCAATTTTGTACTTTATGCCTATTCCTTTTGTGATTTGAAACAAAATATGGAATTCTTACCCACAATCTATGCACCTACCTTAGTGACCAATGTACTTTAACACATAGGGAGAACATTGTTGATGAAAACCAGGGTCTTTGCTTATGAATAAGACATCTTCTTGTTGCTGCTACAATCTTAGTGTTGGCAAGAGACACTAGATGGATTCATGGTTGTTGTCATTGATGGCAACAAAGGTCATCCCACATATCCGCAAGTCATAATGTGTCTCTACCGGAAGTCAGAATAAAGAATGTTGTGGTCCGGTGAAGAAGAACAGAGCATGTGGCAAGGTCCGACAGATTGGTCCAGATCTCTCAGAGGAAGTGTCTTGGTGCAGTACGGATTTGGGGAAGTCAAGAGGACTACCTTGAGTGGTATATTCCAAGGATTTAGCCTCCGGTGATGGACAAGGAAAAAGATATGAATCGTTGAGTACCGGATTTCTGAGAGACAGTGAAAACAGAGGAAGAACTGACTGGCAGAGTATCAAACTGCTTTCCGGATGTGTTACTGTTGATGACAGAGGTTGTGAAGGCATGAATCATGTTTGGCCGACATGATTAATGATATCTACAAGTATATGCTTGATCCGCATAGCTTGGTGAGGAAGGATTCAGCCGACAGAACAAAAGTTTGTAAGAAACTAGACTGTTCCGGATGCCGACTAGAAAGGTGATGAAATTACTTGTGCGGATATATATAGAGGATGGATTTAGTTGTGAAGGGTGTGGTGATGTGGAGATATATGCGAATAAGTCCAGATAAGAGCAGAGGTAGCAAAAAGGATCCAGTATGTGAAAGTTAGCAGAATAAAGAACAGAGGAAAGATGAAGTGCAGCAGATCAGTGTACTGAGCCTAACCGGAACTGAACTCCAGCATATGCAGATGCTTCCAATCAGTTCAAGACTGTGATTCTCATCACTTTGTAGACAGTGTGTCTTCTTGTAGGCAGTGGGCCTCTTGTGAGCAGTGTGCTCAGGCAGTGAGCCCTAATTGGCAAGTGCCATTATTGTAATTTCCTATTCTTCTAACAGAGAATAATTTTGGGTTAATCACCCCGTGGTTTTCTCCCTTAACAGGGTTTCCACGTCAAAAATACTGTGTCATGTGTTTCTTATTTCATGATTAATGTTTTTGTGTTTGATTCTATGCTGCATCAATTAAAAGGAAAATTCAATAAGGGAAATAATTAGGATAACTGATTCACCCCCCCCCTCTCAGTTATCAACAATTGGTATCAGAGCTAAGTTCCTCCTAATAGAGCCTAACAGCTTGAGGAAGATCTGGGATTTCAAATGGATGCATATGGTTTAAGGGAGCAACTCAAGACCGCTCTTGAGGATCTTGAACAATCAAATTCTGAAGTCAGTGAATTAAAGGAAAGACTCAAACAGGCTGATGAATTCATGAGAGAATTAAAAGACAAATTAAGTCTCTCTATGAAAAAGAGAAAGGAGCTGCTTCAACAGTTGGCAAGACAAAGTGAAGAAAGCAATACAAATGAAGAATTGACTGAGAAAACCAAGTTATGTGAAAAGTTATCAAAAGAAGTCATTATGTTAAGACATGAAATGGAATCAGGAACTATAAAGTTCACTCAAGAGATTGAAGAAAAGAGAAAGGCTGAAGACAATCTAAGACAATCTCTTAAAGAAAAATCAGAAGAATGCCACCAGATGGACAGGATTATCAGACATCTTGAATCTGATCTTGAAGATGCCAAAGATAATGAAGGAAAACTTGAGGATCAAATTGCCTCTCTCAAAAGAGACCTTCAAACAGCAAATGAATATAAAGAGAAATTAAAGATAAGTTCTGCTCAACTTGAAGTTCTTCTTGAAAGTCAAAAGAGGACAGATGACAAGCATGGTTTGGGATATGAGAAAGGAGAAAGCTCCGGATCCGGTCAGAAGAATCTTGGATCAGGAAATCCAAGGAGCAGGCCTAGAAGACCTCCGGTAAGACAGCCAAATGCTCAAAGATATCCATCCTTCAATGGATACTGCCACAGCTGCAACCACTTTGGTCACAAAGCTGATCAGTGCAGAATGAGAATGAATCAGATTAATTCATCCTTCTCCAGACAGTGCTTCAACTGCAAAAGGTATGGACACAAATCCCATGAATGCAGAATTATGCAAGTAAACAAATCATTCAAAGGTAGATGCTTCACATGCAATAGAGTAGGTCATATGGCTAATCAATGCAGATCAAGAGGATATCAGTCAAATATGCAAAGAAATGTTATTTGCCAAATCTGCAATAGGTCCGGTCATAATGCTAAAGTCTGCAGAAACAAGAATCAGGACAAAAGAGGTCCGGTGTAAAATCAGAATCAAGACAAGGGTAAACAAAAGATGAATGCGGATGAGGTTAGGAATCAGATGAGCAAGATTTGGGTGAAGAAAAGTTCAGAGAATGTAGAGGTTGGATCCGCACCAGACTCTGGTGCTGATATTTCTTCCAGAAATTAAAAAGTGAGCTCTGGCTCAGGGGGAGACTTAAAGAAAATCTTGTTCCCCCAGCCAAACAAGTGGTGCCGGATGTGGCACAAGATGCGGATCAAAGGGTTTGTAGATATGAGTCTTGAGATACTTCAGTCAAGTTTTCAGAGGTCTGCATGGAGTTATGAAGAAGCTGTGATCGATCAAATAAGACCTGTTCAGGGAGATGCTCCGGTATGATAAAGGATTACAAAAAGGTCCGGAAAGATCCAGAAATGCACTATCTTGCTCTGCGGATTGGACAGAGTGTTTGGGATGTTCTTGTAATATGTTACCTCGATTTATTCATGATTGAAAGATCCGGATGATATCCACAGATCAGGACTAATTCGGGATACTCCAAGCTATCCAGACAAGGCAAACCGGAATGATGTAGGTGAAGCATTTATTGCAGACAGATATTAGGGTTCGCGGAGCAATTTAAGGGACTTCTCAAAGGTCATTTGCTCATTCTGCACTCGAGAAGAAGCGAAAAGTGGAGCTCTGCAACAAGGTTCATCAAGCACACCAAGGATCTCCTGCCGAAGTTATTGCATAAAGAAATCAATCCAACCACTCCGTGCAAACCGAAGGCGCATAAGGTATTCTCCGTTTTTCATTACCTCACTGCAAATCTTTGAAGAATGGCTACTCCAAACATAGTTAAGATCTCTGATAGACCTCGCCCCTCATTCAAGAAACATCCCTACAAATCATTGGAGGTAGATCCACTAGGAGCCTTCTCTAGTGTTCCTCACGGAGTTTTACATACCGAAGACATTAGGGTTTACATACATGCAAGCATTGAGGAATTTGGGGAATTCAAATTAAGAGACCTCTATCACAAGCAACTGATAGACAATGCTTTTGAGCTTAAACCAGAGTATAAGGATATCCAGAAGAAATAATTTGAGCAATTTATTCATTTCCCCTGCTTTGAAGAAGATGAATGGGTCCGGTATGTACTGAGCAGGATGCATGACAACTTTCTATGGCTAGATAGACCCTGCAAGATCACAAAAGAGGCAATTAGAGCAGTAACTGGTCTATACTCTTCCGGAGGGGTACCTGTCCTCAAATCTGTCAAGAACAACATTGTAACTGAGGCCACCGGATCAAAATTTGATAAGAGGGCAATGACCATTGAAGATATCTCGGATCCGGATATCAAATATGCATCAATGATAATAGGATACAAGATCTATCACTCCAGCAGGGAGAATTCTGTATCCGGAACTGCAGTATACACTGCCTATGAAATGCTAAGAAAGAATGCAGAATATGATCTCTGCGAACTACTGCTAAGCCAATTAATGGAAAATATACAGAAAATCAAGAAGGATAAGAAGAATTCCTTTAAGTATGGTACTCTTATTGTATGTCTATTCTTCTACTTCATGAATGAGCTACCCGGAACAAGTGGATGGGTATGGCAGAATGACAAACCTGTTGCAGTCCAGATAAGAGACTACTTGCATGGACTTGGGGATGCAAAAGCGAGAAATACAGCTCTATGGGGATACTTCAAAAACTTTCAGAGCATGATGCAAGCAAGAGAGAGAATTCCCCAGTCTCTTGTTGAAAAATACAAAGACTCAGTGTGTTTTATGGTTGACACTGATCAGTGCCTAATGGAGGCAGTGGAGCCAAGGACTGTCTGGATCATGCCCATGGGGTATGAAGTGGATGAACAGATAGTGGAGCTGCATGTACAACACATGCTAAGTCAGCCCAAAGATCCTAAGGCAGAAAGGTTTGGAACCTTTGAGGAGCTGAGTGTAAAAATACATGTAGAACTCAGGGAACCTGAGATTAAAAGAAAGGTGAGAAAAGAAGTAGAGCACATTGCTCAAGGCCTAGGCATCTCAAAGGAGGCACTTGATGCCAGCCGGGAAAAGAGGAGGAAGGCTGAGGAAGAAGAGAAAAGTAAAGAAAGTGCTCCGGTTGAAGCTTCCACCCGGACCAGATCATCAAAGAGATATGCACCTCCCACAACCAAAAGTTCAAAACCAGAAGTTCAGGCATCCGGTAAGAGATCCAAGACAAAAGCCACAAGGGCTTATGGAAGCCAAAAGGATGAAGAGGAAACAGAATCAGATGAGGGAGTAAGAGAAATAAAGAAACAGAAGAAGAAAGGATCCGGTAAGCCCTCCACAGGCCAAGACAAGGATGAAACGGCAGAGGTATCTGTTGAAAAGCCCACTCTGTCTCTAGAGAGCATAATCAAGTCGGTCACGGTGGATGGAAACCTTCAACCAATGACTGAATCTTATGATGACTTCAGTGAGGCCGACCAAAAGACTCTGCAGGAGGCCACAGTTAAATATCTTAACATATATAATAAGGCTTTCATTGAAATAATATCTCTTATTCCTAAAAGCCTAGAAAAGGAATTGGAAGTAAGAAAGAATAATGCTCATGCTAAAGATCTTGAGATCCGGGAGCAGATAGCTATTCAGCTATATCCTCAAATTGATCCCAAGACAATGAACATTATCTTCAAGGACTGCAAAGATGAGTTCAGAAGCAAAGCCAGGATGAATCAACTCATGCTTGGTGAGACTGACAAAGTGGCCCAAGAAACAGAAGAGATCCTCCGGAAGGCCTTCAAAAGGTTCAATCTTCCTGTTGTAGAGGACTTAGGTGCAGAAACAGCTGCTGATTTGGAATCTTCTGTTCCGGAAGAAGTGAGCCCTAAACAGACAAATATCTCTCCTCCGGTTTCCCCTACAGTCTCCGAATCCAAAGAAGAAGAGCAATTACAGGAGAAGGAAGCAGTGGTGAAAGACAAAGAGGTTGACAGTTCTAAGACTGCAGAAGAAAAGAAACATCTGTCTTCGGCAAGAGACACTGCACAAACTGTTCAACAATTTTTGAGCAAAGAAACTCTAGAGATTGATGAACCGGAGCTTCTAAAAGGCCCATTTGATTTTGACTCTCTCTCTCCGGTACAAACAATGAAGATAGCTTCATTTGCAAATGCCAAGGCAAATGAAAAGCTCCTGAAGTCTCATATGGAAGACTGTGAGTTGATAGAGGCTGCTTCCGGAGTACTTGTAAAGATCATGCCATCAATCCAGATAGATCCGACAGCCTCCACTTCTAGTAATCTAAAAACCTTAGTCAGCAGTATTGATACACATTTTGATTCTCTAGAAAAATCAGCTGAAGAAAAGGTCCGGAAGGAATTTTTGGATAAGAGATTTTCAGAAATATTAGAATTAATCTCTAAAGATAGGAAGATTGTAAGCATTGGAATAAAGAGCTTAGAGAATGCTCTTAAGGATGGCGGTGACATCTATAAATTTTGTATATCCTGGTCAAAGGCAACAGCAGCATTTGACAAGAAAATAAAAGAGGAACAGGATAAGCTACAAAGCTTATCTCAAAGTTTTGATCCTCTCTCTTCCTCTATAATAAATCAAGAATGTCAGACTATTGCAGTCTTGAATGAAATAAAGAATCTTGAGAAGGAAAGAAAGAACATCACTAACCGGATGGGAGAACTTAGAAGGATTATAATCCCTAAGTTGGAAACTATGCATGAGGCCATCAGTGATGCTCAGACCACCGCCCAAACAAAAGATCCGACAGATCTCAAGCGGGCAGAAGCGTTTGTATTTTTGTTAAGTGGTCACATTTCAATTTTGGACAGAATGAAGCAAAGTTGGGCCACAGAAATGATTCAATTGCAGACATCCTTTGCAGACATTCTTCAGTACATGTGAGTATGTAAATATGCGGCTATATATAGAAAATTTTTGAAAATTTTGGTGTGCGGACCCTACCCTTTGCCATTGATGTCAAAGGGGGAGTGAGGAGCAGTGAAAAATGAGGAATCCAACTAAGGGGGAGTTCCGGAAATTGTATATAAAGACAGAGCATCAACAAAGGGGGAGCATAGTGAAAACACTTAGTCATTTTTCACTAAGTGTTGCCATCAATGCCAAAGGGGGAGATTGTTGGCAAGAGACACTAGATGGATTCATGGTTGTTGTCATTGATGGCAACAAAGGTCATCCCACATATCCGCAAGTCATAATGTGTCTCTACCGGAAGTCAGAATAAAGAATGTTGTGGTCCGGTGAAGAAGAACAGAGCATGTGGCAAGGTCCGACAGATTGGTCCAGATCTCTCAGAGGAAGTGTCTTGGTGCAGTGCGGATTTGGGGAAGTCAAGAGGACTACCTTGAGTGGTATATTCCAAGGATTTAGCCTCCGGTGATGGACAAGGAAAAATATATGAATGGTTGAGTACCGGATTTCTGAGAGACAGTGAAAACAGAGGAAGAACTGACTGGCAGAGTATCAAACTGCTTTCCGGATGTGTTATTGTTGATGACAGAGGTTGTGAAGGCATGAATCATGTTTGGCCGACATGATTAATGATATCTACAAGTATATGCTTGATCCGCATAGCTTGGTGAGGAAGGATTCAGCCGACAGAACAAAAGTTTGTAAGAAACTAGACTGTTCCGGATGCCGACTAGAAAGGTGATGAAATTACTTGTGCGGATATATATAGAGGATGGATTTAGTTGTGAAGGGTGTGGTGATGTGGAGATATATGCGAATAAGTCCAGATAAGAGCAGAGGTAGCAAAAAGGATCCGGTATGTGAAAGTTAGCAGAATAAAGAACAGAGGAAAGATGAAGTGCAGCAGATCAGTGTACTGAGCCTAACCGGAACTGAACTCCAGCATATGCAGATGCTTCCAATCAGTTCAAGACTGTGATTCTCATCACTTTGTAGACAGTGTGTCTTCTTGTAGGCAGTGGGCCTCTTGTGAGCAGTGTGCTCGGGCAGTGAGCCCTAATTGGCAAGTGCCATTATTGTAATTTCCTATTCTTCTAACAGAGAATAATTTTGGGTTAATCACCCCGTGGTTTTCTCCCTTAACAGGGTTTCCACGTCGAAAATACTGTGTCATGTGTTTCTTATTTCATGATTAATGTTTTTGTGTTTGATTCTATGCTGCATCAATTAAAAGGAAAATTCAATAAGGGAAATAATTAGGATAACTGATTCACCCCCCCCTCTCAGTTATCAACACTTAGTACTGTCACAATTTTGCTTGCTTTTGACAATGATAATGAGGGTTTTGTATGCTCAACAAGGTTACCCTACACTCATGACACCCTCATAGTATCGTCATAATGTTAAATCCTTGACAATCTAATGACTAAATCAAAAGGACAACTTCATGGTTTCATTAGAAAAAGGCAAGCCCATGCTGTAATACTAAAGATGAGAGCCCTAGAAGCCATAGGTAATATCCCTACACACAAACATTAATCAAATATGCATGGAAGACCATGAAACCACAATGTAATTCTGAAAAGATGAAATTTATTCCCCTTTGAAACTTCTACCATAGCTACAACAGTCAAAACAACATCAAATCCTTCCATTTTTTTCAAAAAGTCATCATAAACCCTAGTTTGATAACCATTTCATGTGATTTTTGTAGCATGTTCTTTAAGGTGTGTTTTTCCATTATGTTTTGTCTACTTAAACACTAGATACATGTGCTTACAAGATTATATTTTGTTGTTTTAGATGATGTTATCTATCCCATTATTTCATTTTTCTTGTGCTAACATGGATTCGAATGGTTTGATCATCTTCAAGACTATTTGAACCTTTGATTAATGCTCTAAAACACATTGGATCAAGTGAGAACACCATATCAGCCTAAGGAGAGTAGAGGAAACACCTAAAAATAGAGATTACAACATAGTTTTTAGTTTAGTTTCATCTACTAGAAAGGTGCTAGGATTGAATTTTTTGCATTCGACATCTCTTGGGGCCAAAAAGATGATGCCAAAATGTCCAAGTGGGTAGTTAAATGCTAGGGGAGGTGTCTTTTTAGTGGTGAAGCCTCATGGTCATTCTCGGCTACATTGGACGGAGACAGTCTCTTAAGAGCCCTAAGACAAAAAAAAGGGTCAAACTTTGGACCAACTATTATGTCAAACCATGACACCTAGGAACATCTTCTTTACATGTATAGGTGGATGTCAGGTCCACCTACAAATGTGTACCTTATTTTTTTCATTAAAATCAATTTTGTTTGCCTGTGGTGGCAAGGAACACATTGTTCTAAAATGCTTCAGTTTCATGCAGTGGAAAGGTGTTAGGAGTGAAAATTTTCATTCCACACCTCGTGGGGCCTAATGGTCTACACCAAAATGTTGGTGTGGGTTGTTAAACCCTAGGGGAGGTCTCTTTTCATGTGCCAAGTGCCTCAGATGTTCCGAGCTACATGCTACTGGGAAAGTCACTTGAGATCTCTCAGAGCAAAAAATGGCCAAACTTTGACAAAGCGGTTCTCAAAATTTAAGGCATTTGGGAATGTTTTGTTTGAACCTACAGGTGCATGTGGGGTCCTTCCACAATAACCTCTCTCAATTTTTGTCAACTCCACTCGATTTGACCGTGCCAAAATTAAACGCATTCTTGCAAAATGCTTCAATGGCATTCAACACAACCTTGCCAGGAGCCATATTTTTTATTCTTCTCATCATGGGGCCTAACAAACTATGCCAATGTATTAGGGTAGGAAGGTAAATGATAGGGGAGGTCTCTTCTTGTATGCCAAGTGCCCTAGACATTTCAGGCTGTAGGCTATTGGCACCTGGGAATGTTCTAATAATTTGTGAATTCGTGGCACCTGGGAATTCATGCGCCAGGGAATTCATGAGCCATATTTTCATTCTTCTTCTCATGGGGCCTAACGAACCATACCAACATAGTGGGATGGGTGGTTAAATTCTAGGGGAGGTCTCTTTTCATGTGCCAAGTGCCCCAGATGTTCCGGGCTGCAGGTTACCAGTAAAGTCCATAAACGTGACTTTGCTGATAGCCTCTAGCATGGAATGTCAGGGGCACTTGATGTTGGCAAGAGACACTATATGTATTCATGGTTGTTGTCATTGATGGCAACAAAGGTCATCCCACATATCTGCAAGTCATGGTGTGTCTCTACCGGAAGTCAGAATGAAGATTGTTGTGGTCCGGTGAATAAGAACAGAGCATGTGGCAAGGTCTGACAGATTGGTCCAAATCTCTCAGAGGAAGTGTCTTGGTGCAGTGCGGATTTGGGGAAGTCAAGAGGACTACCTTGAGTAGTATATTCCAAGGATTTAGCCTCCGGTGATGGACAAGGAAAAAGATATGAATAGTTGAGTACCAGATTCCTGAGAGACAGTGAGAACAGAGGAAGAACTGACTGACAGAGTATCAAACTATTTTCCAGATGTGTTACTATTGATGGTAAATGTTGTGAAGGCATGAATCATGTTTGGCTGACATGATTAATGACATCTACAAGTATATGCTTGATCCGCATTACTTGATATGCAAGAATTCAGCCGACAGAACAGAGTTTGTGAGAAGATAGACTATTCCAGGTGCCGACTAGAAAGATAATGAAATCACTAGTGCAGATATAAATAGAGGATGGATTTTGTTGTGAAAAGTGTAGTTGTGGTATGGTGTATGCGAATAAGTGTAGAGCAATGCAGAAGCAGTAAGAAAGATCCTGTATGTGAAAGGAAAGCAGAAAAAGAGTAGAGGAAAGATGAAGTGCAGTAGATCAGTATACTGAGCCTAACCAGAACTGAACTCCAGCATATGTAGATGCTTCCAATCAGTTCAAGTATTGTATAACATTCTTTTGTAGACAGTGTGTCTCCTTGTAGGCAGTGTGCCTCTTTGTGAGTAGTGTGCTCGGGCAGTGAGCCCTAATTGGCAAGTGCCATTTTGTAATTCCTTATTCTTCTAACAGAGAATAATCTTTGGGTTAATCACCCCGTGGTTTTCTCCCTTAACCAGGTTTCCACGTCAAAAATACTGTGTCATGTGTTTCTCATTTCATGGTAATGTTTGTTTGTTTGATTCAATGCTGCTTTGATTAATAAGAAAGTTCAAAAGAAGAAATAATTAGGATAACTGATTCACCCCCCCTCTCAGTTATCAACAATTGGTATCAGAGCTAAGTTCCTCCTAATAGAGCCTAACAGCTTGAGGAAGATCTGGGAGTTCAAATGGATGCATATGGTTTAAGGGAGCAACTCAAGACTGCCCTTGAGGATCTTGAACAGTCAAACTCTGAAGTCAATGAATTAAAGGAAAGACTCAAACAGGCTGATGAATTCATGAGAGAACTAAAGGACAAATTAAGTCTCTCTATGAAAAAGAGAAAGGAGCTGCTCCAACAATTGGCAAGACAAAGTGAAGAAAGTAATACAAATGAAGAATTGACTGAGAAAACCAAGTTATGTGAAAATTTATCAAAAGAAGTCATTATGGTAAGACATGAAATGGAATCAGGAGTTATAAAGTTTACTCAAGAGATTGAAGAGAAAAGAAAAGCTGAAGACAATCTAAGACAATCTCTTAAAGAGAAATCAGAAGATTGCCTCTAGATGGACAGGATTATCAGACATCTTGAATTTGATCTTGAAGATGCCAAAGATAATGAAGAAAAACTTGAGGATCAAATTGTCTCTCTCAAAAGAGATCTTCAAATAGCAAATGAATATAAAGAGAAATTCAAGATAAGTTCTACTCAACTTGAAGTTCTTCTTGGAAGTCAAAAGAGGGCAGATGACAAGTATGGTTTGGGATATGAGAAAGGAGAAAGCTTCGGATCCAGTCAAAAGAATTTTGGATCAGAAAATCCAAGGAATAGGCCTAGAAGACCTTCGGTAAGACAGCCCAATGCTCAAAGATATCCATCTTTCAATGGATACTGCCACAACTGCAATCACTTTGGTCACAAAGCTAATCAGTACAGAAAGAGAATGAATCAGACTAATTCATTCTTCTCCAGACAGTGCTTTAACTGCAAAAGGTATGGACACAAGTCTCATGAATGTAGAAATATGCAAATAAACAAATCATTCAATGGTAGATGCTTTGCATGCAATAGAGTAGGTCATATGGCTAATCAATGCAGATCAAGAGGTTATCAGTCAAATATGCAAGGAAATATTATTTGCCAAATCTGTAATAAGTCCGGTCATAATGCAAAAGTCTGCAGAAGTAAGAATCAGGACAAAAGAGGTTCGGTGTATAATCATAATCAAGACAAGGGTAAACAAAAGATGAATGCGGATGAAGTTAGGAATCAGATGAACAAGATTTGGGTAAAGAAAAGTTCAGAGAATGTAGAGGTTGGATCCGCACCAGACTTTGGTGCTGATATTTCTTCCAGAAATTAAAAAGTGAGCCCTGGCTCAGGGGGAGACTCAAAGAAAATCATGTTCCCCCAGCCAATCAAGTGGTGCCGGATGTGGCACAAGATGTGGAGTAAAGGGTTTGAATATATAAGTCTTGAGATGATCCAGATAAGATTTTAGAGGTCCGCATGAAAATGTGAAGAAGTTGTGATCAATCAAGTAAGACCTGTTCCGGGAGATGCTGCGGAATGACAGAGGATTACAAAAAGGTCCAGAGAAATCTGGAAGTGCATTGTCTTATTCTGCGGATTGGACAGAATGTTTGGGATGTCCTTGTGATGTATCATCTTGATTTATTCATAGTTGGAAGATCCGCATGATGTTCATAGATCAGGACTGATCCGGTACTCCAAATTATCTGAATAAGGCAAATCGGAATAATGTAGGTCGAGCATTTATTGCCATCAGATATTAGGGTTTGCGGAGCAATATCAGGGATTTCTCATAAATCACTTGCTCATTCTGCACTCAAGAAGAAGCGAAAAATGGAGCTCTGCAACAAGATTCATCAAACTCACCAAAGATCTCCTGCAGAAGTCATTACATACAGAAATCAATTCAACCACTCTGTGTAACCGAAGGCGCATAAGGTATTTTTCGTTTTCAATATCTCACTGTAAATCTTTAAAAAAAAAAATGGCTACTCCGAATATAGTTAAGATCTTTGATAGACCTCGCCCCACATTCAAGAAACATCCATACAAATCTTTGGAGGTAGAACCACTAGGAGCCTTCTCTAGTGTTCCGCATGGTGTATTGCATATGGAGGACATTAGGGTTTACATTCATGCAAATTTTGAAGACTTTGGAGAATCAAAATTGATGGATATCTATCACAAACAATTGATAGATGACTCCTTTGAGATTAAACCTCAGTACAAAGCCATCCGGGATAAACACTTTGCACAGTGCATCCATTTCTCTTGTTTTGAAGAAGATGAATGGGTTTGGTATGTACTAAGTAGAGTGCATGACAACTTCCTATGGTTGAACAAGCCCTTCAAGATCACCAAAGATGCAATTAGGGTTGTAACCGGTCTTCACTCATCCGGTGGATTACCTGTTCTCAAGTCTGTCAAAAATTAGACAGTTAGTGATGCAACTGGATCTAAGTTTGATAAGAGAGCTATGACAGTTGAAGACATCATTGAACCGGATGTCAAATTTGCATCTATGATAATTGGTTACAAGATCTATCACTCCAGTAGGGAAAATTCAGTACCGGAAACTGCAATTTACACAGCTTATCAAATGCTAAAGGAGAATGTAGACTATGACTTGTGTGAGCTTCTTGTAAACCAACTTTTTGAAAATCTGCAGAAGATCAAGAAGGACAAGAAAAACTCCTTCAAGTATGGCAATTTGATCCTTTGTCTCTTCTTTTATTACATGAATGAGCTTCCCAGATCCAGTGGATGGATATGGCAGAATGACAGACCAGTTGCCATCCAAATCAGAGATTATTTGCATGGACTTGGGGATGCCAAAGCAAGAAAAATAGCTCTATGGGGATATTTCAAGAACTTCCAGAGCATTATGCATGCAAGAGAAAGAATACCCCAATCTCTTGTTGAAAAGTACAAAGACATAGTATGTTTTATGGTAGAAACAGATCAGTGTCTAATGGAGGCAGTAGAACCAAGAACTGTGTGGATCATGCCCATGGGGTATGAAGTGGATGAATAGATAGTGGAGCTGCATGTTCAACACATGCTTAGTCAGCCTAAAGATCCAAAGGTAGAAAGGTTCGGAACATTTGAGGAACTAAGTATAAAAATCCATGTTGAACTCAGAGAACCAGAGATCAAGAGGAAGGTGAGAAAAGAAGTAGAGCATATTGCTCAAGGCCTAGGCATCCCAAAGGAGGCACTTGATGTCAACCGGGAAAAGAGGCGAAAGGCTGAGGAAGAGAAGAAAGAGGCAGAAAAGAAAAGCAAGAAAAGTACTCTGGTGGAAACCTCAACCCGGACCAGATCATCAAAGGGATCTACACCTGTCACAACCAAAGGCTCAAAAATGTCAAAACCGGAAGGTCAGACATCCAGTAAAGGAGAGAAAAGATCTAAAATAAAAGACACAAGGGCTTACACAAATCAGAAAGATGAAGAGGAAACAGAATCAGATGAGGGGGTAAAAGAAATAAAGAAATAGAAGAAGAAAGGATCCGGTAAACCCTCCATAGGCCAAGACAAGGAAGAAATGGTAGAGGTATTTGTTGAAAAGCCCACCCTGTCTCTAGAGAGTGTAATCAAGTCAGTCACGGTGGATGGAAACCTTCAACCAATGATTGAATTCTATGATGACTACAATGAGGCTGACCAAAAGATTCTACAGGAAGCCACAATTAAGTATCTGAACATATACAATAAGGCTTTCATTGAGATCATATCTCTAATTCCTAAAAGCCTAGAAAAGGAATTAGAAATAAGAAAGAATAATGCTCAGGCAAAAGATCTTGAGATCCGGGAGCAGATAGCTATTCAGCTATATCCTCAAATTGATCCCAAGTCAATGAACATAATATTCAAAGACTGCAAAGATGAGTTCAGGAGTAAAGCAAGAATGAATCAACTCATGTTTGGTGAGACTGACAAGGTGTCCATAGAGACAGAAGAGATCCTCCGGAAGGCCTTCAAAAGGTTTAATCTTCCTGTTGTAGAGGACTTAGGTGCAGAAACAGCTGTGGACTTGGAATCATCTACTCCGGAAGAAGTGGCCCTTGAATAGACTAACATCTCTCCTCTGGCTTCCCCTACAGTCTCCAGATCCCAAGAAGAAGAGAAATTACAGGAGAAAGAAGCAGTAGCAAAAGAAAAAGAGGTTGACAGCACCAAGGATGCAGAGAAAGAGAAGATTCCAACAGAGAAAACCACAACTGAAAGTGGTAAGAATGTGGAAGGAAAAAAGACTCCAAAGGAAAAAACCGCAGAAGAGAAGAAACATCTGTCTCCAGCAAGAGACACGACACAAACTGTTCAAAAATTTCTGAGCCAAGAAACAATAGAGATTGATGAACCAGAGCTTCTAAAAGGTCCATTCAACTTTGACTCCCTCTCTCTGGTATAGACAATGAAGATAGCTTCATTTGCAAATGCTAAGGCAAATGAAAAACTCCTAAAGTCTCATATGGAAGACTGTGAGTTGATAGAGGCTGCTTCTAGAGTGCTTGAAAAGATTATGCCATCAGTCCAGATAGATCCGACAGCCTCCTCTTCTGGTAATCTCAAAACCTTAGTCAGCAGTGTTGATACACATTTTGATTCTCTAGAAAAATTAGCTAAAGAAAAGGTCCGGAAGAAATTTTTGGATAAAAGATTTTCAGAAGTACTAGGATTAATCTCTAATGATAGGAGAAATATGAGTATTGGAATAAAGAGCTTAGAAAATGCTTTTAAGGATGGTGGTGACATTTACAAATTTTGTATCTCCTGGTCAAAGGCAACAATAGAAATTGATAAGAAAATAAAAGAGGAACAGGACAAACTACAAAGTTTGTCTCAAAGTTTTGATCCTCTCTCTTCCTCCATAGTAAATCAAGAATGTCAAACTATTGCAATCACAAATGCAATAAAGAACTTTGAGAAGGAAAGGAAGAATATAACTAACCGGATGGGAGAACTTAGAAGGATTATAATCCCTAAGTTAGAAACTATGCATGAGCCCATCAGTGATGCTCAGACTACCGCCCAAACAAATGATCCGACAGATCTCAAGAGGGCAAAAGCTTTTGCATTTTTGTTGAGTGGTCACATTTCAATTTTGGATAGAATGAAGCAAAGTTGGGCTACTGAATTGGTCCAATTGAAGACATCCTTTGCAGACATTCTTCAGTTTATGTGAGTATGTAATATGCGGCTAAGTATAGTAAATTTTTGAAAATTTTGGTGTGCGGACCCTACCCTTTGCCATTGATGTCAAAGAGGGAGTGAGGAACAGTGAAAAATGAGGAATCCAACTAAGGAGTAGTTCCAGAAATTGTATATAAAGATAGAACATCAGCCAAGGGGGAGCACAATGTAAACACTTAGTCATTTTTCACTAAGTGTTGCCATCAATGCCAAAGGGGGAGATTGTTGGCAAGAGACACTATATGTATTCATGGTTGTTGTCATTGATGGCAACAAAGGTCATCCCACATATCCGCAAGTCATGGTGTGTCTCTACCGGAAGTTAGAATGAAGATTATTATGGTCCGGTGAACAAGAATAGAGCATGTGGCAAGGTCTGACAGATTGGTCCGGATCTCTCAGAGGAAGTGTCTTGGTGTAGTGCAGATTTGGGGAAGTCAAGAGGACTACCTTGAGTAGTATATTCCAAGGATTTAGCCTCTGGTGATGGACAAGGAAAAAGATATGAATAGTTGAGTATCGGATTCCTGAGAGACAATGAGAACAGAGGAAGAACTGACTGACAGAGTATCAGACTATTTTCTGGATGTGTTACTGTTGATGGTAAATGTTGTGAAGGCATGAATCATGTTTGGCCGACATGATTAATGACATCTACAAGTATATGCTTGATCCGCATTACTTGATATGCAAGAATTCAGCTGACAGAACAGAGTTTGTGAGAAGATAGACTATTCTGGGTGCCGACTAGAAAGATAATGAAATCACTAGTGCGGATATAAATAGAGGATGGATTTTGTTGTGAAAAGTGTAGTTGTGGTATGGTGTATGCGAATAAGTGTAGAGCAGTGCAGAAGCAGTAAGAAAGATCCTGTATGTGAAAGGAAAGCAGAAAAAGAGTAGAGGAAAGATGAAGTGCAGCAGATCAGTATACTGAGCCTAACTGGAACTGAACTCCAGCATATGTAGATTCTTCCAATCAGTTCAAGTATTGTATAACATTCTTTTGTAGACAGTGTGTCTCCTTGTAGGCAGTGTGCCTCTTTGTGAGCAGTGTGCTCGGGCAGTGAGCCCTAATTGGCAAGTGTCATTTTGTAATTCCTTATTCTTCTAACAGAGAATAATCTTTGGGTTACTCACCCTGTGGTTTGCTCCCTTAACCGGGTTTCCACGTCAAAAATACTGTGTCATGTGTTTCTCATTTCATGGTAATGTTTGTTTGTTTGATTCAATGCTGCTTTGATTAATAAGAAAGTTCAAAAGAAGAAATAATTAGGATAACTGATTCACCCCCCCTCTTAGTTATCAACACTTGACACATGAAAATAGACCTCCCCTAGCATTTAACTGTCCACCCTAATCTATTTCCGTAGTCTGTTGGGCCGCACGACAAGCAAAATGAAAAATATGGCTCTTGACAATGTTGTGCCGAATGACACTGAAGCATTTTGTAAGAATGCATTTAATTTCGACACGATCAAATGGATTGGAGTTGAAAAATGGTGCAGGAGCACCTAACACAAGGTGGCCTCCATGAGGCATTTAAATTCATGTTTTGTTTGGAAAATCATGTTTTGGGTTGTAATAAGGTCTATTTGACTAATGCATGCCATTTCTGTTTGTATCTGGGTTCTTCAAGACTTAGAACAAACTTTTGTAAGTCCCAAGTATTTAGGTCAGATTTGTCAAGTTGTTAGTTGTTAGATGGTTGGTCTCCCAGCCACTTGGAGACGGTTAGTTTTCTCCCAACCACTTGGAATCAGTCTCCCAGCTGCTTGGACTAGGGTCGGTGTTCCTCGGGGCAAGCTTATAAACCCCAGAGAAATGAATCAAATGCATAGAAATTAGATATTGTAAGCATTGTAATCAGATTGAAGAGAAGAATAGATGAATGTAATCGTGCATTTTGTTAAGGAGAAATCAAACTATTCTGTGTTGTCTTTTGTTTTCCATTCTCTGTAATTACAAACTGCATAGCTGTATATTTCTTTTCCTTTTTGTACTTCTGTTATTGCAAAATGTTGATGTGAAGCATTCCACTAGTGAGATTTCTGTCGAAATCAGTGGAATGGCTTCATTGTATCATATTCATTTTTTTCCTGTGTTGTTTCATTGTTCAGTGATGCAGAGGATCCAGACAGTACGAGGTGCACAGTAGGTTGACCTAGCATCTCCATGTGCTAGGGTTTGGATCAGAGGAGTTGGAGTTGTTATCGGTGAGACAGAGGCCATCAATGAAGCATTCCTCGCTTAGAGCGACAAGGATAGTCTGGTCGAAGAGAGGTTCAAGCCATTGAAAGAATCGTGGTCTAAAGATTCTTATCGGGTTGATAAGAGACAAGTGTTATCGATGGAGATCCATCGGGAGGAATTAGCTAGCAGCAAGAGATCTTAGAGTTTGGCCGAAGGCATTCGTCACACTAATGAGTAGTTGGTCTATCGGCGCATCGGCCTAAGTGTGTAATCGTTCACCAATGACAAGGGTCTCACCGATCGATTTTTGATCAATTGTGTGCTTCCATGCTAATGAGAGAGGTTATTGTGGATGGACCCCACATGCACTTGTAGGTACTAAGAGAACATTCCTAGGTGCTATGAAATCGAGAACCACTCCATCAAAGTTTGACAATTTTTGCTCTCAGGGATCTCAAGTGACTTTGTCGGTAGCCTGCAATCCAAAATGTCTAGGGCACTTGGTGCAAAAAAAGAGACCTCCCCTATGGTTTACACACCCATCCCAACATGTTGTTACAATCTGTTGAGCCCCACGAAGTGTGGAATGCAAAATCTCACTCCTAGCACTTCTCCACTACATGAAATTGAAGCATTTTGGAACAATGTGTTCCTTGCCACCACAAGAAAAAAAATGATTTAAAAAAACTAAAGTAGGTATTTTTAGGTGGACCTAACATCCACTTATACATGCAAAGAAGATGTTCTAGGTGTCACAGTTTTACAAAACATTCGGTCCAAAGTTTACACCTTTTTTTGTCTTAGGGCTCTTAAGAGATTGTCTCTGTCTAATGTAGCCAAGAATGACCAGGAGGCTTCACCACTGAAAAGACACCTCCCCTAGCATTTACCCACCCACCTGGATATGTTGGTACCATCTGTTTGGCCCCAGGAGATGTTGGATGCAAAAAATTAGTCCTAGCACCTTTCTAGTAGACCCTACTATAAAGGTGTTCTCACTTGATCCAATGTGTTGTAGAGCATCAATTAAGATTGCCCTTACCACTTCTATCAATTATTAGCACCAAATGTGAAGAAACATGAGGGTTTGTAAGATGGAATCCTTGTCATTAAAACTCATAGTAACATCATGATATTATGGTCTTAATCTCCTCATAGGACTTGACAAAGCCAGTTTGAAATAAGATCCTTGTATGATTTCGTAATGCAAAGATAAGTTTGATGTACAATTTGGAACTTTGGTTTCCATGAATGAAACAATAATGTAACATGATGAGACAATCTTTGAAGGAATCCCTATCACTATGATGCATGAAGAACCATGGTTGCTCCCAAGCCTGATAGAGGATATTTTGGCCAAGAATGCCACCGTTGGTACTATGAAACCTTCAAAATCTTTGGGCTTGCAAGACAAATGAGAACAATCATCAAGTTGACTCCAAAGGACATAATGGCATGAACCTTCAAGAAAACAAGACCCTTCAAGAAAACATAATACCATGAACCTTCAAGTGAATGAGTAATCATCAAATTGACAACAAAGGACATATCATCATGAAAAAATCATGAAAACCTACCTTACTTTCCTTCCAAAACCAACTTCATAAGGATTATGCGTACCTCCATCATACTCAAATCCTGCATGCAAATGCAATTGCACTATTTAGATAAAATGAGTACACCAACATGATGATATGAGACAATACCATAAAAATATTTCCCACAGTAATTACCTCTCCATAATACAATCTTTAAGCTGCCCATTGGTTGGCATAAACTACATACTCTATTATCTATATCAATGTTGGTATTCATAAGATGAAAAGTAGTGATATTTTTCACACACCTTCTTGTTTAAAATATATTAACCTTAAAATATGAGTTTGATCAAACCAATCACAACCCTAGGGAATATCCAAATGCATCAACAACCATGCCATTTAGTCACAAGTCTATAAGGAAATAAAGCTAATCAACCAAGACCAAGGAGCACATATAAGAAGGTAAGAAAAATGTCAAAAATATAGAAGGTGAAATGAGGATAGAAAAGAAAATAATATACCTTTCTATCATTCCACTAATTAAATCTAATGAACCATCTAGATCTTCTCTACCCTTTATGGTGTCAAGTATTGCTTCATGTTCAGATTCGTGAACATTCCACAAGTTTCTATTCAATGGTCTACCCCCATATTTTATCAAATAAATGTTTGATGCCACAACAAGGTTAGAATAATGAAGAATCTTTTTATGTGTGTCAAAGTCCTTGAACAACCACACATCAGACTTCTTCATTGGATACCTTCTAAGCCATGTTCCAGTAACAACCACCGATCCTGTGGGATACTCAATGTTTTCTCCATCTATGATAGGGGCTATCAATTTCTTTTTTGCCTCAACAGAATGACAAATAATAATCCATTCCCTCATCATTATCTTCATCCACAATAATGGCATATACATGCCCTACAATAAATTGTACAAAAAATTAAAATTCAATAAATGATAAAAAATACGCATCATAATCTAAAATAAATAATAATTTTCATTAAGTAACATATTACCTGGTTCAACTAGATCTGAAATATGGTCAAAGTCAATTGATTATTCCATCTGTACAAGTTGTAGTGCTCCTGGAAGTTGATACATTGAAAGTGGGCTTAAAGATCTAGCATGCCATTCATCGACCCATTCTTTTGACTCACAATCATTCTAAGAAAAATCCATACATGAATAAAAGCACATCATCTGCCTCAAATAAATAGTACATGAAGCTGTATTTGAGATTCTAAAAGAGTGGGACTCACTCGATCCTGTTATTGTACAACAATATTCATATTTTGCAATGCTATCTTCTTCTATCAATCAAAAGAATCTACGAACTGTAGACTTACCTTCATTACCTAGAACCATTGTAGAGTTGCACCATTCGATGATGAATGTTGCATTTCTCAACTTTGCATTATCTTTGTACTTCAACTCTTCTTATGCTAAGGCTCTTTTAATACATGCTCCAACACCATCATGCTCCCCTTTTCCATGCCTAGCCTTAGAGAAAGTCCATATATGTTGAACACCACTGAATATATGCATCCTAATCAACCAATAGAACATTTGTGAATTCTTAAATTGTGATGCACAATTATCTGACCATATGATATGTTGATCAAACATGACGGGACTGCTACTCAACTGACCATAGAACATAGGAAAGCAACCTTGTACAAACTCTGTAGAATGTATGCGATCATCACTAATATAAAAATGATACTCTCTCAATATCTTTCTATCTGCCTTTGTACTATTAGGGGTGTGAATGAATGCTATATGCACGAATATAGCAACTTGAGTGGAGTTGCATTACTATGATTAAACCCCATTCTATGGTTGTAGTGTATAATTCTTTGCAAAGTCAACAATTGACACAATCGTATGAAGAGGAAATGTGTCCTTGCATTTAACTTGAATTGCAAGTCCAACCATCCAGCTCTGTGTGTATGCCTTGCATACTCATAAACTATCTTTTCTTGCATAAATGTAGATACTGATATTTCTTCACTAAACAATTCATACCTTTTTGCTTCTTTACCATCCTTTATACTGTATGCAACTATCTTATATTTTCCAAAAGGTACTAATTCATTTCCAATTGCATGTGCACTCTCCATGTGTACACAAGTTCTCAAATGTTGCAAACCACTACAACTATCACATGTTCCATCCAAACATGATGCCTTATAAAACTTTTGTCCATCTACCATTTCAAAAAAATGCTTGAAATGAAATCTCTTGCTGATTTAGGTGGAGCCTCTATCATACACTCCTACAAAACATCGTTAGTATTCAAAGATACACATATTTGTCGATAAACATCATAATACATAGAAAATTCCATGTGAACTCTACAAAAAAAAGTTGTGCATGTGTGATTTATCTTGACATAAAAAGGTTTTTCCATTTCAAAATACCTTTGACTAATTTGAATTTGAGGATAAGTAGCTACAAATTTGGAGAAAATTTGTGTTTGAGTCATCTAAAAAATGTTTTGGATGTGGTTCACAGTTTTGACAACCAATTCTCCTTCTTACAACATCCCTTTGATTGGGAGATAATCTTGTGTCATTGGACGAAAACTCCTCAATTAGGTATTTTAAGGCATCAACATGGCTTTATCTTTCCATGGGAGTCTACCGAAAAATTCCCATAGTTCATTTTTATTCGGATCCTCAATTCTTTCATAGCTCCTAATGGCTTTCATTAAAATTTTTCTATTTATCTTTAGTGCTTGACTTGTTTTTTTCTTATCAAGTGAGATTTTTTTGTTTGATTGCTCACAATAGTTGACGTAATGACATGTTGTGTAGCATTAATATCTTTGGTGCATGAGGTGGAACCAATGTTTTGATATCCATTGATTAGATTTCTTACAATAGATTTTTCATTATTAGCACTTAATGTTCTTAGGCCAAGAATCTTCATGATTGGCCTAAACTTTAGATTTTTCATCTCAACAAATAATTGACATCTTCTGGTTTCACTTATGTTTTGAAGATGTTCCATATCTTATTCACATATGTTCTACAAGTACGTTAACAAATCTTATCAACCTTTGGCTTTAGAATATCTCATCAATTTCAATCAAAAACTTAGGATTTTTATGCAAAATTCTAGGTGTTCTCAATGGAAAATTTGATTCACAAGATAAATTTTGATCACTAAACACTTGATTGATTGGTGTATCATCTACTATAACATTTGCAAATGCATCATAATTTTCAATTGGAGATTGAACATTTTCTACATTATCAAATTGAGATGGCAAAGGTGACATACCTTCAAGTTCTCCCACATTGGATTTCTTACTTGTACAAAGTTTTTTCATTCATTCCTTTTATTTCTCCAATTCCTTCTCCCTCTTCAATGCTTCATCATCCAATTCAATCAGAAAAGATGGTTCACCTTCATTTGTGAAGTTCAATTTCTTATTGTCATGAAGTTGTCTCATTCGTTCTCTTTTCTTTGCATTCTTGGATTCACACTCCTCTAGTGTTAGAGTTTTTTCTCATTTCCTTGGCATTGTATTGAATTCTATATCATTCTAAAACATTGGTCAAAACAACACAAAAAAATATCTAATAATTTATCAAGTTATAATACAAAACATGCATAATTACATTGTTTTTTTGTCAATGTAAAACAAAAAACTAGTTAATTTATTCAATCTAGTGTTGCAATCCCTCAAAACATGAAAAATGCTTTCCAATATCAAATTTAAATTTAAAACATGTAATTGGAATCTTGTGCATCGAAAAAAGAACAAAAAGTGCATGTCAATTTTATCAACCAATGATGGAAGAACCTAAAAATAATGAAAAGTCTCTTTCAATGTCAAAAAAAGTGCAGAAAAGGAAATAAAATAGAGCATGTGCACCAGAAATCACATGGCATGCCTTTTTGCAGGCCATCAAACATCATTTTAATGAGTTCAAAACATAATGCAAATGCATTCTAAACTAGCTAAAATGCTATTTATCATCATCTCTTCTACTATTTTACAAACTCTTTCTCTCTCTCTAGCTATCTCTTTCTAACTCCTTTTCTTTCTATATGTCCCTAAACCGTAACCCCTAAACCTTTATCTCCCTATCTCTATCATTCCTCTATCTCTCAATTCCCTAAATACGTCCACCCCATGTACTTAGGGTATGTATAAGTTCCCTAAACCCCAACACTTAACCCCTATCTCTCCCCTATCTCCCTATCTCTATTGTCTCTCTACCTCTAAATCTCTCTCCCTATGTCTCTATACATCTCCCTCACTCTCTATCTCCCTATCTCCCCCATGTCTCTCTCCCTAAACCCTAAACCTCTAAACCCTACACCCTAAACCTTAAACCCAAGAAACCCTAAACCCTCTACCTCTCAACTCTGAAGATCTCCCTATCTCTCTAATGCAGAGGAAGGTTTGATATCTAACACAATATGATTGTTTGTAGACCCTTCACACATTGGTTCATCTCAATAATGCCTAAAGGCTTCCTAGTGTACTTTGAAACATGTGAAAAACACTCTAATGGTGTATAATATTGAAGACAACATGGATCATGGGAGTCTTGGGTGTTTCAAACCTGTCTCAACACCTTATGGGGATTTCCAAACACACATAGTTCAAATCAAGTGTTTGACACAAGAAACATGCAAATTAGGGCTTGCTGCCACTAGGTGTATTAGGGTAATGACTTCAAAAAAAGTAAAGAAACTTGTCACATGTGTTATCAGACCTATGTAGACCCCCAAAAATATTCCAATATGGTGTTACACCCTTCCATTCACAAACAATGCATAGATCATTCATAACAATAAAGAACCTAGGGTTTTAGGGCAGTTTCACTGCAAATCTGCACACACAGTCCATTATATCTCCTCCACACGTGCTATTCATGAGTTTTCCTTTAAAGAGTTTTTATAACATATTAAAATAAAGCTTTCCACCAATTTTCATGATTTTTTGATGGTTGGAATCAAAGATATGAAATATTCTAGTTCGCTGGAAATCCTAGGTAGGGTTTAGACCTGCTCTTAGTAAAAATGCCATAACTCACACAAAAATCAATCAAATTGATTCAAACAAAAAAAATTCATCTCTTAAAACATAGGTCTAACTTTCCCAATTATTTTCAGGCCTCCATCATTCTGTACATGTCTATACTAACATATTTTCAAACTACAACTTTTCAGAAAAATAAACTTCAGACCAGTCAAAACAAAAAATGACATAAATTTCACAAAACCCAATGAAATTTGCTCAAACCAAAAACATATGAAATTTAATATTGTCCTTCAACTTTTCCATCCACTTTCAAGGATGTACCAAACCGTACAATTCCATACAAAATAGTTTTTCAGACTATTACACATAGAAACACAAGCAAAAATAGGGTAAAAACGTGCCAAATCTAATTTTTCTTCATTCAAAATCACCTCCCCACTTCATTTGCATGAGAATACATCTATTTTATTCCATTTCATCCATCCCTAACTCCCAAAACCAACTCCTAACTCCCTTTTTCCCATTAGCAAGTTGTAATCACTTATGGTTTGACAACTTTTGACAAATTTTCACTTAAACATCAAAACTAACCAAAATGACCCTAAATGGTCTTAGATGGTCCACAATGACCTTACTGACCAAAGCACATCAAAATTAAATTAAAATATAATTCAAGGTGAGGCTCTTGTATCACTCTCCCCTCTGTCTCCTCTATCTCTCCCTATCAGTCCTCTTTATCTCTCTCTAAACCCTAAACCCCTATACCCTAACCCCTAACCCCTAAACTTGAGAAACCCTAAATGTCTAAACTCTAAACCTGAGCAACCATAAATGTATATATCCCTATATCTCCCCTATCTCCCTATCGCTATCACCCTTCTACCTCTCAATCTCTCTCCCTATGTCTCTCGACATCTCCCTCACTCTCTATCTCCCTCTCTCCCCTCTATCTCTCCCTATTGATCCTCTCTCTCTAAACCCTAAACCCTAAACCCGAGCAACCTTAAACCCATTAACCCTAAATAATGTGCCCAAACCCTAACCCCTAAACCCTAAACTTGAGCAACCCTAAACCCCTAAACCCTAAACCATAAATAATGCCCCTAAACCCTAACCCCTAACCCCTAAACCCTAAACCCAAGCAATCCTAAACCTCTATCTCCCTATCTCTCCCATATCTCCCTATCTCTATCATCCCTCTACCTCTAAATATCTTTGATTATGTCTCTGGACATGTCCCTCAATCTCTATCTTCCTATCTCTCCCCTCTATCTCCTTTATCTCTCCCTATCAGTCCTCTCTCTCTCTAAACCCTAAACCCCTAAACCCTAAACCCCCAAACCTTAAATAAGGCCCCTAAACCCTAACCCCTAACACCTAAATCCTAAACCCGAACAACCCTAAACCCTAACCCCAAACCCTTAAACCCTAAACCTTTATCTCCTTATCTCTCCCCTATCTCCCTATCTCTATCATCCATCTACCTCTCAATCTCTCTCCCTATGTCTCTAGACATCTCCCTCACTCTCTATCTCCCTATATCTCCCCTTTTTATCCTCCATCTCTCCCTATCGGTCCTCTCTCTCTAAACCCTAAACCCTAAACCCCTAAACCCTAACCCTAACACCTAAACCTTAAGCCTTAAACCCAAGAAACCCTAAACCCCTAAACCCTAGCCCCTAACCCATGAAACCTAAACCTAAGGAACCCTAAACCCTTAAAACCTAAACCCTAAATAATGCCCCTAAACCCTAACCCCTAAACCCTAAACCCTAAATCCAAGCAACTCTAAACCTCTATCTCCCTACCTCTCCCATATATCCCTATCTTTGTCATCCCTCTACCTCTCAATCTCTCTCCTTATGTATCTCGACATGTCCCTCACTCTCTATCTCCCTATCTCTCCCCTTTGTCTCCTCTATATCTCCCTATAGGTCCTCTCTCTCTCTAAACCCTAACCCCTAACCCCTAACTTGAGCAACCCTAAACCCTAAATATGCCCTTAAAACCTAACCCCTAAAGCCTAAACCCAAACAATCCTAAACATCTATCTCCCTATCTCTCCCCTGTCTCCCTGTTTCTCTCATCCCTCTACCTCTCAATCTCTCTCCCTATGTCTTGAGACATCTCCCTCACTCTCTATCTCCCTATCTCTCCCCTCTATCTCCTCTATCTCTCCCTATTGGTCCCCTCTCTCTCTAAACCCTAAACTCCTAAACCCTAAATAATGCCTCTAAACCCTAAACATTAACCACTAAACCCTAAACTATAAATAATTCCCCTAACCCCTAAACCCTAAACCTGAGCAACCCTAAACCTCTATCTCCCTATGTCTCCCTTATATCCCTATCTCTATCATATCTCTACCTCTCAATCTTTCTCTCTCTATGTTTCTGGACATCTCCCTGACTCTATATCTCCCTATCTCTCCCCTCTATCTCCTCTCTCTCTCTCTCTCTCTTTATCTCTCCCTAATCCCTAAATAATGCCCCTAAACTGTAACCCCTAAACCCTAAACCTCTATCTTCCTATCTCTTTCCCATCTCCCTATCTCTATTATCCCTCTACCTCTCAATCTCTCTCCCTATGTCTCTGGACATCTCCCTCATTCTCTATATCCCTATATCTCCTGTATGTCTCCTCTCTCTATCTCCCTATCTCTCCCTAAACCCTAAACCCCAAACCTGAGAAACCCTAAACCTCTATCTCCCTATCTCTCCCCTATCTCCCTATCTCTATCATCCCTTTACCTCTCAATCTCTCTCCCTATGTCTCTAGACATCTCCCTCACTCTCTATCTCCCTATCTCTTCCCTTTGTCTCCTCTATCTCTTCCTATCTCCCTATCTCTCTATCTGTCTCCTCTCTCTCTCTACCTATCTATCTCTCTCTATCTCCCTATCTCTCATCTCTCTCTCCCCTATAATTCATCTATCTCCCCATCTCTCCCCTCTATCTCCCTATCTCCCTCCTCCATCCCTCTCCCTCTCCATTTCCCTGATCAATAAAGGAAATGGAAACAAGAAAACTAGGACTCTTTTTTTATCTCTCTTTCTCCCCTCTCTCCCTCTTCCTCCCTCTCCCTCTCCCTTATTGACAAAGGAAATTGATGCAGGAGCATCCCAGGTGAACGAGTTATCCCGCATTAACCAAAAAGATTCATAGATTTTTGTTTCCATTTTGTTTTGGTTTTCAGTTGGTTTTGCTTCCAGGGAAGATTCGAGTTGATTTCAAGATTGATTTAATCAAATATGCAATTCAAGACTATTGTCTATAAAACTTTGTTGAAGCTATGGAGATTTGGAGTTCATAATAGTGTTCATTTGCCGAGGACAAGTTTTATCACCAACTCCTTACCATAGCGCAACCAACATCTATCCAACAATTGAAGCACATATTTAAAGTTTGTTGTATATACCCAATCTACAAACATGGCACTACTTTTAAAAAGGCAACAAAGACATGAGTGCAATCTATATCGTTTATGTTTTATTCAAAACAACTATGACTTGTCAATGCTGGGTATAGTTCTTCTTCAATCAGCATGAATACTTCAATTTGGTAAGTCGACACCTCACTTTCTATTGTTATCACTCATCAATTGCTATGGAATTGATAAATAGAGGGTTGTTCTTAGTCAAAGGAGAGATAATCTTGAAATGTTTCCAATTTTACCATGACAAAACAAATTTTGGGCAATTGGAAATGCCAAACGTAAGCACCATCGTAGAATTTTCAAAGTGTTATTTTATATTAGATATCAACGCCTCTTTAGAGACAAAAATAGAAGGATATGAAGCACCACAGGCCACGGCTAGGGAATGAGGAGGGAATTCATATTAAATATTTGAATTTATTTGATGTCTCTTCATCTCATGTGGAGAAAATATGTGAATTTCCTATATAGACAAAGATTGAAGCTTGCCATGGCATCGCTGCCTAAGAGAGAGAAAGGGATCAACCAGAGGACAAATTTGTGAGAAGAAACTAGCTGTGAGTGCAAGTCTGAGTCACCTGAAGGCACAGAGAGATAGGAAGCCTTGTGAGGCTATGCAAGTGTATTGCAGACAAAGGAGAGAAGCATAAGTTTGTGTGAGAGATACAGGTTATAGTTGATCATGATGAGTGCAGATCGGAGGTTGCAGAGGTGAGACTTTGTGGAAGAATGGCTATTGAGAGCCAAGTTTTGCAAATTTTGTAATGCAGGTTTTATTTTCTATGATGAATCAATTTAATATTGTGTTTAAATAATTTATTGAGTTAAAACTTCAATTTGGGTCAAATATATGTGCTTGTGTATTGGTTTGTAAAAGTGTGTTTGCAGCAGAGGGTGTTTTCTTTTGCGTTAGAAATGGAAACAAGAAAACTAGGACATGCAAAGAGGGATGAGGATATAAATTGGAAGGATGAAATGGAAACAAGATAAAATGAAAGTTAATTGGATGGGAAGAATGATGAGAGGAGAGGTGGAAAATAGTTAAATAGGGAAAAATTGGTGGGATCTAAAGGAAAAATGGAAAGGAAAAGGAAAACTAGGAAATCTAGGGTTAAGAGGTGAAAAAGAGAGGGGAGGAGGTAGAAAAAGAAGTCAAATGGACACAAAGAGGTGAAGATGAATGACGAGAGAGAGAGAGAGAGAGAGAGAGAGAGAGAGAGAGAGAGAGAGAGAGAGAGAGATGCATTAATTTTACTTTAACTACTTTATAACACACTCAAGTTCTTGCCTCCTTTGGGAAATTCTAATTCTAAGGGTTGGAGGTAGCTTTTGGATGCCAAGGACGTGTTTTTCACAAAATTTAGAAATTTCAACCAAATATTGTGTGTGCTCTCCCTATGGTTTACATATTTTTCAATGTTAATATGAAAAAATGCCAAGATGACTTCAAGTTTTTTATTAGCTTTCTAACCATGTATTTTTTCAAAAATTTGATAACATTAAGGTTTCCATCTTCAAGTTATTTTTCTAATTTTTTCTTTTTTCAGAAAACCTATGCCTAGTATTTTTGGTGTCATTTTTTACACGTTTATCAAAATTTGAAATAAATTACATTTTTAGATTCTAGACTCAATTCTATACACTTTGAAAAAAAAATTGATCAGTTTTGAAAAAAATTGGGGGGAGCACGCTCAAATTTTTATTTTTCAGAATGTGTCCACCTTGAAAATTCATACAAAAATCATATATTCATAAAAAAAATTATCAGAAAAAATAGGCATAAAGTACATGGTGTTAGCTAATTTTCCACCATTGAAATTTGTCTAATACATTAAAAAAGTAGACATTTTAGGGGGAGCACACCAGACACTATGTTATATTTTTCTGACAAAAACAGGAGCACTTTGTGTGCTCCCCCTATTTGAACCTCTTAATCTCCACCATTTTTAGAAAAAATAGTAGTTTTGAAACTAGACTAAGAGCACTACAAATCTTGTTGTTATCACATCTTCAAATTTTGAGTGTGGCTATCCTTAATTTCTTATGCAAGATTAATTTTTTCTTATTTCAGAAAAAAAGTGGCCACTTTTGACCCCCTTTTGTGAAAGGAAGCAAGGTATGTGGAAATGCTTCCTACACTGATCTATTGAGGAAAGATTTATTCAAATTTTTACTTTTACAGTTACAGATTAAGATGCACATTAACAGAAAGATAATAACAACTTCCAAATACAAACACAAAACTCACAACACAAAATATACATGGGGAAAACCCTTTTAGGTAAAAAACCCCACACTCTAAAGCCTCCCAATATATTATTCAGGAATCAAGAAGATTACAATATACTTGCAGAGCAAGCTTCTACAAGAGTATATCCAACCGGAGATCCAGGAGGTAACTCAACGTTTATAAGATTCTTTCACTCAACCTCCATCTCAAGCTCCTAATATATAGGAGATACAATACAGTAAACTGTTACCGGTAATTACAAAACCATGAGCCAAAGCCACCCAAAAGTGGCGCCCAAATTATCTCCAATCAAAGATACCTTGTGATGTGCCAAAACACACACCAAAATGTGTAACTCTCCCCTTTACAACTATTTTATGTGCCCAACACGTTTTGACATGTCCCAAAAACAGGAGGTCCAACTTCTGGAGGTCGTAACTTTTGATCCAGTTGTCCGATTGATGAATCGTTTGATGCGTCAGAAATCTCATGAAGAGATCTATCACCTTGTAACTCACTTCATCAGTTACGACAATTTTTAGAGCATTTAGAGACCTCTAAGTGCCTCAAAATTGAGTTCGAAACTTTTTCAGCAGTTTAAAAAAAGCAGAAACTTTAATATCTCACGATCTAGGTATCATCTTGAGTTGAAACTCACCTGAGATATTTACTTAGTTGTTCTGCACCTTCTAGGAAAATTTTAGGTCAATCCGAGGTCAAATGTAAAGTTACTAAAAATAGTAAGTCCTGCCATTTTTAGCCCTTTTGGAAACTTTGAAAGTTTTAGATCATTCTTTAAGATAAAGGGTATTCAAAAAGAACAAAATGGGGAAGAATAGTAACCTTTCAAAGTTGCAAGGTTGAGACATTTTTCTTAACATTTTGGTCCCCCATTTCCATGCACATACCCTCCTATAAAACATTACATAACTATAAGTCAGTTCTAGAATCCTAAGGCTGTATTCTAAAGTATTCCAAAGGGTTAACTTTGATACAAACAAATGGCATGCAACCAATTGTTAGTTTTCTTGACTCTCAACATCTTAGGCACAAATATATTATCAATCCTAATTTATTTGGGAGTTTAGTTTTGGAACTTAAAGGATTTATCTCTAGAGTTCCATAGACCTAAGTCTCCTACTAACTTTGACTAATTTGTGCACTCTAAAAGTTTGAACTTACTAACAATTAGCTTCCAACCTTCATCTATCTATGAACACATGTATGTGAAGATTCACTCTAGCAATATAAGAGATATAGATTAAATTGGGGCATCAATAGTTAGAAAATCTACTAGTACTTGCCACAAATGTGAGAAGTTTATAAACTCTAACATGCTCAAGCTCTTAGTTCCAAAATATTATGACATTATGAACAATAGCATACCATAGACATAAGCATCCTTGAAATTTTTTACTTATTAGAGCTCTCAATTTTAGTCTTGACATATGATTATATTTAAAATTCTTACAAATGTGGATATTTCTAAATTTGATTTTACTTGAGATCTCAGGTTTGGATTTGACACTTCTTTATTCCTGAAACTCCTAGCGGATGTGAGGCTCCTTGTAATTTTAACTTAACATAATTTCAATTCTAGTTTTTTACAGGGGCAACATTCAGATTCCCATTTAGAGGATAGGCATCATTGCATGATTAACTTTGGTCAATCAGTGACTTTGATTTCACTTGATAGAGTAATGAAGAGGGTTTTATCGTGACTTAGGACTCTTGCCAAGGCTTCTTTCCTCTTGGGGACATGTGTCCATCAAGATTTACTCTAAGACATCCATGGTCAATGATTTTCTTAAGGAATTGATGGTCAGAAATTATTAAGACTTGGAAACAAAATTAGGCTTCAATATTACAAAGGAAGCTAGTCTCAAAGCATAGCCTTGATAGAGAAATTTTCATGAAGGGACACTAAGACTTATTATAATTAATTCAAGCCACAACCTCTCATACTTCAATTATTTACAATTTAGATCATTGAATCTTGCAAAGAGCCATAGGATAGTGGTTTTAGTCTAGGCTACTAGAGTTTGCCTCAAAGAGTTTTGCTAATACTTCCTTTGATGATTTATCCATGGGGTTTACATAGTTATCTCTTAATAAATTTTGACCATCCACAGGACTTGATTTATAGCTAGGGAATATGCTCAATTTATGACATAAGAGAATTACTTGCCAAATTTAGGAATCCCAATTACATAACCTTTGTACTTTAGCCTCTAACCATCAATGACTCCATTTGTCTAGATCATTCACTCTAGGTCAATTAGACATAGGTAGTTAGGTTCATTCACTAGAACATTATAGAATCATGTCACATGTCTTACACATTAATCCAAATAATGATATAAAGTGCAACACTTTAATAGGAAGGTATCGAGCCTTGGAGGGTTCATAATTAGCTTTACCAAATGACAACAAAACACTATAATAGCCTAATAAAAATAAACGTGTACTCATTAAGCCTTCTATGAAGCTCATACAAGACTTAAGTAATTTATATCACATACTAGAATCATAGTATTCAAAAATGAACTCTATCTTTGAGGTGATGGTTCAAATTTTACATAATTAGTTTACACAAAGTATTATAATCTTTAACTATTAACATATCTTATATAATTCTCTATACTTTACAATTCAATTTCTTAAGACAAATTAATAACAAGTCTCTTGATCCTTAACCAATAATTTGATTATTATTAACTACAACTCAACAATCCTTAATGCTTCCTACTACACATCTTCAATGGCATCCTTAAGCAATCAGTCAAATACAATTGTAGTTAGATTCATAAATTTAGAGATAATATTCATTTATCTTTATTGCAACAAGAGTTATTCATTAGTTCATAGAATATAGGAACATGTGTTACCAATTTATTATTAGAGTGCATAGGACTTTGCTTGGAGGCTAATCCAAGTATCACACCTACTTTTCCTCCTATCCACCATTACAATGAGGTATTCAACTTCATAGGGGTGTTGGTGAGGTATGTCGCCATTCAAAGGTCTTGAACTCATTTGATTGGTGCAAGGATTCTACCATCTAAGAAATTGTGTAGCTAATTTCTAGAACTAATCCAAGAAAACCATGGAATCCACCACTTAGCCAATCTAGGAAAATTATGACATCTACCACTTAGTCAATCTAGAACTCAATATCACTAGATTGACCAATTAAGACATGCACAAGCATGCATGCATATAGACACACACAAGTCTCTAAACATCTGAGTCACAATTACATTCAACACTGTAATTTAGGGGGCTACAACCACTCTAATGGGCCTAACACATGTCAAAAAGGAAATACCTTGATCATAAT
This sequence comes from Cunninghamia lanceolata, assembly GCA_027924645.1. NCBI lineage: Eukaryota > Viridiplantae > Streptophyta > Pinopsida > Cupressales > Cupressaceae > Cunninghamia > Cunninghamia lanceolata. Next base: position 911,119 of record BSBN01001313.1, read on the forward strand.
GTAACACCTTACTATATCAAAGATACACTATCCAAATTTAAACTGACATAGCAATCATCCTAAAAACACCTCGATAATCAAGGCAACACCTCACTATGGCAAGACACACTATTCAACTTGTAACTCAGATCAAAAATATCCCATCTCTACTAGGATACCATCATTTGTATTTTGGATTCACCAAAATAACCACTATGTTACTTTATGCATGAATGAGCATGGAGCTATTCTCTGTATAAAATGGCAACTATACGACTCCATTGAGGCTTGAAGGGTGATCAACAAGTCAGTCCACAGAGTCTTCCTTGTCATTAGATCACATGCATATTGTGCTACAATAGATCAAACTCATACACGAGGATCCCAACTTAGACATGAGACCATGAGACTCATGAATTCACAAACATAGAATGACATATTCACATAAGAACCACATTGAGAACTCTATTTTGGACTTAGATCATCAATTGTAGCTACAATTATGATATCAAAACTGCTCCAGAAGTTGAATATGTAGGTTTTATGAATAAATGAATTATGAATACAATGATGCATTAGTATTGTTGTAAATTTATTGATACACATTTTACAAAACTATCAAATTCAGTTTTGGCTTGCTGGGATGATGAAGATGTTATAAATATTCTTTTAACTTATGTTTAAGGGCAATTTCAATTTTGTTTACAGTTATACTACTAGGCTAAGGGATGAGAAACTTATTGAAAAAAATGCACTCTGCATAAAGAGTATAGATAGGTCCCCACCTCTTTATTTGTACCAATTTATGTTATAACCATTTTTATAACTCTCCCTCAAATATGAAGTATAAATATATATAATATGTATTTTATATATGGAATTCATAAAATAAAGATTTCATGAAATAAGTCGAAGATAAACATGACAAAAGGTTATAAGTTAGTTATGGTTTTCAATTTGTAATAGATTATTAAAAACTATTTGTTATCACAGAGAAGTAAGAGTTCAACTGTTGAACTAGCGCATCTCAACTCAGTTAATCTTCTACACTGGTAGCATTAAGTATTAAACTTGTTCTTTAAGTTTTTTTTCAGTTAAAAATATTGAAGATTATTTATTAATTGATGATGAACCAAATATTTGATGATTTTTAATTTGTTTGTTCCTTTGTTTTTCTACAGAACACGTGAGTCATATTCTTGACGAGGGGAAGCTTTACAAGAAAGATAGATGAAAATCTCTCTCATTACCTATTGAAACAAATATCGCATAATTCTTCTTCCAAAATATCCCTTTCACATTTCAAGTTTTCATTTTCTTTCTTCATCCTTTTTCCAATCTTCCCCATTGAAACAAATCAAATAAACAATTGAATGGTAAAAGCTTACCCAAATATTTCTTGCCTCAATCTTTCTTCTGCAGTGATTCTTGTTACACTCTAGGGTTTCACACTTCTTTCAACACTTTCTTCCTAATAGATTCACAACCTTCCGAGCAGATTCACAACTAGCTCTAATACCACTTGGTGCAGTCAAGGTAGGAGGGTCTGATAAGGGACTGTCCAACCTTGCAACCTTAAACGATTAACACTATGATCATACTGATATGCAACAGAAGCTTACAACTAATCAACAAAAAGACAAAAGATATTCATGAACATATGACACAAGATATATCCTGGGAAAACCCTAACAGGGAAAAACCCAACCTTCAAAGCTCATTCCTCATATATTATAACTTCAAATCGAATTACACAGGCCTCATGGGCTTTACAGATTCTAGGCCACAACCCAGGGATTATAAAAGATTCATACAACAATATTCTTTCATGATTTCTTTCTTCTACATCTCAATTTTCTATTCTGCAACTCCTTCTGCTTCTTGCTGTGCCTTCTACTCTATTATGCTACTCATTCGGATCAAAACAACTTAAGATATTGCTCCATATCTTTGTGCTATCGATCACTGCCTAGAAACAACTCTTTATCTCTTATTTATATCCTCTACAAGCCTTCAAATCATTATCAAGTTGGCCTCATTGCAATGGCTAGTATGGAATGTGTGTATAACACGGATAGGTCGGACCTAAACATAAGGTATTGCTCCGTTGGTACATAAATTACCTAGTTTCTTTGACCACTTTAATTATTTTAATTTGTTTATTTCTAAAAGGCAGAAATCCTTCTTATTTAAGAATATCGATTGTCGAGTATCAATTGCCAATTATTTTGGATTCTCCTTCCACTGGGAGGCTGGTTTGTTCAATTTATATTGTAATTAAATTTTTTAGTATTTAAATTCGTACTCTAGTTCTTCTAGTATTTATTATTCCGTATATTTCTACTTCTCTTTAGTATGCACGATAATTTTTGAATCCTCTGTCAATGGATTACGTAATATTGACTACTTTAGATTAAATATATTGGACTTTCTTGCTAAGGCTCATTGGAAGCACACAGAAAACAAAATGGTCACGGGCAATCCATTTTCATTGTTTATTTTTCTTACTGTTATGGAAATTTCCTGGACAAGAAAATAGATATTTGTATCGAGAAATGCATATTATGATGTACCGTGGCAAGAAAATGAATATTTGTATTGACTTGACTTGACTTCGGTCTAGGTTGTATTATCTATTTTGCTACATGGAATTTGAATTTTTTATTTGGGATGCAAGTTTTAGAATATAGAAAATGAATATTTGTATTGACTTGACTTGACTTGCTCTTTTCTTTTTTGGGTTGTATTATTTATTTTTTTATGATTGGAATTTGAATTTGTTATTTGGGAATTTTTTTTTGAGTTAGGGTCTAGGTTGTATTACATATTTTCTTATGATGGAATTTGAATTTTTTTATTTGGGATGCTAGTTTTGGAATGTAGAAATTCAATATTTGAAAGTGGGGTTGAGGTTACATTAGTCATTCTATTAAAAGTGGACGAATAGTTGGGAATTAGATAAAAAAATTTCTAAACAAAGGGATGTGCCAAATTTGAATGATGGATTAGGTTTTGGGTTGGTCAGTGTTAAAATAGTCAAATCATATATCTGTATATGTAGTAAATGAAATAAAATAACTCTTAAAGTAAATAAAATAGCTATATTTGTTTTGTATTTAATATACCTATATTGGTACACATATTTAAATACATCTATCTAAAAGATACATAGAGATATTAGTCTCTGGGTGTTTCTATTTAATTTTTAATAAAGGTTAGATAGGCGCCTCAAGTATTTAAGATATATATGCTACTAGATAGTCTCAAATAAATTAGGCTTTGTCATTAAATACAACTCTAAAACCCACTATCACCAAGGAAGACAAATGCTGACACAAAACCCTCACTAAAATATAGCAGAGCGGTATATATACGTGACACATAAGGCAAAGGAAGAAAAATCATATACGCACAAGCTAACCAGGTGGGGGAAGGGGCTCCAACTCCACTCATCGACAACCAAATAGGTTTTTGTTTTCTTATTATGAAGAAGAGTTGTTGAGCTAGACCGCAAGATTTTAGGAGAGATTTTAGTTAGGTATACAGAAGGGGCATATATAAATTGTGAATATATATTGGTTTCAATGGGTGCTCTGAAGCATAAATGGACTTCAGAAGAAGAGAGGCAGTTGAGAAAAGGCGTGGAGATATATGGCATGAGAAGATGGTGGACTATTCAAAAGGTGTTGGATTATTTGTCAATGATGTCAAAGGCATATGGGAGATTGTTGGCAAGATTTATTGTCATTGATGTCAAGAAAAATGTCATGGATGTTATGATGAAATTTTTTGGTCCAAGAAGAAGATATAAAGACAAACTTATGATTGCTCAACAATGCAGGCCGACTTCCCTTACCCTTGGTGGCTAAGTCTTATGGAAAATAAATTTAATATTAATGTTGGCCGACTTCCTAGAGTATGGCACCCAGAATTGAGATTAAAAATTATACATGGTCGACCCCCTTTGATGAGGCCGACCTAGTTTGTGAAAAGGTACATGATTGCATATAAATAGAAGTGGTTTGGAGGTTTTCAATTAAGCAATCTAATGCAAATCATTTCCCATTTAGAGCACACCTAAGGAGAAGAAGAAGATCAGAAATGCAATGATAAATCAAACCATTTAGAGCATTCCTAGAACAAAAATATGAAGAGTGTTGAAGATTTATATTGAAGGAAGTTGGAGTAGATTGAGCATGGAAGATGCAATGATATTCATGTGAATTTGGAGCAGATCTATGGCAAATTTGTAGCATAACTTCAAGGTGATTTATGGTAGATTTATAGTAGACCTACTTGAGTAGATTTGGAGATCAGACCTAAGAGTAGATTTCGAGTAGACTTAAGAGCTGATTTGGAGCAGATCTAATGAGCTGATTTAGATCAAACCTTGAGCAGAAATATTTAAAGGAAAATTGTGTGGAAGTGTTACATCAAATACATGCAAATTTGTGAGGGAAATATATGTAGATTTGTGAAAGAAATACATGTAGATTTATGAAGGAAATACAATCAGATTTATGAAGAAAAATATGGTCATCATCTATTGAAGAAGAAACATCTCAAAGGTGATATTTTGTAGAAGAGGTTAGTGCCTTACAAAAGAAGAGATTGGTGTCTCTTGTTGAGTTGGTGCTCAGTTGCGGGGATTGGTGTCTCCAGTGGGTTGTTGTCTACAAATTATATAAGTGGGTTGGTGCCTATGAATCCTACAAGTGGGTTGGTGCCTACAAATTATATAAGAGTGGTGCAGGAGCACCTAGAAAATCATGTTTTGTGTTGTAATAAGGTCTATTTGACCAATGCATGTCATTTCAGTTTGTATCTAGGTTCTTCAAGACCTAGAACTAATTTTGTAAGTCCCAAGTGACTTAGGACACTTTTGTCAAATTGTTAATCACATAATGCCAAAATAGGGCAGTAGGACAGTTTGGGACACAAGACGATTGGTCTTCCAACTGTTTGAATTAGTTGGTTTTCCTCAGGGTGAGTTGATAAACCCAGAGGAATGAACCAAATAATCATTGGAGAACTGTGTGAATGTGCTTGTGTATTGTTCTGAGGAGAAAGAAATAAAAAAAAATTGTTCTGTTCCATCAATTTGGATTTCCATTCCCTGTAACTGCAATTTGTATAACTGTAGATTTCTATTCTTTCTGTGCTTTCCATTGTTGCAGTATGTCGATGTGAAGCATTCCACTAGTACGATTTATGTCAAACTCAGTGGAATGGCTTCATTGTACAAGTATGTGTTTTTGTTTCCTATTCTATTTTCCTGTTCAACGGCGCAGAGAGACATAGAGGTCATCATTGGTAAGACCGGGACCATCGGGGAGTAAATCAGCCATTAGACCGACAATGGTTGTTTGACCGAAATAAGGAGACGGAGAGATTTCTATCGGCGTGAGTTCTGTCTCGTTTCCCTGAAGAAAGTTCCAAGTGAGCCATCGGTGTGTCTTGGACCAACGGAGTGAGTTTTGGGGTTCTGGCCGACAGTGATTTTCTTGCCGATAGTGGTCCTTCGACGCATCGGCCAAAATTTGTAAGTGCTCACCGATGAGAAGAGTCTCACAGAAGACAAAAGTCATCGGCGTACCGGCGAAGCAAATTCTAACATGGCTGATAGTAATTGTCTTGCCGATAAGTGAAAGTCAAAGGTGACATTGGAGTGATCGGTGTATCGACGAAGTAGAATCTAAAGTAGCCGATAGCACTTCTCTTGCCAATAGGCAAGAAGCATAGAGTCACCCATCGAGAAGAGTTATGATGTCGGAGTGACAAGTTTGAAGATGATCAATGGTGATTTTCTTGCCGATAGGCAAAGAGTGTTGAATCTCACAATATTTGATCAATTGTCCATTCCCGCTGTGCGCTCCTCATCATATTGGTATCAGAGCCATAAAAGGTTTTGTTGTTGATCTAGTATATGTTAGTAGAGGAGAGTGAAGGAGAGGCTAGCATCATGCCTCCAAAGGGGATGACAACATAAGTGCTTAAGAAGTTCCAAGAGATGGAAGAGAAGATCAAAACTGGAGTCAGGGAAGCACTCCAAGCAGACTTGAAGGCATTGAGGATAGGGAAGAGGATAGATGAAGATTCAGATGAAGAGGAAGAGAAAGAGGAAGAAGAAGAAGAGAAAGAAGAAGTAGAAGTACCAGCTGATCAAAGGCATTTCCTTGAAGTCATCAAGGCAATTGGAAAGGATTCTTCGGAGGCTCGGATGGAGATCCCAATATTCAGTGGGAAGATGGATGCTGAGGAGGTTATGGAGTGGATTGAGGCTCTAAACAACTACTTCGAATACAAGGAAGTTCCTGAGAACAGGAGGGTGAAGTTTGCAAAAACTAAACTCAAAGGTGCTGCCCTTACATGTTGGAATTACACCCAAGGAGAGAGGGTAAAGAATGGGAAGAGTATGATCTCTTCATGGAGCAGAATGCTAGAGAAGATCAAGTCCCAGTTCCTTCCATCTGACTATGAGGTGCAGATTTATAGGAAAATGCAAAATCTCAAGCAAAAAGATATGAATGTAGCTACTTACACCGAGGAGTTTCACAAATACACTCTTCGCTGTGGGTACATGGAGGAGGAAAAAGCTAAGGTGGCTAGGTATCTAAATGGTCTGAGGTTCAATATTCAAGATGAGATAAGTTTATTGACCCCTGAAACCATAGAAAAATGCTTTCAAGTAGCATTAAGAGCTGAAGAGAAGCTGAAGAGGAAAGGTGAGCAGCAAGGTAGAGGAAGAGGTGGCAAAAATTTTAGAGGCCAAGGAAGTTTTGGAGGAAGAAGTCCTAGCTAGAGGCCTAATGGTGAGTCTAGCCAAGGAGATCAAGTTGGGGACTCAAGTAGTAGAGGAGGCTACCGAGGAAGAAGGCCTAATGGAAGAGATGGGACAAATGGATCAGGTAGAGGATCCAAGTTCTCCAATATGAGATGTTATAACTACAATCAGATAGGGCACCCGACATACAAGTGTCCAGAGGAGGCCTCAACTTCTCATGGTAATGAGAGAAAAACCACATTAACTCAAGAGGATGCAGGGAGTGTGACATCTCCTGAAGTGAATTTGACATCAGAGATGGGAGAAAATCTAATGATCAAGAGGACACCACTGAAAGAACCAGTGCAGATTGAACCGTCACAAAGAAGAGCTTTGTTTAGAGTCAACTACAAGATCCAAGGTAAGGTTTGTAAATTTATTATTGACTCTAGTTCTACTGACAATATTATATCTTTGGAAGTAGTAGATAAATTGAAATTAGAAAAGATACCCCATAGCTGTCCATATAGGGTCAGTTGGTTAAACAAGGGACAACATATAGTCATCAATGAACAAGCATGGGTAGAATTCAGTATTGGGGGGTATAGAGACAAGATTTTGTGTGACATCCTTCCAATGGATGCTTGCCATCTTCTGCTGGGCAGACCATGGCAGTTTGACAAAAAAGCTCATCATGATGGGGAAAAGAATGTTTACTCATTCCAAAAGGATGGTGTAACTTATAGGATACAGTCATTGATAGAAGGGGATCCACAACCTATAGGAACTAGTGTAATGCTGTTAGGAGAAAAAGAATTCATGGATACACTAAAGGAAGGTGGTGGAGTAGGTTTTGCTCTGATTGTGAAGCCTAAGGGGGAAAAGAAGGAAAATGTGAGAGAAGTAGGGCCTAAGGAGGTCAGAGATTTGCTTGAGAGTTACAAAGGAGTGATTGCAAAAGATATACCTGATTCCCTACCACCTATTAGAGACATTAGCCATCAAATAGACCTCATACTCGGAGCAGTACTCCCTAATAAGGCAGCATATAAAATGGCCCCTCAGCAAAATGAAGAGATAGCAAATCAGGTTCAAGAACTCCTAAACAAAGGACTGATAAGATAGAGCCTTAGCCTATGTGTAGTCCCTACTGCTTTATCCCCAAGGAAGGATGGGAGGACTTTTGTGATGACACCATTTCAAGAGGATGCTAAAGCAAAGAAGGTAGCCAAGGTCATCTTGGTGAGTAAGAAAGAGTTTGTGAAGATCAATGAAGAAGAGACAAGGAAAGTTGAGGATACCTCAAGGAGTGGGGTTACCAAAGATCAAAGTTTGAAGGTAGTTTTAGTTTTGAATGATGGAGATCAGATGGTGATGAAGAAGGTCAAAGAGCATGTCTACAAGAAGCCACAATGTGGTTGGAAAGAAGAAGATGCTATCCTAGTAGGGACCATTGTTTGTCCTCTAGAGCCAACAAGAGTTAAGAGGCAAACATATTCTACCATAGCAGTAGTACAAGAAGCATCAACCAAGGTTTTGAATGCAGGTGTTCAGGTAGAGAAGACAACAAAGAAGAATGGCAAACAAAATATAGGTTTGGTTGCAAGCATTCACTCATGGCAAGGTGTGAGTAGAGCCTATAATGCTAGGCATGAGTTTTTGCTTCCATGGAAGAAGGTTACAATCCAGAGATCATGGAGAGGACATGGAGCAGCAGAGGATCACGGTGGAGCAAAACAAAGAACCAACTCATGTGACATGAGTTCTTTTCTACCCCGGGAGTATGGTGCAGGAGCACCTAGAAAATCATGTTTTGTGTTGTAATAAGGTCTATTTGACCAATGCATGTCATTTCAGTTTGTATCTAGGTTCTTCAAGACCTAGAACCAATTTTATAAGTCCCAAGTGACTTAGGACACTTTTCTCAAATTGTTAATCACATAATGCCAAAATAGGGCAGTAGGATAGTTTGGGACACAAGACGGTTGGTCTTCCAACTGTTTGAATCGGTTGGTTTTCCTCAGGGCGAGTTGATAAACCCAGAGGAATGAACCAAATAATCATCAGAGAAGTGTGTGAATGTGATTGTGTATTGTTCTGAGGAGAAAGAAATTAAAAAAAACTGTTCTGTTCCGTCAATTTGGATTTTTGTTCCCTGTAACTGCAATTTATATAACTGTAGATTTCTATTCTTTCTGTGCTTTCCATTGTTGCAGTATGTCGATGTGAAGCATTCCACTAGTACGATTTCTATTGAACTCAGTGGAATGGCTTCATTGTACAAGTATGTGTTTTTGTTTCCTATTTTGTTTTCCTGTTCGACGACGTAGAGAATCCAAACGAAGTGTCTTGCACAGTAGATCGCCTAGCATCTCCATGTGCTAGGGTTTGGTTGAAGAGTAGATGAACCACAGAGTTAGAGAGACACAGAGGTCATCATCGGTAAGACCAGGACCATCGGGGAGTAAATCGGCCATTAGACCGACAATGGTTGTTTGACCGAAATGAGGAGACGGAGAGATTTCTATCGGAGTGAGTTCTATCTCGTTTCGCCGAAGAAAGTTCCAAGTGAGCCATCGGTGTGTCTTGGACCAGTGGAGTGAGTTTTGGGGTTTTGGCCGATAGTGATTTTCTTGCCGATAGTGGTCCATTGGCGCATCGGCCAGAATTCGTAAGTGCTCGCCGACGAGAAGAGTCTCACCAAAGACAAAAGTCATTGGCGTATCGGTGAAGCAAATTCTAACATGGTTGATAGTAATTGTCTTGCCAACAAGTGAAAGTCAAAGGTGACATTGGAGTGATTGATGTATCGGTGAAGTAGAATCTAAAGTAGCTGATAGTACTTCTCTTGCCGATAGGCAAGAAGCATAGAGTCACCCATCGGGAAGAGTTACGATGCTGGAGTGACAAGTTCGAAGACAACCGATGGTGATTTTCTTGTCGATAAGCAAAGACTGTTGAATCTCACGATATTTGATCAATTGTTCGTTCCCACTGTGCGCTCCTCATCAAAGAGGGGATTGGTGTTTCCTATAGGTTGGTGCCTACAAAGATTGTAAGAGAGATTTATATAAGAAATATTTTACCGTGGTTTTCTCTCGTAAGGGTTTCCACGTAAATCTTGTGAACTTCTTGTGTTGCATAATTGCTAGATCTTGTGTGATTGATATTATTATGGTTGTTAAGTGTTGAAAAAGTAAAAGATTGTATTACACGGATTCACCCTCCCCCTCTCAATATAATCATGTTCTCATCAATTGGTATCAGAGCCCGTTCCTTTGAAGATAGACTAACTGCTTAAACCTGTAGATCTTGGAAGCACACATGGAAATAGAAGATGATATCCTTGAAAATAAATAAAAAAAATACGATGAAGACGAATGAGAATTGGACCTTGAAGTAGAACTCATAAGTTCTTTAAGTGAAATCAAGAAACTTAGAAAGAAGAACCAAAAACTAAAGCTACAACTTCAAGAGAATAGTGAATATAATGCAGAGTTATTACAAAATCTTGATGAATCTGAGAAGATGATTGTTGATCAAAAAATTCAGATTGAATAACAAAACAAGATTGAAGAAGAGGTGAGAATCCAATTAAAGAAGAAGAAAGAAGATTGTAAGAGATGTGAGTCCAAAATTGTTTCCTTAAGGAAGGAAATAGAAAAGACAATCACTCAATTGAACAAAAATTTGAAGTTTGCTAAAAGTACCTAGATCTTGGATGATATTATAAATGGGCAGAGGTCACCATTCATAAAGACAGGTCTTGGTTATGAATCAAAGGAAGATCAAGTTTAGAATAGGCCACCAAAAGAGACAAATGAAGAAAAAACAAAGAGTTATTCAAATTCCCTCAAAAGTCCTATAAAAAATGAAAGTAGTAAGAATAAGGAGAATCATGTTGCACAAAAATCAAGCACTCCTCCAAAATTCAACAAGGACAATTCAAAAGATTTTTCCCTCCAAGAAAACCTCATATGACGAGGTACCAGAATTCCTTTTATGATTATTGCTATTCGTATAATCATTTTGTTCATAGAGCAAGAGATTGCAAAACAAGTACAAGAAATTTTGGCTGTAATAAGAATAGAAGTCCTTATGGGTTCTCAAGGAGGAACTATAATTCCTTTGCACCTTTAGAGGATTACAATGTTATAATATGCTATAAATGCAACAACATTCGACATACAACTCACATTTGTAGAAGTGGTTTTATAGAACCTCCTACACAAAACAAGAAGGTGGATATCCTTGGCAAGAAAAACAAATAATCTACAAAAGTTTGGAAGAGGAAGCAAGAGCAAGAGAAGGAAAAATCTATGCCTATGCAAACTACATTTCATGCACAAGAGGTATCACTAAGTCCATAAGGAGAAGTACAAATTCAGGGGGATCTAATCATTTCATTATCTTTTAGCCCCATGGAAAAGAAAATTCAAATATAGATTAGCTGATGAAGATTCTTTGGGAGAGTTACAAGAAAAGGGAGAATGATATCATTGATTTCAAGAGGAAGTATTGCACAAAGAGAGAGCTTTACAAAAAGGGGTAACATCATAGAAAAGAGGGAGAATCACATCATGAATGAGAGAAGTATGCTACATCCCTTTGTCATTGATGTCAAAGGGGGAAAGATACATAAAGGTGGAGCAGTGTAGAAAGAGGGAGCATTATGTTCTTGTTGTATTCATAGGTTATTTCTTTGCAAGTTTGACGTCAATGACAAAAGGGGGAAATTGTTGGATTATTTGTCATTGATGTCAAAGGCATATGGGAGATTGTTGGTAAGATTTATTGTCATTGATGTCAAGAAAATTATCATGGATGTCACAATTAAATTCGTTGGTCCATGAAGAAGATACAAAGACAAACTTATGATTGCTCAAGAATACAGGCCAACTTCCCTTACCCTTGTCGGCTAAGTCTTATGGAAAATATATGGAAAATAAATTTAATATTAATTATGCTAGTCGACTTCCTAGAGTATGGTGCCCAGAATTAAGATTAAAAATTATACATGACCGAGCCCATTTGATGAGGCTGACCTAGTTAGTGAAAAGGCACATGATTGCATATAAATTAAAGAAGTGGTTTGGAGGTTTTAAATTAACCAATCTAATGCAAATCTTTTCCCATTTAGAGCAGACCTAAGGAGAAGAAGAAGAGCAGAATTACAATGATAAATTAGGCCATTTAGAGCAGTCCTAGAATAGAAAATATGAAGAGTGATGAAGGTTTATATTGAAGGAAGTTGGAGAAGATTTAGCATGGAGGATGCAATGATATTCATGTTAATTTGGAGCAGATCTATGGAAGATTTGTAGAAAAACTTCAAGGTGATTTATGGTAGATTTATAGAAGACCTAAGAGTAGATTTGGAGTAGACCTAAGAACAAATTTGGAGCATACCTAAGAGTTGGTTTGGAGCAGACCTTGAGCAGAAATATTTAAAGGAAAATTGTGTGGAAATGTTACATCAAATTCATGTAGATTTGTGAGGTAAGTATATGCCTATTTGTGAAAGAAGTACATGTAGATTTGTGAAGGAAATGTAATCATATTTGTGAAGAAAAATATGGTCATCATCCATTGAAGAAGCAACATCCCGAAGGTGATAGTTTGTAGAAGAGGTTGGTGCCTTCCAAAAGAAGAGATTGGTGTCTCTTGTTGAGTTGGTGCTCAGTTTCAGGGATTGGTGTCTCTAGTGGGTTGGTGCCTACAAATTATATAAGAGGGGATTGGTATCTCCAATAGGTTGGTTCCTATAAAGATTGTAAGAGAGATTTATATATAAGAAATATTTTTCCATGGTTTTCTCTCATAAGGGTTTCCACATAAATCCTGTGCTCTTCTTGTGTTGTAGAATTGTTAGATCTTATGTGATTGATATTGTTATGGTTGTTAAGTGTTGAAATAGTAAAAGATTGTATTGTACCGATTCACCTCCCTCTTAGTATAACTATGTGCTCATCAAAAGGACCCAGAATTTGTGCTATGTTTAGTAGCTCACTCTAATGTTGACTTGAAGGTAAGCCCTAGCACTGTTTTATTAAATATCCATTTTTTTTGTCTATTTAGTTGTTTGTCATTGTAAACCCTAAACCCTATTTTTAACTAATTGTTTTGCTTGTCTATTTATTTACTTATCTAAAATTTTCCTCATTTCCCTAAATCTGAATCAAGATTGTTTTAAAACCTAGAGTTTCATAGTCCATATTAGTTTACATGCAAGTATTTTTAGAGAAAAAAATAGTTATCAGGAGATGCCAGCCTGACTTATGTCAATGAAATTAGGGTACGCCAGTTAATGAATAAGGAGAGGTTGTACTATATAAATCACCAATAAGGTGAGGCTATACTATATATAAATTTAGTAAGAAGACATTTTGGGTACGGAAGCAAGGAATTTAAATTATTTAAAAATGGTGGGATGGTCCCAATCAAATTATTTTCAAACAAATCTAAAACATGAAGGTGAGTAAGGTTGCCCAATTGAGGTGGAGTACGTCCTTGAAAGATGAGTTCCCTCAATACAAGTATCATCAATTGAGAAAGTCTTGATAGCCAACTTGGTAGATCTCTCCAGATAAAAAATTATTTCCACCATCTAGGATCTTTAAATCAAAACAGTTGGAGAGACTAACTGGAAAATATCCCTTAAGCTTGTTGTCATTTAGGTGCAAGGTGTTAAACTCTCAATCAAGCAATACTATGATGAAAATAAATAATAATAATGTTTGTGACCTTACGCACCATACTTGGGCGTGCCTAGGAAAAGAAGAAAACATTTCTATGCCCAATCAACTACAAATACAGAAAATAAAAATGTAATACAAATATTGCTGGCAAGGGTAATATGAGAATATTGTCTAGATGCACAATGAAATCCTTATTTCCAAGCTTGGTCAGTAGCCTACTCACATCAAGAAGATGTAATATATATCATCTCCTAGGCTTCATCATAGAAATGTATATCTGATCATTTCATAATAGTCCCTTGAACAAATATTTCAATATTAGAAAAATAAAAAATAAGAGCAACTTTTGTGTATGGAGTTTAGATGCAAGCTGTCAAAAGTAATTTAAATTGGGAAAATAAATATCCATCATTGTCTAAAATGCATTGAATCATTATTAACATCAATTTGCATGTTTTGTCAAAAATTCTGTCATTTTTTCTTTTGTACATTTCATCATTTTCTGCTATTTTTTTGCCTTCCTCCATTGGTGTGTCAGGTCATTTGTTGTCTTGTCCCATTTGCTAACCTTGGATTACATGGCAAAGGGCATATATGTGTATTTTATATTTTTTTTTCTGGTAATATGCATTATTTTCTCTTTAATCCTTGTGAAGAAAACATGTGGCAAGATTCAGTTGGTTTGGACCACTAGGGCCTATCAAAGCAGTTTGGGTAAAATTCGTTAAGGCCATTTCCTCTGATGGATGTGAAATCTCTTAGAGCTTAGTTTAATTATGTTAGTGTAAATAGTGTCATTATCTAACTAGTTTAGATATCACCTCTTTGAAGGAAATTGACAGGTATTCACACGTATGCTTAAGTTTACTTGATCTTTTAGGAGTTTGTCTCATTTTTACATGTGTCCTTAGCTATGTGAGACATCTTTTTCATTTTAACTTGTCACTTGCCCTCACACATGTCATGTGAGTTAGATAAGTGTTGTATCTTGTGGAGGTTAGTCAGTGGTTGAGTTCAACCTTCCTTCCTCCTCTCTCTTGCCTATTTAAGCAAGGCACTATGTACACTTTTACTTAGCTTTTGTCAATATCATTTTAGGCTTATTATGTGCAATATTTCTTTGTGGAAGTATTTTGAGTTTTACTATTTTATCATGGTTGTTTCTAACAAATTGGTTTCATCTCTAAAAAATCACAAGTTAAAACTCTTAAGAACTGTCTTCCTTTGGTTGGACACATGTCGCTTTGGGAGAAATTCTAGTGGATCAACAATTAGGAATCGCTGATTTCAAACTTGTATTAAATGGAATTGGAAAAAAATTTCAGACATGAAGCAAATCTGTAACAAATCTACCCATACAACATAGTAAACTCTTTGGTTTTCAACTAAAGTAAATAATTCAAATCCTTAGAAAGTAGGAAATAAAGTTTTTCTTTTTCGAACATCATCATCATCATTTGCATTTGTATAATTGACATCATAAATCATTTTGCATTGAAATAACATTCATTTTTGTTTGTAAAAGAAATACATCTTTTCGATTACAATTTTCATATATGATTTATAATCAAGTAATAGATTTACAATTTACAAATAAGTACAAGGTCAGGACTTTTATATCGAGATTAGTCTTTTGTTTCACAAGCCTCAGCATGTCATTTACAAGAGGGAGAGAATCACCCAAGCACTTTACCTCCATCCATAGACTGGTGGTCCTGTACACACCTTCCATCTAGAAGTGGTCCTACCCTTCAACGAAGAGTATAGACTAAGGACCCCCTAGTAATGCCATCTGAGTTTCAAGTGTTGTGTCCTACATAACCAACATGGTCATACAACTATAGACTCCTTCTAACTGAGTATGAAACTACTGGATGGTTATGCAATCTAGAGCACAGTGAACGGACAAGTGCAATTAAAGACTTTTGCACTTACTTTGGCCAAAGTTTTTGAGTATTATCAACCACTTAAAAAGTGGAGTCGTACGTTCACCCACCTCTAACTTGACTTGGAAACCTTCAATGACCTATGGTTATCTTAAACTTTTGTTTAACCAAAAGGTTTGACTTTTCATAATGATCTTGTTTGTATAGAGAAGACTCATTAAGTCAATACACCCATGTTACATTCTTGTAACCTCTTGGGTCTTGGCTACTACCACTTGTGCAGGTCCTTTCTAATAACCATGAGAGTAACTACTCTTCTATTATAAGCACTTTAGTTAGATGTAACAATAAAATATCATCAACTTGACCTTCTTCGTCTCAAATTTAATATTGTATGATAATATGCCCAGTAATTTCCATGATACTATATTTTTTATAAAAATTACTTCTTCATAATAATATTTTAGGTTTTTGATATAAAACATATGGTTCTGTTCATGAAGAACACCATATTAATGTTGGTTAATTTATGAGTATAACCTCATTTGAATTATCACAAAGAATATCTATTTCTTGTACTAATTATTCATCATCAATTTTATTTACTATAGTGTCCAATCCTGGACCACTCAAAATAGGTGTTGTCTATCACTAAGTTTGATAATACACCATATCTTTTATATATAAACATGATGATATTCTTTTCCAAAAATGTATGAATAAAAATATCAAGAATAGTACCTATAGTTTGCTGAGAAATGAGAGTCAACATTTGTCTACACTTTCATTTTTACATTCGGCTCTTAAGTTGTCATCATGGTTTGCTCTTGACATAGTTTTGTAGTGGAGTTAAAAGAAATGGCTTATCTAAATATGATATACATAATAATTTCACTATATTCAGTATACAAGATAAACTCTTTGCTTATTGCATGCGAAGATATCATGAACTTTCGGCCCATAGACAT
The DNA here is from genome assembly GCA_027924645.1 of Cunninghamia lanceolata. Lineage (NCBI taxonomy): Eukaryota > Viridiplantae > Streptophyta > Pinopsida > Cupressales > Cupressaceae > Cunninghamia > Cunninghamia lanceolata. The sequence goes on from BSBN01001313.1 coordinate 927,413, forward strand.
TATTTTCTACAGGTGGTATGTGTATATAACACAACCTTTATATAGGCATGGAGAGAAAAGAATGAAAGTCTCTTTACTAAGAAATAAAAATATAATTGGACTATATGAATGCACATGAGTTTGATATAAAGACTTTCTTGTATATCTCTTTTCACTATATTCTAACTCAGGGGTTTTGGTCTCCGAGTAATGCTATAGTCTTTTCCAAGATTTATCTGGCTATTCTGGTGTTCCTTTATCAAACATTGCCAGTAAACATGTAGCTTCCTCACACAAAGTCATGCCTCTCTTTTTAAAATGCAAGAGATTATATATCTCCAAATTTAAAGAGCAATATATATCTTTTTCTCTCGCCGTCTCCCATACCAGTTAGAAAAACAAAAGAAAGAGAATTGTTTTGAATTGCCACTTCATGGCTTTGTACTAGACAAGAGTCACAACCCAGTATACATGCATATCAAAATAAACTAAGGCTTGGATACCATTCCATAATGCCTTTCTCCAAGGCTTTAGCATGGTAATTTTAAAATCATCAAAGTTTTGTTAGAAATCCCACCTCAAAAATGGGGAAGGTGGTGTTGCCACTCCCACGTTAATTCTTTTATTTAGCATTCGGTGGTGGCTTATCGTGCCCATGAAGTGCATGATCCAAAACAAGGTTTAACTAGAAAGGGACATATGTGTGTGTGTGTGTGTGTGCGTGTGTGTGTGTGTGTGTGTGCATGCATGCGTGCGTGCGTGCATGCGTGCGTGTGTGTGTGTGTGTGTGTGAGATGTATGAAAAGGGGGTTGAAGGAATGTTGTATAGTGTATAATTAATCAGATTCAATCAAACCCTTCTTTCAAACATACATTCAAGGACATAGATCAAGCTAAGTCACAACTGTGATAGAGAACTCAGCTACAAGTTTGATGTCACTATGAGATTATTAGAAAGATAGAATTGATTGATATTTTGTTACAATCCTAATCTGATTAGGTCCAAAACCCTAATTATGCAAAATTGTTAACAAACAGATGAAACACAACAAATTATCGCATAGGAAGGCACTAAATCTAGATTAGGTACATACTAGATTTCAGATTTTAGAAAGCGGAAATTTCAGGGACAAAAAAGTGGGTGTCTGTGTCCAATGTGGTGCTTTTTCTTAGGGCTTTTGATCAAAATATGCTTCAGACTATAACCTGCTTAGAGATTCTTGACATTGTCAAACTGGAGGACAAAAGAGTAGTTGCCTATGTCTAATCAGGGATGTTTTCTATCATTTTCTTTAGATCTGGAATCTTTATGCTTTTCTCTGATCTCCTACAACTCCTCTCCACAAGATCTGACAATTATAACCTGCAATCACAAGAGAGGGCTTGGGGGTTGTGATGTTTAGGAGCTTGCCTTGGTTAAGCCCTGAAATGGCATTCAAGCCTTCCAACACCGTTGTTAGGGAGAGCACGCATGTCCTTGGTGGACAGAGGAAAAAGACAATGATATGATAAATTGATTGAAACACAAAATAGATGTCACCTCGGAGGTGAAGCTCTCACGGGGAGATGAAGATCTTTCACGCCATGAGGAGATGGATTGATGAAGACAAATCTGCAACAAACAAGTACAAACACAACACAATACAACTTTGCAACACAATGAAAGCCTTGAATATATCCTTAGCACAAGATCACAAGTTCACATTATCCATCTAGGTGTAAAATGAAGTCCTAAACATTATATATATATGCATTCCTGCTAAACATTCATAATTCAAATTGAATAGGTTGACAAAGGGAAACCTTTTAACGGTCACCTTGCAGACATTTAATATTTGGGTCCCGACAAAATATGTCTGGACTAGAGTACGGGTGCCCAAGTCTAGGGTACTATTTTGGGACTTGATTAAGATTTAAGATGCACCCCTAGGCCCCATTTGTCATGGGTTTCGGGGGATTTTTCTCTGGGATTCATTTTTAACATGCATGATTAAATCTAAGGGACATAGGAGCTAAACCTATGAGGTAAAAGTCCCAGGGGGACATTTTATGACATAACATTTAGCCCCCAATTTAATGTATGTATGATCTTACGACCCATACATGCCGAAAACACATCAAACACGTCAAGCACTTGAAGCTAAGGCATACACAAAGATTGAGGAACTATTTCTATCCCCCAATCTTAGGTAAGCACTAGAAGACACATCGCATACATGCAAAACACAATGAAGACAGTAAGAAGCATGCAAGACATAGAGAAGATAGTATTGAAGACACGCAATAATGATGAAGACATGAGAGCAATCATGCAAAACACGATGAATACAATGATATAACATTTTCATATATATATGCATGGAAATAAAATTGCAACACAAAACCCCAAAATGTAGGAGGAGCTCATCACTACACCTTTGAAACTACACCAGGGGGAAAACATGCCATACAAAACCTGAGTGTGGGAGAAGCTCATCGCTACACCCTTGAAACCACACACAGGGGAAAACACGCCATACAAAACCCAAAGTGTAGGAGGAGCTCATCGCTACACCCTTGATACTACACCTGGGAGAAAACACGTCATACAAAACCTGAGTGTGGGAGGAGCTCATCACTACACCCTTAAAACTACACATGGGGGAAAACACATGGAAGACACATGGAATACATGAGCACCATTAAGCATGCCATAGGCATACTACACGTCTTATACATGGCAAAAATGAGCAATAGAAGGAGCTTATTGCTAAGTCCCACCATCTCAAACATGCTGCAGACACACCTGACAGTTGGGCTTATGCCAACAACTGCCAAAAACACGCTTAAGGGAGGATAGTCTCAAGATCCAACCCTGCCTCCATGGAGGATTTTTGTAATAAAAGGATGTGCACTAGCTCAAGAGATACACCATCCTACCTTTCGTAGAAGGGCTTTTGAATCCATACACATTAACTCAAGAGATACATTATCTTGCCTCGCATAGAGGACTTCTTGATAAAAGGATATACTATCCTGCCTCATGGAGAGGGCTTTTTTATTGCAATTTAAATAAAGATGTGTACTCACACCGGAGATACAACATCTCACCTCATGGAGAGGGCTTAAACACGCTTCGTTAGTACCAAAATCATCAGACATATATCATTATATATGCCCCCACCTTAAGGTGGTTGATGTTGTGTACCAATATCAAGCACGTTAAGGTAAAGAGAAGACACGCAAGGAAACACGAGCTTTCACAAAGCCCATGTCCCCAAGGTGACATGTGGTTACAATTGCCGAATGTTCCCACAAACACATTGATATGATATGCTAAGATAAGATAATGAGAGAGGTTAGAAATCTTACTCTAAGATATTAACCAAATGAAAATTCATTAAAGCTATGCATGAAAACAATCACATCAAGCACCAAGGCTATACTATGGGTTTGGAGCTGAGTATAACTGTTAGGCTATACTACAGGTACCTCAGAATTGAGTATAGAAACAATGAGATACCAATCAAAGTGTGCAAGAGCAAATTGAGTGGATTGTAAAATGTTAGTTACAAGAAATGCCATAAGATGATACATCACATGGAGTGATTCTACTAGTCAAGTGTCGGATATATATATGTATCAACCCTGTTGTCATGTATGGACTAGGTCCATTTTTGCTTTACTTGCTGAAGGAACACACGATCTGTATTAGTATTTATTTGTTTTCGTCATCCATTGACTAGGTAGAATCACTAGAAGAGGGTAAATAGTAAAATGAGAGAGGAGAACAAGTGCCTTAGGAACACCACGTAGGAGGATGCCCCCAAAACACCCTCCACAATGCTATGCCCCTAAGGCATGACACACAAAAATCAAATAGAGGAGAGGAACAATAGAAGAATGATGATACAAATAGAAGAATGGTCACAATAGAGGTGGTCTCCCGACATCCTTGACCTTACAATAGTATCAAGGGTCATCCAAGGAGACCTAAACAACACATAGCACATCATGGGGGAACACAACACATATATAGATATATATATTTGCATTTTATCTAAGAGGAGTCTGAAGTTGTGAGCATCTTAGAAAGGTGCTCCATCAAGTTTTGTACAAATTTTGAGTGGTTTGTACCTGATTGATTCTTATTTCTAGGACGGTCTTGCGGTGCTTGTTTCTCCAATTGTTGTATATTTGAAATCTTTTGTTGCTTGTGAGGAGGGGAATCATTGTTATTTTCCACTGATGATAACTGCCTTGTTCTTTTATAATCGTTTTCTTTCTTATTTTGATGAATAAACCTTTCACAGCAAATGGAATACTTTTGAGTGTGGCAACCTTTTCTTGTATTATAATATCTTGTTGTGGTTGTTCAATTTGCATATCCGGTGCATTTTAAGGGATAACGGTAGAGGAACCTCAACATAAATACCTTTTCCCCGTGGATGAGGTGAATCTTCAATTTTCTCCTTATCCACTTCTATCATACCAATTATTTCATCATAGTCAAGATAATCATCTTCCTATTCTATTGTATTTTGCTCTACCATATTGTTGTCGCTATGCTTAGGAAATGTATTATTAAAGATCTATAAATTCTGATTCAGAGGGACAACTGACTTATTTCCATTGTCATTCACACCAGTTGCCTGTATTACATTTGAGTCGATGAGGTCTTGAATTTCATGTTTAAGACGCATACATCGTTCAGTGTCATGCCCTTGTTGTCGATGATAATGACATAAAACATTAGCATCAAAGTGAGGTCCTTGCATTCTATTACTATCCAATGGTTTGATGAAAGGAAGCTTCAAGAGATTATTGCTCACTGCTTGATTCATAATAGAATGTAGTGAATTAGTTATTGGAGTAAACTGTCTTTGTTGCTGTCAAAACTGAAATGGTGCCCTCTTTGGATTAGTGATGGCTGACACTTGTGAAAAATTGTTTGAATTTTGCCCATTTATCTTAATAAAATTCTTATTGTTCCTCTTAAAATTGTTTTGAGATGTTCCAGATTGAGCTTGGTCACCTTGAGCCGATAAGTCTTGGTTCTCATACTAACTAAATAAAAGTTGATAATCATGAAGAGCTATGCATAAATGTTGAAAAGATTTGTACTTCATCAAGAGGATCTTATCGTAGATGTTAGGTTGTAGATTTGTAATAAACACCTTTTGAACATCCTCATCATTCATTTGGTACTAAATCTATGCATAGAGAGCTTGATATCAACTAATAAAATTAGTTAAAATCTCTTTTGGACCTTGCTTGCAATGAACTAAATCAATCAATAAGACCCAAGGTCTAATGTTTTCTTGGAAATGTAAGAATTGATCAACGAGTTGTCAGAAAGAATGTATTGAATTTGGAGGCAAAGAGCAAAACCATTCCAAAGCTATATCTTTGAGGGAGCACAGAAAGAGCTTTGCTAACAAGTCATCTTCAAAGAAGAAATCACTACACATAGTCGTGAATGTAGCTACATGAGTATTAGGATCACCTTTACCATTATACTTTTCAAATCGAGGAGTCTCAAATTTTTCAAGCATAGGAGTTCTCAAGATTGCATAAGATAGAGGATTATGAGCATGATAAGTTGGTATATTAGGTTGAGAAGAATTTTTGATCCTATCACCTTTTGTTGTAAGGAAGTCATGCTTTGCAAGAGTTTGTTTAGTAGGGCATCATTAGGGGATGCGATCTGTTGTTGGGAGGAATTAGAAGCTGTGGTCATGAAATTTTGACATGATTGGTTGTGAGTGGTAATGAAAGGAGGTTGAGAACAATTATAAGTGGAAGGTGGTTGAGAATAGGTGGAATGGAGAGGTGGATGAGAGTGAGTATTCATATAAGAAGTCACCCTAGGTGCTAAGTTTTGATAATTGAATCCTACAGCCTTGTAACTCTATGAATTAATGCCATTAGATACTCCAAGACTAGTGGTAGAATTACTACAAGCATGTGCATTAGTAGTGAGAATTGATGATGCAAAACTAGACATTCTAGTAGTCGGTATAGGTGCCGATACTTGTGTATGAGTCAGCGATGACATATTATTAATAATGTTCACACATTCAATCATAGGCATAAAAATATGATTCACTATATGTTCTAAGACACAGAGCATGTTCACACTATCTTGTCCTTCCTTTAACAATTCTCTTAAATTATGAACAACAGGTACATCTTCCTCCTCCATCCTTTCTTTTTCAACAAATGCTTGAAAATCTGCTAGTTCCTTATCAAGTTTTCTTATTTGTTCATCAAGTGCATGTGTTATTATATCAATAGGATCTTCAAACTCATGAAATGTTTGTTCTTCTATTGTAGTTGTAGGAGGTATGATATCTTGCAAAATTTGTGTTTCTCCTTTTGTAAAGTAGGTGTTTAATGGATTTTCTGATGTTGGTACATCGTTGCTATCGGGAGCATTAGAACCCATTAATCTAAGACTTCTCCTTAGAGGGATTTTTCTATTAGGGCAGAGGGTTATAAAACTCATGCAAAAGTATACACCACTCAATGCACAAACTAATAGAACAAAAGTTGTTGAAATACACAATGTGCAATTTAACAAATATGCCAATTTTCAATCTAGAGCATTAAATGATACCAAATTTTCAAATGATAGATAAATATATGTTTGAAAATGAATGCAAGATCTGAAATTAATGATATTAATGAAAAATGCAATGAAACAAAGCAAAACTATGCTTGCTTATGCACTTAAAATGCTCAATTGTTTTTACCTTTTTCAATATAAATGCACAAAAAATGTTATAAATTATGCAAAATGATGTATGAATGAAATGTAATCTGATTTAATGTGTAAAATAACTAAGATAAGATTTAAAAATGATGCCAAAATGCTACAATGCTCAATGCAAAGTTAAAATTAAGGCAAGATGAATGATAGTGCCTCTTTTTGTTGAAATACACAATGTGTAAATGCAAAATTTGAAATGTAGAAGGAAAAACACACAATGATGAAACACTACTTTCCAAAATTCAATTAGTGTTAAAAATGAGTAGTAAAATCTAAAACAAGATTTCAACTACAAACCCTAGCTTTTGGAAGTACTAGGTTATGAGAAAAATGCAAATTTTCAAGCAAAACCCTAGCAAATAAAGTATGTAAATGCAAGGTCAATGATTATGATATGACATATTTCTGAAATTTATCTCATATCTGATGTAAATATTAGAGTTTAAATTATTTAGATGATATGCAATAAAAATAATGCAAACTATGCCTTAATTCAAGCGTGGGATGCTTGATTTTTTCAAAATTTTCAATTTTTATGCAAGATTTTGAATGTAGAATGATGAATATGATATGTATGAATGCAAATATGATTTACAACACTCAGAAAAGATGCAATGTTTAGAAAAACATAGGTTCACCAAAATATTATGTATGAAAAGGGGGTTGAAGGAAAGTTGTATAGTGTATAGTTAATTAGATTCAATCAAACCCTTCTTTCACACATACATTCAAGGACATAGATTGAGCTAAGTCACAACTAAGATAGAGGACTCAGCTATAGGTCTAATGTCACTATGAGATGATTGGAAAGATATAATAGATTGATATTTTGTTACAACCCTAATCTGATTAGGCCTAAAACCCTAATTATGCAAAATCGTTAACAAACAAATGAAACAAATGCTCACATAGGAAGGCACTAAATGCAGATTAGACACATACCATATTTTAGATTCTAGAAAGAAAAAACTCTAGGGACAAAAGAGCAGGCACCCATGTCCAATGTGGTGCTTTTTCTTAGGGCTTTTGATCAAAATATGCTTCAGACTATAACCTGCTCAAAGATTCCCAACACTGTCAAACTAGAGGACAAAAGAGTGGGTGCATGTGTCTAATCAGAGATGTTTTCTATCATTTTCTTCAGATATGGAATCTTTATGCTCTGCTTTGATCTCCTACAACTCCTCTCTGCAAGATTTGACACCTGTAACCTACAATCACAAGAGAGATGCTGAGGGTTGTGGTGTTTAGGAGCTTGCCTTGGTCAAGCCCCAGTATAGAATTCAAGTCTTCCAACACCATTGTTAGAGAGAGTGTGTGTCCCTGGTGGATAGAGGCAAAAGCAAATGATATGATAAATTGATTGAAACACAAAATAGATGTCACCTCAGAGGTGAAGCTCTCACGGGGAGATGAAGATCTTTCACGCCATGAGGAGATCCAGATTGATGAAGACAAATCTGCAACAAATAAGTACAAACACAACATAATATTGCTCTGCAACACAATGAAAGCCTTGAATATTCTTAGCACAAGATCACAGGTTTACATTATCCATCTAGGTGTAAAATGAAGTCCTAAACATGTTTATATATGCATTCCTGCTAAACAATCGTAATTGAAATTGAATAGCCGATAAAGGGAAACCTTTTAACAGTTATTTTTTGGACATTTAAAATTTGGGTCCTGACAAAATAGGTATGGACTAGGATGTGGGTGCCCAAGTCCAAGGTCTTATTTTGGGACTTGATTAAGATTTAAGATGCACCCCTATGCCCCATTTGTCATGGGTTTCGGGGGATTTTTCTTCGAGATTCATTTTTAATGTGCATGATTAAATCTAAGGGACCTAGGAGCTAAACTTAGGAGGTAAAAGTCCTAGGGGAAAATTTATGACATAACAATATGTATGTATAATATATATCCTATATATGTATGTATGTATGTATGTATATATATATCCCGCATATATTATACATATATATACACATGTACATACACACATACATATATGTATGTATGTATATATGTATAATATATATCTATATATATATATGTATCTATATATATATATATGTATGTATATACATATATATATATATATATGTATGTATATACATATATATATATATATATATATATAGAGAGAGAGAGAGAGAGAGAGAGAGAGAGAGATGTGTGTGTGTGTGTGTATTAACTTCTCATAATCGATTAACATTGTCAACATAACATTCGATAGTTTTAATTTTTGTTAAAGGAAAAGAGACCAAGACACAAGTCGACTTGACTAGGTTCGACCTAACCTATCAATTATGAAAATAACTTAATTGACTTGATTCAGTTTAAAATAGACCTATGTGAGTGTGTGAAAACTCATATGGCAATTTACCTAATTTTTTGAAGTATATTCCCCTCTCCTGGGTGATACTCTGCCTCACTCTCTAGAGGGAAAGAAATTATCTTACATTTCACTTAGAGAAACATTCACGTAGTTAGCTGTTAAAAATCACAACATAACATAATGTGGATTAAATATCATATATTCATTCAAATGCGAAAACATATCATTGCATATTATTCATCAAAACATTAAATATCATAATGACATCATCTTGCATAAATAGTATTTAACATAGAAGTTAAAATTAAATCGGTCCATCAAAATTAGGGTGTAACATATCTCCCCCTATAAGGATCATCATCCTTTATGATTCAATGTATCATAACATATAAAAGTAATGAAAAGTTTTTCTTCTCAGCTTTTAGAAACATGGACAAATGAGGAATTTTTTGTCTAATATCTTCATAATCCTCCCATGTAGCACTATTCTCTACATACTGGTCTCACTAGACTTTGCACTAAGTGACCTCTTTGTTACACAAGAGGAGCCTGCACATTTCAAGCACTTTGAGAGGCTCGATCATTACAACCCATGGGTCCTATACTTGTAGTGCACTCCAATCAATTACATGATTAACACCTGACATATATTTATTAATGTGAGAAGCATGAAAAACATTATACATCCAAGAAAGAGATGGTGGTAGAGAAATCCTGTAAGCCACTGGGTTGACTTCCTTGAGAACTTCGAAGGAACCCACATATCTAGGAGCTAGTTTGGATGATTTTCCAAACTTGATTGAGCTCTTCTGAGTCTTGACTCTTAAAAGGACTTTCTCTCCTACTGAGAAATTTCTTGGTAAATTAAATGTAAATGACTACATTTAAAAGAAAAATTAGGATTCATACACATACATACATCATTCAACTTGAGCATACATACAAATTTCAAAATTTAAGATCTAACTATGTAATTTTAATACATGTACATACTAAAAAATAAATTGAAAACATACACAATAAAGGTAAATTTCTAATAAAATGTGTAAGGCTCATTTATGTCTAAGGCATGTAAAATTTTGTGGCTTGATGTACTTTAAAGTGTTTACAAGGAATAGTGAAGTTTCCCCTTAAATTATGTTTTATTAAATCCCCTTAATCCACATGTCATCTTTCCTAGGTCCATAAACCATGCTAATGAAATGATTTTATCCTAAGTTGACCAAGTTGAATATATAGATCTTTAACAAGTTTGTAAAAACTTCAAGCCTCTAACATTATACAAATTGATCAAATGTGAATGATCAATTTGACGATTATTAGTGGCTTAAGGGGATTAATGAGTAGATTTCAAGTTGTACCATCTACATCCTCTTAGGATGGGCCTTAAGTAGTTTTCTTAAATCCCCTTAATCCATGTCATCTTTCCTAGGTCTGTAAACCATTCTAATGAAATGATTTTGTCCTAGGTTGACCAAGTTTAATATATAGATCTTTAACAAGTTTGTAAAAACTTCAAGCATCTAACATTATACAAATTGAAATGTGAATGATCAATTTGACTATTATTAGTGGCTTAAGGGGATTAATGAGTAGATTTCAAGTTGTACCATCTACATCCTCTTAGGACGGGCCTTAAGCAATTTTATTAAATTCCCTTAATCCACATGTCATCTTTCCTAGGTCCATAAAACCTAAACCCTAAATCCTAAACTCTAAACCCTTAACCTTAAACCCTAAACCCTAAACCCTAAACAATCTACATCCTCTTAGGACAAGCCTTAAGCAATTTTCTTAAATCCCATTAATCCACATATCATCTTTCCTAGGTCCATAAACCCTAAACCCTAAACCATCTACATCCTCTTAGGATGGGCCTTAAGTAATTTTCTTAAATCCCCTTAATCCATGTCATCTTTCCTAGGTACATAAACCATGCTAGTGGAATGATTTTGTTCTAAGTTGACCAAGTTATATATATATCTGTGTGTGTGTGTGTGTCTTTAACAAGTTTGTAAAAACTTTAAGTATCTAACATTATACAAATTGATCAAATGTGAATGATTTAATACATGTACATACTAAAAAATAAATTGAAAACATACACAAAAAAGGTAAATTTCTAATAAAATGTGTAAGGCTCATTTATGTCTAAGGCATGTAAAATTTTGTGGCTTGATGTACTTTAAAGTGTTTACAAGGAATAGTAAAGTTTCCCCTTAAATTATGTTTTATTAAATCCCCTTAATCCACATGCCATCTTTCCTAGGTCCATAAACCATGCTAGTGAAATGATTTTATCCTAAGTTGACCAAGTTGAATAAATAGATCTTTAACAAGTTTGTAAAAACTTCAAGCATCTAACATTATACAAATTGATCAAATGTGAATGATCAATTTGATGATTATTAGTGGCTTAAGGGGATTAATGAGTAGATTTCAAGCTGTACCATGTACATCCTCTTAGGACGGGCCTTAGGCAGTTTTCTTAAATCCCCTTAATCCATGTCATCTTTCCTAGGTCTGTAAACCATTCTAATGAAATGATTTTGTCCTAGGTTGACCAAGTTTAATATATAGATCTTTAACAAGTTTGTAAAAACTTCAAGCATCTAACATTATACAAATTGAAATGTGAATGATCAATTTGACTATTATTAGTGGCTTAAGGGGATTAATGAGTAGATTTCAAGTTGTACCATCTACATCCTCTTAGGACGGGCCTTAAGCAATTTTATTAAATTCCCTTAATCCACATGTCATCTTTCCTAGGTCCATAAAACCTAAACCCTAAACCCTAAACTCTAAACCCTTAACCTTAAACCCTAAACCCTAAACCCTAAACCCTAAACAATCTACATCCTCTTAGGACAAGCCTTAAGCAATTTTCTTAAATCCCATTAATCCACATGTCATCTTTCCTAGGTCCATAAACCCTAAACCATCTACATCCTCTTAGGATGGGCCTTAAGTAATTTTCTTAAATCTCCTTAATCCATGTCATCTTTCCTAGGTACATAAACCATGCTAGTGGAATGATTTTGTTCTAAGTTGACCAAGTTATATATATATCTGTGTGTGTGTGTGTGTGTCTTTAACAAGTTTGTAAAAACTTCAAGTATCTAACATTATACAAATTGATCAAATGTGAATGGTCAATCTGACTATTATTAGTGGTTTAAGGGGATTAATGAGTAGATTTCAAGTTGTACCATCTACATCCTCTTAGGACGGGGCTTAAGCAATTTTCTTAAATTCCCTTAATCCATGTCATCTTTCCTAAGTCCATAAACCATGCTAATGAAATGATTTTGTCCTAATCCATTTTCTTAAATCCTCTTAATCTATGGCATGAAGAGGCTACATTTATATGGATCCATGTATAAGGGGAAAATAAGTATATGGATCCATGTGTAAGGAGAAAATGTCAAAGTTACTATTATTTATTTTACATTCCATCATCAATGTTAGTGTAAAATTTAACACCCCTCAACCATCTTCACAATGCTCATATTGGATAATAAAACTATGACTGTATCAAAAGATGAACCTTGTGGTTATGACGATAATGAAATATATTTTGTGGTTTTTAGATGGAGAATGGAACTTCATATAAAATATTTATGTGAAATCTCACTCAAACCAAATGATGAAATAAAAGTTACTATACATGGTGTGTATTGTGAATAATGTGGTCTATGTTGGTGTAGCCCTCTTATGTGACCTAAATGTGTAAAGAGAAAATGTGGTATGAGATCATGATATCAATTTTATGATCATACCTTGACAATAAGATATGGTTTTTCTACCTTTGAAAAAATAAATAATTGTTAATGTGATGTGAAATCTAGTTTTGTAGGGCCACATCTTGATGAACTATTGTTCTAGGTTAATTATTGGTTGTTTCAACCCCCTACCTATAATTAATTGATAGTACACTTTTCATTTTACATATCATATTTTTTTAAATGTATTTAGGAGGTAATTAATAACATATTATGGCCTCCTATTGCTAATGAATATCTATAAACTTACCATTTTGATGAGATATCATTGATTTCTATTGATACTTATGTATGGACTCCTATTGATAGATTTTATAGAAAGATTTTAAAAAATTGATACTTCTTCCTTAATCTCTATATCCATTTAAAGAACTATTCTAAATGATTCTCTACTTACATGCACTACCAATTTTAAAGCCTCCTTAGTATCCTTTTAAATTCCTACTCAAGTTTCTCAATTCTTTCCCTATACTCTAGCATACCTTGCCACATAGAGGTCCTTTGATGCTATTGATTTTATCCAGGTTTATTTCTATTCCCCCCATAATCTACTTATTCATATCTAGAATCATTCCCATATCTAAAACATTCCTTCATCTACCTCCTTAAGCAATTCACCATCATTAAGGGGTTGATTGCCATTAAAATATAAAATTTCACATTTATCCGATTACTCTCAATGAAATACCATTTTATCAATTAGTTTGAACCATTGAGGCTTAAAAATAATAATCTATATTAGAATGGATTAATTTTACATACTCATTCCGATCCTCCAAACTTTCAAGGTCCTCACAAGTAAGAATTAAATTTATAGATTGGGTGGTAGGGATTAGACACACTAGGGAAGATATCTATGAGATAAATTATATGATGAAAATTAAATTTATAGATATGCACTAAGAAATTCTTTAAACATGAAATTATTTGATGACGGAAGATATAAATTAAGGTTAGTCTTTCTTACTTACCTCATATTGAATCCATTTTTTTGCCCATAAATCACTTAAATCAAATTGTGGATTTTGTAAAGAGGATAGCTATATTTTGAATGTTCACTCTTAGTCAAAGTCATTTATTTCTTTGAGGATAGTTATATTTTGAATGTTTGCTCTTAGTCAAAGTCATTTATTTCTTTGAGGATAGCTATATTTTGAATGTTCGCTCTTAGTCAAAGTTATTAATATCTAGTATTATTTTGTTGGTTGTTGCATGTTTAGGATGAATGCTTTCTTATCTAGTAATTATAATTACAGATAGAAATATTCAAGTCTAAAAAGATATGATTCCTAGAGTGGATACAAATTTTATAAATACATTATATTTGCTCATTTAGGATGAAATTTGGTTAGCCATTGATTGACATTTTATTCCTATAATTCGAATTGAACCACATAGATATATTGCATTAATGATATGGAATAAAATATCTCACATGAGCATTAAATATGTTACAAATTTCTAGGTAAATTTAATCTCCTTAAGCCATTTGAGGAAGATAAACTCAATGAACAATCATATTTTAGGAGGGAGTATTAGATGCTCCATTATCAATATGATCATGCTAAAATATTCCTAGATCATGGTTTCTATCAATTTTATTCTTCTATCTTGGATCTAATGTGTGATCCTAATTATATGGACTAGGTGTATGTAGGGAACGATAAGATTATGGTAATGTGTGATTCTAATTTTATATTTTAATGTGAAACTAAGTAATTAGTCTATGGGTTTGACTAATTTCTATCTTATTCGTATTCAACATATCTAGAAACCTCATAGGAATCAAAGGAAGCAAGGTATGCAAAACACACTTCCTACACCAACCTAATGAGGGGAATAGTATGTAAATTCTTTTAAATCCTTACAATTGCAGCAATGTTAAACACATAACATAAAGATTACAGTAGCAGCACAACACATAGAAAGAGAGATTGACACAAGATATATCGTGGGGAAAACCTTTCAGGTAAAAAAACCCACACTCCAAAACCTGCACAATGTATTAACAAATCTATAAAGGATTACAATATACTTGCAATGCAAGTTCTTCCAGGAGTCTACAAATGTCATTTCTGGAGTGATTTCAACAGCATAATAGTACCTGTACAAACACTATGCAAACTGTTGGTATTTTTCCCAGACTAGATGCTTGTTCCCAGTTATCCCTACAAAGTAGCCATCATTGATCAACAGGATTCCCGGGCCAGGGGCCAACAGTACAGGAGATAGACTCTATAAATATCTATAAATATCTCCTCTTCTTCTTTAGGCTCTGCAGAACCAAGGGGGGTATTCCCTATTCAACATCTATGACATGTATCTATAAGTTAGCTAGGATGTTGACACAAAGCAGATAAATCATCTCTTGTGCAGACCAAAACTGTGAGATAAGTGCAAAGGGGCTAGCTTTGAGCATATGTTCAGTTGTGAGACAGAGGATTTTGGTCCTAAAAACTACTTCTAATGTCCTAAAGGTTTTTATTAAAAGTTTGAGTTTGATTTGTATTTGGATGCAAAACTAGGACCTTGGTTGTAACCTCAACACAAAACCAGATTGGTGCCTATCCAGGGCTCAGAGTCAGTAGACATACACATGTGAGTGGTTATCATAAGCTTAGATCATTGACTAGATTTCAAGGGGATTTTTAGTGTCTGCCTTACAGATACTTCCCAAAAATTAAGTGCTTAATCATTCATACTTGATGGTATCCCTGTTGCAACATACTTTCTCAATGATTAACCTAAAACATTTAATTTGTTCCTTGAACAAAGGTGGAGATTAAACATTCAATATAGAAAACCCATATCCCTGAATCTTAAATAACCCTTAGCTATTCTGATTCAAAAGAGAATATGCCCACAACTTGGAGATAAATAATTAAACACATGCAACAGAGCATTTCTCATATAAAACAACATGAAACCAGTTAACTTATGCATAAAACATACAACATGAGATTCATAAACTCACAAGACACCCAAAATAGAGCCACCAATGAAGTTGTATTTCATTACAGTACCAAAATTTGTCCAGTTTTCAACAACCACTGAATGACCCAGTTTGGCCCTCTTATAGCCAGACTACGCACCCAACAAATTAATTTCATGGCAAGTCAAAAATCCTACCAGATACAATGCACCAGGAAATGGTGCCCAAATCATTAAAAGTGCAGGTAGAATAGGAAAGAAAAATAGGTGAACTCAGGATCAGCACCGCCACCTAGGGGTTTTTCATTAAAATCGGGTGGTTGGCTAGTCAACCAATGGCCCATGCCTCTACAAATAGCCAATAATGGCTCACCTACCCATAGCTCCTCTCGAGAATTGCAGCAGCGCGTCCATGGATTTTTCCCACTCAAAACATGACTGCTGATGCAAAGAAAACCATTGCTGGCAGTTTGAAACATGGCCATTGATCATATCTCCCTATTGCTGAGATCAACAACCCCAAAACATACTAAAAAGTCATCAACCAATGACATCATGCCACATAGGCACCTTGCTTCTCTATCGCTGACTTTTCCCTTCTCTATTTTGCCCTTTTCGCCCTTATATATGCATGCTCAAATGCATATACAATCACTTTTCAAATCTTTGTATATACAGGATGCATATACATACAATAACTTCTTTGAGTCATCAGGGCCCACCATTTGTATATCGGCCCCTTACATATTGCGAACATGCAAGCACTTTATACAATCCATGGATCTCAAATTTCATTTACTGCATTTGATTCCTCCTTCGCGTCCAGGCTGTATGTCTTTCCTTTGTATATCGAGTTGTATGCTGCACATACAAATCCAATATACATTCTGCGGACCTCAAATGACTATGAGGTGCATTGAAATTCAAATCGGGTCCGGCTTGCATCTCCTTCCTTGTACATTTCCTTGCATATCACATCATACAAATGTGATATACATACAATGGACCCCAGCCATTTATCCATCAGATTTTGAAAAACTTTCAAATCCGGGCCCTGTATCTCCTTTTGTTTGTATATCGGCATATACAATGCCATATACATGCAAGTTGCGGATTTCAACACCTTATCTGCTAGATTGGAATGTCCCCTAGAATCTGCGTTGTATCTTTCCTTTGTATCATTGATTTGTATATCGTAAACATACAACGCGGATATACAAAACAAAACATGCAATCCAGATCTCAAACCTGCATCAAGCAGAATGTAAAACTCCTCAGGTCCGGGCCTTGTATATTTGATTGCATGTGCCAACATACAATTGCCTTTGTATGCAACTAGTGGGCCCAACCCTTTGTCTTTCTCCTTTGCACATTAGGAATGTATATCCACCTTGTATGTCGAACATATACAAACTTGTTTGTATATATCTGCGGGCCCCACCGAATGCATCTCCGCCACACTGTAGCAAATGTATATACTTGTTGTATGTCAAACATACAACACAATACACATGCAAACACTTTTATACATCTGCAGAATATTCTGGGAACCTTCAATGTATATTCCACCCTTGTATGTTTCCAATGTATGTCGAACATACGTTCAATTTTGCATCTGTTTCCTTTGTATATTTTTTTGCACCATTGCATACAAACCCGATATACAAGCAAACCCGACATACAACTGCAGAATATTCCTGGGAATCTGCGATAGATTCCCCCTTATATATGCAAACTCGATATGCATCCCGAAATGCATATAACTAATTTTTAACATTTTTGAAAGCCGATGTGCATTTTTGAGCCCGCCAACATACATTTGCACTTGCACATACAAAAACTTAGGATTTTCATGAAGCGCGATGGAAAAAATGGTAAAACATTGCATGTGGGTCAAGGAACAACCTAACCTAAGGCACTAAGGGTTTGAAGAGATAAAAATAGAAGCCTGCAAACTCAATTTCAGAACCCTAACCCTAGGTGAGCACCACCAGTGGCTCCGACTAGGGATGTGCAGACGCAAGACTACAGCGAGAACCAAGCAACTCTGAGGCAGACCAGATAAAACACCAAACTCAAAACACGACCGACTATACAAGGCATGTACAAAATATATACATCTAGTTTACAGTGTGAACACAAGATAAGTGTTTATGAGTAGGGTTTTAGGAACTAACCGTGCACAGGTAATTCCAATAATTCACCACTTAGGGCCTAGAGAAAATAGGAATCTTCTCCATGAGTGTCACTGATTTGGTATGGGCCTACCCATAAGGGCTCAAATTTACCTTGTTTGCCCTTATCCTGGTTCATTGCATTCCATACAAGGACCAAATCACCTATCTGAAATTTTCTTTCTGGAGCCTTTTTATCAAACAGATATTTTACCTTTTGCTGTCTCTTGATGTTTGTTTTTTGTGCCTCCCTTCTCATTTCATTTAGTGCAACCAGCTGATTTATTCTTTCAATCATTGAGTCTTCATTCTCCTCCTCATTTTCTTGTATGAATTTATAAACTAGTAGGAGATTGTTCACATGCAATTAGCTGCTACACCATACACTAGTTCAAAAGGTGACCTTCCAGTTGCATTCTTCACTGTTACTCTGTTAGCCCATAATGCCATTTTCAGCTTTGAATCCCAAGCCCTTTTATTTTTATCTACCATTCTTTTGATGATTTTCATGAGACTTTTGTTTCTTGACTCTGCTTGACCATTTCCATGCAGATGATATGGTGATGCATGTAACAAATTAATCCCATAATTGTTGCAAAAATCAACAAATTCACCAGATCTGAAGCACATAGCATTATCTGTGACCACTTTGGCTGGTACTCCAAATCTGATAACAATATTTTATAGAATGAAATCCATCACCACTTTGCTTGTAGCTTTTTTAGTTGGAATGGCCTCAATCCATTTAGTGAAGTAATCAGTAGCTACCAAAATCCAACTATGTCCTCCACTTGACTTTTCTGAGATTTCCCCTATAAAATCAATTCTCCATTGCTGAAATGGAACTTCTACAGTTAGAGTTCTAAGGGGTAATGCACCTTCATATTTTAGCTTTCCTGAGAACCTCTGGCAAGGATCACATTTTCTTACCATTCTTTGTGCATCTGAGAAGAGAGTTGGCCACCAGTAGCCTGCTCTGAGAATTTTGTGGGCTGTTGTCTGCGCAGTATAGTGTCCACCAACACTCCATTGTGCATGTCACTTAGAATATCCTTGGCCTGATTTTCATCCATACATCTGATTAATATACCATCGGGATTTTTCCAATACAACTCTCCTTGAACAATGATGTATTTAATAGCATGTAACTTCAAGGTCCTCTTCTGATTATCACTGAGATGGGAAGGACAGTTCAAATTCTGTAAATAATGTACTATGTCCTTATACCATTCAGATTCTGACATATTTATAACTTCACTATGCACTACATTTACTTGGCATGCCTCTAGATTTGACTGTGTCATCAATTTTGCCAAACCTTGTCCTCTCACCAATTTTGTGATCTGTATTTCAATGTTGAACTCTTGTAATTTATTTATCCATCTGCATCTTCCAGTTACCTCCTGTTGAGTAAAGATATCTTTAACTGCTGCATGAGGCACATATGCAACTATCCGAGAACCTACCAAATATGGCATGAAACTTTTGATTGCTCTAACCAATGCATATGCGTGCTTCTCTATGATGTCATACTTCAACTCAGTAGCCTGCAATGACCTACTAAAGAAAGCTATAGGTTTTTCAGACCCTTCTTTATTCTTCTGTAGTAATCATGCAGCTATAGTATGGAAAGAAGCAAATGAGAACAGCTGAAATGGCTTAGAAAAATCAGGAGATTTTAGCACAGGGGCCGTCTTTATAGCCTCTTTGATGTTCTAAAATGACTTAGTTGCTTCCTCTTCCCATTTGACAATTGCACCTTTCTTCAACATTTTGGAGATATCTTTTGTGGTCTCTGCAAAGTTAGGAACAAATCTTCTAACAAAATTAATTTGTCCAAAGAAGGACTGAACACCTTTGACTGTTCTAGGGATATGAATTTTGTCAATTGCAGCCACCCTTTCAGGATCAATCCTGACTCCATCCTTGGAAATAATGTGTCCAAGCAATTTTCCTTCCACTACCCCAAAAGCACATTTCTTTGGGTTGAGTGAGATGCCATATTCCAATGCTCTAATAAAGATTTGCTCTAAGTGCATGCAATGTTGCTCCTCCTTTTTTGAATAAGCTATCAAGTCATCCTGATATACAGCTAAGATTGAGTCAATCAATCCTACAAAAGCAACATCCATAACCCTCTGAAATGTAGCACCTGCATTTATCAGTCCAAATGGCATTCTCACATATACATAGGTTCCCCATGGAGTGGTGAAAGGAGTCTTGAATTGTTCAGATTCTTTTACTTTCACTTGATTGTACCCTAAAAATCTATCCATCATGGATAAAAGTTCACAGCCAGTCACCTTCTGTAACATAGCCTCCCTATTTGGCAATGGATAATTGTCCTTCAAAGAAGATACATTCAGATTTCTAAAATCCACACAAAGTCTTATGTCAACATTCTTCTTTCTAACTGGGACAAGGTTGGACACCCAAGTTGAGTGTCTGATGGGCATAATTAGTCTAGCCTCCCTAAGCTTCATAAGCTCTTCTTGCATTTTTGGAGATAAAGTTGGGTTGATAGGTCTTTGTTTCTGTCTAAATGGTTTAGCTCCAGGCTTCAAAGGGATTTCATGCTGGAATAAATCCTCTTTATAAGCTTTCAGGTTCTGATATGACCAGGCAAAGACATGCTTATACTTTCTGAGTAATGCAATCAGCATAGTTCTGATATGTGGCTTGAGCTGTTTGCCAATGTATACCTTCTTGGGGGCATGAGATGTCCTCAAGTTTATCTCTTCTAAATCATTCTTGTTTGTTGGAGATGCCTTTGTAACAAATTGGTCCCTATTGTCAAATGCTCTCTCTAAAGAAACCAACCCTCTAGGAATTTTATTTGTCTTGAGTTGAATTACCTCCTTCCCTAAGAGAGTTTCTTTCCCATCCACAACTTCTACAAAGTTCTGAAAATCCACTTCCTGGTTCTCATATTCATCAATGCAATGTAGAAATCTCAGCAAATCTTTGTCATCATCAAACACCTGCCAACTGCATACATTATCTGGTACTACAGGTCATAGTTTGACTTCGACATTTGTGACATCTGATAGAGTGATATCATCTGGCCTTATGGCTACGTTGGCTAGAAAATCTGCCCTAACTTTTTTTGATCTCTCAATCCAGTTTATTGAAAAAGCATCAAACAATTCAATTGTATCCCAAACAACATGCTTATACTGTTTTAATCTCTTATTCTTTGATGCATACTTATCTCTAACCTGGGAAATAATTAATTCTAAATCTCCAAATACTTTTATCATCTTAATTCCATGCTTCAGAGCAACATTCAATCCTAGTAGCAGAGCTTCATATTCTGCAATATTGTTCGTGCAAGCAAACTTTAACATAAAAGAGAACTTTAGAAGCTTACCAGCTAGAGACAAAAACACAATTCCAACACTAGAGCCTTCCTTTGCACAAGCTCCATCAAAATACATGGTCCATAGACCTTGTTGGTCAAGCTCTTGAATGCAAACATCTCTCTCTTTACCCTCTTGATCATCCGAGACAACTCTAAAATTATCACAATTAGTATCCACAAAGCATATATGCTCCTCTGACTCTTGATCCTCAACTGTCTCTAATGACCTTTCCTCTCTGATCAGTTTGACATCCTTGCCATTCATAAGGATCATAGCATATGAAAAGTCCAATTGCATACTCCCACCAATCAATGTTGCCCATCTTCTTGACAACAACATGCCATACTGTGGCTTGATATCTACAACTGTTATGTTCATTTTGTAGGTCTTTTCAAGATATGCTGCCAGTTTGAAATCTACATCTTTCATAATTCCAATGACCGGTACTTCTCTAGCATCCATGGCATAGCATTTCCCACATGCCTTATCTATTTTTAACCCAACTTGCTGCATGATAGCCAGAGGCATAATATTTGTTGATGCTCCTAAATCAAGCATGCAATTTTTAATCACTTTTCCATTGATGACAAGGGAGAAATAAAATGGCTCAACCTGTGAAGGGCATTTTGTCATGGTCACCCCCAGATATACTTCAGGAGCCTCATCCTCATCAATACACATGGCTTGTTTCTTACCTTGAGGTTCATCATTAGGCTTGGCTTGGCAGGGTACTCCTAAAATTAGGGACAATGTTTTATTTCTGAATTATTCAACTTTCATCAGCTCCATCAATGGAACAGAAACCTTTAACTGGGACAAGACTTGAGTTATGTCAAACGGAGCATAATTTTGTATAACAGCTGTAGCCTAATCTACAGTTTTATTTTTATCTTGGTATGATCTAGCTTTAATTTTTGTGGTTCTCTGACTGTCATCTTTGATATGAAATTTTTTGTTTTGATCCTCAACCTGGGGAATTCTATTTTCTGATTCTTGAGAATCATGACCTATTTTTTGCTTAAAATTTTGCTTATTATTGCTCCATTGTTTCTTTTGTGGTTCAGTCCCTTTATGACTATGCACTGGTTGGTTTACAAAAGTATTCTCTGGTTGGTTTGAGTTACTTCCCTGAGCTTTACCCCTGAGATTGTAATTGCTTTTGACTTGAGCCACTGCTGCAGCTGTGAGGGCTCTAATCTCTTCATCAGAAGGTCTCCTCAAGTTATTCAAGAAGATGTGTGAGTCCTGAGTATAAGCATAATTATCCTCATCATCTTCATCACAAGGAAACTGCTGGCAGACTTGAATCTCATTATCTGTGCTTGCATCAACATCATGAGAAGGATACTCCCTGTTTGTAGACAACATATTGACATTGGCATCTTCCATGTAATGTGGTTCATTGCATTCATCACAGGCAACATCATTATTATATAGAGACTGAACAATCATACATTTTGACTGTGAGTGAGGCATCTGACATATTATGCACCATGGAGTGTCATTAACAATATTAACAACCTTCTTCAAAGGATCAGGAGTTTCCCTAACATTTTGAGTCCTTTGATTTGTGTTGTTATTTGGGAGGATATGTTTACCATTATGCCAATTAGTGTTATATGGCATATCATGTAATGATTGTCTTCTTTCTTGCCTTTGGTAAACTTGTCTGTTGGGACCTACCCCCTTTTCATTTTTAGCCATTCTATAGCTCAAGTCCATGACAATAGTTGTCAATTTATCTAATTTATCCTCAGAAGTAGATGCATTGCCTTGAACACTTTGAGATTTAGTATTTGGATTTTGCAAAATTTTTATGTCATCTCTTCTGTTTGTCTTACTAGACACTTTTCTGTTATTTTCAATATTTGTTGCTATTTTGAAAGCATCTCTGAGGCTAGCAGGACCTTTATCCCTTAACCCATAAGCTGTTTTGGCATCAAAAGCATTTATGTATAACACTATGCACATAGGTTCATTAGGCCTCAAATGATGTGGCAAATTGGTCAACACCTTAGTGAATCTAACATTGAAATCAGCAACCTGTTCATTCGATCCTTTGGTAATGCCAGTGAATTCATTAATGAAGAAACTTGGATCAGTTTTGTCACCATATTGTTCTTTGAAAATTATTATGAAGTCCTCCCATGATGAAATACTCCTATCAGCTAGACCCTTGTACCATTCTCTAGCCTCATCAACTAAGGATTGCATAAATAATTTCATAAAAATATCCTCATGCTCAACCTCAAAGTTGTCCATGATATTTTGAAAAGCTTTTAAATGATCTTCCCCTGACACAATATTGTTCCCTAAAAACTTCAGCACTTGCGGCCTCACATGTTTGTCAATAGGATTGGGTTAACCAGGAATGCCATCAAAAATCAGTTGCCTGAATCTGTCCAGCTGCATAGGCTATCTACCAAACTGATTTGTATTTACATTTCTATTTGCATTCTGATTTCTAACATTATTTAATGGTACTCTAGCATTATTTGCATTCTGTCTTTGATTATTATGTTGATCCTGAACTTCATTTCTATATTGGTTTCTCAGCACATTTATATTTTCAAGGGTAGGAACTGAATCATTCTGAGCAATCCTTAGGGCTTGCACTTTCTATCTCATGTCATCTCTAATTTTCACTGCCTGCAGATATTCTAATTCTGCCCTCAGACTTTTGATTTCTTCAGCTAATTCCTCCTCTCTAGGCATAGAAGAGGATGGTTTTATCATATTCTGATCATCATTATCATCCCTTGGGGATTCAACTTCTTCAAATCTATCAGGGGAATCAAGGAAAGGGCATTCTTGAAACACCTCTGACCTCATTCTCAATCCACCGCCCTGCTGTCTTTCATATACGTTCCGGATTTTAGCCTCAGTGTTTGAAAAAAAAGGTATTATCTGCTCTGAAGATCCTGGATTGTCCTAAATATTATCATTACTTCTGGGAGAACCCTCTTGACTGGCTTGAACAGTCCCTTTTTTCTTGTACATCATTTTTATGGATAACTCTTCAAATAGAGGATTACACAGGGATCTTCTCCCTTGCATACAAATTTTACTTTACTGGTTGGGAGATTTGTTTGAAGTCACCACCTATAACTAGGAATTGTTTTCTTTTAAAATCAGGGTTCTTTCACAAAGCAGTTCCCCAGTAGAGTCACCAAATCTGTTGGTATTTTTCCCAAACTGGATGCTTGTTCGCAGTTATCCCTACAAAGTAGCCATCATTGATCAACAGGATTCTCGGGCCAGGGGCCAACAGTATAGGAGATAGACTCTATAAATATCTCCTCTTCTTCTTTAGGCTCTGTAGAACCAAGGGGGGTATTCGCTATTCAACATCTATGACATATATCTATAAGTTAGCTGGGATGTTGACACAAAGCAGATAAATCCTCTCTTGTGCAGACCAAAACTATGAGATAAGTGCAAATGGGCTAGCTTTGAGCATATGTTCAGTTGTGAGACAGAGGATTTTGGTCTTAAAAACTACTTCTAATGTCCTAAAGGTTTGTATTAAAAGTTTGAGTTTGATTTGTATTTAGATGCAAAACTAGGACCTTGGTTGTAACCTCAACACAAAACTAGATTGGTGCCTATCCAGGGCTCAGAGTCAATAGACATACACATGTGAGTGGTTATCATAAGATTAGATCATTGACTGGATTTCAAGGGGATTTTTAGTGTCTGCCTTACAGATACTTCCCAAAAATTAAGTGCTTAATCATTCATACTTGATGGTATCCCTATTGCAACATATTTTCTCAATGATTAACCTGAAACATTTAATTTGTTCCTTGAACAAAGGTAGGAGATTAAACATTCAATACAGAAAACCCATATCCCTGAATCTTAAATAACCCTTAGCTATTCTGATTCAAAAGAGAATATGCCCACAACTTGGAGACAAATAATTAAACACATGCAACAGAGCATTTCTCATATAAAATAGCATGAAACTAGTTAACTTATACATAAAACATACAACATGAGATTCATAAACTCACAAGATACCCAAAATAGAGCCACCAACAAAGTTGTATTTCATTATAGCACCAAAATTTGTCTAGTTTTCAACAACCATTGAATGACACAGTTTGGCCCTCTTAGAGGCAGACTACACACCCAGCAAATTAATTACATGGCAAGTCAAAAATCCTGCTAGATACAATGCACCAGGAAATGGCGCGCAAATCATTAAAAGTGCAGACATAATAGGAAAGAAAAATAGGTGAACTCAGGATCAGCACCGCCACCTAGGGGTTTTTCATTAAAATCGGGTGGTTGGCCAGTCAACCAATGACCCAGGCCTCTGCAAATAGCCAATAATGGCTCACCTATCTGTAACTCCTCTCGAGAATTGCAGCAACACATCCATGGAGTTGTCCTGATCAAAACATGACTGCTGATGCAAAGAAAACCATCGCTGGCAGTTTGAAACACGGCCATTGATCATATCTCCCTATTGCTGAGATCAACGACCCAAAAACATACTGAAAAGTCGTCAACCAATGACATCATGCCACGTAGGCACCTTGCTTCTCTATCACTGACTTTTCCCTTCTCTATTTTGCCCTTTTTGCCCTTATATATGCATTCTCAAATGCATATACAATCACTTTTCAAATCTTTGTATATGCAGGATGCATATACATACAACAGTTTCTTTGAGTCATCGGGGCCCACCATTTGTATATCGGCCCCTTACATATCGTGAACATGCAAGCACTTTATACAATCCATGGACCTCAAATTTCATTTACTGCATTTGATTCCTCCTCGTGTCCAGGCTATATGTCTTTCCTTTGTATATTGGGTTGTATGCTGCACATACAAATCTAATATACATTCTACGGACCTCAAATGACTATGAGGTGCATTGAAATTCAAATCGGGTCCGGCTTGCATCTCCTTGCTTGTACATTTCCTTGCATATCGCATCATACAAATGTGATATACACACAATGAACCCCGGCCATTTATCCATTGGATTTTGAAAAACTTTCAAATCTGGGCCCTGTATCCCCTTTTGTTTGTATATCGGCATATACAATGCCATATACATGCAAGCTGCGGATTTCAACACCTTATCTGCTAGATTGGAATGTCCCCTAGAATCCGCATTGTATCTTTCCTTTGTATCATTGATTTGTATATCACAAACATACAACGCGGATATACAAAACAAAACATGCAATCTGGATCTCAAACCTGCATCAAGCAGAATGTAAAACTCCTCGGGTCCGGGCCTTGTATATTTGATTGCATGCACCAGTATACAATTGCCTTTGTATGCAACTGGTGGGCCTGACCCTTTGTCTTTCTCCTTTGCACATTAGGAATGTATATCCACCTTGTATGTCGAACATATACAAACTTGTTTGTATATATCTGCGGGCCCCACCGAATGCATCTCCGCCGCACTGTAGCAAATGCATATACTTGTTGTATATCAAACATACAACATAATACACATGCAAACACTTTTATATATCTGCGAAATATTTTGGAACCTTCAATGCATATTCCGCCCTTATATGTTTCCAATGCATGTCGAACATACATTCAATTTTGCATCTGTTTCCTTTATATATTTTCTTGCACCATTGCATACAAATCCGATATACAAGCAAACCCAACATACAACTGCAGAATATTCTTAAGAATCTGCAATAGATTCCCCCTTGTATATGCAAACTCGATATGCATCCTGAAATGCATATAACTGATTTTTACCATTTTTGAAAGCCGATGTGCATTTTTGAGCCCGCCAACATACATTTGCACTTGCACATACAAAAACTTAGGATATTCATGAAGCGCGATGGAAAAAATGGTAAAACATTGCATGTGGGTCGAGGAACAACCTAACCTAAGGCACTAAGGGTTTGAAGGGATAAAAACAAAAGCTTGCAAAGTCAATTTCCGAACCCTAACCCTAGGTGAGTACCACCACAAACTGCAACTCCAAACACTGCATTATATAGAGTTACAAGGAAAATTTGAGAAGCCTCTAAGGATGGGCATTCATCTTGGCCACATGGCCATTTACCTGGTCAAAGGATACTTGTCCAACATATTTTCAACTCTCTTACATTTGTCATAACATGGCAGATTTGACTTCCCAAGGTAGAGTGTTCCAAGGCTAAAAATAGGAAATGACAGATGCTCTTACGCATCTTACAGCTATCATAAAAAATTGCAACATGACAACACTTAATGTTGTAAGAGAATCCGTCATACACGACTAAAAATAATATATTCCTCTTACAACATGCAATAGCCCAAGTTGGGCACCCAAAGATGCCTTCTCCACATGCAAAGATGCTTTATGACACTTATCTTCACTTGTCATAGTGTTATGTCAGAAAAAGTAACCTTCGAGGCTTTTTCCTCTTAAGGTTTATCTCCTGGGTCCTTTAAGATGCATTTGGAACATATTGCATGTTAATTTGACATCTCGATGAGAAAACCCTGAAGTTTCATGGAAAATGGGACTTAGGGGATACAATTATGACAAATCCTACCTGAAATAGGGGGGAGGACTTGGCTGCCTGCGCCCTAGTCCTACCCTATTTTAGGTTAGGTCCAATTTCAAAGTGTCAGTTTATGACCATTATATAGGTCTTATGCTGACACGGTAAGTTTGAATTATGAAATTCTTAGGGGGAATGTTTGTAGTTGCATAAATAAGCATGATTAGGTTATCATTTGTAAACTAGATGGCAATTTTGATTCAAGAGCTTTTGTGAAAGTGATTCAAGGCATTCATTGTGTTGCAGAGTAGACTTTTGTGTTGTTTTTGTGTTTGTATTTGTAGATTTGGCATCCATCTCCTCATGGCATGAAAAGTATCTTCCTTCCATGAGATCTTCACTACAAGGTGATATCAATTATGTTTTCTATCATTTATCATTTAGATTTTACCTCTATCCCGCAGGGATACACACTCTTTATCTGACAACAGTGTTCAAAAGACTTAAATGTCTCTCCGGGGCTTGACTGAGGCAAGCCTCTAAACACCACAACCCCCAACCCATTTTTTCATGATTGCAAGTTACAGGTTGCAGAAGCAGAAAAAGTGGAGTTGCAAGAGAGCAGTGTAGACTATTAGAATTGTAGATCAGAGAAGAAAATAGGGACCTGGAATCGGGCACCCGCTCATTAGTCCTTTGAATCCTGCAACAGGAAAATCTCCAGAATAACAGGAACAGGTTGCAGACAAGATTCCCAAATCTTGACAAAAATTGTGGCACTGGACTAGGGCGCCCACTCATTAGTCTCTAACTTTTCTATTTTCTAAACTTTGAAATTTGGTACACATTTGATTGTCATTTGATATCTCTATGTGTGATCATTTTTTGTAATTTGGTACACTGTCAGAATTGTAGATCAGAGAAGAAAATAGGGACCTGGAATCAGGCGCCCGCTCATTAGTCCTTCGAATCCTGCAACAGGAAAATCTCCAGAATAACAGGAACAGGTTGCAGACAAGATTCCCAAATCTTGACAAAAATTGTGGCACTGGACTAGGGCGCCCACTCATTAGTCTCTAACTTTTCTATTTTCTAAACTTTGAAATTTGGTACACATTTGATTGTCATTTGATATCTCTGTGTGTGATCATTTTCTGTAATTTGTCCATTTGCTTTTGAATTTACATAATTAGGGTTTTGAGCATAATTAGGCTAAGTTGAACAAACAAATCATACAATTATAATCTTCCCCTATGTTCTGAGTGATAGAACGCATGTAGTAGACTTCCTACTCGGCTGAAAGTCCTTCAATGTTTAGTGGAGAAAGGAGGATTTACACAAACCATCAAAATCAACCCTAAACAAATCATCTTCACTTTTTCACCTTAAACATTTTGGTGAACCCGTGTTTTTGGATTTTTTGCAACTTGTTGAGTGTTGTGCTTCAGATTTACATTCATTTCATTCATTCATTGTTCATATTATTGCATTTGAAAAATTACAAAAAAATTAAAAAATTTGAAAAAAATTGGCATTCTTAGCTTGCATTTTCAAATAATTTAGATTAATTGGCATTGAATTTCAATAAATTTCTGTCATTAGCATCAGATCTGATTTAAAATACAGAAATCTTTCATTCATCATTCATTTAGATTGCATTTCATGCTTAAATTGATAAAAATTGCTTGAAATTGTGCATTTTTTCATATAACCTAGTTTTGCATTAGCTTGGGTTTGTAGTCAAAATCTTGTTTCAAATTTTAATACCATTTTAAAACACTCATTAAGACTTGTTTCTAACTATAGTGTTTCATCATAGTGGTTTGCTTGCAAAATTTCATGCTTAGGGTTTGAAAACCTTGATTTTTCACTAGATTTTGGCCTTATCGTCTCTCTAGATTTGCACCGTAGGTGTGTTGTAAAGGATTTTTCTGCAATAATTTTCTTTTATTAGGGTTATTATCTTCTGACCCTCCTAAAATTCTTTACAACACCTTTTTATTGGACTATTATGTTGAAAATTTGGTGAAAAATTACATATTTTGGCTATATTTTCCCTAGGGTTTGACTTAGATTTGCACTACAAGCATGTTGTGATGGATTTTATGGCTTTAGGTGACTGATATTATTGTTATAATCTTTTGTACCTTTTAAAATTCTTTACAACACCCTTTCTATTGGGTCTTTGCATTGAAAAGTTGTGAAAAATTGCATATTTTAGCACATTTTCACTAGGTTTTGACTTGTCATCACTCTAGGATTGCATCAAAGTGTGTTGTGAAGGATATTATTGCTTTATTGGACTGATATAAGACATATTATTTTATTTACTTCATCATTTTACTTACAACACCTTTTCTTTCACTTATTTGCATTGAAAAAGTTGAAAAAAAATCAAGCATTTTAGGTCATTTTCATACATAGTTTTGCACTTGTCTTTGGCATAACTTTTGAAAAGATTTTTAAAATATGATCTTACATTGATTTGAAAACCTATACACATGGATTCTAATTGCAACAATAACAATAGGTTCCCTCCTAGGCCTTACATGAAACGAGAGGTCCCTGAACCTAAACTTGTGTTTACATCTCATGATAGAACAATTGGAGACACTAAAGAACCTCTTTATATCACTTTAAAAATAATGGGAAATCCTATGGATGGAACCCTTATTGATCTTAATTGCATGACTAATGTGACCATGGAAGAGTTCCTCTATTCACATGGATTGATACAAGACTTTTATGACCCTTCGAACATGATTAAAACACATAAGGGAACCTTTATAAACACTTCTAGGGAGATATCTTTATTGGTCACAATATTTGAGAAATCTGTAGAACAGTGTGTGGGTTGTTTTAAATTCCCAACCTGATTTTCGTAGCAAATCTATAAAATAGCCACTTATTAATGATGGATCTGCCTTGAGGGATTGGCCAACGAATAGGAGATTTAAGGGGAGGAGGCCTTTTCTTAGTCCCCTTGTTCTTCCTCTACACTTTAGGCTCTGTGAAACCAAGGAGGGTGTTTCCTATGTAGAATGGACTTATCTCTAATTCTCTGGCTATTTCTTTTAACTGATGTTTTCTTTTCTTGGGGATAACAGTGTTATACTCAAAAGAGATGGGGTTTTCCAGAGATATTAGATTGTCACCTTTGTTTATATCATAGATATGTTCCTTGTAGGCTACTTGAAAGAATGTATGATAAAGTGAGGATTGGCTAGATTCTTTAAGCTCTTATCTTATTCTTTGCAGAGGAACATGCAAGACATAACTTAATCAAAATAAATAT
Organism: Cunninghamia lanceolata; assembly: GCA_027924645.1. Classification (NCBI taxonomy): domain Eukaryota; kingdom Viridiplantae; phylum Streptophyta; class Pinopsida; order Cupressales; family Cupressaceae; genus Cunninghamia; species Cunninghamia lanceolata. Next base: position 958,516 of record BSBN01001313.1, read on the forward strand.
CCTAAAAGCCTATTGCTGGAAAGGAAAATATTTGAATTGAAAATATTTTGAGGATAACCAGAGGGGCATAAGTTCTGTATAGTATCCATAAAATAGATCAGTGCCTATCCAAGGGCCAAGGAGTCAAAAAGGTTAAAATGATAAAACTTAAACAAATAGTGATGTAAGAAACTTTAGTTTATTGTAAAGGTACAACAATGCCATACATTAAAAATACTTTTACTAGCTTCAAAATCAACCATACTTAATTATCCTTGTATGCCTGAATCACATCTGATATTTTCTAATAACAATTTTTACATTACTCCTTGAGTAAAAGCCATAAGAGAAATATGCCAGCACATGAAAGACTGTGTCGATGAAAAAAGATGATTTTTAACCAAATATATATTCATAATGTGAAACTGTATACATGAAGTAGGAGACAGTGTATTCCAAAACTCAACAAAATCTGTAAAATAAACTGTTCAGTAACTTGCATCATAGCTTTCAAATATTCTATCAAGAAACCAAATGAGACTCAAATTGGAAACCTAAAAACAAACTTATTTACAACTCCTCCCTGACTAGATTGATCCCTATTTTAGACTTAGTCTGGAAATATGACCTCGAACCAATGCTTTTTTCATAAGCCCTTAATTCCCTTTTATAGAGGTAAGGGAGAAACAAGCTTTAGGCTTATGATAAAAGAAGTTACAACTTTTTTCCAACCAACAGATCCAACTAAAGAGGCCATTGCAACCACTTCACAACTATATGTTATGCCATTTTTGGCGGAGAAGGGGGTAAGGCTTTTGATGATGGATGTATTACTAGAGGCCGTTAGAGCTAGGCACTCCTCAAATACCACCAATGTTCTTAATAAGAGCACTTACTGCTCTGCCCTTCCAGACCGCACACCAAAGGATGAGAAAACGTGCAAGGAACAACATTGAAAGGAAACCCAGGATGATAAAATCTCCTTCACTATTTCCAAGTTCCATTACACAGGTGAGATTTCGCCCTCCAAGTCTCAAAGTTTCATGCAATTTCAACTAAGCAGAAACTTGGGGAATCCACACTTGGCTTGCCTCAAAAGTATTGGGAGCCAAGCCAAGAGAACAACAACAACAACAATTCTTCTCCAATTCCTCATTTGTCTCATCTGTGGGGCCAATCCTCTTGCACCTAAAGTTAATGCACTGTTAGGAAAATTAGATGTAAGGGAGGGGTAGAGGAAGTTGAGAGGCTTCTCTACTTTAGAAGGGAATATGCCAACTCACAGAAATAAGGAACTACTGGAGTAGGAAGAATACCCCTCAGAACCCACCATCAAATGAGATAAGAAAAGGGAGAAGAAATCACAGAGCTATAATGGATGCTGTTGCTAATCTCTAATTTTCCCTACACCACCTATTTTAGAAGAGATAATTCCAAGTCTTTCTAATTCTATAGGGACAGATCAAGAGCCATGAGAACAAGGAAGAAAATCCTAAAGAACAGGGGAGCAAACAAAACACATAGGAGTAGGGGAAAGTCATACTGTCAGAATGTCTTTAAACAATATGAATTGCAACAACAATGCTTGCCCTTTTATAGAAATTCAGGGATGTAAGCATACATCTGCACATTTGTGGTGTATTAATTTTCCATTCACTTCAAAACATTCCCACCTTAAATGGAAATCTGCTAAAGATTACCATGAGTGAACAGAAAGGTTAGATTTCATAATTTTGCTTAACTGCAAATATCACTTCTCGTATTGAATTTTCTCAGATCAGGTGTCTTGGTTATCCCATTTATGCACTATCATCACATCAAATTTTATCTCACGGCAAGTGAAATCTCAATCATGGTAGAGGCACAGATTTCCAAAGGTCAAGCTTGCATAAGACAAATAATTATGTTATCAAATTCTTCAAGAGAAATGGTGATGGAGATCCTGCACATGCCTAAGCAGTTAATGCTTTGTAATGAAGCCCAATCAGATTTAGTGCCAACAAATTCTTCTTTATAACTTTGAATCTGGGCTGTTGATCTCGATCTCTGTTGGTGCAACTTGATAGTGTTAATTTGATCTCATTCCAGGTCAGACCTCGCTACTTGCTTCTTTCAATAATATCCTACCATCTGGCCAGCCTTTCCTAGTCATGATCCTGAGGAGAAGTCCTTCTTGCAGTGCAGTTAAGATGACACCCACCATTCTGCGTATGAGGGATATGGTTAGAGCTAAGATCTTGGTGGAATAGTAGATAGCCATCGGATCTTGATCTTCCTGTACTTGATGGGAGCATTTCTTGAAAAAGCGGTCATGTTTCATGCCACGTTAGGTCCTTGTCATCAATGCACCAATCCCATCACTCAGAATCCACGCGTCTAGATTCTATCAGTCTGTGGTCTCTTAGTAGATCTTTTTGTGGAGTATGGCAGAATGTAAGAATAAAAAAGAAACAGTTTTGTAATGCCTGGGACCCACTTCCCCGCCATCCTGGATGGTCCTTGACCAACTGTCACCCTTTTCGCATTTCTACCAAGGTCAGTCATCTTTGTATCTCTTCACGGGCAGATTGGCAGAAACAAATATGCTAGCGCCGCCTGCAAAAACTTGGTTAGTAGGACTAGACCTTGACCGTGTATCATTTCTGTTGTTTTTAGAAGGGTGGCCAATTGGGTCAGTTCTCTGTTTAAAACAAAGTTGTTCTAGGTGTGGGCTATAGACGGTAACAACTTGGCGAGGGGCCGGTAAACAACATTGCAAGAAGGCATAAAGGAAAACTTAAGCAGATGGTGTCAGGAAATAAGTAGTCACCAAAGAATTAGATTGAATACGGCCATTTGTATGACTTCAAACAAATGAGGGTTTAGGGTTTTATTGAATTTGGCTTGCTTAGAGTATTTTCTAACAGGGGAAACCTTAATTTTGGAAACCTAATGATCCAGTGACATAAAGCTTAGGAACAAAATTTTCCAGAGGCATGAAAATTTAATATGGTTCCATCATAATGGTTTGATGTTGTCCCCATTTCTGACCTCTTTCACATAAAACTAGGACATCCATGGTTAAAGGCTATGAAAGTTGTCCCTTCAACAATTTATAACTGTGTAAAATTTCCTTTAAATGGACAAGTGCATACTATTCCTCGTAATAAGTACAAACCTTTGGTTACAAGACAACACTTTACCTTGGATTACTTTTGGGAAAGATCTGAAATGGAACCAGAGCCACGGATAGACTTTAACTTCTTGAGCTACAGAAACTACAAAACAAAACTATTACATCAAGTGGCTGGTCCTTCTATGCAAGAAACAACAATAGACGAACAACCCACATTTGAAGAGAATCCCAGACCTAAAGGAAAAGGACCCTATGCTAAGGTTCCTCCCCCTCCATCCTTACAAGGATTGGGAGTCAGTCATCAACAGCAAACATTCCACCTAGACAAATGAGATTTGATCCTAGTGCTTCCTCTAAAACACAAAAACCTATGGAAGAGTAAAACACTATCTTACAAGAGATAAGTGGTAAGACAAAAAGAAATAGACAAGAAAGAGAAAGGAGGAGGAGACGACAAGCTTATGCCCAATGACTTGCATCTCAACTAGGAAACATCTCACCTAACATTGAATCAAACCAAGAAGATCTTAAGAATGGACAACTTGAAGACAAGACTAAGAGTTGGGCTATGGTACCTTATGTCCCACTTTCCTCTAACATTTGAGAGTGGGAAGATGATGATGATGATTTGATCGTTGATAACCTTTAATTAGGTTGTCCTTATAAGTAATTATTTCTAACCCTTTATCTCTTGTGATGTGTTTCCCCCGTGATATGTTATGTGTTGTTCAGGCTTGCTGAGATGACCCTTGATTCTCTTGTAAGGTCCAGAATACCAGGAGACTGCCTCTGTTGTGACCTTCTTGTCATGCCCACATTTCCCATGTGGTCACAACACACAACACACGTGTCATGTCCACATTTTCCATGTGGTCATGACACAAGATACCAAAAACTTTTCCACGCATCCCTAGAAACCCCGTCACACGCATCAGCGTGCTCAGTGGCATGCACACAAAAGTGCAAACAAGATAATCAATCGATGGGGTATTGCGAACACCCTTCGCAACCCTTGCAAGATGTAAGCCGACTAGGGGGTTATGTGACGTGAGGAGCGTCGCCACTAGGGTTAGGTTTGAATTTAAAACTAACCCTAAGATTCCTAAGTGAAGTGGAGGGATTTCGACATGTGTTGAAATCAAACCCCAGGAACTAGATTTAGATGATCAAATTAAATACATCTAATTCATGACTAAATATCATGGCAATTGAAATGTGATAACACAGATAGGAATTAAATTTCTAAGTTAACCATATTATTCTAGACAAATTTTGGCAGCATAACGCCTTTAGAGCATTCATAAAAAAAAATTAATTAATTAAACCACCCAACCCTTCCATTCAAATAAGGTAATTACACTAATTAATTTTAATCATACCCACACAACAATTTTCGCAACAAGCACATGGATTAAATAAAAATAATTATATTAGTCTACACCATTAAAGGCATTTAATTAAAATATAATAATAACCTAACACCTAAAATACTCCCAATTGTAATAACTTAAAACCCCATTAAAAATCTCTTAATTACCATATTAAGTCCCTAGATAAAATAAAAGGACAAGAATACAATAACCATTCTACTAAAATAATTTAAATATTAAATGGACAACTAAAATACCTATCTCCACGATAATAATGTCAACTATACCCCTAGGATATTAAATCAATTACATAGATTATTCAAATTAAAAACCCCATGGAGAAAATCCCACTAAAATAAATAAAAGGCATAGGTTTAATTAAACTCACTTAGCTAATAAACCAAGACCAAATAAATTAAAGACGATTATTCTAAATTTCAAAAAAGCAAGGTCCTAAGTAAAAAAAGAAAAAAATCATAAAACCCACTAAAAGTAAATTAAAAAGCCTAGGTTAAGATTTAATCCCACTAATATAATAAATAAAAAGGCAAAAAAAAAAAAAATCTTAAGAGATAACTCTAAATTAAAAATTAAAAATCATAAATTAATTCCATAATATACTAAATAAAAAAACAATGGAATAAAACAAAAATAGATTACAAGGGATAACTTTAAATTTAGAATTGAAAATCATAAAACCTACAAAAATAGATAATTAAAGTCCAGGGTAAAAATTTAAGCCCACTTACGAAAATAAATTAAAAGCAATGAAAAAAGTAAAGGTATTTTTTAGAAGAACTCCAAAAAAAAGTCTTTCAAATTAAAAAATAATTAAATATTAATTATGCCCAATTGAATTAATCATTTCCACAATAACATTTTTCAAACAAGTACCTAAGTTAAATAAAATAATTAGATTAAACTACACATGTAATTAATATAGTATAATCTAACACCTAAATAAATTTCAAATACAAACACTAAAATCTCCATTAAATTTCCCTAGAATATTTAATTTACATGACCTAGATTTTAAAATTATAAGCCAACCAAAATAAATTAAGCACAAAAGTAAAATATATAAAGGCAAAAAAAAAAAATTCAATTCCCCCAAATCAAAAAGAATTAGATTTTCAAAATAAAATGGGGAAGGAAAAAATCATGTGCACATAAAACAAAAAACTAATTCTATTTCCTATTTTTCCCTCCACATATTCCTCTCAACCCTAATATGCTCACCACATTAAAATATTCCTCTCAAACAAAAAAACCCTAATCACATTCTCTTCTTTCTATTTTGTTTGTTTTCTTTTCTTTTCCATTCTCTGTTCTACTTTGTTTTGTTTGTAGGTTCAAAACTAGGGCAGCCATGGAGGATTACATGCATAGGAGTTAATAGGTTTCTTATTCGTATGAGAGCCAAATTGCAAATATTTGTTTATACAAAAGATTTACTGAAGATGTTTTTATTTTTTTTCTCTCTTTTATTTTTGTCTCTGGTTGCAGGGAAGAAACAAGACCATAATACAGAGAGCCTAGTTATATATATATTTTGATAAAGATCAAATAATGGCAGTAGGATCAACCATGACCGATGGCGGCCAACAGACAGAGCTCTACAACATGGACGAGCGGATGGCCAGAGGATAGTCGCAGTGTGGTGTTGGACGGGTGCGTAGGCGCCGTGAGTGTTGGTGAGGCAGTTCGTTTCCCCACCCCGTGTCTGCAATAACCTAACTTCTAGCGATGGCCAAGGCTGCCGCCCCTCCCATTGCTTGCAGTGTATAATATGGCCTTTCAATGGTCGGGCATAGGGTTGAAACCCTAGCCCCAAGATAATATCAAAAATTACTTTTGTTTAATGTTTATTCCAGTTTCTCTCTCCAGTTTGTATTATGTTTTTTTTAAAGGTATATATATATATATATACATACATATAGATGTATATTCATCTCTGAGTATTAAAAAAAAATAACATATGGTCTGTAAAAATACATATATATACATATACTTTTATGGGTATATATATATATATATATATATATATATATATACTTAAACTCATATACTTATTCATCTCATGCAATTAAATCTTCTGTGATACAATAAGATAACTAGCATTGCACAGTGGCATGACAATATAAATATGTATGTATATATATACATCAATGTATACATATATATACATATTTATATAACCTAAATATTCTACAAAAATTCCACAGTATGATTAGTTCTGCCTTTCCCCTTTTTAAAAAAAAAAATATACAGAAATAAAAGTTTAACAACAAGCTAACTACACATATTTTCTTTAAAAAAATAAAAACAAAACATAGTTTGCATTTATACATCCTCTCATCGTAAACTGCAAAGTTAAACTTATAGTTCCTTTCTTCTGTCAAACAGTGAGCAATGTTTTATAATAGCAAGATAAATTTTCTTTTCCTTTTTTTTTTAAAAACCCATAACAAGGTAAAAACAACAACACTTATTTAATTTTTAAGCAACTAAGAAGTGATACAGTAATATTTTCTTTTGAAAACAATTAAGACAATCACTATCTCCCAAAAGCAAGCATAGTAAACTTAATCTTCCCATTGTAACACAAAGGTAATACAATAGCTCATTCTTTTATTTGGACCACATTATTAAGCAATTAACAAAATAACTTGCACCCATACTGAAATTTTCAGTTTACAACAAAGTAAGAGAACTCTTTCTCACATCATTTTTACAATGAGGTCTATTGACCATGGCTCTCAAATAGCCAACAAAATACACAACACATAAAATGGAAAGGTATTCTCCCAAGCTCCAATTGACTCTAAATCAAACCTGCAATAAACAACTAAAGAGAAACTCTAAGCCGCCAAAATGCTCTCCACCATACCATAGACCCATAAGAGGGTCACCCCCGAGCTTGGAGGTCGATTCACACATGGGTGCATACCACAGCACAATAAATACATACACTCAACATGAAGAATAACACCCACCAAGGTTTAACAACACAAAATCCATACAAAATGGATTTGAGAGGGTAGGAGAGTGGACTCTCTCTACTCAAGAGGTTCACTCCTACAAAACCATAATCTCATGATACTCCAAAACAAGGCCTCAAGCCCAAAATACCTCAATGAACAATTTATATCACTCCAAGGCACTCATGCCATAAAAATAATTACCATACTTTTCCAAAATGCCCTCAAGGCCACAATATGCCAATTCAAAGAGGGTGACCTCAAGGAGCTTCACTCCTCTCCCACCCCTCACATGAATGGACACACCAAGAATGGTAGTCTTTGTTCAAACACCAATAAAACAAAAACCCAACAACACCAACAAATACAAACACACAAAATGCTCTCAAACACACATAGAAAATTAAATACATGGGAAATGCTTCATGCCTTAAAGATTACCTATGATGGCCCAATACTGAAAGAAAGTTGTAGAAGAGTTCTCCAACCTCTTTCAAGCCTTCCTCCCAATATCTCCAAACTTACTCACTCTCCAAAATTACCTCCAAAATAGTAAAAAAAAGTAAAATAAAAGAACCCCCTTCCTCTCACAAAGAGGAAGTAATATAGGCTTCATTCCAAAGCCTTGAGGAATGAGAAGGTGACACATGTCACCTTCTCCTTCCTCCTCCTAGTCCACTTGCAAGGATCATGGAATGTGGAGGTGACATGTGTCACTCTCCCATCCATCCTAACCTCACTCTCTCCACATATGCTCTCACACATGTGTGAGAGCAAAGGTGGAGAGGTGGCATCTCTCAAGATGGGATCTAAGAGGATAAGGAATGACACATGTCATTACCTTATTCTCTAAAGGAGGCCCATTCACTCCAAGATGCTCTCACACATGTGTGAGAGCATTGGAGAAGGGTTCCACACACTTGAGGGTCTTGAAGACTCCCCAAGTCTTCAAGGTGATGGGAATCCATGCCTTGGAAAGAGGAGTGGGTCATGTTTGAAAGAATAACTCATCCACCACTCCATTTCAAATTTGAATTTTCGTCACTTTACTTCAGGCTGAAGTTAAGGTGACTAGATAGAGGTTACCCTAGGGTTTAACATGCTCAAATGGGCCCTAGACCCTAGGGGTGTAACCTAGGATCAATTTTAACCCATAATAAACACCTTAGGAGGTAGAAAATCACATAAAATGGCTATCAAAATAAAAGACACCAAGTGGTGTTTATTAAATCACATATTTTTACAACACTTCAAGTAAATAATATAAAAGAGGTGGAACCTAAGACAAATAATTAAAATGCAGACATTTACGAAAGTATCATACAATTCACACATGACCTTTGTCCCTCTTGGGACTAGATTGGTCTAACATGAGATTCACATTGGGTGTGGGATCGATCTCTGATTTTCTGTGGCATAGAAAATCACCTGCACACTTGAACAAACAGATTAATCCAACATATATATCATAGCCAAAGCAAGGAAAATGCATACACTCACGATAGCACATAATCATTTAAAACATTATTAAAATCACATAGCATCATTAATAAGATTTATAATTTAACTGCATTTCTAAACACTAACTCAAGATCAAAATCGCATAACCATTCCATTTAATAATTTTACAACTAATAACTCTAATAGCATAAAAATGAATGTCACATGTCAAATAATCATCAGTGGAATCAAAAATCAGGATATAGTTACACCACAACATGCTAATCTAACCAAATCAAAATATAGGGATAGAGTCAAGAAAGTCTGCATCTACGGGGTCTACAAACACAACTAATCCAGACGCACAAGGGTGGGCCTCACACTTCTTCTATTTGTATCATCATTCTTCTATATTGCCTCTCCTCTATTTTCACTATTGTGTGTTGTGTCTTATGGACATAGCATTGTGGTTGATGACTTGGGGGCACCCTCCTATGTGACTGTCCCTAAGGGACTTGTTTCTCCCCTCTCGATTTATTGTTTCCCTTCCTCTAGTGTTTCTATCTAGCAGGTGGATGATGAAAAATATTTTATATTGATGCAGACCTAGTGTCCCTTTAGCGAGAAATAAAAAATTGGACTTAGTTCCTACATGACGATGGGGTTGTTCTATATTATCCGATGCTTGGCTAGTAGGAGCACTCTGTGTGATCTTGATGGTGTCTTATCGCACTTACAAAACATAACAATACTACTGCTCCATGCACTTTGTCTATCTTGAATCTTGCATCATGCATTGTTGTTTATCATGATTATATGGATGCTAACACTTTTCTTATAGGAATGTGTTTGTGGAAACATTTGGAGATCGTAAAGTAGATGTCACCTCTAGGGGCATGGGCCTTGCGAAAGCTCGTGTTCCCTTGTGTGTTTTCTTTCTACCTTAACGTGCTTGATATCGATACCTGATATCAACCACCTTAAGGTAGGGGCATATATAAGGTAAGCTGTCTATTTTAGATGTTAACAATGTGTTTGTTCTTAGGTGCAGTCCTAAAGGCTGGTGGCGATGAGTCCCTCTTGCACTTTGAGATTTGTTTGAAATCAACTTGCAATCATATAAGCCCTCTGCGAAGGTGGGATATCGCATCCTTTTTTATATTAAGCCCTCTATGAAGGCAAGGATGGTGTATCTCTCATGGAGAGTGCACATCCTATCATTTTCTAAAAGTCCTTTGTGGAGGCGGGGAGCAGTTCTCTGACTAACTCAAACCTTAAGCATGTCTTTGGCGATTGCTGTGGTGAAGCCCAATCGTCGATGTGTGCTTGTAATGTGTCTGAGATGGTGATGAACCTAGAAATAGGAACACTTGATCGCTTGTCTGTCATGTTTTCTCTGTCTTTCATGTGTGTGTGTATTGTGTGTTTGTTCCCAAGCATAGTCTTAAAGATCGGTGGTGATGAGTCCCTCCTATGCTTTGGGATTTGTATGGCATGCTTGTTTTTGTTTGGCATGTCTATTACCCCATATGCAGTCTTAAACACCGGTGGTGATGAGTCCCTCCTACATTATGGGTGGTGTGTTTACTTTCCTTGTACTTGCATCTGCATTTCATATATATGAGAAAAAAAAGTAAGAAAATCATCACTATCTTCATTGCATTCATTGTATTCACTGTGTTTTGCATGTCTTCAATGCTATCTTCTCCATGTTTTGCATGATTGTAACTATCTTCTCCGTGTTTTGCATACCTGTTACTGTCTTCTCTATGATTGGCATGTCTTCTCCATGGTTGGCTTGTTTGTTGTGTTTGTTGACCATACTTTAATGCACGTATTGGCCTTGTGTTTATACATACATTAAAGTGGGGACTAAATGTTATGTCAGAAAAAGTAACCTAGGAGCTTTTTCCTCTTAAGGTTTAGCTCTCAGGTCCTTTAGGATGCATTTGGAGCATATTGCATGTTAATTTGACATCTCGATGAGAAAACCCTGAAGTTTCATGAAAAATGGGACCTAGGGGGTACAATTATGATAAATCCTGCCTGAAATAGGGGGAGGACTTGGGCGCCTGCACCCTAGTCCTGCCCTATTTTAGGTTAGGCCCAATTTCAAAGTGTCAGTTTATGACCGTTATATAGGTCCTATGCCGACACGGTAAGTTTGAATTATGAAATTCTTAGTGGGAATGTTTGTAGTTGCATATATAAGCATGATTAGGTTATCATTTGTAAACTAGATGAAAATTTTGATTCAATAGCTTTTGTGAAAGTTGTGTTGCAGAGCAGACTTTTGTATTTTTTTTGTGTTTGTATTTGTAGATTTGGCATCCATCTCCTCATGGCATGAAGAGCATCTTCCTTCCATGAGATCTTTACTACAAGGTGATGCCAATTGTGTTTTCTATCATTTATCATTTAGATTTTGCCTCTATCCTGTAGGGATATGCACTCTTTATCTAACAATGGTGTTTGGAAGACTTGAATGTCTCTCTAGGGCTTGATTGAGGCAAGCCTCTAAACACCACAACCCCCAACCAATTTTTCTATGATTGTAGGTTGTAGGTTGTAGGAGTAGAAAAAGTGGAGTTGCAAGAGAGCAGTGCAGACTGTCAGAATTGTAGATCAGAGAAGAAAATAGGGACCTGGACACGGGCACCCGCTCACTAGTCCTCCGGTTCCTGTAATAGGAAAATCTCTAGAACAATAAGAATAGGTTGCAAACAAGATTCCCAGATCTTGACAAAAATTATGGCACTAGACTAGGGCGCTCGCTCATTAGTCCCCGACTTTCTCGTTTTCTGAACTTCAAAATGTGGTATGCATTTGATTGTCATTTGATATCTCTATGTGCGATCATTTTTTGTAATTTGTCCATTTGCTTCCGAATTTGCATAATTAGGGTTCTGAGCATAATTTGGCTAAATTAAACAAATAAATCATACAATTCTAATCTTCCCCTATGTTCTGAGTGAAAGAAGGCCTGCAGTAGACTTCCTAATTGGCTGGAAGTCCTTGAATGTTTAGTCGAGAAAGGAGGATTTACACAAACCATCAAAATTAACCCTAAACAAATCCTCTTCATTTTTCATATTAAACACATAGGAATCTCTATACTTGGCTCTTATGCATCATAGATTCTGTCATACACAATAACACCTTTGTCATACCATAAGATGTTGACACATGGCATATTAGTGCCACCTCAAATGGGACGCCTATATCCACATGGGATGAGTTGACCATCCTAGTCACCTTCCAAGTTGAGTGACAACTCACCATGCCACTTCACACTAAATGACAAAATAAGATGTGCAACATAAATTATGTCATAGGAAAATAAATAAATAATTAATTAAATGATCAATTCTAGGAATTTGTAAAGGTTGAGACACCTTAATTCCCTACATTCTCCCACTTGTCGAACACCTTGCAAGAGCAAATAGCCTTACAAGATTTAACTGCTAGGGGCCAAAAGGCCCATAGACTCTGAACACCATCTGAACTTATCTATGCCCATAGATTTAGTCAATGCATCTACAACATTCTTCAAAGTGTCTACCTTCTCCAATATCACCTACTCATCTTCTACCATATCATGAACAATATGATACTGAACATGAATGTGCTTTGTTCTGGCATGGAAAGTAGGATTCTTTGCTAAGGAAATTACACTCTGACTGTCACAACAGATAGTAATATGTCCTGGATCAAAACTAATTTCTGAACACAACATCTTAGGCCAAATGAATTACTTACAAGTATGAGTTGCTGCCATGTACTCTACTTCTGTCGTGGACAAAGCAACCATAATTTGTCGCTTACTCATCCAACTAATAGCACCACCAAACATAGTAAACACATAAGCACTGGTGGATCTACTATTGTCAATGTCACCTACCCAATCAGAATCCACAAATCCATGAATACTCATAGAATGCTAAGGTCCTGTAGGATAACCATGATAACATAAGGAATACTCAGAAGTACCCCTCAAATATCTGAATACTCTCTTCACTGCATCCCAATGTACCCATCCAAGATTAGCCATAAACCGACTAAGGACTCCCACTCCTTGGGCAATGTCTGGTCTTGTATAGACCATAGCATACATCAAGCTGCCAACTGCACTAGCATAAGGTACTCTATTCCTATCCTCCATCTCAGAAGGAGACTTTAGACAATCATTAAAACATAACTTTGTCCCCAATGAAACAGGAACACACAATGGTCTACAATCTGCCATGCTAAATCTCTCCAACACGGTCTTCACATACTTAATCTAGCTTAACCAAAGTTTTCTGTTTGCTTTGTCTCTTCTGATCTCCATCCCCAGAATGTTCCTGGCTACCCCTAAGTTTTTCATCTCAAACTGTGCTGACAACTAAGACTTCAAATCATAAATCATATTCTTACCATTCCCAATCAGCAACATATCATCAACATATAGTGCAATAATGAGAATGCGATCATTGTCAAACTTGTAATACACACAATGATCTGATTTTGATCTCAAAAATCCAATAGACAATACGAAGGCAACAAATTTTAAGTACCACATCCTAGGAGATTTCTTCAAACCATACAAAGACTTCTTTAACTTACAAACCAAATTTTCTTTACCTTTCACCACATGGTGCTCAAGATGTGACATATAAATTTCTTCCTCCAAGTCACCATGAAGGAAAGTTGTCTTCACATCCATTTGTTCCACTTTTAAATCATAAGCTGCTGCAAGAGATAACATGAACCAAATAGATGTCAGCTTTGCAATGGGAGAGAAAATCTCACCATAATCAATTCCCTCCACTTGTGAATACCCCTTCACAACCAATCTTACCTTGTACTTCTCAACACTACTATCTACTCCAAATTTCTTCTTGAACACCCATTTTCTTCCAATAGGTTTCCGTCCATTAGGCAAAGGCACCAAGTCCCAAGTTTTATTCTTTTCCAAAGAAACCATCTCATCCTCCATGGCCTCCTTCCAGGAACCTGTATCTTTCATGTCCATAGCCTCTATCACAATTCTAGGCTCATTAGTTTTAGTAATGAAGGCATAAGCACAACTAGAATCTTGTAATGTATAACCAAACCTATTAGGCTGCTTCCTGTTTCGTGTGGACCTCCTCAAAAGATGAGGTGGACGTTCTTCTTCCTCTTTTGAACTTTGAGAGATACTAGAGCTCTCCTCATTGGTTTAGTCTTCTCAGGGGTAGTAGGAAACTGAACCACATCTTCTTTCTTCTATTTTTCTTCTGGATGTAAAACAAGAGGAGAAGGAGAAATCTCTTAGAAATTAACACTTCTTCTATACAACACTTTCTCAGTCACAGGATCCCAAAGCTTGTACCCTTTCACACCAACACCATAGCCAATGAAGATACACTTAACTGCCTTGTTCTCTAATTTTGATCTCTTCTCCTTAGGCACATGTGCATATGCCTCACAACCAAAAAGATGAAGATGTCTCAACGAGGGCTTCTTACAAAACCACACCTCCATGGGTGTCTTATCAACGAGCACTAAAGTAGGAGACCTATTAACTAGGTAGCAAGCAATGGCTATAGCTTCAGCCCAAAACTTCTGTTCAAGGCTAGCACCACTAAGCATACTCCTAGCCCTCTCCATCAATGTTCTATTCATCCTTTCTGCAACTCCATTTTGCTGTGGGGTGTATGGAGTTGTCTTATGTATTTCAATCCCATGTTCTTTAGAGAACTTGTCGAACTCTGTGGAACAAAACTCACCACCGTTATCAGTTCTCAAACACTTAATCTTTTTACCAGTTTGATTCTCTACAAAAGATTTAAAATCTTTGAACCAACTAAAGACTTCAAATTTCCTTCTGAGAAAATAAACCCATATCCTTCTACTACAATCATCAATGAATGATACAAACTATAATGATTTAGAAATTGAAGGAACATTCACAAGATTAAACGCATCAGAATGAATAAGATTCAAAACACTATAAGACTTGTGAGAACTAGAGTAAAACTGAACACAGTTTTGCTTTCCATATATACAACATTCACAACAGTCAAACTCGAGATTACAATCATTTAACCCCTCAACAAGGTTTTTATTTTTTAAGGCTCTAAGACCCTTCTCACCAATGTTACCAAGTCTCTTATGTCACAAAATTGTCTTCTCAGCAGAAAGTTTCATTTCCCAAGCATGAGCACCCTTAGGTACCCAGAAAGCACTACCATCAGAAGTTGAAGCAACACATTTCTTTACCAATGGTGAGGATGAAGAATCTGAAGATCTTTTCTTCAAAACAGAAGAACTATTGCACTGAGCAGTGCATGCATCCAGCTGAAATAGAGTACCTCTCTGAGTACCCTTAGCAAGCACCATAGCTCCTCTTGTCATCTTAAATCCTCCACCTGAGAAGACAACCTACACACCTGCATCATTCAATTTACTTATAGAGAGCAAGTTTTGTGCTAAACCGAGGATGTGCATAACCCCATTGATCCCCTTCACTCGTTCATCAGGGAATTAGATCAAGACTCTTCCACAACCAACTATCTTTAGGTGAGAGTCATCACCCAGATACACCTTCCCACCATCAAACTCTTCATACTTTGTGAACCAACCTTGATGTGAGTTCATGTGGAAATACGCACCAAAGTTAATCAGCCACACATCTTCTGATGCATTGGTGGTTGGGGCAGCAATAAAAGAATCACCATCATCTTGAGATTTGTCAGAATCTAAATCAGAGTTCTTCTTTTTCTTCTTCTCCTCCTTCTACTCCTTTCAGAAGTGCCCAATTTTTCCACAGTTCCAACACATTGCCTTGGACTTTCCAGGAGATTTAGATCTCCCACGGGATTTGGATTTTCCATTTTCAGCTTTCTTTTCTTTCTTTTTCCCTTTCTCTTTGGGTCTACCATGAACCGCAAGAGCCTCCTTAGCCCTTTTAGAAGACGTTCTCCGCATTTTGTTCAGATAACAACGAAGACACCACTTCATCCATCTTGAAGGTGGTTGTAGTACTGCCAATGGCCATGACAAGGTGGTCCCATGAGTCTGGCAAAGAACAAAGCAAGGTCATGTAACAATCCTCTTCCTCCATCTTCACACCAATGGAAGTCAACTGTTTAACTAACATGTTGAAGGAATTCAGATGATCTGCAACTGATCCTCCATCTTCCATACTCAGAGAATACAACTTCTTCCTTAGGAATAACTTGTTTACCAGGGATTTGGCCTAATAAACATCACCAAGTTTCTTCCATAGTTCTTTCATGATCTTCTCTTCATGAACATTTAATAGGATGAAATCAGCTAAACAGAGTCTCACAAGACCCTTAGCTTTACGATCTTTGAGATCCCAATCTTCCTGTGCCATTGCCATTGGTTTTGTTCTAAAAATTGTTTCCCATATGTCTTTGTCAACAAGCATGTCTTCCAATTTAAGTTTCCATAACTCGAAATTGCTGCCATTAAACTTTTCCAACTCTATTCTTCTAGATGTGCCTACCATCTTTTTTTTTGCAACAAGATTGTAGAATACTCTGCACAGACTCCCACTTAATCAAAGAATAGCTCAAAAAACCCCTACCCAACAACTAGGATCAAAGTGATCAATCTCTGATATAAACTAAAAGGAAGCAAGGTACGAGGAACACACTTCCTACACCAACCTAATGAGGGGCATAGTATGCAAATTCTTTTAAATCCTTACAATTGCAGCAATATTAAATGCATAACATAAAGATTACAACAACAACACAACACATAGAAAGAGAGATTGACACAAGATATATCATAGGGAAAACCTTTTTAGGTAAAAAACCCCACACTCCAAAACCTGCACAATGTGTTAACAAATCTGTAAAGGATTACAATACACTTACAATGCAAGTTCTTCTAGGAGTTTGAAAATATCATTTATGGAATGATTTCGGCAGCATAACAGTACCTATACAAACACTATGCAAACGACAACTCAAAACACTACATTATATAGAGTTAGATGGCAAATTTGAGAAGCCTCTAGAGATGGGCATCCATCTTGGCCACATGGCCATTTACCCAATCAAAGGACACTTGTCCAACATATTTTCAACTCTCTTACATCTGTCATAACATGGCATATTTGACTTCCCAAGGTAGAATGTTCCAAGGCTAAAAATAGGCAATGACAGATGCTCTTACACATCTTACATCTGTCATAAAAATCTACAACATGACAACACTTAATGTTGTAAGAGAATCCATCATACATGACTAAAAATAACATATTCCTCTTACAACATGTCATAGCCCAACTTGGGTGCCCAAAGATGCCTTCTCCATATGCAAAGATGCTTTACAACACTTGTCTTCACTTGTCATAGGAATCTCTATACTTGGCTCTTATGCATCATAGATTCTGTCATACACAATAACACCTCTGTCATACCACAAGACGCCGATACATGGCATATTAGTGCCACCTCAAATGGGATGCCTATATCCACATGGGATGAGTTGACCATCCTAGTCACCTTCCAAGTTGAGTGACAAATCACCATGCCACTTCACACTAAATGACAAAACAGGATGTGCAACATAAATTATATCATAGGAAAATATATAAATAAATAATTAAATGATCAATCCTAGCAATTCGCAAAGGTTGAGACACCTTAATTCCCAACAAGGAATTATGATTATGAAAAGGAATATATACTAGCACTTGCACCTAAAGGAGGTTCAAGGATTATAGAAAACTAGATATGTACATGTTAATATGTTAGAGAGTAGGTGTTTGTGCATGGGTACATATGGATGCCATGTGCTGCAAATTCTAATTGTATGTGGCTAGATTAAACAATTAATAATAAGTGCTAAATAATGCAATGAAATAAACTTAGACAAATCTAGATTTTTTTCTCAAAGAAATTAAGTATTATCTAATTTTGAAATATTTGCATACAAATTTAAATCATAAAGCAATGCAAATGAAAATATAAAACTAAAACTAAAATGATAGTCGCTTTACCTTTAAACAGTAACTAAAACTTGTTTTTGTAAGAGTCAATGTGACTCAGCAAGCTAGGATCCCTGCAATCAAGACAACCTTCCACACAAAGATAAAAGAGAAGAATATGCTAAAACAATGGATCAAAGATTCTATACAACTGTCATGAAATACAATGAGTGATAGCCTTTCTTATAAAGGCAAGGATGACAACCAAGGAGTTGTAATCATGTGACAAGTGTCACATTCCTATCACATGTGACAACTAGAGGATATGATGCCAACTAGAGAACATGTGTAGGATAAGACAACTCACTACAACTATCAACAACTAGAAACAACTAGAGACATCTAGAAGACTCACTAAGTCAACTTAACATGTGAATTATGTGTGATGTGTGAATATTATTTAACCAATAAATAGTTAAATAATATAAATTATCCACAGAAGGGGAAATTAACCAAACTAGTTACGAAAATCCCCTATTCACACCAACACCCCCCCTTAAATGCAACTTAGGGAGAAGATGACTAAAAACAAAGATGCAATTATAGATGGGTCCTAGCTACTAGGCCATGTTAGGTACCCATGTACAACAAATCTCAAGTGGAGAAAAGGAGAACACCTCATGGGACAAAACTCTTCTCCAAAAGTGAGAATGCAAAAAAAAATGAAAGATGTGATGGAAGGACTCAAGACCCCCCAAGAACTACATCCAACACATATGTATAATCAATTACCCCCCATAGGAGAGCAAGTGTGAGACTATAAGTCCCTCCCACA
The DNA here is from genome assembly GCA_027924645.1 of Cunninghamia lanceolata. Lineage (NCBI taxonomy): Eukaryota > Viridiplantae > Streptophyta > Pinopsida > Cupressales > Cupressaceae > Cunninghamia > Cunninghamia lanceolata. The sequence goes on from BSBN01001313.1 coordinate 977,165, forward strand.
ATGAAGTAGCTCCTATGCCGATGGTAATGCCTGAAGAAGAGTGCTTAAGAGAATCCAAAGCCTGCAAATAATATTCTTCCCCTTAGGAAGAAGCAGGTCCAAAGGTTGATGTAAAAAAAACTCCATCTCAAGGTATGAGGGAAAAAGCCTCATGATGTATGATGTCTTTGAAAACTGCTCAAGTGTCCACATGTCACAACTAAAAGATGCCACATAATCAAGTGTTGCATTCCTAATCAAAGAATGTGACAATCCAGGACAAGATGAAAACTCAAGATCATCAATCTCCAAAGACAAAGAATCCTCCGAATGATGCTCAAGATACTCCAACTTAGTGCCAAACTGTGACAAGTGAAGAGGAGAAGATGGTGCCTAAAGAATCAACTCCTTCAAAGAGGAGATGAATATCATCAATGATGTCCTCCAAGTCATCAAGATAGGACTCACAAAACAATTCTGCAATACATGTCAAGTACTCATCCCATAAATATGTATCTGGAAGACAAAGAATGTCTTGCTCAACTGAATTGGATGAAGGTGTGTCAATGCCAATCTCTGAAGAAGCAGGAGAAGAAGAAAACTCAGAATTAGTCTTAGGAGCTGAAGTAGATGCAAGAACACTAAGGTTCAAGTAACCAAACTTCTCCTTATAAACATGATTCACACTTGATGAATGAGTGTGAATAGCAATCAATGTATCTACATCATCATCAGAAACAAAATGGGGGAAAGTATACAGGCGAGATGCATGATCAACCATCCCAACAACAATGATATCTTTGCTCTCCAAGTCCCGTATGATCACAGAATTAGGAGTGAACTCAACTATATTCCCTACACCACAATGAGTAATATGGTAGATGGAAAGGAGATTGGTTGTCAAGGAAGGTGCACACAACACATTGTTGAATGTACTCTCACCAACATCAATAGTTCCTTTACCAATTGCATGCATGTATGTATTGTTACCCATCAGAATAGGTGGCGAAGTACATGACTGAAATGAAGAGAACATCCCTTGTGGAGATGCCATATGATGTGAAGCTCCTGAATCAAGAAGCCATCTATCTGACTATAGACTTTTTGAATAAAAGATTGCATATCCTTTTCCTTTGTTTGTCCCATTAGTAATGCCTGTTGTCCCTATCTTTGATGGTGTAGATGATGATGGTGGCAAAGAAGAAGAATGGGGTAAAACTGATGTTGATGAAGAATACTCAATGTTATGTTTTTGAAGAAGTTGTGACATCTCATCAATTTTTTTCTCATAACATTTAGTCTCATCATGACCCAATTTATTGCAATAAGAGCACTTTGGCTTCTTCTTCTTCTTCTTATTGGACTCCTCTTTGGAAGAAGAGTTAGGATTAAGTGCAATTAGCTCATTCTCCAATTTGAACCTTCTTATTTTATCTTGCTTGCCAAAGAGATTGTCTAATGTTGTCCATATCTCATTTGGTGTTGTACAAGACTCAACATGAAATCTAAGATCTGGATAAATAGAATTACAAAGTGTGCCATAAGCCTCATCTCTTCTATCTAACCATTTTCTTCTCTTAGTAGCACATGTGGGTTTAGGATCTGTGCCTAAAGTTATTCTATGTAACTTTTGTTTATACAATACAAACTCCATGTTTTTCTTCCATTCAAAATAATTATATGGAGTTAAAAGTGGAATTTGAGGCACATCCATGATGAAAAAGAGAGACAAAAAGACAACAACACCCCTTTACTATGTAAGAGAGCCCCTTCCAATTTGTTGTGGCACTTTATTTATAATTTGTCCTTAAGGGACAAAAATTAGGAAAAATAATCAAAATCTCTTAAAAGATAGATCTAAGTGAGATTACAATCACTCAGAATGATGTATTACAACAAACAAATCCTCTCAAAACAAATTTCACCTTCTCAAGTTTTAAAATGCCCAAGTTATCACTCAAAAGCTAAAAAATTGATAAATTGAATAAAATAAACTTGGAGCTAAATCTGAGAAAAGTTTATAGATGGTTTGAAAGAGCTCTTGAATACCTTTTTGATGCCATAAGAATCATGAAAATTAGAGATCGTGGCAGAAAGTTATGAGCTTAGGAGCCAAAAAGAGAGATCTATCTTCAACCTACAATAAAAGCTATCTAATAGAAAAATCAAAGAAATAACTGATACCAATGAGAAGTGCTCTCTGTCATCTTTCCAACGATATCTTGTTTGCCCGATTTTGACATCGTGGGTAAAAGTTATGCAAAAAAATAAAAAAACCCTATTTTAGGACTTTGAGGGGCCAAGAAGGGGCCCTGGTAGATGGAATATTCCTTTGTGAGATGGATATTCCTTAAGGAAAGATTAAAAAATGCCTGTTTGGCTGTGAAACCACCTGTGAAAATAAAACCACCATTAGAAAACACCTGTTTGCACCAAAAAAACTACCCTGTTTGGGTAGAGGTGGTTTGCTAGGGTATATTCCCCAAAGATTTTGTTGTTTGTTTGTGTCAAACCATAGATAAGGCATTTAAAATGCCGTTGCTAGTGGCGGTCTTTAGACTACTAGTGGATGGAAAACTACCAGAGAAAACAAAAACACCATGTTAAGGAAACAACCAATTGGGTATTAAGACTCCCGCGATACACGCCACCGTATAAATAATTTTGACTGCCGAGACGTAATGCAAAAGACGATTGATGACTATGTTGACTACTGGCCGAGAGGTACAAACAACCACCGATATAAGATGACCCTTGACTACTGTATGTCGATTGCAGAAAGACACTGCTGGGAAAACGCTATCTCAAAACCATCATAAATTATCTTGAAACCACCTTAGTGCTGCCAAAAGTGGTTTTGAGGGCCAATTTGGGGGGGGATATTTTCAGAGATGTTACTTAGCGGTGGTGATTTTAAATCTGCGTACAACTTGTTGATCGTCGACTGCTTATTAGGTGAAACTGCCTAATATTTGTCACTAGCCTGTGTATAAGTTCTGATACCATGTAAGAGTCAATGTGACTCAGCAAGCCAGGATCCCTGCAATCAAGACAACCTTCCACACAAAGATAAAAGAGAAGAATATGCTAAAATAATGGAGCAAAGATTCTATACAACTATCATGAAATACAATGAGTGATAGCCTTGCTTATAAAGGAAAGGATGACAACCGAGGAGTTGTAGTCATGTGACAAGTGTCACATTCCTATCACATGTGACAACTAGAGGATAGGATGCCAACTAGAGAACATGTGTAGGATAAGACAACTCACTACAACTAGATCAACAACTAGAAACAACTAGAGACATATAGAAGACTCACTAAGTCAACTTAACATGTGAATTATGTGTGATATGTGAATATTATTTAACTAATAAATAGTTAAATAATATGAATTATCCACACAAGGGGAAATTAACCAAACTAGTTAGGAAAAACCCCTATTCACACCAACAGTTTTTCAGTTTGCAGGCATGATTGAATCTCATTTTAAGGTTCATATTTTTGTTTAAAGGGTAAATATTTTTGTTTCAATTTAGTTTAGGGTATTTTTTTGTGTGTAGAGTAAATTTTTTAGTTTCAATTGAATGTAGGGTTTATATGTTTTGCAGGAAGATTCAACCCAATTGTAAAAACCTAATTTACAAAAATACAGAAAATAAACTTAAAATACAAATAACAAAATACAAAAAATGAAAAAAAAAGAGGAAAAAATAACTGACGTGGGCTTTTGGATGGCTGGAAATGGTGCTCTCAAACTCAGGATCCCGTTCTAGTTCTCCTCTGGCCACTGGTGAAAATGAGCTCGCAGGCCATTTTTTTAAAATTACATACTTTTACAAAATGAGATCCCATTCTAAATAGGATCGTGTTTCATGATCCCAAGCTTAGGATCTCGCTATGGAACAGGATTCCATTTTATAAATAAGGGGATCCCATTTTGTTTTGCCCGATTTTAGGTTTTTGACTAAGTTCGAAACTTCCATGAGAAGTGGACTCAACTTCATGCTTTTACCCTCTTGCATTTTCCCATCATCATGACAATAACCAAACCTTTCTTAACCTGGGCTTTCCCTAGCCTTTTTTTTCCATTTGGGTGCTTATTGCATAATCATTGATGGCATCATCACTTTTTCCTTTTTCCTTTTTAACTTGGTCTAGCCTTCTTTGGGGTGGCAACTGCATATAGCCAAGAGTGGCAACTGCATATAGCTAAGAGTGCAAACTACATAGCAAATGTTTAAGGTGGCAAGCACATAGCCATTATCATGGGTGGTTACCACATAACCATTTTACCTTTTTCATCATGCTTATCTAACCTTTATTGTTGGCTTGGCTTGGCCTAATCTTGGGTGGCAACCTTACACCCCTTATTGCCATGAGTAGTATCTAGGAGAAAGCATATAAGAGAGTTCCACTTCTAGACCAAAAAAAAAAAAAAAAAAGACTAAAAATCATTCCTAAAGTATCTGGGTTCAATCAATGGGGAGTTCGATTGAACCTAGTCAATGCATGCATGGAACGATTTGGTGCCACTTGGTAGTAGTGGGTTCGATTAAAAATATTCTTAGGGGTTTCAATTGAGCATACCTTGATTGAACTTGATTATATGTGGTTCCCTCATGTTAGCCTTTTCGTCTCTTACCTACATGTTGCAATTTTATTTATCAAAACAATCAACTTTGCATCATGCATGCAAGTCAAATGAAATTATCTAGAGATAAAATTTTATATGTAGCCCTCAAAATTAGCTTTTTAAAAATATAAAATATAATATATTTTTAATATCTAGATTTTTTATATATTTTATAACCAAGATAGGTCCATTACAAACAAATAAAGACCTTTATTTTGAGACATTGACAAAAATAGCAAACTAGTTCAAAAAATTTAAAAAATTGTACTACACTCAACATCAATGTTTTTGTTTTAACAAAAAAATAATTTCAATTTCAATAAATAGGCAAAGAGAAAAACATTATGGTAAAATACAAGTCTAAATTTCTATTAGCACAAATTAAGAAGAATAGTAAGTAAAATATTCTTGTAAGCTTCTGGCAAAACTGTGTAGCTTTTGTTGCATTGACGTTTCGGTACACATGCAATTGAATGAAGATCAAAGAAAAATTAGAAGACTAGTATCTCTCCTTTAGTAGTGTCTCCACTATATTTCATGATTATATATGTTTACTACACTCTTTATTTTAGCTTGCTTCTTCTCCTTTAATGTGTCACTAGCCTACTAAATTAGAGGCAAAATGTAATATTTAACAAAAATTGCATACCCCACAACTTCTTTTATAATGTTTTGCACTCAATTTAGGTGTTCCCATTTGCATTTTATTTACATCTTTCTTAATCCCTTGTTCACATCTAGCCTAGCCTTGTGTTTCTTTGTTTATCCATATGTGCTTGTATTTTCCTTTTTCATGTGTTTTTGGTGCTTGTGTAAGCCTTGTTTATCCTTACCATGTGATGTTTATCCTCTCCCACAGGTAACATTTGGTTTCCATGTGTCCTCTTTCATGCGTAGTAAACTCTTTTTCCTTATTTCTCACTCCTCATGGATCATAGAGAGTTGAAACCACTTCCACCCACTTCTCTTTGATTCCATGCCATCCTTAGAGATTTGAGTTCTCTAGCATCAAAGTATATCCATGCCATTTAGGTAAAGTAGTGGGTCCACCCTTTGCTTATTTTTCCACAAAAATTAGTGTAAGGCTCATTTATTGTTTACCTACCCATTTCCTATGTTTTGTAGCCTAAAAATCCCTCTAAAAACCCATAAATAGACCATTTCCTCTCCCATTTCAACATCCATATTTTATAATTCTTACATGTTATGAATCTTGCATCCATTCTTGCTTCGGAGCTATTGGAGTTATTGAATCTTGCTAGCACTTGGAGCCATTGTAGCTTTGGTCTAGCCCTCTTGTGTCTCTCTTCATTCTTTGCCCTGACATGCACACCTTTTCCCCTCCCATTAAAAGCCATCTAACCTTCATGCCATATCCCCCAAGTCTACATACTCTTTTCCCATACCTTGATTGCCTCATCCAAATCTTTAGAATCCTCTCTAATATCTTTATGATTCCTCTTTTCCATCTCCTAATGTGGTTGAATCCTATATCTTTATTGAACCTAGTTTTATCTTACATCCACTAGGGTTTGGTTTTCCTTTTACCCATTGTCATTGCCTAGCCTAAGTCTAAAGTAGTTTTGTTTTCCATGTTGTTCATGTCAATCTTGTCAAAAAATCGATAAGGGGGGATGATTGAGGCAATGATGCCCTTTAACATATCTATTTTGTAGGGTCTCTTGTCAAGTTTGTTTGTAGGTCATTCATGGTAGAATCTATGCATATTTAATACTCAAACCAAATTAGAAAAAGTGTGTAAAAGATCAAGATAGAGCATCCCTAAAATTTTGGAGGCACTTGTATTACTAAACAAGTGCACCATTTCCATTTGTTTAGTGCCCTTGTCTAGACATCGACAACATTTGCTCCTATTTAGAACCCCCCTTATCTAGACATTTGTGCTAGATACAATTCCCTTTTGTCACATTTCAATAGTTGAAGAATATAGATTTGGCTAGAAGCTTTCTCCAATCTCCTAACCTCAATACAAGTCATTGTTTCTAATTTATATTAGGTGAATGTGTTTCATTTCACCTATTTTCTTGCTCCTCTTATGTAATCTTATCATATTAGGTTTTGGATTTACTTCTCTATTTTTATTTATTCTTGGTTCCCAATTCTAATTCAACAACCTGTACACTTGACAAAATAGCATTAGTAAAAAATTGAGGAACTATTTGGAGCTAATTTATGCACAAGGTATGGGTCTATCTCATCCCAATTAGACACATATGCCTTTTCCACCTATTTAGTGCCCCTATTTGGATGCTTATGCCAACCACAATACCCCTTTGATAGAGTACAACTCTAATACTCTCCAAATTTGAATTGCATCTTTTTGATCATTTCCATAGCCATATAGTCATTGATATCAATTTTCTAGATGCATCTTAATCCTGTATTTCACTATTTTATTTCTTCTAATCCTAATTTGTATTTACTCATTTTTTGTTTTTGAATTTATACTTCCTAATTTATCTCGTATCTTTTATGAGCCACAACTCTAATAAATATTAATTTAGTTGTATATTAGACTTATTAATTTGCATCTTAAAAAACATTAATTTATTTTATTTTAACATATACACATTATAATAAAATATAAAATCATAATTTTATTTTTTTAAACTTCATCTTTAAAACTGATTAATTATTCATAATTTTTATTTTTTAAAACTTCATCTTTAAAATTAATTAATTATTCATTTAACAATTTTTTCTTGTATTAAAATAATATAATTTTAACCATGTAATTCCCTGAAGCAAATTTTAACTAGACTATGCCAATTTATCATGAATAGTTTGATCCAAATTATACAATCATATAAATAAATTCCTATGAAATTTAATTTTTTTTTAATATTAAAAAATTACATAATCATATAAACGAATTACTTATAAAATAAATTCTTATAATTTTTTTAAAATATTAAAAAAATTTCCACCATTCTTTCGAGTTAATTATTAAAAACATTAGTATCTTTTTAATTTATATTACCTCTTTTATTTGATTACAATTTATCTAACCTTTTTAAAAAAATAGTGTTCATCAAAATTGAAACTTGTGATAGCATTTTTATTTTCTTTCCCTTTTATTATCCTTCTAACACTAAAATCTTTAAAAAATCTTTTAAGTTTTAAAAGTTTCTTTAACCTTGCTATTTTTAATTTTTAGTTAACTAAGGCAACTATTATCTTATTAATAAAAGGGTTGAAGTACATAATAATATATTTTATTAATGGGTAAATTATAATTTTTTTGGTGTGAAATCACATTAGAATAAAAAATATATGAGAGGTTTGATTTAAATGAGTTGGGGGTCAATCTAAGTCTTAGGGGATTAGAACTAACCTCCCCAGATCAACCACCCTTAAATCAAACCTTCTTTTGTGCAGTCTCCAATGCAATCTCCTCTACTCCTATCAAAATGCTTACACAAATATCAAATGTCCTCATTTTTTGGGGTCAAACAAAGTTATTTGTATATAAAATTTAACAAGTACCTAACCCTTGGTGTTAACTTTCCAAAAAATACAATATATATTCAACATAGGTCTATTACAAAAAGTAATGACCCCTACTCTATTTGAGACATTGAGAAAAATAACAAACTATGTAAAATCTTTAAAAATTACACTACACTCTACATTGATATCCTTGATCCAATAAAAAAAGTTAATTTCAATATACGTAAAGAGAAACACATTATGATAAAATATAGGCATGAAATTTCTATTTTTACCAATTAAAAATATATAATATATAAAATATTTTTAAAAATTATCAAAAAATATACATGCTCTAAATATTAGAATTAATAATCCATACGAAGAAAAAATGGTAAAAATATTTTATTTGTAATTCAAATTATGTTATGATAAAATATTAATCAAATGAAAAATAATAAAAATATATTAAAAAATTATTGAAAACTAATTAATTAAATCTACATGGAAAAAATTTATACTATTCTTCATAACAAATTTCACATAAATAATAAAAATATGTCAAACACTAAAAGTACTAATTTTAATGTTACATCCCCTTTTTGGATTCAATGATTACTATTTACTTTTTCTTAAATAGTACAGTTATGTGGATATGTTTTTAACATCATAGGAACTGATAATATGAATAGAGAAGGTTAATTTTATGAAATTATGGAATCTATTTGATTATGATCAATATGATGTTATGAATTAGAATGTCTTGTCGATATGAAAATGAAATGATTTGATATAAATGTGTTTTGAGTAGAATATTGGTGCTTTGACCACAAAATTGTATGTGAGTTTGTCAATGACAGGAATAGATGGAACATGTTCACCAGGAAGAAAGAAGAAGAGAAAGTATCTTTGAGAAAGAGAGAATAGACTCAGGAATAACCCATGGGTGCTTGCCACTGAAAACGCATATTAGGTAGACAAACCTAGATGCTTTGAGTTAAGCTTTGAGTTAAGGCTAAGTCATTTTTAGACAAGAGTCGAGGTTTGTTAGAATAGGTCTTTCTCCTTTCGTTAGTCGTCGTATTGAGTATGGGAAATCAACATCAGTGTCGTAATACTCTGTATCGTGTTGTCAAATATGAACGACTGATATATTGTTTATATGTTTATATGTATATACTTGTGGTTGAGTTGTAAGTCGTACATCTTGTTTTTGGTTCGGTGCAAAAGTTGAAATTGTGCGTAAGTTGATCCCAAACTTTGTTTTGGCGTTTGTGCTCAATTGGTCATTATCGTCGTAAAGCGCTACGAGCGTATGACATAAACGTCTCCTTGCAAAATTTGACAGATGTTGAATTGTTCTTTATTGGGCTATTATCGAATACTAAAGGGTTTAAAATAATATTTTAAATCTAGAGACCATGGTGTGTAGTATCCTTGGTCGTCTATGGTATTTGAATATGTAGATCTTATTGTTAGTTATATTTAAAGTGTCGTTTTGAGATAATTCCTTTATTCATGAGTTGATGTCGGTAATCAGGCAAAAGCTCGAGAGGGACACATTTAAGTTCTTTCTATGATGTCTTTTAAATTTGAAAAGGTCTTTTTACCTTCAAGCTTTAGACCTCTTGTTGATCGTCGGTCTAGCCTTTATTTTAATGTTTGTATTTGATTATACTCATAGCAGATATGAGTAGTAAGGCAGTTTGTTAAAAACTACCAACTGCCACCTCGCCTATGTGGAGCTCCATCTTGGTGGGAAGATCGCGGAATGTGTGGAATGGCCAAACCATTTTTTCTGGTGGTGGTCGCGTTTAGAGGAGAACGTTGTTGCATGCCGGGGGTGATCCTTTTTGATAGGCATGGTTTTGTGAGTGAGAGGGATAGATATCCTTCGTAGTTAGATAGATGGGTAGGTAGTAAGAGTTTGTTTGGAAGGAGAAAAATGCAGAGAGAAGAAGTGGAAGTAGACGGAGTTTGGAGAAAAGGGTGAACGGCTTAGAGGATATCCAACGCCGCGGGACTAGTTTGTAAGCAGACTCAAGGGACTATCTACAGGTTTCTCTTCCTCTCTTTATTGTGCAGTCATAGTTTCTCAAACATGTTTATACTTAGTAATGACTCTACTTGCATTTCAAAGGAACTTAGAATTTACTTAAAATGCAAGGTGTTATTTGTTGTCAACCGTAGCCGTGAGTTTTAATCATCTTTAAATGGAGCAATGTTTTGTCTCCTCCACGCTTACCGTACCATAGTCATGAAACTTATAGCTAATTGCTTTGTCTTGCGAAGGTCAAGATTTTTGTGAAGTCATTGATTCAACTTTAGGTGGTTTTTGTTTTTGTGTAGAGTGCAATTCAGATTTAGTATTTGGTCGAAAGATGCTCACAACTAACACAGTTCACGGTGATAAAACCCTTGTCGATGTAGAATGAGTATTCTTGTGGACAACCGAATACCATTGTATGATTCTAACAAGTTTTAAAAGTCATCTAGTTTAGAGTAAAATATTTTATTAGTAACGACATTGACAGAAGAATATCTTTAATAAGAAGTGTAAGCTGAAACTTGCAAGACTTCACAGTCCTCTATTACTGAGTTTAAATGGTCGGTCGACCATGTAGAGGAATTACCAAATCTTGCTGCAAAGAATAACAGTTTTAGTCCTTTTGTCTTTTGTAGGGAAACTCTTTTGCTATTAAAGTAATCAACTGTTGTGTTTCCGAGAAGAGGGATAGACTCACCTTTTTGGTCATTGCAGACATATAAGTTTAAGTAATGAAGTTTTAGAACAATGTAATGAGTCTTTGTCAAGTATTTAACCTAGACTTGAAAACAATCTTCTTGCTAGTAGAAAGAACAAGATAGGGTTTATAAAATGCTTAGGTTGTTAAAGATGAAGCTAATATCGAAGAATCGATAGTCGAAGAAGATTCTTTAGAATGATTAATTTTAAGCTTAGGGACTTCGAATATTATATTCTATAAATTGGTTTATAGTGAATCCCTTCTGAAACAACAAAGTTGGGTTTAGTGTCCACTCAAGAGTGGATAATTTAAACAATGGGCTAACTTAGAGATCGTTATAACAATGTATAGTGTTATCCGAATGATCGATAAGCTAGGGAATCCATCTTTTTTTATGAAAATAGAAATGTTTCCATGAACTAAGTAGAAAGAGAATAAACCTCATTGCCATACGTTAGTGCATGATGAATTTAAAACACCTTGAGGTTATCAAGGTCGTAGTTTTGAACTTATTATAGGAAACTATAGGATTGCAATTAATTCAGGTCGAGTGGGGTGGGGTGAACTTATTACTTGCGTTACTACAACGCTAATTATATTCAAATCCTTTGGCCAAGGTAATGCATGATCCTCAAGTGCATTGATAGTTCACTGTGACTAGATGGCGTAGCTTGTGGAGTGGTCATGCTTGACTAGAGGGTATCTAGGGGATTGCATGATAACAAGTCATGTAGGTCACAACACCAGAGCTCAGATGGCAAACACCATTGGTTATCCTAAGTCTATCCTCTTGAGTAGGGTAGGGCCACTTCCAGTTAGGAAGGAGTGCGGGAGACCGACAGTCTGTAGTTCAAGGTTAAACTCCTTGAAGATACTTTCTCTTCTTAATCCTTGAGGATTGCCAAGACTTGAATTTGGATGGTTGACAATCGAGATGCAGTGACATTGGTAAGTCCCTATTTTGGAATTGTTCTAAGTAAAATTTGTCAACATATTGTTTAATGTTGTAGATGATTATATCCTTTTGTATGAGCTATAATTTCATGATTATTGTTAGTCAATGGATGAATTACTTGTTTATAGTAATTAGAAAACAAATTATTTTTCTGTTTTATACTTTATATATATATATATAACCTTCAGTTAAAACTTAGTTTTTAGGGCGAAAACAAAACTGGGTGTTACATATGGTATCAGAGCTAACCAAGTTTTGCACTAGGGCTGATGAGTCCACTAACTTGATTAGGAATCAACATTATGTGGGTAGCTAATGATTTGATTTACTGTGCCAGGATGGTACGTATCAAGAAAACTGCAAGGAAGTCCTTCGCTGGTAAGGAACGTTATCTGCAAGCTAAGCAGAAACGACTTGCGATGATCAAGGCTATTGAGAAAACGAATGATGAAAATGACATTTGGCTAGATGATGTGGAAACTTTTGCCAATGCTCTGTCATGACTCAAATGAATGAAAAAAGAACTAGAGATGGCTAGGACGACAACTAGAATCATGGTCAATTGCAGCCCTATTAGTGTACCTATTAGTGTACCAATGATCACTATGGATCCCCGTATACTACCTAGAGCTGAAATCATTGTACTATCTTCTGATAGTGAGTCTGAGGGTTATACACCTCGTGAATATGTGTTAGACAATGAATCCGAAGGTTACACCCCTCTTGTAAATACTGAGTGAAACATGAGATATGTCTATCTTTAAAGAATGTATATACAATTTTGCAAAATATAATAAAGACAAATTTTGGTTTGAGAATAACTATGGTTATGAGCAATTGTTATGTTTTGATAATATACAAAATAATAAATCATAGAACTGATTAGTACTTGCTTAAGCAGGTGAGAAAACAAGCAATCATGGATCAATCAGAGTTTAATGAGGGGGAAGATCGGGAAGGTCACAACTCTTAGGAAAAATCCACCAATAAATTGGACAGAATTCTTAATATGCTTACTGACACTAAGGAAAGGTTCGGCAAATTGGAAAAGAAAGTGAATGAAACCGGGAATATGGAGGGTGAAAATGAGTATTCTAATAATGCAAGTAAAAGTAAACAACAGGATCATGGCACGTCAAGTGAAAACCAAGATGATAGTGAAGCTCAAAGGGAGACTAAAGACAAACTTGCATTGGAATTATCTAAGGATATGAAAAAGATTATCCCTCCCAAATTTGACGGAACGAAAACTGGTGATGCAGCAGAAGCATGGTTAACAGAAATGGAGAAATACTTTGAAATCAAAAATTATTCTGAGATTACTAAGGCTGTGTGGGGGGCATATCAGTTATCTAGAGAAGCATCCACTTGGTGGATGAACAAGAAAATGGAACTGGAATTAATTCCCTTGAAGGTGACACGGAATGAATTTGTGGAACTTTTCTGAAAGAGGTGGTTACCACAGTTATATTTTGATCAAAAGTTAATAGATTTCCAAAACCTCAAGTAAGGTGATCTATCTGTGATTGAATATGCAGAAAAATTTACTAGATTGTTGAAGTATGTTCCTCAATATCAAAAGGATGAAAGATTTCGGATAAGAAAATTTATTATGGGACTCAATCCTCAGATTGACAGTGAGGTGGAGGTACATGGTCCAAACACAATGGACCAGGTTTATGAGAAAGCAATTAAGCAGGAACAGAAGATCAAATCCATTTGTGCTTACCGTGAAAAGAAACGTAAGAGATTTGATAAGAACTTCAATGATCAGACGTATAAAAGGAAGAATGATAAAGGATATGGAAACAGGAGGTTCAATAAAGGGAATCGAAAAAGAAAAGGGGGAGTTGGTAATGAACGAAGAAATGAAGACTATAAGAAAAATGACAATTTTAAGAAGAATGATGATGCTATGAGTAGACCATCTGAGAAGAGAGGACCAATTGGAGGATGTTTTTCTTGTGGTGGAGATCATTATGTTAACCGTTGTCCTAATAAAAAGTAGAATGGGCAGCCTAGGAATACGGTACTTCCTTCACAGCAGGAAGTGTTTCAACAAAGGATTCGTGCCTCCCTTGATAATCGACAAGCTGAGTATCAGATTACTCCCATTGAGATGACAGGTACATTATTTGGAGTTCCTGTTTCTATTTTGTTTGATACTAGTGCAACAAATTTTTTTGTATCATCTAGAGTCTTAAGTAAATTTCCTAGAAGAGCTGGTTTTATGTCAAAACCATGGACAATTGAGTATGCAAATCACTTAAAGGCTCAGGTAGAGCAATGTTTGTTCGAAGCTAAGATTGATATTTCAAACTTCTCCATTGAGGTAAATTTATATGTAGCACCTTTAGGGTCCTACGATGTCATCTTAGGAATGAATTGGCTGTGGAGACATAGGGCCAAGGTAGATTGTTTTCATAAAATAATTGAGTGTCTGGATGATAAAGGAAATATAGTAAATTTTCAAGGTATTCAAAGGAAAATAAAGATCAGAACTATTTCTTCAAAACAATTAAAGCGGGCTAGGCGTAAGGGATGTCAACTTTTTGCAGTCAAAATGGACCTAGTAGAGGAAGCCTTAGAGAAGCAAACATTTGAGGAAAAATATCCATATCTTTGCAATTTCAGTGATGTATTTCCTGAGGAACTGCCAGGCTTGCCTCCAAAAAGAACCTTTGATTTTGCCATAGATATTAAACCAAGATCTGAGCCAGTATCTAAAGCTCCATATCGAATGACCACTACTGAACTTATGGAATTAAAGGCTCAATTGCAAGAGCTATTGTCTAAAGATCTAATTAGGCCAAGTGTATCACCATGGGGAGCTCTGGTTATTTTCGTCAAGAAGAAGGACGGAACCCTTAGACTATGTATAGATTATCGGATGCTAAATAAGGCAACAATAAAGAATAAGTACCCATTGCCACGTATTGATGATTTATTTGACCAAATGTGTGGTGCATCAGTCTTTTCTAAGATAGATTTGAGATCTGGATACCATCAGTTGAGGTTGAAAGATGAAGATATTCACAAGTCTGCATTTAGAACAAGATATGGTCATTATGAGTTTATTGTGTTGCCATTTGGATTAACTAATGCACCAGTCGCTTTCATGTATCTCATGAATAGTGTTTTTAGAGATTGCCTTGATAAATTTGTCCTAGTTTTCATAGATGATATTCTGATATATTCCAAAAATGAGGAGGAGCATAGACAACATCTTCAAATTGTTTTGCAATGATTAAGAGAACACAAATTGTATGCGAAACTCTTGAAATGCACCTTCTTTCAGAAAGAAGTGCAGTATTTGGGACATACAATATCAGCTGAAGGGATATCAGTTGACCCAGCTAAAATTAAGGCTATTATGGAATGGCCTGTACCTTCCAATGTTTTAGAGGTATGAAGTTTTATGGGATTGGCCGGATATTACAGAAAATTTGTTTTAAATTTCTCAAGTATTGCTAGTCCAATTACTTCTTTGCAGATAAAAGGAAAATGGTTTGTTTGGACTGAGGAATGTCAAAAGGCATTTGATTTGTTAAAAGAAAAGTTAACAACAACACCAATCTTGAAAGTCCCTGATCCTGAAGGATAATTTGAGGTTATTACTGATGTCTCGAGAGAAGGGTTAGGAGGTGTGCTTATGCATGATGGGTGTGTAATAGCCTATGAATCAAGAAAGTTGAAAAACTATGAGTAGAATTACGCACTTCATGACTTAGAATTGACAATAGTGATTCACGCCCTTTAGATGTGGCAACATTATTTACTGGGAAAGACTTTTATACTAAAATTAGATCATCAAAGTCTTTGTTACATATTCACACAATCTCATCTCAATGCAAGACAAAGGAGATGGTTAGAATTAATATCAAATTATGACTTTGAGATTTCTTATATCAAAGGTAAAGAAAATCGAGTAGCTGATGCTTTAAGTAGAAGAAGACACATAGCTTTTATAATCTCAATTCATGCTAATTTTAAGGAGTTAGTATTGCAAAGTTTATCTAGACATGAATATTATGAGCAGGTGAAACAAGCTCTGCAACTAAACCCTAAGGATCCAAGATATGACAGATGTTGTTTTGAGTTAGATGGATTGATGAGATTTAAGGGAAGAATCTACATTCCTAATTCTGTAGAACTTAGAAACCTTGTTTGGAAGGAAGTTCATTGTGCACCTTATTCCGGACACCTAGGAGTAACAAAACTTTTAGCTGATGTCAAACCGCTATATTTCTTGAAAGGAATGAAAAGCGACGCTGCAAGGTTTGTGGCAAGTTGTTTGGAGTGTCAGAGAGTGAAGGCAGAACACCAACATCCTGCTGGAATGTTATACTTGCATGATATTCCAGAATGGAAATGGTAGGTTGTTAGTATGGATTTTGTTCAAGGGTTACCAATGTCTAAGAATAGGCATGATGCAATATTGGTTGTTGTAGATAAACTAACCAAGGTAGCACATTTCATATTGGGAAATTTGACAGATGGAGCTCATATTTTGACTCAGAAATTTGTGCAAGAAATATTCAGATTGCATGGGGTACCTAAAAAGATTATATCCGATAGAGATGCTCGAATAACCTCTCGGTTTTGGCAAACTTTATTTTCAGCATTAGGGACTAAACTCAATGTGAGCACTGCTTACCATCCTGAAACCGATGGATAAACAAAAAGGGTTAATCAGGTCTTAGAGGATCTTTTAAGAATGTATTGCATGGATCAGCAATACATATGGAAGGAATATTTACCTCTTGTTGAATTTGCCTATAACAATTCCTATCATTCTGCCATTAAGATGGCACCATTTGAAGCATTATATGGAAGGAAATGCATAACTCCTATAAGCTGGGATAAGCTAGAAGATAGGATAAGCATTGGACCTGAAATGCTTGCAGATATGGAAGAAAAAGTGAAAATGATTAGGAAGAGGTTGGCAGAAGCCAATGACAGGCAAAAAAGTTATGCAAATCACAAACGGGTGCCTAGACATTTCTCTATTGGTGAGAAAGTTCTTTTGCGAGTGAAACCGTATAAAAGCTCAATCAAATTTGGTAAATCATCAAAGTTGGCTCCTTGATATGTCAGACCTTTTGAAGTCCTTGAGATTATCAATCCAGTGGCCTACAAAATTGCTCTACCTCCAGTCTTGTCCAAAATGCATAATATCTTTCATGTTTCATACCTAAAGAAATATTTTGTAGGTAATGACCACATTCTTAAATGGAATTCTTTATAGATACAAGAACCAGGAGTGGTTGTGATCGAGTCACTCAAGGTGCTCGAAATGTGTAAACTTCGTTTACATAATCGAGAGGTTTTGCAATGCAAAATTCAATGGGACCAATATGGTGAGGATAGCGCCACTTGGGAAGACTATAATGACATCTACCAAAGATTTCCTTATCTTTTCAATAACATTAATGTTAAACTATAAAAGTTTGTTTTATGTTAAATTTTGCTTGGTAAACTCAATCATTGGGGATGATGATTCTATAGGGGAAAGATATGTTACATCCCCTTTTGGATTCAATATTACTATTTACTTTTTCTTAAATAGTACATTTATGTGGATATGTTTTTAACATCATAGGAACTGATGATATGAATAGAGAAGGTTAATTTTATGAAATTATGGAATCTATTTGATTATGATCAATATGATGTTATGAATTAGAATGTCTTTTCGATATGAAAATGAAATGATTTGATATAAATGTGTTTTGAGTAGAATATTGGTGCTTTGACCACAAAATTGTATGTGAGTTTGTCAATGACAGGAATAGATGGAACATGTTCACAGGAAGAAAGAAGAAGAGAAAGTATCTTTGAGAAAGAGAGAATAGACTCTGGAATAACCCATGGGTGCTTGCCATTGAAAACACATATCAGGTAGACAAACCTAGATGCTTTGAGTTAAGCTTTGAGTTCGGGCTAAGTCATTTTTAGACAAGAGTTGAGGTTTGTTAGAATAGGTCTTTCTCCTTTCGTTAGTCATCATATTGAGTATGGGAAATCGACATCAGTGTCGTAATACTATGTATCGTGTCGTCAAATATGAACGACTGATATATTGTTTATATGTATATACTTGTGGTCGAGTTGTAAGTCATCTTGTTTTTGGTTCAGTGCAAAAGTCAAAGTTGTGTGTAAGTCGATCCCAAACTTTGTTTTGGCGTTTGCGCTCAATTCGTCGTTATCATCGTAAAGCGCTACGAGTGTATGATGTAAACGTCTCCTTGCGAAATTCGACGGATGTTGAATTGTTCTTTATTGGGCTATTATCGAATACTAAAGGGTTTAAAATAATGTTTTAAATCTAGAGACCATGGTGTGTAGTATCCTTGGTCGTATGGTATTTGAATATGTAATATTATTGTTAGTTATATTTAAAGTGCCATTTTGAGATAATTCCTTTATTCTTGAGTGATGTCGGTAATCGAGCAGAAGCTCGAGAGGGACACATTTAAGTTCTTTCTATGATGTCTTTTAAATTTAAAAAGTCTTTTTGCCTTCAAGCTTTAGACCTCTTGTTGATCGTCGGTCTAGCCTTTATTTTGATGTTTGTATTTGATTTATACTCATAGCAGATATGAGTAGTAAGACAGTTTGTTAAAACTGCCAACCGCCACCTCGCCTATGTGGAGCTCCATCTTGGTGGAAGATCACGGAATGTGTGGAATGGCCAAACCATTTTTTCTGGTGGTGGTCGCGTTTAGAGGAGAATGTTGTTGCATGCCAGGGGTGATCCTTTTTGATAGGCATGGTTTTGTGAGTGGGAGGGATAGATATCCTTCGCAGTTAGACAGATGGGGTAGGTAGCAAGAGTTAGTTTGGAAGGAGAAAAATGCAGAGAGAAGAAGTGGAAGTAGACGGAGTTTGGAGAAAAGGGTGAATGGCTTAGAGGATATCCAATGCCGCGGACCAGTCTGTAAGCAGACTCAAGGGACTATCTATAGGTTCTCTTCCTCTCTTTATTGCGCAGTCGTAGTTTCTCAGACATGTTTATACTTTGTAATGACTCTACTTGCATTTTAAAGGAACTTAGAATTTACTTAAAAATACAAGGTGTTATTTGTTGTCAACCGTAGCTGTGAATTTTAATCATCTTCAAACGGAGCAATGTTTTGTCTCCTCCACGCTCACCGCACCACAATCGTGAAACTTATAGCTTATTGCTTTGTCTTACGAAGGTCAAGATTTTTGTGAAGTCATTGATTCAACTTTAGGTGGTTTTTGTTTTGTGTAGAGTACAATTCAGATTTAGTATTTGGTCGAAAGATGCTCACAACTAACACAGTTCACGGTGATAAAACCCTTGTCGACGTAGAATGAGTATTCTTGTGGACAGTTGCATTGTATGATTCTAACAAGTTTTAAAAGTCAGCTAGTTTAGAGTAAAAGATTTATTAGTAACAACCATCGACAAAAGAATATTTTTAATAAGAAGTGTAAAGCTGAAACTTGCAAGACTTCACAGTCCTCTATTATTGAGTTTAAATGGTCGGTCAACCATAGAGGAATTACAAATCTTGCTGCAAAGAATAACAGTTTTAGTCCTTTTGTCTTTGTAGGCAACTCTTTTGCTATTAAAGTAATCAACTGTTGTGTTTTTGAGAGGAGAGATAGACTCACCTTTTTGGTCATTGCAGACATACAAGTTTAAGTAATGAAGTTTTAGAACAATGTAATGAGTCTTTTGTCAAGTATTTAACCTAGACTTGAAAACAATCTTCTTGCTAGTAGAAAGAACAAGATAGGGTTTATAAAATGCTTAGGTTGTTAAAGATGAAGCTATGTCAAAGAATCGCCAGTCGAAGAATCGACAGTCGAAGAAGATTCTTTAGAATGATTAATTTTAAGCTTAGGGACTTCGAATATTATATTCTATAAATTGGTTTATAGTAAATCCCTTCCAAAACAACAAAGTTGGGTTTAGTGTCCACTCAAGAGTGAATAAGTTAAACAATGGGCTAACTTAGAGATCGTTATAACAACGTATAGCGTTATCTGAATGATCGATAAGCTAGGAACCCATCTTTTTTAATGAAAACGGAAATGTTTCCATGAGCTAAGTAGAGAGAGAATAAACCTTGTTGCCATGCGTTAGTGCATGATGAATTTAAAACACCTTGAGTTTATCAAGGTCGTAGTTTTGAACTTATTTATAGGAAACTATAGGATTGCGATTAATTCGAGTTGAGTGGGGTGGGTGAACTTATTACTTGCGTTACTACAACGCTAATTATATTCAAATCCTTTGGCCAAGGTAATGCATGATCCTCAAGTGCATTGATAGTTCACTGTGACTAGATGGCGTAGCTTGTGGAGTGGTCATGCTTGACGAGAGAGTATCTAGGGGATTGCATGATAACAAGTCACGTAGGTCACAACACCAGAGCTCAGATGGCAAACACCATTGGTTATCCTAAGTCTATCCTCTTGAGTAGGGTAGGTCCACTTCCGGTTAGGAAGGAGTGTGGGAGACTGACGGTTTGTGGTTGGAGGTTAAGCTCCTTGAAGATACTTTCTCTTCTTAATCCTTGAGGATTGCCGAGACTTGAATTTGGATGGTCGACAATCGAGATGCAGTGACATTGGTAAGTCCTTATTTTGGAATTGTTCTAAGTAACTTTTGTCAACATATTGTTTAATGTTGTAGATGATTATATCCTTTTGTATGAGCTATAATTTCATGATTATTGTTAGTCAATGGATGAGTTACTTGTTTATAGTAATTAGAAAACAAATTATTTTTCTGTTTTATATATATATATATATCCTTCGGTTAAAACTTAGTTTTTAGGGTAAAAACAAAACTGGGTGTTACATCTAATAACTCAATAATATAATAAAATATGTCAAACACTAAAAGTACTAATTTTAATATAACTCAATAATATAAGAGATTTATATCTCTAAACTTATTCCCTTTTAATTAATATATAAAAAACTTTTATTTTTATTTTTATTTTTTCTTCCTTTTATTCCCTTAATTCAGTTTTAAAAAATATTAAAATTTCAAAATTTAAATTTTTCCAATGTTACTTTTTCAAAGAGGGCAATGGAATTTCTTTGACTACAACAAAAGTGTAACAAGAAGTTTTTTAATTAATTTTATGATTGACAAGATTCTTTAGACAGTTTATAGATCTTTTGAAAAGCTAGGTTTTAAATTTTTTTTTTCTAATTGTATTTCAATTTTAATAATATTATATATTTCAGTTCTAATAATATGGGAGAGGTCCCAATAAATTTTCTCATTAACAAATTAAATATATATATATATATATATATATATATATATATATATATATATATATATTAGAAATTAAGATATTTAGGTAGGAGTTGGATCAAGAATTATCATAGAAAAAATGATGTCGCTCCCGTCTCCATTGTGAACCCTAGCTCTTGATTCAAACGTTTCTCTCCTCCCTGGTGTGTATAGTGGTACTTGTGTGGGTTTGGGGGCCATTTCTCCCCTAATCATGGCATCTACAAACATGGTTTTTGTGGTGTCTTCTCTTCTTGAGGCTATTTTTCTACCACCCCTTGGTGAGAACTCTGTTTTATCCTCCCTTCATGCACCTTTTGGTGGTGGTGACTTGGTCTCAGGGGTTAATAATGGCAACAATGTTGGAGGCATGTTGCATGGTGCTTCCCCTAGTTCAATTGGTGGTTTTTCTCTTGCGAAGGGTTTGTCTCATGGCCCCCCTTCATCCTATGTGGCCATTGTTGGGAAGGAGGCTCCATCTTGCCCTCCATGTGACAAAATTCAGTCCATCCCCTACTCTCAATCCTCCTCTGTCATTGTGTGTGGACAAGATGTGTTTGACAATGAACACTTTTATGCTTCCCAAGGCCTAGTTTGTATATTTATTATCTTGTGGCCCTCTCTTCCTAACTTGCACATGTGGGTTTTGGAATCTTAGTGGCCTCTTGTTGAGGGGGAAATTGAGTTGTACCCTTGTGCTAGGGGTTTTTTATTGTGACCTTCAAATCTTCACATGACAGGGATTTGGTTTTGGATCGTCAATTGTTGATGTGGGGCAAGCATTCCCTTTCGCTCAAGCCATAGTCTACCTCTTTCAACCCATTTTTAGAACTGCTCAATATTAGGCTAGTTCGGGTTAGACTTCCCCATCTCCCTCTTTAGTTCTAGGAAGATTCTTGTTATGAGGCCATTGGAAATGTTGTTGGTTAGTTTTTGAAGGTCGATTCAAGCACTACCCTCATGGGCCACCCTACTTTCACTCGTATTCTAGTGGATATTGATACCTCCAAGGCTCTTCCTCAAGACATTGTTTTGATGGTGGAGGATCAACCTTGGACCCAACTACTTAATTATGAGGGTCTCCCCTTCCATTGCAGATGATGATTTTCCATCAGACACTTGGCTTCTGATTGTCCTTCTCATCACAAAGCAAGACCAGCTATGTGGTCATAGAATGCCTTCACTGACCACTTGACCGTTGGCAATTTTGACTTTCTAGATAATAGGCCTTCTTCTCCCATTTTACATGCAACACATCTTGTGTTTGGGGTAGTTTCCCCTGGGGGTGGTGTGGATTTGGTTATTTCCTCGATTCCTATTGAGAGCTCTTCTTCAAAACCAATTTTGGTTTCTCCCTTGTTGGTTCCCATTCCCCTCACGACTCATTGCAATGGGACCCCTACTCTAGCTATCTCTATCAATTCCGTGTGGCATACGACTTCCACGTATAGACATTGTCCCTCCTTGAGGGAGGTGGCTTTTGTTGAGGTTGTGGTAGAGGATTCCCCTCTCCTCTCTCCTCGATTAGAGGATTCAAATAGTGGTGTTTCTTGGACGATTGTTCAACATAGGAAGAGAGGTCTTCCCAAATTTGTTTGACTCTCATACTTGATTTAAGGGTGTGCAAATTGTCCATTCAGGTTCTGGTGTTGTGTAGGATGACCCATTGTTTTTTGAATGTTTCTATTATCCGGGGCAGCTTGGTTGCAACTTTGTAAGGTCTCGGGTCCTGTCAAAACTTGAGAATGGTTATTTTTGCTGTAACTTTTGCTTTGTACAAGGTTTATGGTCCCTTTAAAACCAACTTATCTTAATCAAAACAATTAAGATATATTCAAGAAAAAAAATTAAGAATTTCACAAGACATAGACTAGATGGTTAAGTTGTTAAAAGACATGATAATAGTCACATGTTTGAATTCCCAACTTCAACCGTTGCATAAGGAAGACTCATGTGGTCAAAGGTTGTAAAGACCATTATTAAGACCTTGCAAATAAAGATTCAACTAGTGCTGATTCCTTTGTATCAAATAAGAAAAAACAAGAAAAAAATTAAAAATGTTAATATAAATTATAGATTTGTTATTAAAAATTAATTTCAAAACATGTGAAGTGTCACTTACAAGAGAAAACATGGTGAATCTCAAATGTAGTGAATACATGTCTAAGAAGGGGATGATAAATAGAATAATTTTATAAAGTATGGATATATCTTTGTAGCTACCCTTCTTCTCTTCAAATTGTTTCTTGTTTTCCTGTAATATGAATGAATCTCTATCTTTTACAGGCCTCTCTCTGCCAATAAAGTTTTATTGCAAATAAATCCAATAGCATGTGAACCTTCATAGGACGTTGTGAGATTAAGATCAATGGCTAACTTAACGGTCGATGACATCCAACTTAAGTGGGAGGCTGTGACGCTCAAGTCTTCAGAGCAGCTGCAGAAACATGCAGTTGCAGCGTTATGGACTACTTAATGTTAAAACATTCATTGTGCTTTAGCTCTGTATTATTTGCCAAGCACAAACTACGATGATGGAGTCAAATTTGTTCCACCATTCCTAAAGGCAAACATGGCAAAATTCTATTTGGGTTTTAGTTGACAGAGTTGAATGTGGCCATCAACCCTGTAAAAGTATACCTTTATTACCTGTAACTGGTGAATTAATGGAAGAACTTTTTAATTGAATAAGCTGGGTGAGATTCGAAGTAGTGTACAGTGGTTTATAACTCAGAGTAATTATTTCGTTATATTAAAGATATGAAAATAATTGGATTATATAAATGTTGGTTTTGATTAAATTGTATTGTGAAGAATTTAAATTTTAGTGAATTTAAAATTTAAAGATGGTATAATAAGAAAATATATTATGATCTTTATTAATTGAGTTCAACCAATTAAATTATCTTTTTAGTAATTAGTAAAAAAATTTAAATAAAATATATTTTATAATTATAATTTTAATTTTGAAAATTTTATCATTATATTTATTAAGTTTGTAATAAGATGGTAAATTATGTAAGACTTGCAGTAAGATCTTACTTAATCTGTTATAATTATTTTAAAGTAGTAGATTTCGCTAGATTGAATATTAATTTTACTACTTAGAAGTGAACTTTTTGTCAAAATAACTATTAATTAAAATTCAAAAAGTGGTTCATGGCAGCCATGCACATAAGACCTCAATTAATCTTTTTGGATTTTTTTATTTTGCAGTGTACAAGTTGGACTCCTATCAGGTTATAGGTATCAGTTGCATTATCTAATTTTTTTATATTTTATATTTTGATAGTAAATTTTGAATCCAACTCAAATGTCAAGGAAATCCTGTTCTTTGTGGAGCAGGAGGCATATTGTTTTTTAATCCGAATCATTATATCATTTTTAGTGCTGGATTGGGCGGTGGTACGAACAATTTTGTGGAGATTATAGCATTGAAACTCTTGTTGATTTTGGTTAAGGACAGAAGGATGGAACACCTATAGGCTTTTGGCAATTTTGAGGTCATCATCAAATGGATAAATGGGATCTATCAGGGTGAAAATCTGATTCTGAAGCCTATAAAAGAATTGATTGATAGGTTGCAGCTTACTTTTATCAATTTATCTTTCGCTCATGTTTGCAGGGAGTACAATATGGAGGCAAATGCACACTTAAAGGCGGGCATACACTTGGCTATGGATAGATGGGAACTTATTGGTGGATTCTATATTGCCAGTTGTTGTCCTCTCCATGACAAATCAGTCTTGAATCTTTCGTACTCCTTTTACTGTGGATTTTTGTCACTTGTTTGGGGTCTTTTATTCTTTCCTTGACTGGCTACTCTCTGGCCATGGTTTTTACTTGGCCACTATTTGTTTTTGTCCTAGTTATTATGCTGCCCTTTACCCTTTATATGTGTGTCTTGGTTGTTGACACACTACTTTGTTGCTAACTGTGCGGGTTGGTTTTGTTTGTGGCCTTTATGCCAGGGATTATTGGTTGCTGCACTTACACTTTGTTTAGAGTTTTTTCCTATTTTTTTCCCTTCATTTTTAATTTACTTTTCTAATATTTTTCCCTTGCAAAGCTACTTTTATCTTCTACATTATGTAATTTTGTTTTCAAATATATAAAATTACAAGTTTTTGGTGAGTTGAATCAGTAAAATTGATTTGATAAAAAATGAAAAGGATGAGGCCAACTTTACCTGATTCAGAATGCATAGATGATGAATGGTATAGCTTTATATGAGTATTTACATCACATTTAATCTTAATTTTTGATTAATAGTTAAAAAGGAGTTTTAAAAAGAGCCCCAAAACCAAACAGTAAAATGACAGCAAAACATCAAGGGGAAAAAAACCAAAGGAAGAGATCCCTTCCAATTGTTTCTTTTACAACGTATAAGTTGACTCTTACATATCGGTTGTACTATCTTGTCTGTTTATATTCTAGATTGTGATATGTGAATTCTAAAACAGAAAAACAAAACCAGAAAAGAACAGCAAGAACAGAATGAATTCTCAGAACGAAGATAAAGCAAAACAGCGCACACAGAGGAACAAACAGATTTTTAACGTGGTTCGCCAATGTTGGCTACATCCACAATGAAGGGCAATCTATTATCAATCTCTCTCTCTTTGGATTACAAACATCACAGTATGACTGTATATTCTTTTTACAGCAGCTCACTAACTCAGTGTTTCATACTACTCCAGTCTCTCTATAGAACTGCAGCCCAAAAAGACTCTATACCATTCGTCCTGCAAAAGACTCGAATACATCACAACTGCCAATCGTCTGGAGAGAATCCAGAGCCGCTGCAGTTACAAGCCAATAATGGCTATATTCAGGAAGAGCCGTTAGAAGAAATAAGTGGAGTCAGGAAGTGTACGCCATTATTGTTGGGCTTCACATAGTCTACGTGCCCAACAATCTCCCACTTGAAGACCAATGGGAACGGCAATGAAGCTGCTCTGAGAGAGATCCCCTACGTGAAATTCAGTGTCACAGAGGAACAAGACCGAGAGAAGATCTACAGAATTCGAACTTCTCTCGAGGAACAATCTTTGTTAATGCATCTGCTGGATTAACCTTTGTGTCAATCTTTGTGACCTGCAACTTACCTTCATCAATAAGATGGCAGATAAAATGGTATCGAAGGTCAATGTGCTTTGTTCGACTGTGAAAAGCTGAATTTCTTGACAAGTGAATAGCACTTTGGCTATCACAAAATAATGGGAATACTGATTTTGGACAGCCCAGTTCGGTCAACAAACGCTCAAGCCATATCATTTCTTTGGCTCCTTCCGAGAGCGCTATGTATTCAGCCTCTGTTGATGACAGAGCTACAGTTTGTTGCAACTGAGAGACCCAACTAATGGCTGCCCCGGCAAATGTAAAGACATAACTAGTGGTAGACCAGTGTTTGTCTAAGTCTCCGGCCATATCTTAATCAACATAACCACGGAGCTGAATGTCAATACCTCCAAAACATAAACAAAAATGTGAAGTACCTTTCAAGTACCGTAGAATCCACTGAACTGCCTGCCAGTGAAGTTTGCTCGGATTACTCATGAATCTGCTCACAATAGCAACTGCTTGTGCTATGTCCAGACGAGGACACACCATTACATACATGAGACTACCAACTGCAGATGTATATGGAACAGACCTCATCTGTTCTTCTTCCTGATTTTTCAGACACATAGCTGAAGACAAGCGGAAATGATCAGCCAAGGGAGTAGATACCGATTTAGCATGAGACATATTAAATCTGTCCAACACTTTGGCAATGTAGCTTGATTGGGACAACCTGAGTTCTCTTTTATTTCTATTTTTGAATATGTACATCCCAAGTATTCGTTTGGCTGGTCCGAGATCTTTCATGGCAAAATGAAGAGCCAACTGTTGCTTCAGCTGAGCAATAATCTGAACACTAGTGCCAGCTACTAACATATCGTCAACATAGAGCAATACTATGACAAACTCACCAGTATTGAGCCTCTTGTGGTAAACATAAGGATCTGATTCGCACCGAATAAAGTTGTTATCAGTCATGAAGCGGTCAAATTTTAAATACCATTGTCTTGGAGCTTGCTTTAGCCCATACAAACTCCGCTTCAACTTGCAAAATAAATGCTCCTTACCTGGTTGAGCAAAGCCTTCAGGCTGCTCCATGTATAAATCCTCATCAATGTCTCCATGTAAAAACGCTATTTTCACATCGAGTTGCTCAAGTTCTAAATCCCAAATGGCTACCAAACTCAACACAGCATGGATGGTGTCCATTCTAACAGCTAGAGAAAAATTTCAGAAAAATCAATACCTTTTTGTTGATCAAACCCCTTGACGACTAATCTGGCCCTGTATCTTTTACTTCCTCCGTCTTCGTCTTTCAAGCGATAAATCTATTTGTTCTTGAGAGGCTTTCGATTTGGCGGAAGAGGAACCAAATCCCAAGTGTGATTAACTCTCAACGACTCCATTTCTTCGTTCATGGCTGACATCCAATTGTGTGCATTTTCATGCTTGCAGGCTTGCTTATAAGTTGCCGGCTCTGCATAATCAGAGAGTAATAACTCGGAGTCATCAAATTTTGTAGGTCTCCTCTTCTCACAGGTAGACCTCCTCAATTGTGTGCCTTGTTCTCGCTGGATATTGGAATCCAGATTTAGTCTTTGTAATAAATGTTGAACATCATCAACGTCTGTTTGTAGAGGCCCCTGAGGAAAACTCCCCTATCTCTGTATTTGTGCACCTGGAGTGCTTTGCCCAGTCACACTGCCCTGTTCATTTGTTTGAGGTTGCATTGAGCAGTAAGTGGACTGTGTAGGAGTATTGATACCAATTGATTGTTGCGTTGAATGGAGGACAGGCAGCGTTGAACTTGAAGAAGGTAGCGTAGTATGCACAAGGGAGTGCATAGCAATTGTTGAGGACAGCGGTTGACTCATAGAAGGCTGCGTTGAGGAGTCTACATGCAGTATTGAAGTGTTTAAAGGCTACGTTGGTATATTGGATGGCAGTGTATGACTAAATACATGTTGCGTGGGCTATTTGGAAGGCAGCATAGAATCTTGTAAAGGCTCCAAAAACTATTGTGAAGGCAGCAAAGGCTGCGTTGAGTAGTCAATAGGTGGCATTGACCAAATTGATGGATGCGTTGGCTGTTTAGTAAACAGTGGTTCAACTAATGAAGGCAGCGGATGGTCATTGGAGGGCAGGAAGCTGCTAAGGGAAGGCAGCGTATTACTTAAAGATGACCTCTTCTCATGAGATAGAGGCTGTGTAGCAACAATACAGAGTAAACCAATTGGGGACTGGGTGGGAATTGTGCATCCAACCGAAGACATGGTAGTAGATGAAATAGGAGCTCCTGACATATACGAATGTATAGATGTAACAAGAGGCTGAGTGAAAGAGATGGTAGGTTGCCTCACCTTACCATTATTGAACAAATCCACATCAATATACTCTGTCGGAGGTAAATTTGAAGATTGCAAACTTGGAAAATCCTTCTCGTTAAACACAACATCGCGACTATGGATTATAGTCTTTGCAACGGGATCCCAAAGACGAAAGCCAAACTGATCTTCACCATAGCCGAGAAAAACACATCTTTTTGAGTTAAAATACAACTTAGTTCTCTGCTCTTTTGGAATGTGAACAAAAGCAGCACATCCAAACACCCGCAAATGCTGATAGGAAATTCGCTTTCCAAGCCATGTCTCCTTAGGTATGTCAAAATCCAGCCTAGACGAAGGAGCTCGATTGATTAAATACACAGCAGTGTTACATGCTTCTGCCCAAAACTTTTTGCCCAATCCGGCATTGGAGAGCATGCATCTAGCTCTCTCAAGTATCGTGCGATTTAGCCTCTCAACTGCACCATTCTCCTGAGGTGTATAAGGGATGGTCTTGATCCATCGAATACCATGGTCTGCACAAAATGAATCAAATTTCAAAGAGCAATATTCTCCACCATTGTCTGTTAGTAGGCATTTAATTTTATGCCCAATCTGGTTTTCAACTGAAGCTTTAAAAATCTTAAATTTTGAAAAAACTTCAGATTTTATGTTCAACATATAAATCCAGATTTTTCGAGTGTAATCATCTAGAAAGGTTACAAAATAATTTGCTCCACCGAAGGAAGTTACCTGAGTTGGACCGAATACATCAGAATGAACAAGTTCCAACGGAGTAGTTTTCTTGTCATGCCCCGTTCTCACGAAACTAGTCCAGCACTGTTTGCCATAAAGGCAATGTTCACAGAATTGTAAATCGATGGAGTTGAGGCCTGGAAGTTGATTGTGCTGAAGCATAACTTGAAGACTTTTTTGGCTCATATGACTGAGCCTTTTGTGCCATATTTCAAACCCACTGTCCATAGCCGACAAGGCAGCTCCCACTTCACCAAAACAGTCTAGAATATAGAGATTACCTTGCTTCTTTCCTCTTGCCATTATTAAAAGCCCCTTTGTAACTTTCCATGAATCAAGAGAAAATTTAACATTGCATCCATTGCCTATAAGCTGAATAATAGAAATTAAATTTCTTTTTAACATGGGTACAAATCTGACATCCGCCAAAGTTAATTTATCTCCATTTTTCAGATTCAATGTGATATCACCTTTTCCTAAAATGTCACATTCTTTATTGTCACCAAGAAACACCTTACCGAATCTGCCTTCTTGAAAATTTTTGAAAGATTGACGGCATGAAGTGGCATGAAAAAAGACGCCGGAATCAAGGACCCACGAATCTGCATTTGTATCACTTGCTGATAGGACCAAAACACCATCACTTGTAGTGTTTGCTTGATTATTTGTGCTCACATTGCCTTGAGCTTTCTTATAGTTCCAGCAATTTTTCTTATTGTGTCTGGGTTTTCCACAAAACCAACACGAACCGGTTCTGCCCCTAGACTTTGATCGTGGACCAGATTGTGACCTTCTCCGGTTGTTGTATCTACCTCTGTCATGGTTTCTTCCCCTATTGTTTATACTTACAACTGTTATAGCATCACCGGATGAGGGTTCCTGATGTTTGCTTCTCATGTCTTCGCTGAAAAGAGTAGCTGCAGCTTCATCAAAAACCATTGTAGTCTTGGCTGCTACAGAAGTGCTCACAGCCATGACAACACCTTCCCAGCTATTTGGTAAGGAACACAACAGCAGAATTGCTTTAATCTCAGAATCTAACTTGATACTCATCGAAGCTAATTGAGAGACCAAGGTGTTAAATTCATTCAGATGATTGGACATAACCCCACCTGCTCTCATTTTCAGGTTATATAATTTCTTCATAATAAAAACCTTATTTGACGCCAAAGCAATCGCATACATGTTGGAGAGCTTGTCCCAAACCTCTTTCGTAGTACTCTCATTTGAGACATTAAACAATACATTGCTGAACAATGAGAGAAATATTGTTGCCTTTGCTTTCGAATCCAATTTTCCCAGTCTTCATCCTTCATAGAACCTTGTCCTTTCGCTTTCCCCAGTAAGGCGATTGACAAGTCTTGTTTGATGAGAAGAGACTCCATATGCACTTTCCAAAGACCAAAGTTTTGGCCTATAAATTTCTCTATTTTCCATTTCTCAGAGTCATCCATTTTGATTGCTATTGCTCTGCAGGTTCCCAAAAAAAAAATTTCACAGTCTCTTGGACCGAGCTACACACAGAGCTCTGATACCAATTGTGAATTCTAAAATAGAAAAACAAAACCAGAAAAGAACAGCAAGAACAGAATGAATTCTCAGAACGAAGATAAAGCAAAACAGCGCACATAGAGGAACAAACAGATTTTTAACGTGGTTCGCCAATGTTGGCTACATCCACAACGAAGGGCAATCTATTATCAATCTCTCTCTCTCTGGATTACAAACATCACAGTATGACTGTATATTCTTTTTATAGCAGCTCACTAACTCAGTTTTTCATACTACTCCAGTCTCTCTATAGAACTACAGCCCAAAAAGACTCTATACCATTCGTCCTGCAAAAGACTCGAATACATCACAACTGCCAAACGTTTGGAGAGAATCCAGAGCCGCTGCAGTTACAAGCCAAGAATGGCTATATTCAGGAAGAGCCGTTAGAAGAAATAAGTGGAGTCAGGAAGTGTACGCCATTACTGTTGGGCTTCACGTAGTCCATGTGCCCAACATGATAAACGGAAGTGTAGTCATATACGGAGGCTCCCAAGTGATCTGATTTCGAACAGGGACATCAATTAAATAAGTGCAAAATTTTAAGCCTTCAATGTCATGAGCTCAAAATACAATATATATACCAGACGCTGTAAAATAAAACCAAGTAGCTTGAATGCAAATTTAGATGAATCTAAAGCAGTTCTTTCTACAGAAAATGATGCATCCTGAATCTACAACTCTTTACCAACTTACCAAGAAGAAAAGCCTAGTGGGTATTTAACAATCTAAAATAAGCAAGTTTCAATTATATTCAAATTCCTGAATACAGTTAATTCCTTCTGTATCCAGGCTTAGGTTCATATGGAGTTCACATCCAAAAGGTGAAGAGCCAACACTTCACTTGGTAAAGCTTAACCAGCCAGTGCGTTGTAAAACGTAGGGCTGGTCGAAATCATGTCGACAAAAATCTTTTGACAAATTCTTCAACAAACAAGGGCATTTAACAGGTGGAGAGAATCAGAGGGAAGATGTCCACAGTAAAAATCCAAAGAAGGCAGGGTTGAAAAATCCGTAAACAGTCAGCGCAACAACGTGCCCGCTGTTTACGGTGGGCGCATTTCAATGGTAGCATTAAGGTCGAAGGGGATCCCTTGGCTGCAATGTGACGAGCAGACCATTTTTCATGTAGAGGGTAAGAGCCAATTTAGGCTCCACCACATGACCCGCCACCATCTTCATCTTGAACCCCCAAATTACAGTCGCTGCGATCCATTTCATTTGATAGTAAGCAAAATCCTTCCCCAAACACAGCCTCGGTCCGCCATTAAAGACTGGGTATTTATAAGCCGATTCGCTCACAAAGCTCCCACCTTTATCTAACCACCGCTCCGGCGTAAACTCCATGCAGTCCTTCCCCCATATGCTCTCCATTCTTCCCATGGAATGTATGGAATATATGATCTTGGTACCCTTTTTTATAAACGTGCCGTCCGGTAGACAGTCATCAGAGTCCACTTCCTTTTGGTCGACAGGAACGGAAGGGTAAAGGCGCAGGGACTCCGACAGAGCAGCTTGCAAATAGTGCATTTGTTTCAGCTCGTCTACTGTAAAATTCAAGGCCGCTACATTTAGAGGAACGGAGGACCTTTTCGACAAGACGGACTGAATCTCCGCCAAGATGTGCTCTTCCACCTCCGGGTGGCGGAGCAGAAGCCAGAAAAACCACGAGAGCGCCACCGACGAAGTGTCCCGCCCGGCCAGAATGAAGTTAATGGAGATGTCCCGAAGCATTTCGTCAGTGAAGACTTGACCTCCGGCCTCAGTTTTCACCTTCATGAAGGCTGTCAGGAGGTCAGCCCGGTCCGAAAGGGTTGGGAAGGAGCTTCGGGCTTTGATGGTGTCGTCGATGAATTGATTGACAGTCACCAATGAAGCCCGAAGTTTCTGTTCGGTCCCGATGTGGAGGAAATGCATGAGCCTCCACAGGGCCGTTGGCATAAGGAACCTCAACATGGTGGCCTCCGTGGCATCTTCGAAGGCCTTAGCAACATCGTAGACTATAAAAGGATTCCATTTGGCTCCACCGCCTCCGAGGTACCCTGGGTCCACACCCAGGGTGACCATGCAGACATTGTCGAAGGTAAACTGCAGCAGCAAGTCTTGCAGGTCGACTGCCGCTCCGGAGCGAGCGGCGTCCTGCAGCAGGGGCGCCAAGCGCCCCTGCACCAGCTGCTGCACTGACCCCACCATGAATGCCCTAAAAGAGGCCGTGTTGAACTCTACGTTGGCCGTCCGCCTCTGCCTTTTCCACGCCTCGGCATCGGCATTGAAGATGCCGTCGCCCAGGAAATCGTGTGCCAGAGTCCTGAAATAGTCCCCCTTGGGAAAGTTCTTGAATCTCAGCTTGAGCATGTGCTCCAGATTGGCCGGGTCGGCAGTCACCACGCAGTTGAGGTTGCTCATGAGTGGCCCCTTGAAAACAAATGTCCCTCCACACTCTATTAAAATCTTCGTCACCCAGTCATATATAGTGTTTACATGAAGCAGGAGAGAAGGAAGCATCCCCAGCAGAGGCCACATTCGTGGGCCTTTCACAGTCCTGTGTATACAGTAATGGAAGATTACATATCCCAGTAGGGCTATTGCTATGTCTATGCTTTTGAGATCTAGTTTTAGCCCCGGGAAATACAGTAGCTGGTCCAAACTTCCTATTTTGCAAACCATGGTAGTGCTAAATTTAATCGCTCAATTCAAAAGCCAAGCATATCCACTGATAATCGACCTTACAACTCGTATTTAAATGGAGAAACGAGGGGGTAAAACTAAAAACCAATCTCATGTTCAACACTGCCATCTTTGACTTCCCTCAAATCGATAAATCTTGCAGGCTGAGAAGAAAAGGTAGCGGTCCTATGAGGGGGGCTTCCCATAATATTTAAGTGTGCACAGTCGAGAACTTTTAGGAGCTTTGACATTCATCGATAATATGACCTTGTAATTCATATTCAAATGGAGAAACGAGAGATTAAAACTAAAAGCCAATCTCATTTGCAACATTGTCATCGTCGACTTCCCTCAAATCAACAAATCTTGCAAGATGAGAGAATAAGGTAGCAGGCTAATGGAGGGAGGCTTTCTATAATATTTCAGCGGATGTTGCTAAGAATTTATAGGCTCTTTCATAAGCAGGTGGTGGTCCCATGGATTTTGTTCGAAATTTTTTTGAAATTTTAGGAAGTTAAAAAAATTTCTCTCCAAAAGTATTCCTAAATTTACTAGTGAGAATCTAAAAATTGTAGATGAATGACACGTGACAAAAAAATCTCCTAATCCGATGGAGGAAATTTCTAGCCCCACCTCAAAGGTACCCCTTGATAATCTAAAAGCTAAAAAGTAGGGGCTCCTATTTTCTTGGACAAGATTCTAATTTATCCCGTACCAATTTTTTTCCCTCTCATGAGACCCCCTATTCCATGAAAATGGTTTTTGAAGCGAGCTCCATGGGATTGCTTCCTAACAAATATAAATGAGTGGTCTCAACTCTCAACTATCTTCATTAAATGTTATCATGTTTTATGTGGTACTTCTATTTATTCTAAATATATTCATTCAATATTATTTATAAACATCTTGTAGTAATTTTTCAACCCTAGGCATTGGGTGCATGGAAATTGGCTTCCTTTAGTTTAGTGTAAAGGATTGTTGGGTATTTATTATCACCTCTTTTAGTTTAGTGTTAAGGACTATGGGGTATTCAATCCATCGAATTTACTTGGGGCACAATCCTATGCTCATCCCTTGGATGCACGAATTATCAAACTTCTCTAGCTTAGTATCAAGGGCTTGGAGACCTAACCATTATTGATCTCCTTTATCTTATTGTCAAGAATTGAGGGGTTTTTATTTAGTTAAATTTACTTGGACCACATGATCCTAACCTCATCCCTTAATGGTCTTGGGATTATACACTCAACAAGAATTGATCTTAAAAAACTCTTTGTGAACCATTCAACTTCACCAATAGACCAAAAACCTATGTTACACAGGGACACATCCCTCTTCTAAAACTTGCATACTAGTCCCCACATGCATTTTCAGAATAGTGGGATGGTAGGGGAATCCCATGGTTGTCCCCAATCTATTGAAAATTCATAGAGTGCCCCCATGACAAGTGCAAATGTTAGGGAATGTGAGTGGAATGTTTGATAGTTGATGATGTCTAAGACACACCTTGACTATCTAAGGGAAATCCATGCATCCCAGATGTGAATTTTTTTTGTCATGCATTTAAATAAATACTTCAATTCACAAAACACATGTAAATCACAACTGTAAATGCCATGAAACTACAACTACATATACCTCTAATGCAAGTGGGACTCCCACTCGTTGCTGCAACACACACAATTAATCTTGCACAAGCGAACTCTCTACTCACCAACTTAAAACTCACACACAATATAAAGATTGCCACACAAATGCAAAAACTCAATATTTTATTGATATTTGAATTCAAAAACATTACTATACAAATCTGTAACAACATTTACAAATATGACCTTCAATGGCCTCTCTCTCTCTCAAATTTGCACACACAACCTTCATGGCTTTTTCTGCAAACAACCACTCACTCTCACCTATGTGCTCTTCCATGGGCTGAGATCTCCCCTTCTAGAAATCTTTCTTGAGAAATCTGCCTTTGATCTACTGAAACATTTCTTTAAATAACACTTCATCTGCAATGTTTGGATTTTCATATTCCTAAAAATAGTTTAGTGCCTCTAGAACAACAACATCACGTTTTTAAGAAGAGAATCATGTTTTTGAGAGCCTTTACTTACTTTCGGATGTTGAAAAAGTACAAAAATGTTTTTTTGTATAACTTTTGACTGGACTCATACATTTGCATGAAAACTGGCCAATTTGAGCATAGAAACCTATTGAAGCTTCCCATAAAAGGATTTCTCTCCAGATTTTAAAAATATCAAAAATTAATTGTTTCCATAGCCTGCTGGCAAATTTTTTTGATTTTAAATTCTCCCAAACGGTTGAGAATTTGGCTACGAAACCTTCACCACATTATGAGAAATACATCTAACAATACCAAGGTTATAAAAATATTTTATCCTAGCCTTCACATATTTCTAGAAACAATTGTTTTCGTAAAACTGCCCTACGGAGCCTTAAAACAACGATTCAGTGAAAATTGAAATTTTGCAAATCCAAGCCAACTTGAAGTTTCCTGATGTTGAGAGATGTATGAAAACACCAAAGAAAACCAAAAAACATACCAAAACTAAAATTAAAATAAAATATTTTTGGGCGATGCAGGATCACCTGTGGACCCAGATGCTCCTGCATCAGAAAGACCAGGTAAGAAGTTTATGATCATGGGCTCACAAAGGTGGAGTGGGATGATAGAACCATTCTTCTAGATTGTGAAAAATCTACAACAAACTCCATCTCTGTGACAGGTGCACACAAGATTATTTGTTTTTCCTCCTCTTCTAGCATCTGGCTGGAACATTCACCATCCTCCTCCAACAATTATGCTCACATTCTTCTCTCCTCTCATGGAATTGTATCCACCATGAACCATCCTCCTCCTCCAAAGACTCTCTCCACTCCTCTCCTCCTTCATGGGATTTGACCCACCACAAACAGACCACCTCCACAAAAATTCCTCATTAATACTTGTAGCATCCTCATACCAATCTACAACTACAACTCCATGGAAATTAGATATTTCTATGTGCCCTTCTCCATACTCTTCAACCTTTACCATCTCAACTGAAAATAAAATAACATCATCACAACATGCAAATAAATTTACCTCTTCATTCGATGTTACAAATTTTCCTTCATCACCATCAATTGCATCATTTATTTCTTCTTTCTTCACTGTGATGCTTGTCTTCTCACTTCCACAAGCAATCTTCTCAAGCCACTCTTCTTCTACGCCAAAGTTTGTGATAACAAATCTTCTTCACCTTCTCCATTCACTACAACATCCTCATTCTCTACCGCTGCAATCTTAACTGCATTTTCATCCACCTCTTCTCTAATCTTTTCTCCTTCATCTTCGCAACTCACCTCTTCATTTTCAGCCACTGCACTCGCATCTTCTTCTTTTTCATGCCTTCTCTGCAAATTCTTTACTCTTGTCTTTCTTCTCATCCTCAGCTGCAACTTTCCTCTTCTCAGCCATTGCACTTTCCTTTTTATCACCCTCTTTTTTAATTGCTGCTACAATATCCAATCTCTCTAATCTCACCTCCACTCTTCTCAACTCTTCACGAATTGCCTCTTCATCTTCTTCCTCTGCATACACAAACTTATCTGCAAACAAATAATAATCAAAAAAATAATGGGACTTCACCTTACCC
Organism: Cunninghamia lanceolata; assembly: GCA_027924645.1. Lineage (NCBI taxonomy): Eukaryota > Viridiplantae > Streptophyta > Pinopsida > Cupressales > Cupressaceae > Cunninghamia > Cunninghamia lanceolata. The sequence continues at coordinate 1,014,244 of BSBN01001313.1, forward strand.
ATATTCTTTTCTATCTTCTTCTTTTCCTTCTCTCTATTCTTCTCCAAGGCATCCAGCCTCCTAGAAATCTCTGCACATTGTTCTTGAATTCTTGCCCAACTTTCTTCTTCCAACCTTCTTTCTCTCTTCTCAATAAATGAAATTCCTAAGGCCTTACCCAAGGCCAAACTCATGCTCTTTATTTTTGACATTTTCACAAAAACTTACCATACACTCTGCAACCTGCACATACAACTCTCTCAATAGCATCTCATCTCTCAATTGCTCAGGACTCTTCACACACCTACAACAATTCTTTCAGTATCTTCAACACAACTGCTTCCACCTGTAGATCCTGGTGTAGAGTCTGCACGCTCAATACCTCTAGCTCTGATACCATTTAATGCAAATGGGACTCTCACTCGCTAGTGTAAGCACAAAAATCACGCACAGCCTCCATGAGGACCCCTATGATGATTCAAATCCTTGTCACGTACATGTAAGCGTGAAATAATGTCCTTTAAGTAGCGAGCCTCTTGATGACGTGTCCTCTTTCTTGTCTTGTGTTGTTTCTTCCTTGTCGATTTCCCTCTCTCCTCATTCGACACTTTTCGACACTTGTTGCGACACTTGTCAACCTGCGTTTTCTGAGCTTTAAACCTTACTCCTAAGCCCTATGAGTGTCTTGTAGGTGAGTTTTCATCTCTCCCCTATATTTGTCATCTAGTGCACCTCCTAGAAGCCTTCTAGAAGTCTCCTTATCCATCTCCCACTTTCAGTTTTTAGTTTCACCTAACCAATCCAAATCTCCCCCTATTATTACCAGATCTCCCCCGAGAGATCTTGAAGATGTAAGTGGAGATTTGGATTCTTCCACATGATTGACCTATTTCTTGAAGAAGAAACCCTCATTTTTTTCTCTTCTTGCATCTCCCAACCTATTTTTCTGCTTCTGACCTTGTCTAGCTCGGATCTCCCCCGAGCAACCCATGGTCACCTAGGGACGACCCTGCCATTTTTGTAGCCACGAAAAAACTCAAGTTTCTCCCTCGTTTTTGCTCTGTTTTCACCTATTTTTCTTCCATTTTACATGGTTTTTGATCCCTAATATAGAGTTAACTATTTCATGCACCCACACATGCATAATTAGCTATATTTGATCTAAAATTAACTCTTCAATCAATCTCATGCATTCCCTCACCTCCATTTTCTCTTCAGTGATAAGCTATCTTTGCTTCATCACTCTCCAATCAGTTGAGTTCACTCGATAATCAACCTTGTTAACTCCCCAATCATCTTTGTTAACTCATCAATCAAATGAGTTAACTTTTCAATCAATCCGTTCTTCTAAACCTATAAATACACCCCTCCCTCAACCACAAAGGGAGGCAAATTCATTGTGCACACAACTCTTGCTGATTTTGCTCTCCAACTTAGCATTCAAATGCTCTTACAGGACGAAGGTGCCTTTTGCTTTATTTGTTCAACCAAGTAGCGTCACGCTGCTTCATTCTATGCCATTATGCTTAATCCAAGCTTTCATTGAGCTCATACAAGCTTCATCAAAAGCTTCTTTTTGCTTCTTTGTGTATTTTGTTGTCAAGAGGATCACCCGCTGCCATAGAAAGGACTCGAGGTTGCCAATTACAAGGACTGTTGAGGGTAGTGGAGTAAACAAATCTTTGTTTCTCTCAGGTTTCTTCATTGTTTTTGTTCAATTAATATTAATTAGAGAATCAAATTTGCTCTTGGGAATAGTAAAACATTGCTTTTTCCTTGATAATTAGATCTTGCATGTTAAATTAGTTTCTTTCATATTTCTAGATCTAGATTCTTAGAAAAAGCATTTCCCCTTTCTTTAGATTAGATTACATCTAAATCATCGAAAACCCAAAAAAAACATAGGTTAACTTTGCATTAGAAAAGTCATATAGGATTGTATACATATTTCCTTTTCATAGATTAGAATCACTTTCTATTTCTAAAATACTAAAAAATACCAAAAAAATGTTTTGCATATCATTTAGCTTGCATGCATATAAAAACCCTAGAATAGACAAAATTGCAAACCCTCGATTCCATCACGAGGTAACCACAGTTAAAACAATCCAATTAAACCCTCGATCCCATCATGAGGTAAAAACAAGTCAAAAAAAAGTCAAACCCTAGGTCAAGACCCTAGATCTAGTTAGGGTTAGCAATCACGCATTGACCTCTATCCTGATTCACAAATGTGCTTAGGAGTGAGAGGAGAGTGGGTGAGGGCTATTTGTGATGAGATCCAAGAGATCCATCTAAGACCACAACAAGAAACATTCATTCTACCACAAGGAGACCCATTCGTCCTCTTATTGTTAGAAGAAACTAGACAATGCCAGGTACAACAAGAACTCGTTCAACACTTACAAAGACAAGAGGACATCAACGAGAACAATCACTTACCCACATAGAGGTGGAATCTAAGAAACCCAAATAGGAGAAGAGAAACTAGTGACCCTTCAGGTCATAGGGTTATCTCAACTACAACAACAATCGAAAGAAACATACAACCAAGCAGACAACAACAAAGGCCACAATGCTTGCCGACCCCTCTCTGCGAAGTCTAGCTCTCCAATGATCTAGACCTCCGCCATGTCTCACCTCCTCTCGACTGGCTAATTCCACATGAGCGAGAGTGACGTGGTGGATTGCCCTGTAGCAAGGAGGGAAAGGGTCCGTGTGCATGCCGAAATCTGACCCAACAGCCCTAAGCAACCGAAGTCACGATTTTGAGCGTACATATTTTGGTGAACTTGACATGAAGGGCAAAGCCTCTTGGTTATGCTATTTGCCTTCCCATTTCAAACATCTCAAAATAATTAACAGAAACTTTAAAACATTTTCACACCATTCTTCATAGCTTCTTTTGCCACTTTGGCTTCTATCGCTTACACCATCATCTGTTCCATTTATTCTGTGGTGTCTATGGCAGCCACGAATATGACGAAACCTGACTGAAACCAAGGGAACATTCCCTCAAGAGAACCAAAAACTCCCTCATTTGATAGGTATGTGCCACTGCATCTTGACGCACCAATCACCAACTGTTATGATTATGAAGATTCTGACTATGAGCAAGATCAAAGAGAACCTAGGTGCTCTCTATCTTTCAACAACCCAGCTTGGGAAAACAACCTAGCCATACCAAATGTGCTGCATAAAGCTAGAAGGGTAAGGTCAGAAATACATTGACTTGAACAACCTTCCACAAGCACATCGAATACCCATCTTGATGAGGAGCTTAAACGGTTAGAAAAATGTCTGCAAGATACCAAAGACTCTCAAGAGGCATTGAGAATCGCCTTACAAGAAGAACAAAAAGAAAATGATGCACGTGAGGAAGCACATTACCATGAAAATATTCGAAGAGAGCATCCTTAGAATGAAGAAGCACCTAGAGCTACTACTCCTGCAGACTTGATCGCAACGCTAGTACAAAGAATCAGAATCTTGGAAGCAGAACAAGCTGCTCCTAAAAGAAGACAAAAGTCCCATGAACAGGACTAGGGGGCATCACAAAATCCTCCCTACCTCAATTACTATTCACGGAACACTAGCAACGACACATGTCTAAATGGGAATCGTTCTGTTTAGAATAATCACACAAGTCCAACAATGGGTTATCAAAACCCACCTACAGGGTTATTACTATCAACCTCGCAATATCAAAGTACCTTTTTAGGAACGTATCTTGAATATTTGAAAGAACCTTTGGACCAAAACATAAGAAGTGTGCAATTACCGCGACTATTGCCAGATCTCCCAAAGTTTAAAGGAGAAGGAGATCTGAACTCACACATTAAATCCTACACCACGGCCATAAGAGAACTCCTCCCTTGGGATGGGGTTGTAGAAAAGATCTTGAAAACTCTTGAAGGCATCACTCTGGATTGGTATTATCGTCTCCTAGAAGCTTCAATCCATTCATTCAGACAACTCATCGAAAAGTTTGTCATGGCATTTGACATGAACAAACTTGTTAAAACAGGGATTAGAGAGTTCCTCACAATGAAACAAGAACCAAATGAATCTATAGTCCACTTCGTCACTGGATGGAGGTGAGTCCTTTATTCTTCAACTAGTGCTCCCAACATGGACCATCGAGAATTGTGCGATCTCTTTTTGCATGCCCTCAACAAAGACATGAGAGAAGATGTCCAAAAATTGCCATACAAATCCTATGAAGAGGCATTGGAAAGTGCTTTGAGAATTGACCAATCCACCATCAACAATGGTAGAAAGGTTTATGGATCAAACAGAAAGCTAACAAAGGAAGATGCAGGAAACATTACCTCTGTCATTAAAATTTTCAAAAATAATAGGAGCACAATCACAGATGGGGTGACGGATCAACCCCCAATCAAAAATATAAAAGATGATTACAATGGGAGAAATTACTATCCTTCTAACGTAAATGCCATAGACCGACCTAGAAACAATGGGTACTACCCTCAAGACAAGTACCAAAGCTAGAACTGCAACAGAAATGGGAACGAAAATGATGGAAGATACGAAAGACCCCCATATGAGTTCAACCAATTTTGTTCATTTCATAGAACAAGGGGGCATAGCACAGAATCCTATAGGGAATACAATAGATTCATAGCAAAACTACTGGAAGACCAACAATGTTTGTTCATAGAAATGTTCTTAAACCCACAGGAGGTCACACCAGATAACAAAGATACAAGACAAAATCAAGCTCCAATAGCACCATGAAACGCAAACATGAGAATTTATCAGGATCCATTCCCCACACATAAAGACACAGATGCAAGGAATCAAAACAAATGACTCAAAGTAGTAACCCCGAAATCCCACTGCAACTGGGAAAAAAAGGAGAAGCTAGGATGATGGGATTAGTCGAGATTATGCACAACGAAGAGGAAGAGAAGACTGTGAGGATGAAAATGAGCAAATACCAACATATGAAGGTGTCATCTCAGTGGTAGAACCAATACCACCTCCAATCAGACCTTATGAGCTCATAGAAGACTTAAAGAAAACATATGCGCACATTTCATTCATTGATTTACTTAGGAACTTCCCTTCACATCGCTCCACGTTACTGTACAAGCAATAGGTCTAAAATACCTTGACCAAATTACGCCACCACCTAGTGAGCAAATCAATCATGTGGACTACGATCTTAGTCCACCAAACTCAAAACTCAAAGATCCAGGGTTCTTCTTTGACTTACAACAGATGCCTTTTAAGGCAGAGTTAACGAAAAAAGGGGACCCGACACTATATCTTCAAGTATGGATCTATGATACATGCATCAAACGAACATTAATCGACGATGGGGCCGCAGTGAATATAGTTCCTTTCTCCCTTCTAGAGAGGATGGGCTATGGACACACCAACATCACCTCCTCATAAGATACTCTAAGTCGATATGATAATCTAAAAGCGGCCACCATAGGTAAAATTACCCTTCCAGTAACTTTGGGACCCAAAACCATTCCAACCACTTTCTATGTCATAGACAAGGACATGGGATATAACTTGATTCTAGGAAGGCCATGGATACACAAAATGAAGGCTGTGCCATCCACATGGTTTCAAGAATCTTGATTTTTATACTTAGGGAAAGTATATGTCGCAAAGGGAGATCCAAAACCTTTTAGTATGTTAAAATCAAACACGCCAAACAAGCATATAGGTATCCCCATAGACTATGAACTCCCTACCAACAAATTAACCATCCCTAATCCTACACCCTAGTCCATATGCATCAAACAAATGGAGGTCCCAGAAAAGACCATAAACGCTACAGAGATCAAAACTGTAGAGAATGAACCATTTCCTAAGCAAAAGGAAATAGTTCCCAAAGAGAAGACTAAGGAAATTATTGAGTTGATAGAGTGAGATGGACCACTCCAATTTCCCCTAGAGATACTCATGATCAACTTCCAGGAGGCATACAAACTATTTCCTTGCATAGGAGAGAAGCCTCATAGAACTGAAGGACCAGTCTTTCAAACCACTACATTAGATCTGAGAAATGTAGACCCACATGCTTTCTCAGATGCAGAGGAAGACATGACGGAAGGTTACACGTCATTGTCACTACTAAGTGAATCACGTGTCTCCGAGACACCAGAAGAAACAAAGTCATATGAACCTCTCATGCTAATGGAGGATTCAAATCAACTAGTGATACCCATGGAAGAGGCACATTCTATCAATAATGAATCAACCAATGTTATAGGATTGCTACCTAGGATGTTCGTGGTATCACAACCATAAGAAAAACCAACCACCTCTACCTCTACCCAATCAAATGAACTCAGAGAATGGGAAGCACCCTAGGTAAAAATAGAAATGGTTGAAAGACTTCCCAATGAAGATGAAGAAAGCAAAGGTATCTTTCACAAGGAATGGAAGATGAGAGTGACAGTTGGTGTTGATGACCCTGCTATTTTCAAACTCCCAAAAAGTTAATTCAGATATGCCATGGACTTGAGACCAGAACCAAATGGGAGGACAAGTATAAGCTTTGTCCCTCCTGATGAACAAAGGGAGCCACAAACTCCTCTTGAATTGTTCCAATTCTTATAAAGAATCCAAGAAAGACCAAATGTGAAGATCTATATGCAAGAATAGTTTGATCTATTAGCAGAGCTATTGTATTGTGATGGAGTTCTGTATTGGACTCCTTCCCATCAACAAGCCTTTCGAGACTTACTTCATCTCATGATGCTAACAGAAACCACCAAGTTGGTAGCTGTTGATTCAAATGATAAACCATATAGAATAGGAGAACTTGTCTTAAGAAGAGGTAGCACGAAAAATAAGAAAAGAAGATGAAAGAGAGTTTTCTCGAAAGACTGGAAAGGTCCTTACATAATTAAGGAAGATGTCAGAAATGGTGCCTATCTCTTGTGCACAATGGAGGGAGAGGAATTTGGCGAAATAGTCAATGCCTTTCACCTCAAGAAATATTATGTCTAAAAAACCAAAAAAATCATAAAACATAAAAATACAAAAAATTATAAAAATCAGCAAAATGTCAAAAACAATTTTTTTCTTGCATTTATGTGTCATTCTGTTCGTCTTGCATTACTGTTAGTGACTTGCTCTTGTGCTATTTTTTGTTTAGTAAGGATTCTAATGTTTCCTAGATATACGTCATCCTTTTAGGACCTAGAGATTCCTCATTTTCACAATCGCCATTATCCCCCTTCATTCACAGTGATTCTAATCAAAACCTATCTCTTAGCTTTACACTAATCCCAGTCTTAATGAGTCAAGATGTTAGGTCTAAACAAAGTTAGTATTGAAACCTACAGTGTTCAAAGGAAGCTTGCAAGTAGACCTTCCCAATTCTTCCCTAGTAGCAGAGAAGTTCAACCAGATTACAAAAACTTTAGGTGGCACTCAGCCCCTTATCTTTCTTGGCCAAAAACGTCAGGAAGATCGAAACTCTAAAGGAAGCAATCTAAAATTCAAGTGAAAAAAAAATGAGTGATCAAATTAAGAGTGTCAAAAGTGAGAATTGAGAGATCAAAGCATTGCATAGCAAAAGTCCAAAAAGCATTCATTTCTTGAAAAGTCAGAAAATCCAAAAAAATGAGAAAAATCAAGTGAGGACAAAAAAAGTGAAAAAGAAAAAAAAAGAAGGATACAAAAAAAGAGTGAAAGAGATAAGATTGTTGAATGTCTATACTCTTGGGCGGAGATTAGTCTAAGCTCAAAGCATCAAGGGTGACATTCTAATAGAGAAAGAGAGGTACAAAGCACACACACACACACACTAGCTGAGCAAAACTGTAGGGTCTAGTAGTCTCTAGGATCATCTTCTATATAGGGACCCTTGTTCTTCTCCTTTTATCCTTTACCCTGGGTCTATCTTGCTTGCCATCTATGATCTAAGTCTAGCGAACACCTATAAAACTTGCTACTTGTCTGAAGTTGAAAGCTTGTCTTATCTAGGTAAGGATCAGTGTTTAGCCTTTAGCGAAGTCTAGAAATAAGAAATGCTCCATTTTCATTTCCACTCCCCACTTGAGTTTCTCTGAATCCTATCTCACAGCCTTGGATAGATCTCTTATATTACAATCCCTTGAATTGAAAATCATATCTAAGAGAAATCACATTGTTTGTTCCACATTACATTCATGCCAAAAATTAGAAAAGAGTCTCAAAGAAATAAAGCCGAATGTCATATCTCATGACATTCAGTAGAAGTAAATGTTTCATTTCAACATTTCTTGTGTTCTTGCATTATCATATCATGAACTGCATCTCATATAAATACCAAAAAATTACAAAAATATGTCATTGTTATCATACTTGCATTGTTGAAAGAGTTGAAACGGTCAAAAATAATCAAAAAGTTCCCAAAAACCTCCAAACATGCACAAGAGATAAGTACAAATTCGATGAGAGAAAAATATAAAAGGGTAAAACTTTCGTAAGATACATCCAAAGTTTACATATATAAGAGTATCAAAGAGATAAGACCAAATACCCTTGAGAAAAGTAGAGGCTCCCCATGCATGGGGGCACAAGTTCAAGAAAGGAAGTCAAGGGTGGTTTCCTCCAACGAAACCCTCAGGACTTCAGCTCCTCCATCTACGGGTACCACTCGTCGCTCCATGAGACCCTGTGAGAGTGAGGTTCTCTATTGTGAGCATGTGACTGTGAAGGCCCTGCCATGCTAGCATCACACCATCCAAAATTAAGGCAGGCCATCTCTCGGAGTACCTGGTTCTCACCCTTAAGCATGTCGACCTGGGTCTTCAACTCTATAGTTATCTGGCACCCATGGTAGACAGGAGCAAAAATGTCAGTGTGTCACCCCGCAGCTGGGGGCACACCAAGATCATCCAAAAGAAGATCACGAGTCATCCTAGTGAAGGGAGAAGCTAATCCAACATTGACCTCACAAACAAAGTCCCTCCACTCTCTGACATTACCTAAAATAGCAAATCAAAACAAGACCAAGTCAGTTCCACATAAAAAGAGAAAGGACAAAGTACATAAAAAGTGAATAGGTGAAACTTACATGGATCAATAGGTTGCCAATTAGGGTCAAGCTGACACATCACCTCATTTGAAGGAGGAGGTCAAGGAACAATAGGAGGACCTTCGGGGATATCAGGAACACCATTTGAATCATCAATGCCATCAAAATCCTCATCCTAGGGAAGGGCCTCATCTGACGAATCATTACTATCTGGAACGTAGTCCTCATTAGTGGACTCTAAATCAATAATCACAACAGAGATCGGGAAGGAGTCCCTCTCCCTCTCCTTCGTCCTCCACTAGAGACCCTAGTAATGAAGATGCCTGGAGTCAAAGGAGTCCAAATGACGTTTCTCTGTCCAATCTCACCCATTTCCTGAATGGTCCTATAACAAGTATACACTAGGGGCAAGTCCTCAGGGACATCCTCGCCAAACTGATGTAAGACATGATCAACTCGGTGAGCCTCAACCAAACCATTACGGTCTGTAATCTCGGATACCTCACGATAGTACTCTCTGATCTCACCATCTTAGGCCCAAGCTCCCTCCATATCATGATAAGGATCAAAGATCATGTCCTCATCTGTAAGAGTAGCAACAGTGGGTAAAATAGCATTGAAGTGACCAACATGCATCCACTTGGCCGCTCTTGGTAACCGCCTATCTAGAAGCGGAATGATCTTCTGGTAGGGCCTCATGTGCTCAAATATCCATGCCATAATCCAAGAAGAGTGGCTAAAAGATAGAGCCCCTTGCCATGAAATCCGATAGAAATCTTTGTAGACTATGGCTAAAATGTCAGGACCCCAAGTGTAAATTGTGCCCTCCTCAATCTCACGAATGATGGGTGCTCAGTGCCATCTCAGATGAGCCGAGGCCTTGTCTCTCAATAGCCTCAAAGCAATCAATCCAATCAAGAACCTCCTCAAGAGTGGGATGCAGAGTCGTGGCACGAAGGTAAGCTGAACTCCTGTTTGATCCCTAGGGTGATTGACCCCCATAAATGTAGCCCAAGAAGCCTTGTCCTCACAGGACTCACTAATTGGAAGAGACAAAGATTGTCCTCTCACAGGAACCCCAAGTATGCGATACACATCATATAAAGTGATAGTCCATTCTCCAGAAATCTGCGGGAACCTAAATGTGTTTCTATCTGCATCCTAGTAAGTCAAAATGTCACAGCATATGTGAGATATAGGATGAATCACAGGTACATGACAAACTCTAGCTAGGCCTGCCCTCTTTAGAATAGCACGATCCTTAGTACTCAATGAAGCAAGAATCCCTAAGAGCCATCCCTGCTCTCGGCAGGCATTCCATCAGATACGCATGTCTTGCAAAATTAGAAGAGAACTTTAGATTAGATCTTGTAAACTCGTAAAAATCCCTAAAAATCATAAAAACTGCAGAAAACCTTACACAAAAAAAAGTGTATAAACCTTCAAAATTGCAATAAATAGGTAAATACAGTGACCAAATCATGTTAGATCATAGTGAAACAAGTGTTAAACAACATCAAATGCAGTAAAAAATCAGTCCAACAGGGTCACTCCCGAGCGACCTAGGTGTTTTTCCGGATCTCCCCCGGGTGACCCTGTTGTTTTGCAGGATCTCCCCCGGTGACCCTATTGCTTTTCAGGATCTCCCCCAGGTGACCTTGCCTAGCAAAAGGGGCAACTCTAAAGGAGGATCCCTTGACCAAAAAATGTTCTAAAAACCTCATTTTTTGACTGATTTTAGAAAACGAAAAACAATCTTGCTCTAAACGACGAGATGAACACAATGCAACAGAGAAAATTACCAAAAACATTTCAAAAGATTTTTCACAAAATTCAAGCTAGGGTTTAGAGAAGGGTTTTTCACTAATTGCATACCTGATTCTCCACAACAGAAGAAGAGGCAGCCATCTTCGCGATCTCCTCGACGATATCTTTCTAACGAATGCTCACACAAACGATTCTGTCGCCGTTTTGCTCCGATCTCACAATCTGGCTTGCTTTGTTTGCCCTTAGCTTAGTTCATTTATGCATTCTTAGATTAGTTCTTTTCTTTTATGCATCTGTTACGTGCATTGTTTTGCGTGCTCTCATCCCTATAGGTCCAAATCGACAAAGACAAGCAACTAGTCGAACTCAAATGATCTATGGTAAGTTCATCATTTCAGTTTTCATTATTAATTTTGATATATTTAAATGTCGGACTAATACTAGTTATTGCAAGTATAAATTGTGGGAAAATTGACAATAGGTAAAGCCTAGTTTGGGAATGGTACCTACCTTTCATGTAGACTACTGTCCCCCAGGGGGCAAATATGTAAGCACAAAAATCACGCATAGCCTCCACAAGGACCCCTATGATGATTCAAATCCTTGTCATGTACATGTAAGCGTGAAATAATGTCTTTTAAGAAGTGACCCTCTTGATGATGTGTCCTCTTTCTTGTCTTGTGTTGTTTCTTCCTTATTAATTTCCCTCTCTCCCCATTTGCGACACTTGTCAATCTGCGTTTTTTGAGCTTTTGACCTTGCTCCTAAGCCCTGTGAGTGTCTTGTAGGTGAGTTTTCACCTCTCCCATATGTTTTTCATCTAGTGCACCTCCTAGAAGCCTTCTAGAGGTCTCCTTATCCATCTCTCGCTTTCAGCTTTTAGTTTTGCCTAACCAATCCAAATCTCCCCTGGGAGATCCTGAAGACGCAAGTGGAGATTTGGATTCTTACACATGACTGACATGTTTCTTGAAGCAGAACCCCTCCTTTTCTTCTCTTCTTGCATCTCCCAACCTGTTTTTCTTCTTCTAACCTTGTCCAACCTGGATCTCGCTCAAGAGACCCATGGTCACCCATGAGCGACCCTACTGGCAAAAGGGGCAACCCTGTCATTTTTGTAGCTGCGGAAAAACTCAAGTTTCTCACTTGTTTTTGCTTTGTTTTTGCCTATTTTACTTCCAATTTGCATGGTTTTTGATCCCTAATATACAGTTAACTATTTCATGCACCCACACATGCATAATTAGCTCTATTTGATCTCAAATTAACTCTTCAATCAATCTCATGCATTCCCTCACCTCTATTTTCTCTTCAGTGATAAACTGTCTTTGCTTCATCACTCTCCAATCAGTTGAGTTCACTAGGTAATCAACCTTGTTAATTCCCCAATCATCTTTGGTAACTCATCAATCAAATGAGTTAACTCTTTAATCAATCCCTTCTTCTAAACCTATAAATACACCACTCCCTCAAGCACAAAGGGAGGCAAATTCATTGTGCACATAGCTCTTGCCAATTTTGTTCTCCAACTTAGCATTCAAATGCTCTTATAGGACAAAGGTGCCTTTTGCTTTATTTGTTCAACCAAGGAGCATCACGCTGCTTCATTCTATGCCATTGTGCTCAATCCAAGCTCTCATTGAGCTCATACAAGCTTCATCAAAAGCTTCTTTTTGCTTCTTTGTGTCTTTTGTTGTCAAGATGATCACCCGCTGCCACAGAAAGGACTCAAGGTTGCCAATTACAAGGATTGTTGAGGGTAGTGGAGTCAACAAATCTTCATTTCTCTCAGGTTCCTTCATTGTTTTTGTTTAATTAATAGTAATTAGAGAATCAAATTTGCTCTTGGGAACAGTAAAACATTGCTTTTTCCTTGATAATTAGATCTTGCATGTTAGATTAGTTGCTTTCATATTTCTAGATCTAGATTCTTAGAAAAAGCATTTCTCCTTTCTTTAGATTAGATTATGTCTAAATCATTGAAAACCCCCAAAAAACATAGGTTAACTTTGCATTAGAAAAGTCATATAGGATTGCATACATATTTCCTTTTCATAGATTGGAAGCACTTTCTATTTCCAAAAAACTAAAAAATACCAAAAAATGTTTTGCATATCTTAGCTTGCATGCATATAAAAACCCTAGAATAGACAAAATTGCAAACCCTCAATTCCATCATGAGGTAACCACAATTAAAACAATCCAATCAAACCCTCGATCCCATCACGAGGTAAAAACAAGTCAAAACAAAGTCAAACCCTAGGTCATCTAAAACCTAGGTCAAGACCCTAGATCTAGTTGGGGTTAGCAATCATGCATTGACCTCTATCCTGATTCATGAATGTGCTTCGGAGTGAGAGGAGAGTGGGTGAGGGCTATCCATGATGAGATCCAAGAGATCCATCCAAGACCACAACAAGAAACATTCATTCTACCACAAGGAGACCTATTCATCCTCTTATTGTTAGAAGAAACTAGACAATGCCAGGTACAACAAGAACTTGTTCAACACTTACAAAGACAAGAGGACATCAACGAGAACAATCGAGTACCCACACAGAGGTGGAATCTAAGAAACCCAAACAGGAGAAGAGAAACTAGTGACCATTCAGGTCATAGGGTTATCTCAACTACAACAACAATCGAACGAAACATACAACTAAGCACACAACAATAAAGGCCACAGTACTTGCCAACCCCTCTCTGCGAAGTCCATCTCTCCAATGATCCAGACCCCCGCCATGTCTCACCGCCTCTCGACTGGCTAATTCCACGTGAGCGAGAGTGACGTGGTGGATCGCTCCGTGGCAAGGAGGGAAAGGGTCTGTGTGCGTGCCAAAATCTGACCTGATAGCCCCAAGCAACTGGAGTCACGATTTTGAGCATACAACTATTGCAACACACACAATTAATCTTGCACAAGCAAACTCTCTACTCACCAACTTAAAACTCACACACAATATAAAGATTGCCACACAAATACAAAAACTCAATATTTTATTGATATTTGAATTCAAAAACACTACTATACAAATCTGTAACAACATTTACAAATGGGGCCTTCAATGACCTCTCTCTCTCTCAAAGTTGCACACACAACCTTCATGGCTTCTTCTGCAAACAACCACTCACTCTCACCTCTATGCCCTTCCATGGGCTGAGATCTCCCATTCTAGAAATCTTCCTTGAGAAATCTGCCTCTGATCTACTGAAACATTTCTTTAAATAACACTTCATCTACAATGTTTGGATTTTCATATTCCTAAAAATAGTTTAGTGCCTCTAGAACAACAACACCACATTTTTAAGAAGAGAATCACGTTTTTGGGAACCTTTACTTACTTTTAGATGCCAAAAAAGCACAAAAAATGTTTTTTTTGTATAGCTTTTGACTAGGTTCATATATTTGCATGAAAATTGTCCAATTTGAGCATAAAAACCTCTTGAAGCTTCTCATAAAAGGATTTCTCTCCAGATTTTAAAAATATCAAAAATTAATTGTTTCCATAGTTTGCTGACAAATTTTTCTAATTTTAAATTCTCCCAAATGGTTGAGAATTTGGCTGCAAAACCTTCACAACATTATGAGAAATACATCTAAGAATACTCTTATAAAAAAATAATCCTAGCCTCCATAGATTTCTGGAATCAATTATTTTTCGTAAAACTGCTCTGCATAGCCTTAAAACAACGATTCAACAAAAATTGAAATTTTGCAAATCCAAGCCGACTTGAAGTTTCCTGATGTTGAGAGATACCTGAAAAGACCAAAGCAAACCAAAACACACACCAAAACTGAAATTAAACTAAAATATTTTTGGGCGATGCTGGATCGTCTATGGACCCAAATGCTCCTGCATCAACCTCATTCTAGCATGTTTAATTATGATTACAAATACCCTTTATATTTCCTTATTCATGATTGCTATTTATGAGACTACAAATCATGATTGGAAAAACCATCATGACTAGAAATCATGTGTACTATTTGTGATTGCAAATAATGTTATTTTCTAGCATGCTTTAGATTGCTTCAAATGTGATTGGGACTAATTTTCTTGGATGCATTTGGATCTTTATGTGATAATGATGTTCAAACCTTTACACAAATGTTTACACAAAAATATTTTAGACCTTTACATAGATGTTCAAACATGAATATGCAATCTTCATATGTTCACTTGACAATCTGCATTTCCTCCACACAACTTCCTACACATCTTACTTCACACAGGATTAATACCTAACTATCCTCAACAATTTTCTTCTAATACCAATGTTGATAAGGATTGATAATATAGTCAAGCTCAAGGGTCCTAGCCAAGGGACACTTGGACTTGCAACCTAGATACTCACACTAGGCACAATGGAAGAAAAAGACACATGCACATGGAAAGAATACACCATTTCCATTAATTTGAGAGGTTAGGTTATAGATTTATAGCAGGGGATTAGACCTAACTTTACAATTGATATCTTTGTCTTGTATACACACACAAAGATTTATAATGTATTGGTTCCATGGATACTACTAAGCTCAAAGTGGCCCTCTAACACTCATACATCATCTAGTCTATAAATCTAGATCTCTCTAGGCGGAAAATCTCTCCTAGTTGATCAAACTGCTAGAGTGGCAATGACAACTACTAACAACCATTCCCAATTGTACTTATACCTATGCAGGATTTTTAATTTCCTAGCTCCAATACCTTCACTTCTTCATGACTTGTGAATCGAGTGAGTGTGAGATCATGAAGGGTCAAAATGATGGCAATGGCAAAAAAACTTGCTCGATGAAAAAGTGCTAACATTTAGACTTATATTTAGATTTGGATGGAAAAAGTGTTAATATTTTTAGCTTAAATATGGATTCCCTCAAAAAATTCCCTAGGATTACTTTAGATTTAGGGTATGTGTATGGAAATGGGGGACGAAAAGGGGGTCAAAAGTGGCCAATTTTTCCTAAAATTACTAAAAGCCGATCTTGGATAAGAATTCAAGATACCCATGCTCAAAATTTCAAAATGTGACAAGAACATGATTAGTAGTGCTTGGAATCTAGTTTCTAAACTACTAATTTTCAAAAAAATGGTGGAGATTTAGAGGGTCAAATAGGGGGAGCACACGAAGTGGTCGTGTTTTTGTTAGAAAAATAAAACATAGCATCAGTGTGTTGATTCCCAAAAACGCAGGTCTAAAATCCTAGAGCATATTTCCATCTTCCAAGCTAGGGTGTCATAAAAAATGTGAGAAAGGGATCATCCATAGATTAAGTATGTTTAAATCCAATTAACGAGAGTGGGTACATACTCTCCTACAATTCAGGCTCAGCTAGACCCAGGAGGGATATTCCTAGAGGTATGAGATGAAACACAAATAAATACTCATAGCCATACCCAATGTATACTTGACCCCCATAACTATCACTAGGCCAAGACAAATTAGCTACACAAACCTCTAATTAAACTAATTACTACACCCCACATATGCACCAACAAATGATAACAACACAGTATCCCTTGAGATGAATCCACTTGACTTCACATACACACTTACAGGGTGCATGCATGCATAAACATGATTCCAAATGATTTAAAAATTTCTATATTGCTTTAGATTTGTCCCTGGTTATTATATTGAATCATGAACAACATGTAAAACCTTATCTACTTCTACTCCTACTCCTATAGCTAAAAGGAGAAGGGCTTGATTTGAGAAAATGCTAGCCCTTCACTAAACTAGCCCGGTGCCTATTGCATTGGGCAACAGACTCATGAACAACAAAGAGGAGGAAGATGAATCTAATAAGAATCTTGACATAACTAAATGTGAATTTACATACATATCTCAAATTAAATCCCATATAACAAACATACTTAGTGATCCAAAAAAGACATGCAATAATCTATTTGCAACAAAGGAATGACCCAACATAAAAGCTTGTATTGATTTAAATGTTATCACACATTATCAAATCTCTGTTACAATCATACCAACAAATGTGGCAAAAGGGGATGAGTAACTGGGTTCAAACACCCCCTAAACTAGTACATTCTTCCATGGAGACATATCATCATATGAAGATTTTGATTAAAATATTCTTCCTAGATTGTACTAGAAGCATCCCAACATTTGCAGCCTAGAATAGCTTGATTTGATGCCCTAGATCCACTGTGAGCACTTGCACCTCCAAAAATTGGTTTAATGACCAACCCCCAAAACATCTTTTGAACATGTATATGTAGCATTAAATTGCACTACTACTCTTGGGAGAGAATCACCTACCCCACCTACCTCTGCAACATTAGCATTAAATTTCACCAACTTCCCCACCTACCGATACTGGATCTTCAATATTTCATTCATGGCGTGTTGGATGTACATGAAAAATTCAAATTAGAGAACCTACAAAAAATGTGTTTAAAAACACATTATAGGAACTTAAAAAACCTTTTCGATAAAACAAGAGGTTCACGAACCATTTTTGACGTTTCAATAAGTTCATGAACCTACAAACTCATCAAAAGCCATATCTTTTCTCATCGTTACTTTGTCTTTCTTTTTCGGCACTTCAGCATTTTTGGGAACTTAAGAACCCTTGTAACTTTCGTCTTTTCTATCCTTTGTTCTTTCCTTTCCATTTTCAACGTTTTGGCAAACTTGCAAACTTGTCGAAAGCCTACTTCTCTTTAACTCTTCTTCCTTTACCTTCCTTCTTCAGTGGTTCAAAGAGAACACAAACCTGTGAAACATTTTCGGTGAGTTTGCAGGTTCACGAACCTATCAAACTACCAAAACTCCATCTTATCCTCTTTCTTTCTTTCATCTAATACTTTCTCGCCTCCATTCTCATTTTCAATGATTTGGATGAAACTCAAACATGTGAACCACCTGCCTTTGTCCTTGTTGTCTTCATTTGTTGTTTTGACATTTTTGATGGTTCGATATTTTGTTGAACTGCTAAAACATGTTGTGTGCTTCTTGTCCTTCACATTTAACTCAAACTTTCAGTGTTTTGGTGAGAAGACAAACCATTGAACTAGTTCAGTGGTTCAAAATTTTTTCTAAACTATTGAAACAAGGCCAAAGCTAAGACTCTTAAGGATTCATACTTAGGTCAAATACATAGGGAGTTTTAACTTAGAATATTTTGAGGACTTAGAGGATTTTTAGGATAACTCCCTTAGGATGGCGGGCCCATTTACAATATCTCAGATTAGTCTTAATTGATGGGAAAAATTAGGCAAAGGCAACAAATGCGTAATGAACAAGGATTTTTGATGGATTTTAGACAAAAATAAGAGCATAAAATCTAGGTGCCAACATTGGCTCTAGTTGGAAACATGTGCCTCTTATAGGCACAGTGAGAATCTAGCTATCTCCAGGAGAAGACCAAAAAGCAAAAGAGAATGAGAGGGCGAGGAAAAACACAAGGAACATTTGTATAATGTATAAGAACAACAGAGAGACTATGTACAAAATAGCTACAACCAATGACATGGAAGCACAGAGGGAAATGGGTATGACTGTATACAAAATTAAGAACACTTGTAGGTCAGACCTTACAAAGAAGATCCATGGCATAAGGCCATGGACAAACTGTTGTAAATATCTTACCTCTGTCAAATACAAGATTGAAGAAGGATCTTAGCATCCTCAAGTTGAAATCACATCCTTGATTCATCTATATGCAATGAGGTTTCTTCCAAGCATGTGCAAGCAAACTGTAACTATTCATATCATCATGCTGAGAATGGAAGTGACTGTTATTAGGACATGGTAGCCATGCAAATAATAAGACCCATCATCATGCTGACCAACATAAAAGTATTCACTTTCAAGACCTTTGGTAGCATGATGCATAACTGGACCTACACACAAATTAGCATGAAGAAGCATAACCTCCTGAACACCAAGCTGAAAAGTGTCAATTTTGGGTGCAACTTGTAGCTAGGCAATATCATTTGATTGTTGAAGCTCTTGCAACCCAACTACACCACAAATGATGTGCTCTTCCATAATTAAATCAAAGACTTGTTTCAAATCCATTTCAATATTATCAACATATAAATCAAAAATTTGAGACATTTTAAGTTGAAAGACTCATCATCTTCAAATTGCCTCCCTATTTCACATCTTTCACTGCAACCTACTATAAAAATATTTTTGCTAAGAAATTGATCCATGATCTATTCTTCTTTTCCTTCTAGAAAGAAAGCAATCTAATCCTCATGAGAACACATGACAACATTATCAACATGCTCAACCAATGAGCCAAGAAAAGTGTCCTCAATGCAGTCTACAACAACATAAGACAACTACCCTAAACCTAGTTCTAAAAATTCATCAAGATTTAAGGCCTCATGACTTGGAACAACAACATGATCATGCACACCTTCACATAATTCTTTCTCACTTACAACAAGGAAGGTATGGACATCATCCTCAATTTGAATAAAGCAAGGAATCACATCTAATGAACAACAAAACTGTTGCAATTCATCTTCCTTACCTAAGTCCACAACAACAACACCATCCTCCACATCAAGGCCCTTAGAGTGGACACCAATGTTTGTACCACCATTTGTCTCAGATTAATTTTCATTGAGTGCAAACATGTCACTATCATCCTTGACTTCAGGCTGGGATTTAACTAGCAAAGAAACATCATCAACATCCCCAAGGGCTGATCCATCCAATTGAAGAGAGGTGGCCAAACTATCTTTACTTTCTACACAACTTTCATATGATGTCACTATTATCCCATTTTCCTCTGCCCAGAGTCAAATGGTTAACCTGATATTTCCTTGAAAATCCTTTGAAAAGTCCCTATAAGGAAAAAATGCCAAATTTCCTATGGAACCTTGCCTAAGAAACCTTACCATTGAAAAGAGCTTGAAAAAATAGGCAGGTTTGCTTTTTACATCACCCTGAAATTCGACGAAACAAAGAAGTTATTCATGGTCAAAGTTTTGGTCAACATACAGTTCAAATGTACATTTGGCGGGCTTGAAAATCTCCATTGGCCTCAGAAAATGCTAAGAAAAATGAGTTAGGTACAATTTCTAAAGGTATATCGGGCCAAGGAGATGCATGTACAAGGAGGGAATATACATCGCAGATCCCCGGAATATTCGCCTCATGTATATCGGGTCTACATGTATATTTGGCTCATACAATGGAAATATACAAGGAAAGACATATACAAAGTAGGAGATACATTACAACAATATTCCCTCATGTATATCAGGTTTCAAATACATATTGTGTTGTATGTTGGCACATGCAACGAAAAGGTACAAAGTTTGACATGCAGGTGCATCCGCTACAGTGGAATGTGCATTCGGCTTTGTATGTTTCTTTGTATATTTTCGCTTGTATGTTTTAACATACAAGTGAAACATATAGAGAAACATACAAAGGCCGAATGTACAAGAGGTGGGGCCTGCACACATGCAAGGCCGATTGTATATTAGAGATTCAAGGGACCTTCGTCTGAGATACAAGAAGAGATACATTTGCTACAGTGGCTTGTATATTTTACTTTGTATGTTTTCACATACAAAGCTGATATACAAAGGTTTATATACAAGCCGGACCTGATCATATTTTTTAACTTGTTTTATTAAAATTTTTGGGTTCGCCTTGTATATGGGCAATTGTGTATTGCGATATACAAGTCAGTGATATACAAAGATTGGAGATACAAGCCGGACCTGACAGAGCAGTCAAATACAATTAATGGTCAGTTTGGGGTCGACGACTTGTATGTTTGCAGACACAAAGGAGGTTAGATACAACCCGGATTTCAAAATGTTTCCCATTTGCTTTATAAGAGTTTGAAGTCCATGACTTGTATATACAAGGGTGATTGTATGCATATACAAGTCACGATTACAAAGGGCAAGATGCACGTTTGCATGTGCTAGTTGTTTGTATATTTGCTTGTATCTTTGCATATACAAGCCAATATGCAAGGAAGTTTTCGGCCATACATGATACATCGGCAGCTTATTTTTGGGTCCTTCCGAAGGCCGATGGAGGGTGCAATTCCTCAGCGGCGGGTCCCAACTTCAGTGCAGCAGCAAATCAGCAGGTGCCACATGGCAGTGGCAGATGCATATTTGAAGGCTCTTGCATATACAAGGCAATTTCAAATGTATATCCTGAAAGTGATTACAAAGACCTTTTAGGTGCCAAAGGCAGAGGTACATGCAAAGCGTTTTGTACATGCAGAGATAGACTTAGAGGTATTTTTAGAGGCTGATATACACATAGATGCAGAAGCAATATATATAGGCATTTGACCAGAGCTTTGACCGCCTTTATCTTCCCCATTCCAGTGAATTTCGAGATGCTGTAAAAGTCAAAAATGCTTGTTTTTGCCTCCTCTTTCATTTGAGCAAGTTTTTAAGGGGATTTTCTGGTTTCCATTTTTAGATCTAGCTTTGCATGTTTGGGTCGATTAGACGTTTCAGTGGCTGTCTTGAAGTTTTGAGGGGTTTTTTCTCCTCACAGTGGCTCGGGTTGGTGAGGTTCTGCAGGTGCATTCATGGCATATGGGCTCTTTGTCTTGCAAGACCAAAATTCTATGTGTTGGACGGTGACTTTGGAGGTTGCTTCTCCACCCCTTGTCCTATCTCGTGTCATGGCTATCATCTTCCGCGTTTTCTCCTGGTGACAGCATGGTCCACGTCCCTTCACCATGCCTCTACCCATACTTTCCTGCTTCTGGCATTTATGGCCTCGGTTCTGTGATTTAGCGAATCCTTGCCCTTCTGGCAGGAGTCTGACTTATGAAAGGCATGTAAGACTCTTTTAAAGGGGGATGGTTGTTTTTGGGGCTGTGATGCTGCCAATTTTTTTAGTTAGACCTCTGAGTGTAATTGCAAGGGCATGGGAATGTGACTCACTGTGCCTGAATCTGGCCTCTGTTGTCTTCCTTTTATCCACCAATGAATGTAATTAGCTATGTTGGTATCCCCCTGCTATGAAATATTTCTGCATTGTAACAGTTTTCTGGACCTTCATGATTAATAGATGCTGATTTTTGCCTCTTTTATTTTTGTATTTCTGTGTTTCAATTGCGGGTTGTAGTCTATTCTGTGGGTAAAACGGCCCCTCTGCAGTTTTAGCTTTCGTACTAAAGCCTCAAACCAATCTTAAAGCTGTGTGAATCTCTCTTCAACAGCAAAGGAGTCATTGTTGTGTCCATGCCTTGACCACCATCGCTCACTAAATCTGGTGTATCACCCCTTTTCCCTTTCAATTTTCCTTCTAACTCTTTCCCCTGCAAGTCGTTTAGCACTAGATTTAGTATCACTACTCTAAGTAATAGGCTTAGAGAAAGGAACCAGCCTTCTCTGGAGGTCTGATCTCAAATCACAAGGTCCCACACTTCAAGATCATTCCCATGTTACCCCAGATTGCTAAGGTCTAACAACTGCAGCAAAGGGTGCAAATCTGGGTGATAACAGTTTCTGGCACGCCTAGTGGGACTCAATTCAAGAATTCTAAATCAAGTAATACATTTTAGTTACTGGTTTTGATGTGCAACTAGTGATATCCAGACCTGTAAGAGGTTGAAACTTTTGCATATCTGGCGACTCCAACTTTGGTCTAGCAGAATCGTTGTATCCCTGCTTATGAGAAGAATACCTACAAGGAGTAGTGCTTCACCTTTCGAGTATCTACAATTATCCCCACCCAAGAGAGGAAGGGTAGCATTTGAGAAGCATAAGAGGACTTGTGTGTAGTCTAGGAGAGCCAAGTCGACTCCCTCTGCCGTTGGAGCTCACACCACATCAAGGGCTTCAGTCATTATGATTCCTGCAGCAAGAAATCAGCCCTTTGTGGCTTTCAATCAAGGCAGCCCATTGAATCTAGCTCAACACGATGACATCCCTGTCACTGCCTTGAAGAGTCTATCATTCTTTCATGGTGAAGATTAGACCACTCCAGCTGAACATATCAAGGACATCACAAACCTATGTGTTGTCCATCACGTGACAGAAGAAAATGTTGCAATTAGGCTACTTGCAGCATCCTTGAAAGGCAAAGCCCTGCAGTGGTTTAGAAGTCTACAGGTGATTTCCATAGATTCATGGGATCACTTGGGAGAAGAATTGTGTAGTTTCTTTGAAGACATAGCAGACCATCTGTCACTGATGGAGCAGCTGTCCACAATCAAGAGAGCCCCTCACGAAGTCATGTCAGACTTTAACCACTGTTTCCAAAAGACGTGGGATAGAATCCCACCAACGGTAAGGCCCACAGCTGACCATGCATTCCTATATTTTTTTAGAGCATTAAATAGTGACATCTCTGTCATGATTCAATCCATGGGAGGATTCTCCCTACCATAAGCTTATAGCACAGCCATTAGAGCTGAAAATAGCCTCATTCAAGCGGGTAAAATTGCTCCTAGACCTCCTTTGCCTATTTTCCCCGCTATTCAGTCACCTTACCCAACATATGTGCCTCCCATATCCATTATACCTGCCGCACCAATGTTAACAACAGCTAATGTGCAACCAAATAGGTCAGAAAGTGCTGCTCAAAATCAGTCCTCTGAGTTACAAGAGATCAAGGGATTGTTGCAATCTTTTGGTAATGAGTTGACTAATATGAAAAAGTAGCAGTTCTAGAATAGACATCCCTACCATCCACATAACCAAGGACAAAACCAACCTTGGCAGGCCAACAGGCCACCCTACCAGAACAATTTTCAGGGGGCTAGGCAGAACATGAATCAACGACCTTTCCATCCTTACAATCCTGCATCCACCAGTGCCGTTAGCGACATTGTCCCTATTCAGAACAACCTAGCATCCGAGTATGAATGGTGCTCTCCAAGTAGTCAGCCGCACAGTCAAGCAGCATGCCCAAATGGAGCCATAAATCAAGCTTTGACAGTACAAAATGTTGCAATTTCACAGCCAAGCACATCTAATGAGGGTACTGTGCAGCCTATTGAACAACCCCAGCGTGATACTGCCTTCATGAATTGGCAGGAAAATGAGTTTTGTGGCATGAATAGAGATGACACTCCAGTTGCGGCGAACACGAGAGCCAAAAGAAGAAGTTATGAGATAGATCAGGGGGCAAGCAAAGGAAGAGGACCTAATGATCCTCCTACATCCCAATTTCCCCATGTGTTACAAAGGAATACTCAAGTAGCTGCCAAAGAGCAGCCTCATGTACAGGCTGATATTGCTGCCACTAGGCCACATCAGAAGGTAAGTGTTGCTGCCCCTTTTAATATTATTGAGAATATGAAGAAGACAAATGTAACAATGTCTATGTGGGATTCCTTGGCAATCCTGGGTCAAAAGGACATATTGCAATCAGCCTTATCTGATTTGAAAGTATCCAAAGATACAACTGTTGACCCAAATAGAGCTGTCCTTACCAATTCACCTTAGGACAACAGCAAACAACCAAGCAAGACTATCAAACCACTTCCATTCTACGTGTCATTAATAATAGGAGATAAGCTTGTGCACAATTGCATGGTGGATAGTAGTTCTATGATGCCTAAACAAATTGCAGACCAATTAGGGCTCAAATAACAACCTCTGGAGAAGGGTGTACTCCAATTAGATGGCACAGCTATTAATACTGTGGGTGTAATAAAAGACTTAGGTCTTAGTCTACATACCTGTCCCAATGTTTCCGTCTTCCAAGAGGTCTTCATTATTGACCTACCTCCCCATTTTGCCATGTGTTTGTCAAGGGAACTCACAGCAAAGATCGGAGGATACTTATCCTCGGACTGGTCACACATATTTTTTAGGACCATATATGACACCAAAGTAACCCTGAGGTTTGAGTTGCTTTCAAATCATCACATAGAGCCCTACACACCTAGTGTTGTTAATGCAAATTACATTATTTCTGATGATCTGGAGCTTGTGGCTGCCCTAGAGCTACAAAATGAAAGTATACCAGAGGTATTATTGAAGGAATGGGCCTCAGAAGATGTTGTAGATGACCCTGAGGCATATATTCAAGAAACTGGTATGGGGATTTACATACTACATGAGCCTGAGGCAGAAATTCCAAGAATGGTAAAAGATACAGAACAACAGGCAGGGCAGCAGAATGAAGTGTGGAAAATGTATTTTGATGGCTCAAGGAGCAGAAGTGGATCTAGTGGCGGTACAATGCTGGTGTCTCCTCTTGGTGACAGGTATTTTTCTACCTTCCATTTTGCCTTTTCATGCACCAATAACACTACCGAATATGAAGGGTTAATCCAGGGATTGCAGTGGGCAAGAAAGAAGAAGATTGGTTGTTTATAGGTGTTTGGGGATAGTGAACTCATTGTAAACCAGGTGAGAGGATTGCATGCTACAAAGAATGATACTTTGAAATGCTACAAGCATAGGCTATGGGACATGATTGAGGAGTTTGATGCTTTCAATTTGGTCTCTATTCCCAGGAGTCAGAATTACCAAGCAGATAGGTTGGCTACAATTGGGGCTCAATTTGACATCCCCAGTGATATCCAAAGGGAGAAAGTGTAGCCTCATGTAAAAATAGTGGATAGACCCTCTATCCTTGACAATGACATTCATTGGCAGGTTTTTGAGAGTGATGAGCAAATCCTATGTTTTTTGTTAGAAGAGGATGAATTCTCTGGGGTGAACCAAGATAGACTCAGACAACAGTATGGTAATGATCAAATTGTCCAGCTAAGAACAAACAAATTGCCCAAGGGACTAGTAACTTTGGAGTCTATCTTTAGCACTGATGATTAGATGAAGAAGACCAAAACTGGCATGCAGATAAAAGAAGAGCATTACGAGGAGCTAGAAATTTTTAAGGGTAGGCTCCTTAAAATTGGTAAAATTTGCTCAGCTGAAGATAGAAGGGATTTTATTGCCCTGTGCCATGAATTTGAGGATGTGTTTGCCTGGGATTATTTAGACCTAAAAGGATTTGACCCTCACATTGCCTGGCACACTATAGAGTTAGAACCAAGGGCAAAACCTGTAAGACAGAAGCAAAGACCCTTAAACCCAAAACTGGAACCCTTGAGGATTAAAGAATTGACTAAGTTGATCGAGGGAAAGATTATTTTCCCAATCAAACACACTTCTTGGGTCTCCAATCTTGTCCTTGTAAGAAAAAAGAATGGGGAGCTCAGACTGTGTGTTGATTTTAGAGATTTGAATAGAGCCTCCCTGAAGGACCACTACTCGCTGCCCTTAATGGAACAAATTCTGTAGGTAGTGGCTGGCTCAGAGAGATTCTCCTTACTTGATGGTTTTTCTAGTTATAACCAAATGTTAGTCAAGGGGGAGGATCGGTATAAAACCGCTTTTACTACCAAATGGGGCACCATGGCCTATAAGAGAATGCCTTTTGGTCTATCAAATGCTGGCTCGACTTTTCAGAGGGCTATGGACATGGCTTTCAAGGATTTGCTTTATAAATTGGTGCTGGTATATCTTGATGACATCACAGTCTTCTCCAAGAATGCGTTTGAGCATTTATTCCATTTGAGGCAAGTGTTTGAGAGATGCAGAGAGTTCAGAATATCTCTCAATCCCAAAAAATGCATTTTTTCTATTCATGAGGCAAGTTGTTGGGGTACGTCATGTCAAAAGAGGGCATTACCATTGATACAGAAAGGGTAAGAGCTATTCTGGAATTACCCTTACCTAGCCACAAGAGGGGACTTCAAAGTTCTATTGGCAGAATTAATTTTCTGTGAAGGTTTATACCTGATATTGCAAATCTTCTAAAGCCTTTAACGTCCATGTTAAAAAAGAATGTAGTTTTCAGTTGGATGAAAGAGGCCAAGCTAAGCTTCGAATCCATAAAAGAGGCACTTTCAGCTGCGCCAACCTTAGTAAATCCTGATTTCTCCAAGTATTTTATTTTGTATGCTTATGGTGGTCTGGATACCATTTTTGCAATCCTGGTACAACAATAGAGCAAAGGATTGGAACAACCAATTGCTTTTTTCAGCCAGAGCTTAGAAGAGTATGAACAGAGATACAACTTCATTGAGAAGCATGTCCTTGTAGTAGTGAGGAGCCTCAAAAAATTTAGGCATCTTATTTCTAATAATAAGATACATTTAATGGTCGCTCATCCTGGCGTGAAGGAGTTCCTAGTGAGCAAAGACGTCAATGAGAAAAGTGCTGGTTGGATCACCAAGGTTATGGAGTATGACATGGACATCAAAATAACCAAGCTTGTTCGAGGAAGAGGACTCAGCGAGCAGCTTGCTACTAGTTTAGAAAAAGAAGCAATGAAGAAGCGGCATTCATGGCCATAGAGGATGAGCAGCAGGCTGAAGCAACAGTCGCAGGCACCAGTTGGGTTAGTAATATGATCCATTTTTTGTAGATGAGTGAATGTCCAGTAGGGTTAGACAGAGCTAAGAGAAGATACTTTAGATTATAGTGTATCCCATACGTCCTAATCAATGGCATCCTTTTCTGGAAGGATTTTAATGGTGTATTATTAAGATGCATTGATGAAGCTCAGACCGGTAGGCTGCTGCGTGAATTTCATGATGGAGCAGCAGGGGGTCATTTTGCCCCAAGGACTACTGCTTGGAAGATAATGAGAGCTAGATATTATTAGCCCAACTTATTCAAGGATGCCCATGCATAGGCTAGAAAATGTATGAAGTGTGCCATTTTTGCAGGCAAATCACGGCTGCCAGCTATGTCCCTACAGCCAATTCAAATAGAGCAGCCCTTCATGAGGTGGGGTATCGATTTTATAGGCCCCATTAACCTGCCTTCCAGTGCAGGCCATAGGTGGGTGCTTTCAACAACTGACTACTTCACAAGGTGGACTGAGGCAGAGGCCCTAAAGGAATCCAATGAGAATGCTATGTTGAACTTTTATAGTGATTTGGTATCTAGATTTGGGGTACCTGATTCAATCATCTCAGACAATGCCTTGGCCTTTGTTAGATTAAAGATAACTGACTGGGCCATGAAGAATGGGATCTATTTGGGCACTTCATCAAATTATTACCCTCAGGGTAATGGCCTAGCTGAGTCCACAAATAAAAACCTCATAAGGATCATCAAGAGAACAATGGAAGATAACCAGAGGACCTGGCATACTAATTTAAAATCTGCCTTATGGGCAGATAGAATCACTCCCAAGAGGTCCATTTGGAACTCTCCATACATGCTTGTTTATGGAAAAGAGGCAATGTACTGAAACAACTTGCACAATATCTGAATATAATAGTAAATATGCTGCAAATACTTGATTATAATATGCCACTTCGAGGGGGATACCTCCAATAGTCTTCAATGAGAACACAATACACAATATGATATGAAATGAGACTCACTACCTCCTATATATACCTATTTATGCCTAGGATATCACCTAGGTCGACTTAGATAGCCCTATAGAAGCGTTAGGCTGACCTAAACAACTAAATAACAATATAATAATGATAATATGACTTAATTAGGAGTTAAGATAGCCACAAGCTGACTATTCATAACCCTATGCACTATAGAAGTAAGGGCATAACATGCCCCCCACCTTTACAAAAGCGTTGTCCTCAACGCTGATCAATTGTGGTAATTTCTTCATATAATCTTCATCATCCCATGTGGTAACTTCAACTAGAAGATATTTCCTTATAATGAGGTAATATGGAACTGTTGATGTCCTCAGCTTATTCATGTGTGTCTGGAAAATTAACTTCAGCTCCAAGATGTGTCTTCTCTTTGCAACTAGCTCTTGAAGGTGATGAATGTATTCTTCCTTTACTTGAACCTTTTGATGTGCCATAAAGGAAGAGGTGAGGAATAGTACATGGTACCCTTGTATTGGTTGAATAGCTTGACTAGGAACTTCTTCTTCTTCATTACCTCTTTCTTTTTCTTCTTCTTCTTCTTCTTCTCCTCCTTCTTCTTCTCCTTCTTCTGTTTCTTCTTCTTCTTTTGCTTCTTCTTCTTCTTGTTCTTCTTCGTCTTCTTCTTCTTGTTGTTCTTCTTCTTGTTCTTCTTCTTCTTTTGGTTCTTCTTCTTCCGGTTCTTCTTCTTCTTCTGGTTCTTGGTTGCTTGAGACCTCCTTTCTTGGTTCCTTCATAAAGGTACTTAACATGCTTCGTATGTCTGATATATCTCCTCTTAGGTCACACATATCCCTCTTAAACTCTTCCTTGAACTTACTTATTTCCTCATTGGGATTACTATCCTCTATTGTTTCCTCATCCTTATCAGAGGATTTCCC
The DNA here is from genome assembly GCA_027924645.1 of Cunninghamia lanceolata. Lineage (NCBI taxonomy): Eukaryota > Viridiplantae > Streptophyta > Pinopsida > Cupressales > Cupressaceae > Cunninghamia > Cunninghamia lanceolata. Next base: position 1,043,231 of record BSBN01001313.1, read on the forward strand.
CGGTGTGGCAACATTCTTTTTGCCTCTTGTTGCAGGCCCCATCATGATGGAAACCAATATTTTTGAAATAAATCACACAAGTGAAATGTAAATTCTCTAAAATTTTTACTGTAACTTACTAGGGCCAAGATACCACTTACCCAGAAAAAAATCTAAAAAATTAGCAAATTTTCTGCCTTGAGAGCGAATTTGTTGGAAACCCTAATTTTGCAATAACTCACTTATTTTTTCTTCAACTTCTCCAAGCTTTGGACTGTAGGCTCCTCTATTATGTCTCCAAAAACCCAATACAAATTATACTCCAATTCAGCAGGATGTGAGAGATATGTAGATCTCAAACAAATTGTGTAGAAATTGTACTTCTGCAATAATTTTCTCAAATCTGCTCCAATTACTCTGAAATCTGGACTGTATCTTCTTTAATATGGTCTTCAAAAACCCTTTAAAAATATTTAAAAAATTTGCTAAAATATGAAAATTATGCTCTTACCAAAATCGCCTCCAATGTTGAGAAAAAATCTTGCCTCTACGGTGCCAAGATCATGCTCTGATACCACTTGTAATGAAACAACTTGCACAATATCTGAATATAATAGTAAATATGCTACAAATACTTGATAATAATATGCCACTTTGAGGGGGCAACCTCCTAATCCACTTTGAGGGGGATACCTCCAATAGTCTTCAATGAGAACACAATACACAATATGATATGAAATGAGACTCACTACCTCCTATATATACCTATTTATGCCTAGGATATCACCTAGGTCGACTTAGATAGCCCTATAGAAGTGTTAGGCTGACCTAAACAACTAAATAAAAATATAATAATGATAATATGACTTAATTAGGAGTTAAGATAGCCACAAGCTGACTATTCATAACCCTATGCACTATAGAAGTAAGGGCATAACAAGCAAGGTTGCCTATATCTATAGAGTTGCCAGCTCTTGACATTATGAATCAACTGGAGATGTTTGAAGAAGAAAATCCCATGGCTGTCAGATATGCTTAGCTCATGTAGCTTGAAGAAATCAGAGACAAAGCTATGAAGACTGTGGAGTACCATCAGTTTCAGACCAAGGAAGTTTTTGATAAGAAGGCCATCCCCAAAAGTTTTAGGGAAGTTGATATGGTGCTCAAATGGGATGAATTAAAAAGTAGGCCAAGAAAACACTCCAAATTTGATAGCATGTGGAGTGGCCCTTTTGTCATTACTAAACGCAAGGAGCACAATGCTTTTCAGTTGTCAAATATGGATGGACAAAATCTGCCTATCCCAGTCAATGGGATACACCTCAGGAGGTGTTTTGATGTATGAGTGCTCTGTAAATTAGTAGATTAGGTCTTTATGCTTTCAATAAGTGTTGTTGCACAATAGTTCAGATGTCTTTTGCTTTCCCTAAGTGCTGCCTAGCACAGTTAGCGCGTTGCTGTTAGCATTTTGTTTGGCCCCTAGTTTTCATGTGTCCTTCATTACTGTCGTGCTGGGTCTTTGAGGTCAAGATGTTTGCCAAGGCACTTCCAATTTCTTTTGACTCCATACCCAATGAATACAAGGCCACCGATCCTTTGTTTAGCAGGCAAACACCCCATAGAGGTCGCCAAAAATGTTATCCTATTTTTCCTCTGCCCAGAGTCAAATGGTTAACCTGATATTTCCTTGAAAATCCTTTGAAAAGTCCCTATAAGGCAAAAATGCCAAATTTCCTATGGAACCTTGCCTAATAAACCTTACCATTGAAAAGAGCTTGAAAAAATAGGTAGGTTTGCTTTTTATATTACCCTGAAATTCAACGAAACAAAGAAGTTATCCATGGTCAAAGTTTTGGTCAACATACAGTGCAAATGTACATTTGGCAGGCTTGAAAATCTCCATCAGCCTCAAGAAAATGTTGAGAAAAATGAGTTAGGTACATTTTCTAAAGGTATATCGGGCCAAGGAGATGCATGTACAAGGAGGGAATATACATCGCAGATCCCCAGAATATTCGCCTCATGTATATTGGGTTTCAAATGCATATTGTGTTGTATGTTGGCACATGCAACGAAAAGGTACAAAGTTTGACATGCAGGTGCATCCGCTACAGTGGAATGTACATTCGGCCTTGTATGTTTCTTTGTATATTTTCAGTTGTATGTTTTAACATACAAGTGAAACATACAGAGAAACATACAAAGGCCGAATGTACAAGAGGTGGGGCCCGCGCACATGCAAGGCCGATTGTATATCAAAGATTCAAGGGACCTTCGTCTGAGATACAAGAAGAGATACATTTGCTACAATGGCTTGTATATTTTACTTTGTATGTTTTCACATACAAAGCCGATATACAAAGGTTTATATACAAGCTGGACCTGATCGCATTTTTTAACTTGTTTTATTAAAATTTTTGAGTCCGCCTTGTATATGGGCAATTGTATATTGCGATATACAAGTCAATGATATACAAAGATTGGAGATACAAGCCAGACTTGACAGAGCAGTCAAATACAGTTAATGGTCAGTTTGGGGTCCACGGCTTGTATGTTTGCAGACACAAAAGAGGTTAGATACAACCCGGATTTCAAAATGTTTCCCATCTGCTTTATAAGAGTTTGAAGTTTGTGACTTGTATATACAAGGGCGATTGTATGCATATACAAGTTGCGATTACAAAGGGCAAGATGCACGTTTGTATGTGCTAGTTGTTTGTATATTTGCTTGTATCTTTGCATATACAAGCCGATATGCAAGGAGGTTTTCGGCCAGACATGATGCATCGGCAGCTTATTTTTGGGTCCTTCCGAAGGCCGATGGAGGGTGCAGTTCCTCAGCGGTGGGTCCCAACTTCAGTGCAGCGGCAAATCAGCAGGTGCCACATGGCAGTGGCGGATGCATATTTGAAGGCTCTTGCATATACAAGGCAATTTCAAATGTATATCTTGAAAGCGATTACAAAGACCTTTTAGGCGCCAAAGGCAGAGATACATGCAAAGCGTTTTGTACATGTAGATACAGACTCAGAGGTATTTTCAGAGGCTGATATACACACAGATGCAAAAGTGATATATACAAGCATTTGACCAGAGCTTTGACCGCCTGTATCTTCCCCATTCTAGCAAATTTCAAGATGCTGTAAGAGTTAAAAATGCTTGTTTTTGCCTCCTCTTTCATTTGAGCAGGTTTTTAAGGGGATTTTCCAGTTTCCATTTTTCGGATCTAGCTTTGCATGTTTGGGTCGATTGGACATTTCAGCGGCCGTCTTGAAGTTTTGAGGGGTTTTTTCTCCTCATAGTGGCTCGGGTTAGTGAGGTTCTGCAGGTGCATTCATGGCGTATGGGCTCTTTGTCTTGCAGGACCAAATTTCTATGTGTTGGACGGTGACTTTGGAGGTTGCTTCTCCACCCCCTGTCCTATCTTGCGTCATGGCTGCCGTCTTCCACATTTTCTCCTGGCGACAGCATGGTCCACATCCCTTCACCATGCCTTTGCCCATACTTTCCTGCTTCTGGCATTTATGGCCTCAGTTCTGTGATTCAGCGACTCCTTGCCCTTCTGGCAGGAGTCTGACTGATAAAAGGCATGTAAGACTCTTTTAAAGGGGGATGGTTGTTTTTGGGGCTGTGATGCTGCCAATTATTTTAGTCAGACCTCTTAGTGTAATTGCAAGGGTATGGGAATGTGACTCACTGTGCCTGAATCTGGCCTCCGTTGTCTTCCTTTTATCCACCAATGAATGTAATTAGCTATGTTGGTATCCCCCTGCTATGAAATATTTCTGCATTGTAATAGTTTTCTGGACCTTCATGATTAATAGATGCTGATTTTTGCCTCTTTTATCTTTGGATTTCTATGTTTCAATTGGGGGTTGTAGTTTGTTCTGTGGGTAATACGGCCTCTATGCAATTTTAACTTTCATACCGAAGCCTCAAACCAATCTTAAATCTGTGCGAATCTCTCTTCAGCAGCAAAGGAGTCATTGTTGTGTCCATGCCTTGACCACCATCGCTCACTAAATTTGGTGTATCACCCCTTTTCCCTTTCAATTTTCCTTCTAACTCTTTCCCCTGCAAGTCGTTTAGCACTAGATTTAGTATCATTGCTCTAAGTAATAGGCTTAGAGAAAGGAACCAGCCTTCTCTGGAGGTCTGATCTCAAATCGCAAGGTCACACACTTCGAGATCATTCCCATGTTACCCCATATTGCTAAGGTCTAACAGCTGCAGCAAAGGATGCGAATCTGGGTGATAACAGTCACATCACATAGCTCAACCCTTCTGACTACACACTTAGCTTGATTTATTTAATTGCTACCCTCCATTAGTCCACTTCTTATTTCCTTCGAGGATAGAGACTTTGCAATGTATTCACTTCTTACTCTTTCCAAGGCATCAAGGCATAGGTAAGATTATCACAAAGAAGTAAGCTTGAAGTCCTCTAGCACTACACCCGAACCAACCCATATGCTTTAAAAAACACATGAATGCAGGCCAGGACAAAGGGTTTGAAAGCCTCAAGAATTTTTGATAGTGCAACAACAAACTTGTGACTACTAGTCCTTGCTAGACTCTTGCCTTCTAATTTCTTCCAACTCTATGATGAGATCAACAAGGTTTAGACAACTTGCATACTCTTCAAATGCTACCACAATGTCATTCTAGTCTAACCAAAGTGATGTTTTGGAAAGTGTTCAATCCATCTCCTTTCCATTCCACTAAGATATTTCATGAAGAATCGAGCATCCACATGTCCTCATCTTAAAAATAAAATTTATCCATGAATTCTGCAAATGCAGCAACATGTGCCTCCCCATCATCGAAATCATGCCCATCAAAGACATGCATTTGATTGAATACCTTAGCTATCATATTTTGCATTTCATAATTAACCCATGAGAGGTCCAGCTGTTTTTAGATGGTGTCAAGGGGAATAACAGGGGATTGAGCACCTCATTTTTTTGGGCTAGCAGGGAAAGCATAAGATTGCACACTAGACTCAAGCAACTTGATTTGATTTTCATTTTTTTTTGCCTAATGAATTCATTTTGATGGTGTAGGGATGCATAACCTTGAGAATATGTTGGAGATGAAGCATATCTACTAGAGTTGGAATATGAAGTATCACTGAAATAGTTTGATTCATACTCATCTATATAATGCCCAGGGCTTGAATCATAAGATGGAACACAAGGAGTTGCCCTATCAACATATTCAAACCTAAAGGCCATGACTGGAAATTCATGCAATGTTGAAATAGAAATGCACTTATTTCTAAAATAGTTCCTTTGTAAAACAAACTTGCTTCAAGAGAAGAAAGAAGGCAAAACTTTTATGTACCTTGATCTTTTGTTAAACCAGAAGAAAAATTGCCCGCTGCACTACCAACAGGATTCATTCTATAGTAGAAAATCTAAGTTGTAATAGTAGAGTCACCACCTCATGAAATGAGGAAAACCTTGGAGCAAACTAAACTACCAAGGTCAAAAAACTTTCTGGGTCCAATTACTAGCAGAGTCTTCAAATTCTTTGAGCCCTTAACTTCTCCCCAGCAATGGCAGGGGTGTCGTCAGAAAGGTGACAAAGGGGCTCATCCACATATTAAGGATGTTTAAGGCCAACTAATGAGAGTGGGTATGCTCTCCTGCACTTCAGGCTCAACGAGACCTAGGAGCCTAGATATTCCTAAAGGTATGAGATGAAACATAAATAAATACTCATAGCCATACCTAATGTACACTTGACCCCCATAACTATCACTAGGCCAAGATAAACTAGCTACACAAACCTCTGATTAAGCTTATTACTACACCCCATAGATGCACCAACATATGATAACAACACAATATCCCTTGAGATGAATCCACTTAACTTCACATACACACTTACAGGGCCCAAGCATGCATGAACATGATTCCAAATGATTTTAAAAGTTCTATATTGCTTTAGATTTGTCCCTGGTTATGATACTAAATCATGAACAGCATGTAAAACCTAATCTACTTCTACTCCTTCTCTTACAACTAATAGGGCAAGGGTTTGATTTAAAAGAATATTTTTCCTTCACCAAATTGGACCGGTGCCTACTCCATTGGGCAATAGAGTCGCAAACATCAAAGAGGAGGGAGATGAATCTAATAAGCATCAACATAACTAAATGTGCATTTACATACATATCTTAGATTAAATCCCATATAATAAACACACTTAGCGATCTAGAAAAGACATGCAATAATCTATTTGCAACAAAGGAATGACCTAATGTAAAAGCTTGTATTGATTTAAATTTGTTGTCACATATTATCAAATCTCTATTACAATCATACCAACAAATGTGGCAAGAGAGGATGAGTAATTGGGTTCAAACACCCCCTAAACTATTACATTCTTCCATGACATATCATCATATGAATATTTTAATTAAAATATCCTTCCTACACTGTACCAGAAGCATCCCCTTGTTTGCATCCCAAACTGGCTTGATTTGATGCCCTAGATCCATTGTGAGCACTTGCACCTCCAAAAATTGGTTCAACGACCAACCCCCAAAACATCTTTTGAACATGTATATATAGTATTACATTGCACTACTGTACTTGGGTAGAAACCACCTACTGCACCTACCTCTATAACATCAACATTAAATTTTAGGTGGACAACTTCCCCACCTACCAGTACTGGATCTTCAATTTTTCATTCATGGCATGCTGGATGCAGGTGAGAAATTCAAACAAAAGACCTACAAAAATGCATTTAAAAACATGTCATAGGCACTTAAATTTTTTTTTGGTGAAACAAGAAGTTTGAGAACTATTTTCGGCATTTTGGTGAGTTTGTGAACCTTCAAACTCACCGAAAGCCACATATTTTCTCATCATTGCTTTGTCTTTCATTTTTGGCACTTTGACATTTTTGGAAACTTGAGAACCCTTGTAGCTTTCATCTTTTTTATCCATTATTCTTTCCTTTTCATTTTTGGTGTTTCAGCGAGTTCGCAAACTTGTTGAAAGCCTACTTCTCTTTAACTCTTCTTCCTTTGCCTTCCTTCTTTAGTGGTTTAGAGAGAACACAAACCTGTGAAACCTTTTTGGTGAGTTCACAAGTTTGCGAACCTACGGAATTGTTGAAACTTTGTCGTTTCCTCTTTCTTTCTTTCCTCTAACACTTTCTCACCTCCATTCTCATTTTCAGCGATTCGGTCAAAACTCAAACCTATGAACCACTCGCCTTTGTCCTTTTTTTTTTCATTTTCCATGTCGTCGAAAAGCTGATAGCCAAAACAATTTGTGTGCTTCTTTTCCTTCACATTTAACTCAGACTTTTGGCATTTCGGCGAAAAGCCAAACCATCGAACTAGTTCAGCGGTTCAAATTTTTACCGAACTACCAAAACAAGGCCAAAGCTAATCCTCTTAAGGCCCATTTAGGCCTTTTGGCAGGTTTGGGAACCTGGCAATAGACAATAAAAAAGGATTCGAGTAAGTGCAAGAAGATGAGTACACTTTTTGGCCAAAAAGTGGAAGTGTTTTTCCTATTTTTCAAATTTTTTCATACTTGGAGTGACAATTTGAAGCACTTGCATGTAAAATATTAAGATGTTGTAAAAATAAGAAATGTAGGATTTTGTTTGTAGTTTTCAAATATGTAATTTTCTCTAATACCCAGATGATGCAAGTTAGTTTTTTATTGGATGTACAAAAAGTGGCTTTTAAAAAGTCCCATATTTTTTCCCAAAGCATGCATGTGTGCGACCAACATAATTTGACCTAAATTAAGGTATTTTTCTAATTCCTTTTGTGGAAAGATGCATAGAATGTTAAATTTTGGTCAGGATTTTTTTTGTAACTTTTTGATAAATATATATATTTTTTATTAATTTTTTAATGGCCCTAATTAGTGTTTTTTAAAACCCCTAGTGTATAGCCAACATAATTTGAGCTAAACTTTAATCAATTCACAAAAAAAATTTCATCATGCAGAGAATGATGTCTAGATTGGTCAAACATAAATTTTTTTTCAAGAACTTTCAAAATCAAAAGTTATTAAAAAATAGTAATGTATGTTATTTCAAGTTTATGAGTCAGTTTGTTTATAAAATAATTAATAAATAGAAAATTATGTTCAATAGTAGAAAAAATTATATATATGAAAACTAGACTTTCATATCTACAATGGGTTTTCATTTTATTAAAATATTCTGAAATTTTTTTTTGTCAACCACAGTGGTGAAAATAGTTTTTTCTCTCATTATTTTCATGGTCTCCTAGTTGCAGGTTAGTTGTAGGTCCAAGACTTAGGATTGGGTTTCCAAGCCTTTACCAAGCCTAAAACCAATGCAAATTGGTGGGTTTCAAGTTTGAAATAACAATAAACGGGTGCCTATTACAAACGGCTACCCATTTTAAAACAGGCACCTGTTTCTTATTTAGCCATTTTTTTTTCATAAATTCATAGTATGACAGATATTCTGCAACATTCTTTTTTATTAGTACAATTGACAATGACAAATTTAGTAACTTTTTTATATGCAAAGTCTTAATTCAAGCTCCCAACAGGGCATATTTTATGCAATTTTTACAGGAATTCAATCATAAGGAGCATTTTTAGATGGAATAAAGTAGAAGATCCATTTTTTTACAAGGATTTAGTTTCTTGGAGAGACATTCTTTTTTACCAATACAACTGACAATGATGAATTCTACGACTTTTTATATGCAAAGTGTCAATTCGAGCTCTCAACGGGACATATTTTATGCAATTTTTATAAGGATTCAATCATAAGGAGCATTTTCAGATGGAATGAAGTAGAAAATCTATTTTTTAGAAGGATTCAATTTCTTGGAGAGATCAAACAAATATCAAGCAAATATCATATTGAACAAAGGATCTACATCTACTTGTATTTCATAAAATTTTAAAGAAGGGATCCAACACATTTTGGTAATCATGGGATCAAATAAATGTCAACAAGAAAAGAAGAGGAAGGTTATGACAATTGAAGAAATTGAAGTACATCGAGAGAAATAGGAAAAATGAAAAAGAGATAGGAGAGAGAGGATTAAAAAAATGAAGAATGATGTAGATACAGTTCGATGACTATTGAAGAGGAGAACATTGAAGAGGAGAATATTGAAGAGACCAATATGGATGAAGTGAATGTAGATTATGCAAATGTGGAAGAGGTCAAGAACATGGAAAATGCAAATATAAGAATGAATCTAAGTATGTCTTCAAATCCCTTTAATGATAATGAGATTAATGATTTAAAGTAAGTTGGATATAACATTGTTGAGATAAATGCTTCTAGTACAAACAAGACATTAAAAAATGAAAATGAAAACCCTTGTATGCATGAAAATGAAAATATTTTTTTTAAAAAATTGAAAGTAATGTTTTGAAGGATCTTCGTAGTAAGATATCTTGGAGACAAATTCAAACCCATGCAAATAGATTGTACAAACAGTTTTTTATAAAAAAACTCTTGGATTTCAATGCCAACTTGTATTACAATTGATGAGAATGTCAAAAATGAGAAAAGTAATGAAAAAATTAGTCATATTTGTAAAACCCAAAAAGGTGGATGAATCAATGGAACAAATTATGTCTAGTGTTGCTAGTGCTATTGGTTCTATTGAAAAAATAGATGATCTAAGGATAAGAATGCAACACGTTGAGCAATAACAACCGCTTGAGTTAATAAATCAATTCCGAGCAAAAGAATGATAAGTAAGACAAGTGGATATTTAAATGTGCATGTTGTAACTTTAAGAAGAGCAGCAAAGAGAAGAGTAAGTATTGAAGAGGATCCAATCAACCAATATTGGACTTTTAGTGGTAGACTCCCAAGGTTTGACATGAAATTAAATAATAAAATTTAGTCTTTGACTGAAAAATATTGGCATGATAATACAAGGGTTTCATCAAATACTAGAGATGTTTTGAAATTAAGGGTGAAGTCAAAAAATCGTGATCCTCATCCAAAACATCTTATAGACATGACTCAAACCAAATTATATAGAAATTTTTTAAATGATTCAGTTATAGAAAATTTTAATATAAGTCAAAGGTCATTTGAGAAATGTAAACCTTGGTATGTCAAGATTAATAAGCAACGAATCTCTTGTTGTTGTGAAACTCATGTGCAATTTCATTATTATTATAATGTTTTTCGATATATACATTGTACTTTGCATACTAACCAAATTATGCAGGAATGTGGTTTTAATATGCCACCTACAACAATTAAGGATTTTATAACAAGTTTACTTTGTGAAACAACTTATGGACAATTCTTTTTTTTCAATACCATGTGTTTCTGGACAATGCAATAGATGTGGTAACCTTTCATTGTTAGGAGAATGCATGCATGAAAGTAGTTCACAAGATTTTAGACAACAATTAGTGGATGTGAAGAGGTTCACCAATGTTCAATATCCATTAAAGGATGGAAAAACTGGAGGGTATATGCACAAATATGAGGGACCAAAAAGTCACCACATGACTTTTTGGTCCCATACAAGTCATAATGCGAGTGCGTTATAACGCGACTTGCGTTATAACGTGAGCGCATTTTGCAAAAGAAAAACTCTCTCTCTCTCTCTCCCCCTCTCTCTCTCTCTCTTTGTCGCATTAGAGTTTGAATCACCCATGTCATTTCTGAGAGAGAGAGAGAACTTTTGACATGCAACCCTAAACCTCTAAACCCAAAATAATGCCCCTAAACCCTAAACCCAAGCAACCCTAAACCTCTATCTCTCTATCTCTATCGTTCCTCTAACTCTCAATCTCTCTTCCTATGTCTCTGGCCATGTCCCTCACTCTCTATCTCCCTATCTCTCCCCTCCATCTCCTCTATATCTCCCAATTGGTCCTCTCTCCAAACCCTAAACCCTATACCTCTAAACCTTAACTCCTAAAACCATAAACCTTAGACCCTAGATAATGCCCCTAGAGAGAGTTTAGGGTTTAGGAGTTAGGGCTCAGGGTTTAGGGGCATTATTTATGGTTTATGAGTTTAGGGTTGCTCAGGTTTAGGGTTTAGTGGAATTATTTAGGGTTTAGGGTTGCTCAGGTTTAAGGTTTAGGGGTTAGGGTTGAGGGGTTTATGGTTTCTCAAGTTTAGGGGTTAGGGGTTAGGGTTTAGAAAGAGATAGAGAGAGGGGACATAGAGATTTGGAGAGATAGATGAGATAGAGGAGATAGAGGGGAGAGATAGGGAGATAGAGAGTGAAGGACATGTCCAGAGACATAGGGAGAGAGATTGACAGGTAGAGGGACGATAGAGATAGGAAGATAGGGGAGAGATATGGAGATAGAGGTTTAGGGTTTCTTTGGTTTAAGGTTTAGGGTTAGGGGTTAGGGTTTAGTAGCATTATTTAGGGTTTATGGTTTAGGGGTTACGTGTTAAGGTTTAGAGGCTTAGGGTTTAGGGGATAGAGAGAGAGAGAGAGGATCGATAGGGAGATATAGAGGAGACCAAGGGGAGAGATATAGAGATAGAGAGTGAGAGACATGGACAGAGACATAGGGAGAGAGATTGAGAGGTAAAGGGATGATAGAGATAGGGAGATAGAGGTTTAGGGTTTAGGGGTTAGGGTTTAGAGGCATTATTTAGGGTTTAGGGGTAGAGAGAGAGGTTTAAGGTTTAGGGGTTAGGGTTTAGGGGAATTATTTAGGGTTTATGAGTTTAGGGTTGCTCAAGTTTAGGGTTTATGGGTTAGGGGTTGGGATTTAGGGTCCAATTATTTAGGGTTTAGGGTTGCATATCAAAAACAATCTCTCTATCTTTATCTATCTCCCTCCCCTCTTTACCTCATCTCCTTTGTCTCTCTCTCCTAGGGTTGCTTAGGTTTAGGGTTTAGGGGTTAGGGGTTAGGGTTTAGGGTTTAGGGTTTAGAGGTTAGGGGTTAAGGTTTAGAGGTTTAGGGTTTAGAGAGAGAGGACCGATACAGAGATATAGAGGAGACCGAGGGGAGAGATAGGGAGATAGAGAGTGGGGGACATGGCCAGAGACATAGGGAGAGAGATTGAGAGGTAGAGGGATGATAGAGATAGGGAGATAGGGGAGAGATAGAGAGATAGAGGTTTAGGTTTAGGGGTTAGAGTTTAGAGGCATTATTTAGGGTTTAGGGGTAGAGAGAGAGGTTTAGGGTTTAGGGGTTAGGGGTCAAGGTTTAGGGGAATTATTTAGGGTTTATGAGTTAGGGATTAAGGTTTAGGGGCAACATTTAGGGTCTAGGGTTATGGTTTTAAGGGTTAAGGTTTAAAGGTATAGGGTGTAGGGTTTGGAGAGAGGACCGATTGGGAGATATAGAGGAGACTAGGGGGAGAGATAGGGAGATAGAGAGTGAGGGACACGGCCAGAGACATAGGAAGAGAGATTGAGAGTTAGAGGGATGATAGAGATAGAGAGATAGAGGTTTAGGGTTGCTTGGGTTTAGCATTTAGGGGTTAGGGGTTAGGGGCATTATTTAGCGTTTAGAGGTTTAGGGTTGCATGTTAAAAGTAGTCTCTCTCTCTCTCCTAAACCCTAAATAATGCCCCTAAACACTAACCCCTAACTCCTAAACCGTAAACCTGAGGAACATTAAACCTCTATATCCATATCTCTCCCTTATCTCCCTATCTCTATTGTCCCTCTACCTCTCAATCTCTCTCCCTATCTCTCTGGACATCTTGCTCACTTTCTATATCCCCATTTCTCCCCTCTATATCCTCTATCTCTCCCTATCTATCTCCTCTCTCTCTACTTATCTATCTCTCCCTATCTCTTGCCTCTCTCTCTCTCTCTCTCTCTCCCTTATCATTCCTCTATCTCCCTATCTCTCCCCTCTATCTCTCTCTCTCCCTTATCAACGAAGGAAATGGAAACAAGAAAAATAGGACTCTCTCTCTCTCCCTATCTCTCCTCTCTCTCTCTCTCCCTCTTCCTCCCTCTCCCTTATTGTCAAAGAAAATGGAAACAAGAAAACTAGGACATGCAAAGAGGGACGAGGATATAATATGGGAGGATGAAACGAAAACAAGATAAAATGAAAGTTGATTAGATGGGAGGGATGATGAGAGGAGAGGTGTAAAATAGTAAAATAGGGGAAATTGGTGGGATCTAAAGAGAAATTAGAAAGGAAAAGGAAAACTGAGAGAGAGAGAGAGAGAGAGAGAGAGAGAGAGAGAGAGAGAGAGAGAGAGAGAGAGAGAGAGAGAGAGAGAGAGAGAGAGAGAGAGAGAGAGAGAGAGAGAGAGAGAGAGAGAGAGAGAGAGAGAGAGAGAGAGAGAGAGAGAGATTTTATGGTTTAGGGGTTTAGGGGTTTAGGGTTGCTCAATTTTAGGATTTAAGGGTTTAGGGGCATTATTTAAGGTAACTTAGGGTTTATGGTTTAGGGGTTAAGGTTTAGAGGTTTAGGTTAGGGTTTAGAGAGAGAGGACTGATATGGAGATATAGAGGAGACCAAGGGGAGAGATAGGCAGATAGAGGGTGAGGGACATGGCTAGAGACATAGTCAGAGATATTGAGAGGTAGAGGGATGATAGAGACAAGGAGATAGGGTTTAGGGTTTAGGAGTTTAGAGAGGGAGAGATAGGGAGATAGAGGGTGACGGGTATGGCCAGAGACATAGGCAGAGAGATTGAGAGGTAGAGGGATGATAGAGACAAGGAGATAGGGGTTTAGGGTTGATCAGGTTTAGGGTTTAGGGGTTAGGAGTTTAGAGAGGGATAGATAGGGAGATAGAGGGTGAGGGACATGGCCAGAGACATAGGCAGAGAGATTGAGAGGTAGAGGGATGATAGAGACAAGGAGATAGGGGTTTAGGGTTGATCAGGTTTAGGGTTTAGGGTTGGTACATATGATGTATAGAATGGTGCAAATGACTGACATATTGGCGCTTATGATGTTTTGATGGCTCCTATGGCTGGCAGAGGGTAGAATGACACTTGTGAGTGGCTAGGTGTAGAATGACTCTTGTGATTGATAGGTAGGTGCTACTAAGGAGCAGACTGGCACATATGATATACATAATGATGCAAATGACTGACAAATTGGCACTTATGATGTTCTAATGGCTCCTAGTGAGGTTTTTGTTTGATTTTGATTATTTTTGGGATAGTTTGAGATAGATCTTAGATTGATTTGGGATGGAGTTGGGATGAAATGGATTGGTTTAGGGATGATGAGAGGTGAAATTGACTAGATTAGGAAGGATTTGGGAATGATTAGAATGGTTTTAGGGATGGTGTGAAGTGGTTTAGGGCCGATTAGGGAATGATTAGAATGATTTAGGGATAGTTTAGAGATGGTATTTGAGATGAAATTTAGGTTGATTTGAAAATGATTAGGGATGAAGTTAAATTGATTTGAATGTGATTTGGGATGGTGTGAAGTGGTTTAGAGATGATTAGAAGTGGTTTAGGGATGATTAGAGATGAAATTGAATGGATTAGGGATGATTTGGGATTGATTGGGAATGAATTTGGTTGGAATGAAAGCTTAATGTTTCATGCTTCCTAGAATGCGCTCGCATTATAACAAGAGCACTCGCGTTATAACAAGAGCGCTCGCGTTATAACAAGAGCGCTCGCGTTATAACAAGAGCGCTCGCGTTATAACAAGAGCGCTCGCGTTATGGGAAGCAAAACAATGAGAAAAAACCATGTGGGATCCATGATTCAGACCCCACATATCTATTATTCCTTGCTTTTCATGCGTGCTATCAGATAAGAAAACACTTTTTCATGTTGTTTGACATATTAAAAATCATTTTTGATCAATACACCACTTTTTTTATTTTTTCAACATAGAAGAACTGATTTTGCATGTTTTTGGACAAAATTTGATTATTTAAACTGAAAGTTTCATGTTTCATAGTGTTTCAAAGCTAATTACCATTGATCTAGATTGAATTTGATGATATATGTTTGTTTTTTCCATAAATTTCACTAATCCTATTCTAGAGTTATATAGAATTCATAATCAAACTTGTGAAAAAGAACAATTTGAGGATTTTGAAGCCAAATTTTGGAGGATTGGTCAACTCAAATATCAAATTCTAAGGTATGTTCTTTATGTCCAATTTAATTCACTAGTTTATATTCTTTAGAATACTCACAATCACTAAATGTGGAACTTCATTAAAAAAGTCATCATTATGTGTATTAATAGAATTAGAATCATTAAAATATGATATATATGATTTTGTTGTATCTTGAATCACTAATAGAATTTGTTGTATCTTGAATTTGAACTATGTTATTGAATTTGTTGTATCTTGTGCTATTGATGCTTCAAATTTGATATATATTTGGTTCTCATCTAGTAATGAGTTGTCACTATCATCCTCTTGGCCATTCAACTTACAAACTATGATTGTCTTCTCCCAAAGTGCCAATACCTTTGCATTTGATGTAGTAATCTTTCACATGAATAGGGTAGCGAGAGTCTATTGCATATTTTGAATATTTGACCTTAATAGTGATCTAGAGTTTCATGATAGTCTTTTATGTTTATGATGTGATAGTCTATGTGGTTCTTTGTAATAGTCATCTAGCACAATTTAACTCTCAATGCATGGTTATCACATAGGCTTCTATCACTATCTTATCAATTTATGATCAAACTCTTCAACAAGATCTTGAACAATCTACAAATTTCTTAGTATGTAACAAGTTCAAGTCCTTAAAGGTCAATTGACCATACTAACCACATGACAGTTCCAATTATCCTTAAGATCCATGACAACCTCCCTACTCTTTTCCTCTAATGACAAGAAATTATAACGGTTTAACCCTAATAATCCTTATGCATAATGTCACATAACATGGGTATCATTGTCATAATAGTTAAGATAGGTTTTAGGATTGATTATTCTTTTGTTGATAAGACTGCCCTTTAACTATCCAAACATTTAGTGCCTATAACAGTCCTAAGTTTCTCCCAAAAAACATTTCATCCTACACAACTCCCTTTATGACAATGCCTCCAATGATTATGATAATCATAGCTCATAAATGACAACAAATCTCCTTCGCCAACTTGGTCATGCATTCTTGTACAATCATAATCTAGTCATTTTAACACAATTTTTAGAAGTTGCATGAAGGCTTCAAGGGTGCTTACTGTTGTAACAATCAAGGACTATCATGTTCATGAGAAATTACATTAGTAATAGTAGTGAGGGATGCCATGACAATCAAGTGGGTTATGGATGTTGTCATCATGATAGAATCCTAGGGTTTTTTTTTTTTAATTCAAATATTGAAGATTCCATGTTGAAACCATAGGGTATTGTTTGAGATTATTATCCATTTTGAAAATGTTGTCATATGCATGTGTGTAAATGTCAAGGTGGTGTAAATTCGAGTATTGTCTATATGGGATATGGATTAGAGCATTTGGTTGAAGTTTTTAGACTGTCCTAACAATATTGTTAGTGGAAGGAAGTACCAATCTATCATTCAAGAATGCAAACATGCCACATACATGATGGACTATACAACTACTAAGAAGATTTTCCTTCAAGTCTTCCATATGGAAAATAGGTTACCATATGACTGTTATGCCTAATAGTACAATCATTAGTGACTGTCCATATTATGCTAGGGTCATATTTTAGGTTGCTAGGCAAGTTTTGAAGGACCATCTTGATGTTATTAAAGTTACAAAGTGTGGTCATCAGTGCAAACGTGGTTATAAGCCTTTGAAATTGTCATTTCTCAATGTTGATCAGTCATTTATGACTGTTATAAATAGCACAGTCATGTTTTCAAATTGAAAATCATATGCTATAGATCTAGGGGATTGTCATCATGGGGGTTTTAGTATCTTCATGGGATTGATGATTGATCCAATGCTTGAGAATTTTCCCAATAAGACCTAACGTGCATGTTTCTTTCTATGACAATGGAAGAGGGTTTGCCACTCAACAAGAACACACATCATTCATTTTACAAAAAGGACTATTATACAAAAGAGTTACCCAACCACCTTATGACAATCATGTTACTAATTAGTTATAGCAGTTATAGCATAGAAAATGGTCCAAGGCCCTATCATTAAGTTGAAGAAGCTATCTTTGTACAAACTTTAAAGGTGCTTCCATGCAAATGTTGCATAAGACTGTCATAGATAGGACTATCATAAAAATGGTTATACATTTGTTTGACCTCATGTTTTGCTAGATTATTATCATTTATTGTTTGGGGATTGTTTATACACCTAAATCATGGTCCTCTCATCACAAGAATAGTCTTGATAGTTGAATTAGTATGCAAAAATACCATGTAGACTGTCCTAGAAGATTGTCACAAATAAATCAACAATAGGACTATCATAAGTTTAGAGGCATCCATGGCATCATTTCCAACTTGAAACCTTCATTAATGTTGTCCTAGATCCCACATTATGATGAATAAGTCCTTTGGTGAGGCATTACTTGGATAATGATATGATCTTGTGCCAAAATGTCACCTTATTGTCCTAGGAAGACTGTCATGCCCAGCTAGTCATGGACAACCATTGAACATGAAGAGTTATGCACATTTTTTGGGATGTTATAAGGTATGTGAAGGTGGTTTGAAGATTAAATATAGTCATCGCAACATCTACCATGGTCCAAGAAGGTAAACTCTATGCCGAATTTGAAACTACTCGCAAAGGGCTTCATTCAAGTCATGATTTTTGTCTTCACATGTCTTCCTCTAGACATTAGGACAACGGTTATAAATTTTTCTATGGGTCAAGAAAATGAACTACAGATTGATTTTTTAGAATTTATTAACCTTATGCATGTCTTGGACAACCTAGGCATCATAAAAATGAGTTTTTATCAAACCCACAATAGCTATGAACATGAACAAGTTGCTGATTTGGTTGAGAAAATGGAGGGTTGTCATGTTTCTCATGGAGATGGGATGGATTAAGGAAGTTTATTCATGCATAATCAAACCTTGGAGACTGATTTAGAGAAGTTTGGACAGTCATAGTATGAGTCACCTCACTAATCATGAGGAAAACGTGCTCCATAGATGAGAATTTCACTCATCTTCCTAGTTGTCCTAGCTCATAGAAGGCATGTTTTGGAAGTTGAAATCAAGAAAACATTGCCCTAAAACTTTAAAGCAACATCATTGTCTTGGTTAGGAGAATTGGTTGTCGAAACCTTGCAAGTAGCCTCTACTTTACTATAACTTCTGCCCTAAATTTTTGCCCTGAATCTCTGCACCTTGTTATTTTGCCTTGAATTTCTGCACCTTCTTATTCTACCCTAACCCTAACTCTACTAAAAATAAGAAGTTTGTAGAACCATGTACCAAGACAGTTGATAAATCATTGTGACCATTATTCATTGTGAAAAGTAAAAGTTTGTAGAAGCTTGTTATTCATTGTGACCATTATTCATTGTCATTATAAAAGTTCTAATTATCATTGTCTTATTCATCATGCTTGTAGAAATCATCATCATGCTAAGGAAACGAGCAAATAATCTAACACCAGAAGAGCATGAAGCTGAGAATGAGAGGAAAAAAAAAAGAAAGAGGCGAATTCAAGAAAGTAGGAAATTGTCAACCATACAAGAAGACATTCCACCATTGCCAATTGAAGAGGAAAATGACACATCTAATGAAGCTAAGAGAGAGATGGAATTGGTGCCACAAATGGAACGAATGCAAAACCTCTGTTCAATGAGGAAAGTGAATCTCCAAGTTGGAGGCACTCCATCGTCCACATGTCAAGTTGAAGGAACACCATCATTATCTTCTCAATTTCGAGACACTCCATCTTTCATAGGTGAAGTAGAAGGTACATCTTCATTTTCTTCTCAAGTTGGTGGCACGCCATCATTCACATGTCAAGTTGAAGGTACACCATCTTCTCCATCTCAACTTTAGGCCTTTTCATATTTTATTTCCATATCTTCCTTGCTTTAGCTCTGTTTCCTTTCAAAATTCACTGGAACCCTTAAAATTTCATTCTGCATATTTCCTTCCTTGAGGAGCCTATCCCAAATTCCACTTATCGAAGCCAGAAATCCCACATTTGTCTATTTTTAGGGTTTGCCATAACTTCTTCAATTCTCACCCAATAGTCTTCAAATTTTGCCATAGTGTTCATTTCATATTTCTGCTCCTTTTTCCCTCTTGGACAAATTTTCCCATTCTTTCACCCCACTTCTGAAATCCCCATTTTCTTCTCCCCTTTCCCTCAAAATTTGTCTAAAACCTAGCCAAACCCCAATTACCCATTAGAGTTTTTCCCAAATCCAAATTTTCCTTTACTAAAAAAGTTTCTATTTTTCTTTTTCTACCCATTCCCAAAAAAAAAATCTCCTGGCTATGGTTGTCACCCGAACAGGAGAAAAAAACATGGAGGATGAACTTGTAACCCTCAAGACGAAACTCCAAGATCTGGATGAAAAAATTCTTGGCCTTAATCTTCAGCATTCAACCATGAATAACAAACGGCAACATGAGTCTTCTGCAAACACTGGGTTTTCTTCTTCCGACAATTTTCGTGGGTCAAAGCTTGATTTTTCTTGCTTCAATGGTGATGATCTGAGTGGATGGATATACCGAGCAAAACAATATTTCAGTCTGAATGTCAACAAAGTTCCACTTGCATCCTTTCATTTGGAACATGAAACCCTTCAATGGTTCCGTTGGTACATCAAGGCTCATGAAGAGCCAAAATGGACAGATTTTTGCAAACTCATTTTGCAACGATTTGGCCCTAGTGCTTTTGATGACTTCATAGGAGCACTCCCTAAACTGCACCAAACAGGCATTGTGAGAGAATATTAGATAGAATTTGAAAAACTGGCCAATCACACAAAGGGATTGTCTAGTGAATTCTTTAGAGTTGTTTTGTCAGTGGTCTAAAGGATGCAATTCGCTCTGAGGTTAAAATGTTCCATCCCAGCACAATGATGGAAGCACTAGGGTTGGCTAAGTTGGCAGAGGACAAGATCACAACTCAACATCGATCCAAATCTAATTTTGTTCCATTTAGAAATATGGCTTCCCAATGACCTTAAATAATGTCAGCTTCTAGGACAACTCCTATCAAGCATTTGACTGAAGCAGAGATGCGGGCACGTAGAGAAAAAAGGGATTTGTTATAATTGTGATGAGAAATTCACTTGAGGATATAGATGTGTTGAGAAAAAGCTCTATCTCTTGGATGTGGATTCTCCGCCTGAAATAGAAGTTTATGTGGATGCTCAGGATACAGTGGATGATCATGTCAACACTCAGCAGCCGATTGTTGACCTTGCTTCTCAGGAAGACCACCCATAGATCTCTCTCCATGCTTTAGCAGGAGTCACCACCCCATAAACCATGCGGGTCAAGAGTTACTTCAAGAAGCTCCCTCTTACAAATACGCATTGATTCTGGTAGCACTCATAACTTCATTGACCCTCAAATCACCAAACAAGCTAATTGTTTTGTCCATCCTTGCTCCAACTTTGAAGCCATGATTGCCAATGGGGGCACATTACCTTGCAAAGGGAAGTGTCGCAATGTGCATATCTCTATGGGAGATTATAATCTATGCTCCAACATGTTTTCCTTGCTCTTAGGTGGATGTGATATGGTTTTAGGCACCCAATGGTTACACACACTTGGACCCATCTTATGGATTTTGCTAAACTTTGGATGCAGTTTTCAGACAATGGGCAAAAACACACATTGAAGGGCTTACAATTGGGGTCTCTTAGCATCATAAGTTCACATCGCATGGAAAAGCTTCTTAAGAAGAATTCACATGGTGTCATTGCTTAGCTCCATTCCATTCAGATGCAACCATTAGTGGTCTCCACTACTCCTTCAGATCTACAATGAATTTTGGATAGGTATGCATGTGTCTTTGCTGAACCAAAGGGATTGCCACCTTCACGACTAGAGGACCACCATATTTAGCTCCTTCCTAGAAGCATTCCTCCCAACATCAGGCCCTACTACTACCCATTTCACCAAAAGACAGAGATTGAGATGCTCGTTCGAGACTTACTGAAGCAAGGTATTATTCACCCTAGTACCAGTTCCTTTTCTTCACCATAGTACCAGTTCCTTTTCTTCACCAGTCCTTCTTGTCTGGAAAAAAGATGGGTCATGGCGCCTCTGCATTGACTTCCGAGCACTTAATCACATCACATTCAAGGATAAGTTTCTGATTCCTATTGTTGATGAGCTTCATGGCACTCATTTTTTCTCCAAGTTGGATCTTCATTTTGGGTATCACCAAATTCGGGTTCATGAGGATAATATCCCTAAAACGGCTTTTCGCACGCATGATGGCCACTATGATTTTTTGGTCATGCCCTTTAGCCTCACTAATGTTCCTTCAACATTCCAGGCATTGATGAATAAAATATTCCGACCCTATCTGTGGAAATTCATTTTGGTCTTCTTCGATGATATCCTCATCTATAGTAAAACATGGGCTGAGCATCTCTAACATATGGATCTCGTACTGCAACTTCTCTATGATCATTAGCTCTGTGTAAAACAATCTAAGTGTGTTTTTGGCAAGGAGGAAGTGGAGTATCTTGGGCATATTGTTTCAGCCCAAGGGGTTCGTGTGGATCCTGTAAAAATACATGCCATGAAAAATTGGCCGCATCCTCAAACACTCAAGAGCCTCCATGGTTTTTTGGGACTGATTGGCTACTATCACAAGTTTGTCAAGGATTACAGGAAGATTGCAACTCCATTAACAACTATGTTAAAAAAGGATGCTTTTATCTGGACACATATTATTGAGTGTGCATTTGAAAAACTGAAACAAGCTATGTGTACTACACCTGTTCTAACTATACCTAATTTTTACAAGACCTTCACTATTGAGAGTGATGCTTGCGGAAATGGACTTGGTGTTGTTCTCCTTCAAGAAGAACATCCCATTGTGTTCACCAGCAAAGCCCTTTTTGGCAAGAATTTAGTACTCTCTACATATGAGAAGGAAATGATGGCTATTTTACATGCAGTACAGAAGTGGTGGCCATACCTACTAGGGAATCATTTTTGCATCAAGACTGATCACCAGAGTCTGAAATATTTCCTAGAACAATGGGTCTCCTCTCCAGTACAATAGAAATGAGTCAGCAAACTCATGGGTTATGATTAAGAGATCGTTTACAAGAAGGGTAAGGACAATATTGTGGTGGATGCTCTTTCTTGCACATTTGATGACCAAGCTTCCCTTTTAGTTATTTCTATGTCTGTTTTAAATTGGTTGGAATCTGTCCAGCAGGGCTATGTCAATGACTTTTCATTATCTCAAATCATTCAACAGTTGGCCACTAACCCTTCTGTTGTACCGCATTACTCTTGGGATGGTGCTTCTCTACAATACAAGGGTCATTTGGTGCTTCCCCAGAGCATAGATCTTCAGTAGGTTGTCTTCTATGAACTCCATGCTTCTCCATCGACAAGGCACTCTAGGTTCCTCAAAACTTATGAGCAGGCACGGTGTAACTTCTTTTGGAAGGGAATGAAAAGGGTAATTCAATAGATGGTGGTTGAATGTGATACCTGTCAACGCAACAAGGGTGAAACAATACTCCTTCCTGGATTGCTCGAACCCTTGCCCATCCCTACATTGATTTGGACAAATATTTCTATGGATTTCGTTAAGGCGCTCCCTAAATCTAGATGAAAGATAGTGATCTTGGTTGTGGTTGATCGCTTCTCCAAATATAGTCATTTTTGTGCCCTCAGCCATACCTATACAGCCTCCTCAGTCGCACAATTTTTCATGGACCAAATAATCCGTCTTCATGGCATCCCTTCTTCCATTGTCTCATATTGTGATGCAACTTTCACTAGTCATGTTTGGACAGAACTATTTCGACACACTGGCACCAAACTGAAGATGAGTTCCACGTATCACCCACAAATAGATGGTTAGACTAAAATTATCAACAAATGTTTGGAAACTTATTTTCGTTGCTTCACCTCAAAACAACTGCATCAGTGGGCAAAGTGGCTCCCTCTCGCTGAATGGTGGTACAATACCTCCTACCACACTGCATCTAAAATGACTCCATATGAAGCAGTCTATGGTCAGGCACCACCAGTGCTCCTTCCATACACCCCCAGCAGTTCACCAGTTCAGGCAGTCGACACGGTTCTCTGAACCCAGGATCAGATTCTTCGCATCCTACAAGATAATCTTCACATGGCAAGAAACCAAATGAAACAACAAGCTGATCAACACCGTTCTGAGTGCACTTTTCAAGTAGGTGATATGGTTTTTCTTCATCTACAGCCATACAAGCAATCATCCTTGAAACTCAAAGGGCATCATAAGCTGGCTCTAAAGTTCTATCGGCCATATAAGGTTCTTCAGAAGATTAGGTCGGTTTCTTATAAATTGGAGCTTCCTCCTTCTTCCCGTATTCATCCAGTATTTCATGTCTTTTGTCTAAAGAAAGTTCTTGGCACCAACTTTAGAGCATAAACTATTTTATCAAAACTAGATAATGAAGGATCCATCATTTTGGAGCCGGAGGCAATCCTCGACAGACGCTCTCGTCAGCTTTGCTCTCGATCCATCACAGAGGTCTTAATTCAGTGGCATGGAATGCAACCTGAGGATGCTACATGGGAACCACTCTTTTAGATTCATCAACAATTTCCACATCTTAAGCTTTGAGGACAATGATTTTCTAAGAGGGAGGGGATGTTAGGAACCTGTGTTTAACCCTTCTCTTTACTTTGTTAGTATATTACATTTGGACCCATATGCTTTGTAATTTGTCTCGTGAGCATATTGTATTATCCCACATTCATGGGAAGTAATAGTTGTTTAGATTAGACTTAGTATATAAGCACGTGTTGAGGCTAATGACGGCATCCACCAATTTATTGAATTGGGATTGTTCAAAGAGGTTGCCCCCTCGAAGTGGCCTGCGATCAATAAATTCCTTTTGTGTTTCTGCTATTTGTATATTTCTATTATTTCATGTATTTTTCATTATATTGTTGCAGGAGGTTCCACTCATTTTGTGTGCCAAGCATCCCAGTTGTTCTGGGCTGTAAGCTACCGATAAAGTAGAAAGTTGCTAACATTGAAATTTTGCATTCCATAGGTTGTGGGGTTGAACTGACTGTGCTAACACATCTAGGTGGGTGGGTAAATGCTAGGGGAGGTCTCATTTCATGTGCCAAGTGTCTCAATCGTTCTGGGCTGCAAGCTACTGGCAAACTCGAAAGGTGCTAGGAGTGACATTTTGCATTTGTGGGGCTGAACGGACTTTTCCAATATTTCAAGGTGGATGGGTAAATACTAGGGGAGGTCTTGTTTCATGTGCCAAGTGTCCCAATCGTTTGGGGCAACAGGCTACCGACAAAGTCCCTTAATATTCTTAAGACGCAAAAACTGCCAGACTTTGACGGAGCAGTTCTCAGAATTTGTGGTAGCTAGGAATATTCTATTTTGACCTACAGGTGTATGTAGGGTCCATTCATAATAACCTCTCTCAATTTTAGTCAACTCCAATCCATTTGACCGTGCTGAAATCAAACGCATTCTTGCAAAATGCTTCAATTTCTTGTAGTGGAAAGGTGTTAGGAGTGGCATTTTGCATTCCATAGCTCATGGAGCCGAATGGACTTCTCCAACGTGTCAGGGTGGGTGGGTAAATGCCAAGGGAGGTCTTGTTTCATGTGCCAAGCACGCCAGTCATTCGGGGTAGCAAGCTACCGACAAAGTCACATTAGATCATAAGAGCAAAAATTGCCAAACTTTGATGGAGTAGTTCTTGGAATTCGTGGAAGCTGGGAATTTTTTGTTTGGACCTACAAGTACATGTGGGGTCCATCCACAATAACCTCTCTCAGTTTTGGTCAACTCTAGTTTGTTTGACCGTGTTGAAATCAAATGCATTCTTGCAAAATGCTTTAGTTTCATGCAGCACAACCTTGCCAGGTGCCTAATTTTTTGATAGGCTCATCGTGAGGCCGAACTGACTATACCAACGCATTGGGGTGGCTGGGTAAATGTTAGGGAAGGTCTTGTTTCATGTGCCAAGCATCCCAGTCGTTTTGGCCTGCAAGCTACCGACAAAGTGACTTTGTCAGTAGCTTACAACCTGGAACGATTGGGACCCTTGGAACACAAAATGAGATCTCCTCTAGCATTTACCCACCCACTCTAATGCGTTGGCAAAGTTTGTTCGGCTCTACGAGCTATGGAATACAAAATGTCACTCCTAGCACCTTTTGAGTTTGCCAGTAGCTTGCAGCCTGGAATGACTGAGAACTTGGCACATGAAACGAGACCTCCCCTAGCATTTACCTACCCACCCAGATGTGTTGGCATAGTTAGTTTGACCCTACAGCATGTGGAATGCAAAATTTTAGTCTTAGCAACTTTCTAGTTTGTCGGTAGCTTATAGATTGTAACAAATGGGACGCTTGGCACATGAAACAAGACCTCCCCTAACATTTACCCACCCACCCTGATGTGTTGGCATAATCAGTTTAGCCCCATGATAGCTAGAACAAAAAATATGACACTTGGTAACATTGTGATGCATGAAACTAAAGCATTTTGTAAGAATGTGTTTGATTTCGGCATGGTCAAATGAACTGGAGTTGACTCAAACTGAGAGAGGTTATTGTGGATAGACCCCACATGCACCTGTAGGTCCAAACAAAACATTCCCATCTGCCACAAATTCTGAGAACTGCTCCGTCAAAGTTTGCCAGTTTTTGCATCTTAGGGATCTTAAGGGACTTTGCCGGTAGCCTGCTACCCTGAATGATTGAGCCACTTGGCACACAAAATGAGACCTCCCCTGGCATTTACTCACCCACCCTAACGCGTTGGCAAAGTCTATCTGACCCCATGACCTATGGAATGCAAAATGTCACTCCTAGCACCTTTCCATTGCATGAAACTGAAGCATTTTACAAGAATGCATTTAATTTTGGCATGGTCAAACGGATTGGAGTTGAATGAAACTGAGAGAGGTTATTGTGAAAGGACCCCACATGCATCGGTAGGTCAAAACAAAATAGTCCCAGCTACCACAAATTCCAAGAACTGCTTCGTCAAAGTTTGGCAATTTTTGCACATTAGGGATCTTAAGGGACTTTGTCGGTAGCCTACTTCCCCGAACGATTGGGGTGCTTGGAACATGAAATGAGACCTCCCCTAGCATTTACCCACCAACCTTGACATGTTGGCGAAGTCCGTTTGGCCCCATGACCTATGGAATGCAAAATGTCACTCCTAGCACCTTTCCACTACATGAAACTGAAGCATTTTGGAAGAATGTGTTTGATTTTGGCACGGATAAACAAACTAGAGTTGACTGAAACTGAGATAGGTAATTGTGGATGGACCCCACGTACACCTGTAGGTCAAAATGGAATGTTCCCAACTGCCACGAATTTTGAGAACTGCTCCATCAAAGTTTGGTAGTTTTTACGTCTTAAGGATCTTAAGGGACTTTGCCGGTAGCCTGCTACTCCGAATGATTGGGGCGCTTGGCACAAGAAACGAAACCTCCCCTAGCATTTACCTGTCCACCCCAATGCGTTAGTAAAGTCCTTTTGGCCCCACGACCTATGGAATGCAGATTGTCACTCCTATCCCTGAGGATTCAATCAAGTAGTCCTTAGGTTGATATGACCATTCTAAGCTTGACATATGACTGCTACCATTTGCATATAACTATACATTTATAAAATGAGCATTCTAAGATCTTTATAACAACCTTCTCTATTTTGCTGGGACAACACTATCCTAATATGTGTTGACAATGCTAAAATATGAATAATGGTATGATGATTAGTAAATGCTCTTAGGACCTTGATGATTGTCCTAACAATCATATGACTAGTTTTTTAATTACTAGATCCCCCCCAAATGGAATCTTTGCTTATCAAACGGATATATGGTTGCCCATATATTGCATGCTAATTCATTTTTGCATGCTTGTCCATAAGTGTATTGTGTCATAGTTGGTCTATTGGCCTTGCTAGGGTTGTCTTTATGTGGGAATGTGGTGCAGGAGCACCTTGGCAAATTAATATTGCCCTGGACAAATCTTTGAGTTTGATTAAATTTGTATGCTTCCACATTGTAATGAGGTTTATCAAGTCATTTTTATGTGTTTAGGTCATTAGGAGTTTCAAAAATACAAAATATTGCAAACCATGTAAAGGTTGTCAATGTAAAATTGGAAAAAAGATGCAAAGTTGGAAGGTGAAGAGTCATTTGGCTCTTGGTTTGCTCCAAATCAGTTATAAACTAAAGAGACATGTTTTAATGCCTTTAAAAGGCCTTGTAACCATGAAGAATTTGTGGGTGGTTGAAGATTTGAGCATGGAATGAGAAAAAACAATGTTTTTCTGTATTTTCCTTCATAAATTTGCTGTCTTTTGCTATTGTACAGCCCTATATAAAATTGAATGGATGTATAATGGATTGAAAATGTTATATCCTTCAACCACCTTCCATTTGCTTCTTGTCCCATGCATTTTTATTTAGTTTTGTGAAAGATATGAGTGTTTTATGGACTGTAATTTTCTGATTTTTCCTGCAACAGTCCCATTGCAGCATTTGGTACGGTTTTGTACGGATATATACAGGAGCAAGCTATATATGGTTGGAAATATTATTGAATCTAATTTCCATTTCTTTTTGTTGCATCAAATTTTATTAAGATTTGAATAAGTTATGGCATTTTTGGTGAGGGCAGGTCTGAATGCTGCCTAGGGTTTGTAGTTTTGGGAAAATAGTCATAACTTTCTCTCCTACCATTGGATCTTCATGAAAATTGGATGAAAAGTCTGTATTAATGTTCTCTTAAATCTGACCAAAGAAATTAGATTAGTTCTTTGATTTGTTAATGTTATTGAGGATAGTTTTGGTCCTCCTACCTCTGCATCAAATTGGTATCAGAGCTGGCGAAAGATTTGGGTGGTGTGTATTTTTTTTTCCTGTCACTGAGAAGGCAGGTGAAGAGCGAGAAGATCTTGATTGTGTAGATAGATCACCGAGGGAGGCAATCTACACCTTTTGGATTTTGTGTTGCTCAGTTGTTTGGTTGCAGGTGCTTATCCATCTAGCTGCAGAAAGATGTTTTCTGAGGTTGTGTGTGGGCAGACAAGATGAGGTCTGTCATGACCATTCTCCAATAGAGATTTGGCTGGAGAAGGATGCATAGAGAAACCACTGAGGAGAGAGTGGTAGGTGCATCACCAGGATCTACTGTTGGGTGAGATGAATGGTTTGGTGAGTTGGTTTGTTGTGAAGCAGTGAGAGAGATGGATACCTGAAGAAGCACTTGATGTTGCAGCCCGAAGAGTACTCCACTGATGGGAGTAGGAGCCTGAGGATGCTCTGTGAAGATGGTAGTTTGTTTTGTTGGTTGGTTGGTCACCATTTCTATAGATTGGAAGATTGTAGCTGAGAAGATTGAAGATAAAGACAGAGGAAAGAGACTTTTGTTGCAGATACATTTCCAAGGGACTTGGAAATTTTGTTGGTTGGTTGTATGGTGCAGGAGCACCTTGGCAAATTAATATTGCCCTGGACAAATCTTTGAGTTTGATTAAATTTGTATGCTTCCACATTGTAATGAGGTTTATCAAGTCATTTTTATGTGTTTAGGTCATTAGGAGTTTCAAAAATACAAAATATTGCAAACCATGTAAAGGTTGTCAATGTAAAATTGGAAAAAAGATGCAAAGTTGGAAGGTGAAGAGTCATTTGGCTCTTGGTTTGCTCCAAATCAGTTATAAACTAAAGAGACATGTTTTAATGCCTTTAAAAGGCCTTGTAACCATGAAGAATTCGTGGGTGGTTGAAGATTTGAGCATGGAATGAGAAAAAACAATGTTTTTCTGTATTTTCCTTCATAAATTTGCTGTCTTTTGCTATTGTACAGCCCTATATAAAATTGAATGGATGTATAATGGATTGAAAATGTTATATCCTTCAACCACCTTCCATTTTCTTCTTGTCCCATGCATTTTTATTTAGTTTTGTGAAAGATATGAGTGTTTTATGGACTGTAATTTTCTGATTTTTCCTGCAACAGTCCCATTGCAGCGTTTGGTACAGTTTTGTACGGATATATACAGGAGCAAGCTATATATGGTTGGAAAGATTATTGAATCTACTTTCCATTTCTTTTTGTTGCATCAAATTTTATTAAGATTTGAATAAGTTATGGCATTTTTGGTGAGGGCAGGTCTGAATGCTGCCTAGGGTTTGTAGTTTTGGGAAAATAGTCATAACTTTCTCTCCTACCATTGGATCTTCATGAAAATTGGATGAAAAGTCTGTATTAATGTTCTCTTAAATCTGACCAAAGAAATTAGATTAGTTCTTTGATTTGTTAATGTTATTGAGGATAGTTTTGGTCCTCCTACCTCTGCATCAGAATGACATGATTGAATTGATGGGGCTATCTTCCCTTCTTAATTTAGGATTTCTACTCTCTGATTACCAACACAACTATCTCTTCATTATGATAGTCCTCTTCTTTCTCTCTTCTACACTCCCTACTTGTAGACTTCACATTCGTAATGCCAGAGTATAAGTATCCTCTAGGAAGACAATAATGCCTTTGATACATGATAGTCAACCTAGGGCTGTCTTTGATCTTTGTATGACAAACACCTAATTAATTCTAGCTACTAGTAGTACCTCTAAGCATCTCCTATAATATCACCAAGTTCATGACTAGTTTATGCATACATTGCCACTGGTGGAGGACACGTTTCAATGCCTAAAACCTTAATCTATGCCTGCACATGTATGAACAACATTCAGAGATGTATGTTATTCATTCTACCTGACTAGAGCCCATATTTCATAAGGCTTTCTACCAGTGAGGGGGCAATTTTAAATTTTTTTGATTTTCTCCCAATTCCACCATTCAAATCCTCTAAAAATTGGTGGACACCATATGTAGGTATATATAGAGCTACATGAAAGATTTCATAGGTTGGTCACACGTGCAAGTTCCATTTTGAGAAAACCTTACTCTTTTTGGCCTAAAAAGACCCTATTTTAGTGTATTTTTGAGATCTCTTGTGTTGGGTGAGTGATATTTGCAAGGGGAGTGTTTATAAATGTTAGATATGTCCACTTACACATTCCCTATCAATATTAGGGCTTGATCAATCCATTTGGTCTCTTTTGTTACAAAATAGTCCCTAAAATAGGCCTAATTTGACTGTAACAGTTCAAGTTTTATCTATTTCGTACAAAACAAGCGTACCTAAGTTTTACATATGTTTAATAAGGGAAAAAAGGGTACCCAAATCAAGTCTCAGATCTCAATTATCAGATGTATTAAGGTAGTTATTATATAAAAGGTCTCTGAGAAGAGCTACAAGCTCCTAGACCACTTACAAAGTAAGTACATGTTATACTAATCACATAGCTCTGCCCATGCATGGATAAGGTTGATATAGTGAATTTAAGCATGTATGAGTGTTTTCAAACCATGGCAAATTTCTATAAGTCTTCCAATCAAGATTTGGTTTTGTTCTAGACCTAGAGTGAAGCTAGTGTGAGCTAGTGGGAGATTGAATTGCTCAGTTCATTGCATGAACATATCAAGTTGAGATCATATATTATATTGAATGATTCTAGACAAGATATATGTCATATTAAAGGACCATGAAGGTTAGAATTCATGTGAATAATGAAGGCATGATATGTTGTAAGCAAGTGTTCAAGTAAAGAGCCAAATTGATGTGAGTATGGTTGAGCTAGGATGGCATCAAAAGCATAAAAGATATAACAATTTTGTCAAAAGTTGTTGCAACTACCCTAAAAGACATGTATGCAAAGTGTGGAATCATAGACAAGGCACGTGGACTATTTGATACAACACCACAAAGAGATGTCCTCTCATGGGATGCAATGATTGCAACATATGCAAAAAATGGATTTGTTGAAAAGATTTTAGAAACTTTCAAGTAAATGCAATTGGCACGTGTAAAGCAAAATTTCACAACCTTTGCCAGGGTCCTCCCTATCTGTACACCAAAATAGGATGTTTGGAACAATGTATGGACATCCATCAAAGCATAAAGGATATAGGAAATTTGTCACATGTTGTAATTGCAGTTGCCCTTGTAGACATGTATGCAAAGTGTGGAAGCATAGACAAGGCATGTGAACTATTTGGCATGATGCCCCAAAGAAATGTTGCCTTATGCAATACAATGATTGCAAGATATGAACAAAATGGATTTTTTGATAAGGCTTTAGAAACTTTCAAACAAATGCAATTGGTAGGTGTAAAGCCAAATTCCAAAACCTTCGAAATGGTATCTTTGGAACATAGTATAGACATCCATCAAAGCATAAAGGATATAGCAATTTTGTCAAAAGTTGTAGTTGCAACTACCCTGCGAGACATGTATGCAAAGTGTGGAAGCATGGACAAGGCACGTGGACTATTTGATACAACACCACAAAGAGATGTCCTCTCATGGGATGCAATGATTGCAAGATATGCAAAAAATGGTTTTTTTTGAAAGGAGTTTAGAAACTTTCAAGTAAATGCAATTGGCACGTGTAAAGCCAAATTCCACAACCTTTGCCAGCATCCTCCCTATCTGTACATCAAAATAGGATGTTTGGAACAATTTATGGACAACCATAAAAGCATAAAGGATATAGGAAATTTGTCACATGTTGTAATTGCAGCTGCCCTTGTAGACATGTATGCAAAGTGTGGAAGCATAGACAAGGCATGCGAATTGTTTGGCATGATGCCCCAAATAAATGTCACCTCATTGAATGCAATGATTGCAAGATATGAACAAAATGGATTTTTTTATAGGGCTTTAGAAACTTTCAAGCAAATGCAATTGGCGGGTGTAAAGCTGAATTCCAAAATCTTCAAAATGGTATCTTTGGAACACGGTATAGACATCCATCAAAGTATAAAGGATATAACAATTTTTTCAAAAGTTGTAGTTGCAACTACTCTGCAAGACATGTATGCAAAGTGTGGAAGCATAGACAAGGCACGTAGACTATTTGATACAACACCACAAAGAGATGTCCTCTCATGGGATGCAATGATTGCAAGATATGCAAAAAATGCATTTGTTGAAAAGAATTTAGAAACTATCAAGTAAATACAATTGGCACGTGTAAAGACAAATTCCACAACCTTTTCTAGCATCCTCCCTATCTGTACACCAAAATAGAATGTTTGGAACAGCATATGGACAACCATCAAAGCATAAAGGATATAGAAAATTTGTCACATGTTGTAATTGCAACTACCCTTGTAGACATGTATGCAAAGTGTGGAAGCATATCTACAAGGCATGTGAACTATTTGGCATGATGCCCCAAAGAAATGTCACCTCATTGAATGCAATGATTTCAAGAAATGAACAAAAATGATTCTTTGATAAGGCTTTAGAAACTTTCAAGCAAATGCGATTGGCGGGTGTAAAGCAAAATTCCACAACCTTAGCCAATATCCTCCTTGCCTATGCCAAAATGGACATCCATCAAAGGATAAAACATATGGGAATTTTGTTAGATGTTGTAGTTGCAACTGTCCTCAAAGGCATGTATGTAAAGTGTGGAAGCATAGACAAGGCATGTGAACTATTTGGCATGATGCTCAAAGAAATGTCGCCTCATGGAATTCAATGATTGCAAGATATGAACAAAATGGATTTTTTGATAAGCCTTTAGAAAGTTTCAAGAAAATGTAATTGGTGAGTGTAAAGCCAAATTCTAAAACCTTAGAAATAGTATCTTTGGAACACAGTATAGACATCCATCAAAGCATAAAGGATATAGGAATTTTGTCAAATGTTGTAGTTGTAACTACCCTGCAAGACATGTATGCAAAGTGTGGAAGCATATACAATGAACGTGAACTGTTTGACATGATGCCTCAAAGAAATGTTGTCTCATGGAATGCAATGATTGCAAGATATGTGAGAGAAAAGAAAATGGACAAGGTTAGAAACACAAACAAAATGCACAAAACACTAAGTTATACCTTGCTCTTTCTTCCTCCTTCAATAAGGTTGAGGAGCTTACACCCAAGAGCTTCTAGCTTTACCCAATGTTGAGATAGAGAATGTGGATTGCTCCTTGCTTGCTCAACACAATATGATGAGGATAATGGATTTAGATAGAGATTGATATGGAGATGAGGATGAGAGATGGTTAGGCTACAGGGATGAGGAATGATTTTGGCATTATGAGGTTAAGATGAGATGAGAAGATAGAAATTTTGGCATGGTTTTGATATGATGAGAGAAGATGAGAGAAATTTGGACATGGTAAGGATGCTATGAAGAAGTTATCTAAATGGCTTGGGTGAGGGCTCTATTTATAGATTTTTGATAAAAGGATGGAGGGTGAGGATTGAAAGTTTAGATCAATGGCTAGAAATGCTTGAGGATTAGGGTTTGGATTGGAGTTGTAGTCTTGTGACAAGTGTCACAAGAGGGTTAGATAAGAGAGATCAAAGGCTAAGATTTGGTCAATGAGATTGGGTGGCTCCCATTATTTGTGAATTTTAAATTCACATTGGGAAGGACGAGGAATGAATAAAAAATTCATTTCAATGGAAGAGTGTGAGGATGGGAATAAAAGTGAATTTTTAATTCACAGGAAAGAGTTCCATTCATGGGGAAGAGTTCCATTAATGGAGACTAGGCCAAGTTAGATGGAGGGGATAAAATGTGAATTTTTAATTCACATGGGGAAGAGTTCCATTCATGGGGAAGAGTTCCATTTATGGAGACAAGGACAAGTTAGAATAAAAAATTACTTTATGTGGAATAAAGTTAATTTTTTATTTGTGGGGTGTGGGAATGAGTGTTAAGTGAGATTTGACCAAGCTAATCAAGGGGATTAACTTAATCAATATGGCTGGAAAAAAAAAGTAAATGGGTTAATGGAGGGTTAAAATTAATTAAATAAGGGTTTATTTAATTAATTTAGATCTAGGGGATAGGTAGGCTAGGGTAGCTAATTAAATAATTGTTATTTAATCAACTAGGCTAGGTTTAGGTTGATTAGTAGGGTAGATTAATCAAATAAACATGATTTATCCAATTAATAATGATTAGGGATAAATTAATTAAATACAATGAATTTATTTAATTAATAGGAGGGATAATTGGTGGTATAGAGATATGAGAAATTGGTTTGCGGAGCAAGTCAATTTTAGGTGTCTACAATATGCACGAAATGGATTTTTCATAAGGCTTTAAAAACTCTCAAGCAAATGCACAAAAGTAAATTTCAACTAAACGCAAATTTTGGCATGTCTAAAACCAAATTGCACAACCTTATTGAACTTCCTCCTTGCCTATGCCAGAATGGGATTTGGGGAACATGGTGTGGACAACCATCAAAGCATAAATGATATAGGATTTTTGTCACATGTATTGTATTTGCAGTTGCCCTTGTAGACATGTATAGAAAGTGTGGAAGCATAGACAAGGCGCATGAACTATTTGAAATGATGCCTCAAAGAAATACATAGTCCCACAGAATGCAATGATTGTAAGATATGCACAAAATGGATTATTTGAAAATAATTTATAAACTTTCAAGCAAATGCAATTGGCACGTGTAAAACCAAATTCCTGTAATGATAATTGATCATCATATTAAAAATATTTAATATAAAGTTCTGTCGTATACATAATGTCATGAACATAACATCTAGTTTATATACAAAGCCATATAGGCATATCCAAACAAAGCCATACAGGCATATATACAAAAATATACATCGGTAACATAGAAAAGTATGTATACAAAGCCATCTAGGCATATAAAAAATGTCCCAAAAACTAGTTTCCTATGGACTTCTATGAAATAATTAGTAGCCCTTGCTTGATCGTGAAGATGGAGAGCCAATCCATGACTCATCCTCTCTCTGCCGTCAGGTAGACCTCTTCAACAAAAGTTCATCTAGCTCCACTTGTTAATACAATCAAACAATATGCACATTACTATAGAAAATGTACGTGAAATATATAACATCACATATGTAATCGATCACTTACCGCCATTTGATGATCACTCTCCATCATCTTGTCTCTCTCTTTGTCATGGGCTGGAGTTGTGACCACCTGTGAGAAGCATCAAGAAGCAAAATTAACTAAACATAAATATCATTTATGTACATCAAATAACATGAGATAAAACAAGAAATATAAAATTATGACATTTTCATGTTATTGGCTCATACCTCGGTCAAAGGATTTGAAGACATCATGGCTACAACAATACCTAAGTGCGCCGACTCACAAAGATGAGGAGGAGTCTCCATATTCAACATCTGAAAATCAAGTTCAAGATTATTTGACCAAAATAAATACATAACATTATTTTAAAAATACATAATGATTAGAAATGATTAAATTTACCTCCATATAAGTGGTGGATTGGAAACTGTGGAGGTACTGGTGACTGTTGAAATCATCAAATTGTCACAAAATAATATTACCATTGATATATCTACAATAATTATGATCATGTGATAAATTACATACCTGTTGACTTGACCTCCTCTCATAACCTGCCAATGGACAACTAACGGAGGCAGGATGAAGACTCTGACCCTAGAATTTCATTGCGCAGACAATTACATACATTATTTTTGACTTATAATATAGATAGTCATATAAAATTAATTACAAATTTCAAATAACAATATATTAAATCAAGATGAAACTTGTAAGAAATTACCTGAGAGTCAATACCAAATGTATGCTGTAAGAGATCGTCAGTGAGAACAATCTCATCCAATATGGATGCCTCCATCAATGGATGCTGCCCCTGCGTCACAACATCCTGTAGAGAGTCCTGCTGTGCGTTTTGCATCCCATTATCACACAGGTTCCCACATGAATTGCACAAATGTGGGGACAAATGATGCTTACTGCTCTCACCCTCATCAGCCTGGGTAAGATCATCGGCATGCTATGATAGAGACTGCGTGAGAGTAGTCAATAAATGTAATGTCTCCACCTCAACACTCTCCTTCAAAGTTGAAGGAAGTATCTTACGTTCTGGCCTCAACAGGGGTATAGGTACATGGTTTTCATCTCGCTAATCCCCCTCTCTATCTTGGGCAGAGCCAACACCTCCACCCTGGAACTCACGAATGTCAAAATAATTGGGAATCTTCTTGAGGACGAACTCGTAATGGAGTTTCCTTAAGAAATATTGTGGCACCTCATCATTGTTGCATGGGCACTAATCAAAGACCATGTACCATCTATCCCAAAAGTTTTGGGATATTTCTTCATTCCTACAGCAATGAATAGGGAACCGTTTACAAGTTTCTTCTAATCTTTGGCCAGTTTTGGGATTAATAAAGTGTGCACATAATTGAGATTTTGTAATTTTTTCATTCTTCACTTGTTCATATGACAATTTATCAGCATAGTATTGCTGATACCTCTCCCTATAGTCTTGAAATTTAGTGATTTGTTTTGTCACCGAATCGGCGTGGGAAACAATCTCCTCTAGTGACTTCACAAGCTCTCTCCTACGATCGGTGCTGCACTTGGATTGTTTAGTGTTTGAATAAGAGTTTGAAGATGTTTCTTGTTTTCTTCTATTATTCGTAAGTAGTTCTCTTGACTATCCCTTACATTGTGAGGACATGAAGGTGTGTTTTGAGGGTTTGAAGGGTTTTGGGGGTTGTTTTCACTCTCCTTAGCTATATTTGGGTTTTCTCTTGCCTCAATAACTATAAATGCAATATAAAAACTAATCAAACATTGTAAAAGTTAAAAATTCTTCTCAAACTAACAAAAATTAGTCAAACTCTACCTTCTTTGACTGCTAGACCTTCCAAATTTGCTTCATGATGTCTTTAGCGGTGAGGTGGCATCATGAATTTGTAATTTTCTCTCTTGCACTTGCTTGGAGAGACTTCCCTTGAATGCGATCGTGCTTTCAACACTATTTTTTTGCAGATTAACTCCTTTGGCCATAGGTGAATGACAAGAAAATGAGATTTTTTTGAGTTTTAAGTAAAGGAAAAATGCGAGCGCATTATAAAACGCTTGTGGTTTTTTCTATTTTGGACCAAAAAGTCCCATGGTGGTGACTTTTTGGTCGCCCATCTCTTTGCATATACTCTTTGTTGGTATTTGTTGACCTATGGAGGGATCAATGAAATATGGAGAAATTTTATTTTTGGTAATATGTAGATCATTGATCTCTTTATACGAGAAACCATCCTCATAAAACCACCTCTTCTCTTCCCACCATGAGCATACTGTGTCTAGACTAGTGTGAATAGCTCTCACCAAATCAATAATAGTTTGCATCATAGATGCAAACCGTGAAATGTGTGGTGGGGTTTGGATTTGGTTTTGCAAGAAATTGATTTTTTCTAGCAATGTTTGTATATTTTCATGAATTGTTGCTCACAATTGAGCCTTATTAGGTGGTGGTGGTGGTGCACTTGGTGGTGGTGGTGGTGCACCTAGTGGTGGTGGTGGGGGGGCTTGGGGTGTGGGTTCTTGGGCTAGATCAACCATGTGTACAAATAGGGTCTAGAAGTAGAGATGCAATTACTAAAAATAATTAAAATTGAATTAGGAATTGAAAATATATATATTAAATTACATGTACAACATATGTTTAAATATGTATACATATAAATTGAAAACTTGGAAATATATAAATTTGCATGGTTTAAACAATACATTAAAACATTTAATTTTGCATAATATACATGCATTCAACCAAGTGACCCTTTCCAAGAAAAAATTAAAAGTTAGAAAATGTAAATCAAAATTTATGTTTAAGAATCATAACATGAATCAAAATTTATGTTTAAGAATCATTCCTAAAAGTTTATTGTATAGCCTAAATGTCATTCCATCTAGCCATGTTACCATTTCCTATTTTGTTCCTAATCCATGTTTATCCTTCCTAATTTTATTTTATTCAATCTTTGAACCCATGTCCTATGCACTCAACATCATTTTATTTTTTCCATTGTTGTTGTCCCTGTTGTTTTAAGCATCAAGTTGTCATAGATAGATGGATATGTTTTAATTAAAGATTTAAACATAATAAAGTGACTTAGATAGGTTTTAGGTAAAGGTTTAATAAGTCATTTAGGTTAGGTCTACAAAAAGATATTAGGGTCATGTCATGTCTAATTTGTAGGTTTTTATCTTTGAAAGAAAAGAGTTTTGCAAATGGTTAAATTAGGACTAATATGAGACTCATCAAGAACAATGAAAGCCATGAAGACTAGAAGAATTTAGTAGATAGTGTATAACTAGTTCAAGGTCTATATATAGACAATTTCAAATGATCTTTTGAAATATCATTCCTAAAAGTTTATTGTATAGCCTAAATGTCATTCCATCTAGCCATGTTACCATTTCCTATGTTGTTCCTAATCCATGTTTATCCTTCCTAAACTGTGTTTTATTTTATTCAATCTTTGAACTCATGTCCTATGTACTCAACATTATTTTATTTTTCCATTGTTGTTGTCCACTTTGTTAAGCCTCAAGTTGTCATAGATAGATGGATATGTTTTGATTAAAGATTTAAACATAATAAAATGACTTAGATAGGTTTTAGGTTTAGGTTTAATATGTCATTTAGGTTAGGTCTACAAAAATATATTAGGGTCATGTCGTGTCTAATTTGTAGGTTCTTAGCTTTGAATGAAAAGAGTTTTACAAGTGGTTAAATTAGGACTATGAGACTCATCAGGAACATTGAAAGCCATGAAGACTAGAAGAATTTAGGCCTATAGTGTATAACTAGTTCAAGGTCTATATAGATGATTTCAAATGATCTTTTGAAATATTCCTAAAAGTTTATTGTATAGCCTAAATGTCATTCCATCTAGCCATGTTACTATTTCCTATTTTGTTTTCAATCCATGTTTATCCTTTCTAAATTGTGTTTTATTTTATTCAATCTTTGAAATCATGTTAGGTATGTACTCAACATTATTTTATTTTTTCCACTATTGTTGTCCCCTTTGTTAAGCCTCAAGTTGTCATGTAGATAGATGGATATGTTTTAATTAAAGATTTAAACACAATAAATTGACTTAGATAGGTTCTAAGTTTAGGTTTAATAAGTCATTTAGGTTAGGTCTACAAAAAGATATTAGGGTCCTGTCGTGTCTAACTTGTAGGTTTTTAGCTTTGAATGTTCAAAGAGTTTTACAAATGGTTAAATTAGGACTATGAGACTCATCAACAACATTGAAAGCCATGAAGACTAGAAGAATTTAGACCTATAGTATATAACTAGTTTAAGGACTATATAGACCATTTCAAATGATCCTTTGAAATATCATTCCTAAAAGTTTATTGTATAGCTTAAATGCTATTCCATCTAGCCATGTTACCATTTCCTATTTTGTTCCTAGTCCATGTTTATCCTTCCTAAGTGTTTTATTTTATTTAATCTTTGAACCCATCCTATGTACACTCAACATTATTTTAAATTTTTTCCATTGTTATTGTCCCCTTTACCCCTTTGTTAAGCCTCAAGTTGTCATAGATAGATGGATATGTTTAAATTAAAGATTTAAACATAATAAAGTGACTTCTAGGTTTTAGGTTTAGGTTTAATAAGTCATTTAGGTTAGGTCTACAAAAAGATATTAGGGTCCTATCGTGTCTAATTTGTAGGTTTTTAGCTTCATGAAAAGATTTTTAAAAATGGTTAAAATAGGACTATGAGACTCATCAGGAACAATGAAAGCCATGAAGACTAGAAGAATAAGCCTATAGTGTATAACTAGTTCAAGGTCTATATAGGGGAAAAGACCCAATAGGTGAGATAGTATATGTGCATTTGAGGCCCAATATTTTTAAAAGTTTAGTACTAGTAGTCGTGACTTTAAGCTTGTTAGTGTTACTATAAGTAATAATAATTTAATGACTTTAACCAATCATGTGATGCCACATCAGCCCACCAACAAAGCATGACTTAATGCACACCTATTGGTCCACCCTTTTTTTTTGGAACTATATGACACCTCAACAAAAAGCATGTTGATGTGGCATCATATTTGATGATGTGGCACTGAAACCTTATTTATAAGTAGGGGCCTTGCCAAGTAAGCTACTGTAAAATTTTTGGAGTGATTCGAAATTGCCACATATGATTTTGATAGGCGTGAAGTTAGGGTGCTTAACTATTGGGTCCTCTCCCCTAGACAATTTCAAATGATTTTGAAATATCATTCCTAAAGGTTTATTGTTAAGCCTATATAAAAGAAACCCTAGAAGTTCTATCAAACCAGGTAGTTCATGGAGGATGTCATGCGGCCATAACTCTTTACAAATATTATATATAGATGTCCATATGTTTAAATTAAAGATTTTAACATAATAAAGTGACTTCTAGGTTTTAGATTGAGGTTTAATAAGTCATTTAGGTTTTAGAATAGGTCAATTTAGTTTATGAAACCCTAGATTATGAATTAGGGTTTAACACTTGTTTTCAATTTAGGGTTTAACATATACAATTTAACATTGTAAAAAAATAAAAACCACAAAAACAAAGCAAAAAATAATGAAAAACAACAGAACATGATGGGCAACCAACCTGGGACAATCAATATTTGATCTAGAGGAGGCGGGGATGTTCTGGAGATGGGCGGTGGGGTCATCTGACGCAGGTACCCATTCTTGGTGTCATCCTCTCTACTTTTACATGGCCTGTAGCTATTAAAATGAAGCTGCAGGCCTATTTTTTAAAAAAATATATACTTTTTGAAAATGGGTACCTGTTTCATTTACGAGCACCATTCCATAACAGGTACCTGTTTAGCTTCGGAAGCCCATTTCATAATGGGCACCCGTTTCAACTCGAGCTTCCATTCCTAAACGAGCACCTGCTATTTTCAAAATGGGTACCCATTCCAAGAGACATTTTCCATCCGTGAGAGACTTCCATGAAA
Source organism: Cunninghamia lanceolata (assembly GCA_027924645.1). Classification (NCBI taxonomy): domain Eukaryota; kingdom Viridiplantae; phylum Streptophyta; class Pinopsida; order Cupressales; family Cupressaceae; genus Cunninghamia; species Cunninghamia lanceolata. The sequence goes on from BSBN01001313.1 coordinate 1,084,146, forward strand.
TATATACTCATCTTGCACTTACCCATTCATATACTTAGGCCAAATATATAAGGAGTTTTAACTTAGAATATTTTGAGGACTTGGAGGATTTTCAAGATAACTCCCTTAGGATGGGGGCCTATTTAGAATATCTCAGATTGTTTTAATTGATGGGAAAAAATAGGCCAAGGAAACAAAGGCACAATGAATAGGGATTTTTGATGGATTTTAGACAAAAATAGGGGCAAAAGTTTTGGGTGCTAACAAGGTGTTCTCCCCCTAAAATGTTAACTTTAAATTTTTAAGTATTTCACAAATTCCTTTAGTGGAAAGTTAGTTAACATCATGTAGTTTATGCCATATTTTTCTACTAATTTTTTAATGAATATATGAATTTTTACTAATTTTCAAAGTGGACACATCTTGAAAAATGAAAAATTGAGCATGCTCCCCCTTAATTTTAAGAAAATTAATACAAAATCAATTTTTTTAATGTGTACAAAATGCAGTCTAGAATGTAAAAAGATAATTTATTTCAAATTTGGATGAGCAAATAAAAAATAGCACCTAAAAAGCCATATATAGGTTTTCGAAGAAAAATAAAGACATTAGTAAAAGAAATTTAAGATGAAAACCTTAATGTATTCAAAATGTAGAAAAAAATTACATGGTTAGAAAGGTAAGAGAGAGCTTGACATAGCCCTTGAGGTTTAGCTCGAGTGGTGCGGTTGCCCGCTCTAAGTGTGTGGTAGTTTGCCCACCTAAGTTCAAATCTTGAATCACCTGGCCACACATGTCGTGGGGCAGGCGATGGTATATCACGTTGGCCCAAAGGGTTAGTTTCAGCTTGCCCAGACTGACTCGACAACAGGGTCGCGGTCACTGAGCTGGAGACACCTTTGAGATATCAAAAAAGAGAGAGAGATTGACATTATTGTGGTATTTTTTAGAAAAATATCATAACATGTGAAAACCTAATGGAGAGCATGCTTGACATTTACTTGATTTTTCATGTTTTATACAAAACACATCTTTGGGCAGCTTACATGTGTAGACCCAACCCTTTGGCTTGAATTTCCAAGACAAATTCAAGCCTAAGGGTGGGCTTCCAAAGAAAATTTATATGAAACACATGCACACATTATAAATTAAAAAAAAAAAGCAATTAATGTGTTCTAAGGCAACTATAATTTGAGTACATTATAATGTGAGTGTGTTATATCTCTATTTTTCTTCAAAATAGGTTTTGGTCACTTTTTGGTCCCCCATCTTGGTGCACATACCCTTTAAGCAAGTGGGAGTCCTAAAACTTACCAAAAAGTTTTGCAAAGCCACCCATTTAGTATTATCCTAAAATTTTCCACAACTTCATCCTTGAAGATGATAGATTTTTCTATAACTAACTTAAATAATAAAATGAAAAGGGTTTGTAGAGGAAACTATTAAGATTCTCAAAATATAATATATGCCTCATTATAATTTTAATAGGTAATATTATTAATTTTGTACCTACACTATGTCTGATTTCCTAATAGATATACATATTGTAAAACATTCATAACTTTCAAACTATTTACCATTTTTAAATTCAAAAGATGTGTCACATTCTAGGCTTTATTGGCTATAGGTTAAAAAAAGTTTTAAATTGCATATTTTTTGACCAAGTTAGTTGGTTGGAAATTTACTGGTTAATATTTTTAAAAAGTCATATTAATTAATTCATAAATAATTATTTATTTATTAATTTTTTTTTAAAAAAAGCATTACATCTACTCATGTATCATTTACTTAAATCCAAAGCTTAGAGGAAAAATATTTCTTTTTTTATACTTAGGTTGGTTGGAATGACTCCTACTTTTTACTTTTTTCTAAAAATTTATGTAGTGCCTCATTGAACTATCCAATTTTCATCAAACTAATTTTAAACATATGCTTGCAATTTTACACTATGTTTTGGACTCACTTAGGTGTCCATCTTCTCTAGCATATTCTTAGGCCCATTTAGCCCTTGCTTTAGCCTTTTTCTAACCATGGTGCCAAGGTTATAGTCTTGTGTTTTATTTCCCAGCATCCTTTTTGTGCAATTTATTTTATGCCCTATCATTTTTATTCTTCCTTGGGGACTAAACCTTTCAAGAGTCATAGCTACCTAGATGCTAGTGCAACACATGTATGTTTGCATGACGCACTATCTTCCATTGACGTCTTGTCATACATCAGTCATTTTTGAATTGTTTCACCACTTTGTTCCATGTTCAAGTCTTTTATAATGCCTCTGATGTGAGTCCAAACTACTCCTTGAGACTTAGGCCTCCTATTTCCTTCTCATTCTCCATTTTTTAATCTCTTTGAATATATCTAAAATCTATTACAATCTCTTAATCTCTCTAACAATCTACATCATTCTTTCAAACTTTGATTTTAATTTCTTGCTCTCAAATCTTCTATGTGATTCAACACAACAATATTCCAACACTCTTCGTGAGGTCTTGAGCGCACTAAACTTGGCTAGGGTTTTATTGACACCTTTGCTCTTTGGTTTTGTAGGCTTCATCTCTTCTCATTTAAGGTGAAAGTGCTCTTACCTTCTTTTGCATTTTATTTTGTTTGTAGAATCCATTTAGCATCGTTGGCATTTGTGGGTTTTCACATCCTACTATCTATTCACTCACATACACCCTAGTTTGTTGCTTTTTACAGACCTAAGAGCAATAGTCTTAGTTCTTGTCATTGCTAGAATCTAGTTCTAGTCACATCCAGGCTAAGAGCACACACTTCTAGATCATTTTCTTAGCTGCTTATGGAGGTTGAAAGACTAAAATAGGGGCTTGACCATTTGTGGCAAGTTCCTTTGTAGCCCCAAACTTTTCTCTTTTGTTTTGGATACATGTTTTGTTGGGAGATATTCAACCACATGAAGGTTTGCAAGTGTCTTCCTCTTGTCATTTTCATCTCTTTTCTTAAAATTTTATGATTAAAACATTTCCTTTTCATTTTTGTTATCACCTGGAGTGTTGATCTTTTGTCCTTGTTTCTTTGTTGTGTAGATTTGGCACAAATTTTGAGGAAAGGACATTTATACCAAATTTCTTGTTGCAACAACCATACAAACTATAGTGCATTATGCAAACATCCCCATGTTGTGCAAACATCCTCAACAGAGACCTCCCAACTTTAGTGTCAAGATCTTCACTACTTAACATTATTTGTAGTTCTATATTTATCTTTGTCAAATTTGCATTCTAGAATTTGTAAATCAACATATTTTCAGTTAGCATTTGTGTTTTGGATTGGTAAAGAACATTGTCTTGCAAGATTAAAACATGTTAGGATTTGCTAGCTTAATTTGTTCTTTTTTATTAGAATAGCAACAAATTGTTTTCTTCAAAAGAACTAGCTTTTCTAGTGTAGTTCCATAAGGGAACATTTACCTTAGAAAACAAGACTTTTCTTAGTTAGATTATTTTTCCTACACTACAATATCTAATAGCAATTTTCCTAATGTAAGGCTAGTTGGCCCAACAATATATTGATCATTGAAATTAGCATTTTGATGTATGTTGGGGACACTTTGGATAATTTGATTGACTTAGAAGCTTAGCAAGCACAAGCTTGCATTTTCATAGCTCCATTATCTTATTATGGGATTGTAAGATGCCACATTATTAAAGTACATTAAGCTAGGTGAGATAGATTGGAATGACTTGTTCACAGTAGTGGTGTATTTAAATACCCACTTTTGTGCCAAAATAGCTTGTCATTATAACTTCCAAGTTGGAAAGAAAGAGTGCTTAGAAAAATTTGATAATGGGAAGCAACTTCAATCAACTTCTATATTTTCTAGCCCATTAGAATCAAATCTAAAACCCATGGACTTAGCATTGACATTATTAAAGTATATTAAGTTGGGGGAGATAGATTGGAATGTCCTGTTCATAATAATGGTGTATTTACCCACTTCTATGCCAAAATAGCTCGTCACCATAATTGCCTTTGAAAAGAAAGAGTGCTTAGAAAATTTTGATAATGGGAAGCAACTTCAATCAACTTTTGTATTTTTTGGGGTTAGAATCAAATCTGAAGTCCATGGACATAACACTGCTGTTAATAAAGTACACTAGATAAACTACCACATTTTATTCTAGATGTAGTGTATCCCAACAAATCAAGTTTTGATTCAAATACAAAAAAGATTACCCAATTTTAATTCTCTTCAAACATAGACATAAAATGATTATATATAAAAAGGAAAATTTGGTACTACATCGCTACTAGCAAGGCCATATGAAAGTGTTATGGTAGTTATGCAAAATTGATAACATGATGTAACAATAATGACATAATATAACTGGGCTGGGGCCCTGGCTCGATTGGCTAAGTATTCCTGTTGCAGGTAAGGTCACGAGGTCCAGTCTCCCCCTGTCTGTGTACAACTGGAGGGCATGTCGCGTCAGCGTCACCGGTCACGTTAAAAAAGTTTACCAGGTGCTATTAAAAAAAAAATGACATAATATAACCACAAATTATAGATTTTTAAATTCAAGAAAGTCGTGTTTAACACGGTTGAAACTTGATCAACATTCAAGTTATTTTAAGTTGAATTGAGTTTCATAAAGAATTGATACCACAACAAATAGTGCAACTTAAGAAGATTAAGCAATCTAAACATTTAAGAAGATAAAGATGTTTTCTATTAATGGATATTGTTGAATTATATAAATATCATTATATTGGTAAATTTCGTATAATTAAAGAATCTATATCATTCTCATTAATTTAACAATAATTTTTTCATAAAATCAAATTTTTAAATATTATTGTAATCCATTTATAAATATCTTGTTTATAAAAAGTCATAACTTTAGAATTCCAAATTAAAGATCACTTTTAGAATTAGAATTTGATTTAAAACCCAATATTTTAACCAACTAAATTCAACCTCTTAAAATAATTAAAAAAATACAATATTAAATTAAATTTGACTTTATTTATACTCTAAAAATCCTAATCTCACAATCTTAATCCCCCTCCTTCATCTCTTTTTAAAGGGTAAGTTTGCAATCCAAATCACAAGTATCCTGTTGTGATGATGGATCATTGAGTCTAATCCAAAAGTTGAAGTAAAGAGATACACTCAGTTAAATCCAAAAGCACTTCCCTTTAAATTCTATGGACTGTGGAAAGCTCATGCCTACTACTCTACAAACGGTTAAGACATATTTATATTTATAGATATGCATGGGATTGGGTCCATGAAGACAACTAAAAATATCTTGCTTTACCTGGAATTTTACAATGGAAGGGGATCTCTTGGCTGCAATGTGACCAGCAGCCCATTTTTCATGTAGAGAGTGAGAGCCAATTTGGGCTCCACAACATGTCCCGCCACCATCTTCATCTTGAATCCCCAAATTACAGTCGCTGCGATCCATTTCATTTGATAGTAAGCAAAGTCCTTTCCCAAACACAGCCTCGGTCCGCCATTAAAGACTGGGTATTTATAGGCCGACTCACTCACAAAGCTCCCGCCTTTGTCTAACCACCGCTCCGGCCTAAATTCCATGCAGTCCTTCCCCCATATGCTCTCCATTCTTCCCATGGAATATATGGAATATATCAGCTTGGTACCCTTTTTTATAAATGTGCCGTCGGGGAGCCAGTCGTCGGAGTTGGCATTCTTGAAGTCGAACGGAACGGAGGGGAACAGTCGCAGGGATTCCGATAGCGCCGCCTGCAAATAATGCATCTGCTTGAGCTCCTCTACTGTAAAATTCAGGTTCCCTGTATTAAGTGGACTGTTTGATCCTTGAATGGTTTGATTTAGAGCAGTGGAGGACCGTTTCGACAAGATGGACTGAATCTCCGCCAGGATGTGCTCTTCCACCCGCGGGTGGCGGAGCAGCAGGTAGAAAAACCAGGAGAGCGCCACAGACGAGGTGTCACGTCCAGCCAGAATGAAATTAACCACGATTTCCCGAAGCTTTTCGTCTGTGTAAAGGCGGTCACCGTCCTCCGTCTTGACCTCCATGAAGGCCGACAGAAGGTCGGCCCCGGCCCGTTCAGAGCAAGAGGAGTTGTTCCCAATTCGAGATCCGATTGCCTTGTCTAGAAACTTGTTGACGGTTGTCAAAGACCTGATCCACTTCAACAGTCAAATGTCAATTTTCGTCGATAAAAATAAGATATATTTCACTTTTTGTTGTGAATGATGTTGAAAATAAGCCACATCTGAATCGACGATGGGTTGGCCATAGGGCAAGTAGCTCAGTTGGTAGAGCACTCCATTAGCAAATGGAAAGTCCTAGGTTCGAGTTCATAGTTCAGTTGGTAAAGCACTCTAGTAACAAATGGAAGGTCCTAGGTTCAAGTCCTAGTTGGTTCATATGAGCTATAGCTCAACAACATGGTATCAGAGTTAGGCTAGGAGCCCCAAGTCCCTGAAGTGTGGCTTAATTGGCCACAAAGGGCTAGTAACTCAGTTGGTAGAGCACTCCAACAACAAAGGGAAGGTATACAATATTAAACTTTTCATGGACCAGTTAGGAGTTGAACCTAGGACTTTCCATTTGCTGGTAGAGAAAGTCCCATGTACCTGAAGTGTAGCCTAACTGGCCACAAAGGGCCAGTAGCTCAGTTGGTAGAGCACTCTAACAACAAATGGAAGGTATACAATATTAAACTTTTCATGGACCAACTAGGAGTTGAACCTAGGACTTTCCATTTGCTGGTAGAGAAAACCCCAAGTACCTAAAATGTGGCTTAACTGGCCACAAAGGGTCAGTGGCTCAGTTGGTAGAGCACTCCAACAACAAATGGAAAGTATACCATGTTAAACTTTTCATGGACCAGCTAGAAGTTCATAGGACCTTCCATTTGCTCGTAGAGAAAGCCCCATGTACTTGAGTGTGGCCTAACTGGCCACAAAGGGCCGGTAGTTTAGTTGCTAGAGCACTCCAACAACAAATGGAAGGTATACCATGTTAAACTTTTCATGGACCAGCTAAGAGTTGAACCTAGGACCTTCCATTTGTTGGTAGAGAAAGCCCCAAGTACCTAAAATGTGGCTTAATTGGCCACAAAGGGCTAGTAGCTCAGTTGGTAGAGCACTCCAACAACAAATGGAAAGTATACCAAGTTAAATTTTTCATGGACCAGTTAGGAGTTGAACCTAGAACCTTCCATTTGCTGGTAGAGAAAGTCCCATGTACCTGAAGTGTAGCCTAACTGGCCACAAAGGGCCAGTAGCTCAGTTGGTAGAGCACTCCAACAACAAATGGAACGTATACCATGTTAAACTTTTCATGGACTAGTTAGGAGTTGAACCTAGGACCTTCCATTTGCTAGTAGAGAAAGCCCCAAGTACCTGAAGTGTGGCTTAACTGCCCACAAAGGGCCAATAGCTCAGTCGGTAAAGCACTTCAACAACAAATGGAAAGTATACCATGTTAAACTTTTCATGGCCCAGTTAGGAATTAAACCTAGGACCTTCCATTTGCAGTTGGATTTCTCTACTAGCTAAACTATTGGCCCTTTGTGGCCAATCCATCATCGGTCCAGGGGTGGATTATTTCCACCACCCCCTAAGCCACACTTCAGGTGCTTGTGGCTCCTAGCCTGGATCTAATACCATGTTAAACTTTTCATGAACCAATTAGAAGTTGAACCTAGGACCTTCCATTTGCTGCTAAAGTGCTCTACCAACTAAACTACTGACCCTTTGTGGCTAGTCCATCGTCGGTCCGGGTGTGACGTATTTCCAACAAATGAAATGTAAAATTACTATTGATTCTCTAACCATTAAAATAGATGATATTTAAGTAGAGTGAAAGACCTGCGGAGCTTCCGCTCCGGTCCCAAGTCGAGAAACCGCATGAGCCTCCACACTGCAGGGGGCATGAGAAATCTCAACATGATGATCTCCGTGGCGTCCTCAAACGCCCGGGCAAAATCTCTGGCTTCCTCTCCTCCGCCCACCAAACATCCCGGGTTCACTCCTAGCGTGACCATGCACACATTATCGAAGGTGAAGCGCAGCAGCACATCTTGCAGCTCAACCGGTTCGCCCGACTCGGCCCTTTCTCGGAGAAGGGGCACTAACCGGGTCTGAACGAGCTTTTCTACTGACCCGGCCATTAACGCCCTAAACGAGGGCGTGTTGAACTGTATGTTGGCCGTCTTCCTCTGCATTTTCCACACGTTGGCGTCGGCGTTGAAGATGCCGTCGCCTAGAAAATCGTGCCCCACGGAACGGAAATAGCGCCCTTTTCGATAAGCATTAAATTTGAGCTTCAGGACGTGCTCCAGATTGGCCGGATTCGCTGTTACTGCAGTGATCATATGGCTCATGATTGGCCCCTTGAAAACAAATGTTCCTCCGCAGTCTTTTAAGATTTGAGTAACCCAATCGTGGATTTCATTTAGGTGAAGAACTAGAGATGGTAGCATGCCCAGAAGAGGCCACATTGGTAGCCCTTTCCGTTTTCTCTGCACAAAGAAAAGGAAAAGCATGTATCCCAATAACGCCAGAGCTATGTCCATGGCTTTCAGATTTGATTCTAACCCTAGAAAATACAGAAGTTGATTGAAGCTGCTGCTTCCCATTATCAGAATCTTCTAAGCACTCTAGTTATGGGGATGATCTGTTGTGGCACAGAATTGGGTATTTAAGATACACCACTGATGTGAACAGTTCATTCCAGTCTATCTCCGCCAGCTTACATCATCTGTCAAAAGCAGCCTCATTAAATTTGGTCCTATTCCAAATGTTATATCCATTTACTCTACCGACACTTACCAATTTTCGCCACCGTCACTCAAATGGATGCTTCGCCGAAGCGCCTGTGCACAGAATCCATTAGTTGTTCTATTTCAACATCACCCAGTTGATTTTCTTCTCGATTTCATTTAAATATGAGTAGTTTGGCATTAAACATTCTTCAGTGTGGTAAGAGTTCTACTTTCTATTTAAACGTCACCCAGTTGATTTTCCCGTGATTTTATTTAAATATGAGTAGTTTGGCAGTCAACATTAATTCTACGGTCTACCAATCTCTTTTACATCTTGATGCCCACATAAAACCTACTGATTAAGCTCTTCCATTGAAATTAGCACTTGTATTTAAGTTTAATAACATGGCATCTTACAGTCCTATACTTAATAGGCTGTGGTCTTCCATCGTTCAATAAATGTCGATTTAACATATCTGCTCATAGAAAAAAATTGTACCTACAGTATGTTACAAACAATAAGCCTCGACACAGAAACATCGAGCACCTTCTTGTGTCGGCTATTTAAAGATTTGATCAATAAGTTGAACCTTCCACTTACAAGTTGAAAAGCTTATAATTTTATTTTAACTAAAATAAAAAATTACAAACTCCTCAATGTAGCATGTCGAAAATATGAAAAAATAGTCGGCACACAATGTGTCAGCAAGTGTGTTTATGCTTAGCCAGTTGGCATGTTGTAAAACAGCCGGCTGGTTGAAATGCAATTGACTCACTGATTTTTGACAATTTCATCAATGTGCAGAGCAGTCGACTGATTTGGTCGGTGAGATTTGTTGAAAATTAACAGGTCGAAAATATGAAAAAACAGTTGGCACACAACGTGGCTGTTTACGAGTACTTAACCAGCCGGCACATTGTAAAAACAGCCGGCTGGTCGAAATGCGATCGACTCACAGATTTTCAAGAATTTCATCGACAAAGAACAAGGTCGACAATGTGCAGAACAGTCGACTGATTTGGTCAATAAAATTTGTCGAAAAATTAACAGATCAAAAATATGAAAAAACAGTCATACACAACGTGCCAACTGTTTACTAGGTGAGTGTTTATACACTTCTTTACTTAAAACTCGAATATGAACTATTTTTAAATTTCGACCTACATATAACTACCTGGTTAAATATAAAGCAATGAGAGCTCGACAGAACATGATACACAAACCATTTTCATTAAAGCAATCTGTTGATTCCAGGTTTCCTTCTTTACGATAAAACAGTCTCATTTTCATAAGATACGATTGAAAATTTCTTAGTTAAGCAAACATAGATGTGTGAAATTTCTGATAGCACCCCAGAATTATGAAACTGCATCAGCAAAACGAATTAAAACCTATGGGGAATATATCAGCATTTGGGGCCTGTCAATTAGATTATGTTCATATTTGCAAAGTCTATGTCTTGTTCGACTAGACCTAAGCTTCTTCTAGATCATGCTCTAATCTATCTCGTGTCCACCCTATTAAGCTGGTGACATCCATTTTACTTTCCAAACCCATTGGTCCCTACAATTCTACCTTAGCGAGGACTTCAAGTCTGCATTATCTAACTTCACAGCCAAGTTCTATGTTGCATTCTTGTCTTTGGTGCCTTTCCCAGACCTTGTCCACATATATCTTCAGTAATCTATGTTTCAACACCAATGTACCATGTTTGAAGTCTTGCAAACATCAATGTCCTTCTCAATCATGTTTAACCTGCTTGCTCACATCTAAATATGTAAACTTTTAAAGTCCTGAGAGTTTTCTAGACCCTAAAGACCAACTAGAATATGCTTGAGCGAGCATGTGGAATTTGCCATGCACTTGTAAAATTAATTAAATCCTAGGCCTGGTTGTTTGTTAAACTTGATTTAACTAAAGTATTGCTTTCAATTTTTGAAATATGTTGTCTGGACTATTTGTGAACCTCTCCAAGTGACTCAAATCTAATATAATGTGAGTTTCGGTCCATCCATCCATAATGTCTTACATCTATGTCTTGACCTCCTATCTATCTATCTTGTATCTCCATGCTTACATCTAATATAACATGTATGTCTTGACCTCCTATCTATGTGACTTGTATCTCCAATGTGGCATCGCTCAAGTGATGCCATGATATCAAGCCTGATTTAAATTTGACAGTGATATTCAAGCTCGAAGTTCTTTGATGATACAATTGTTAAATGTTTTCTTGCCCATTTTAGCTTGTGATAGGCATAGAGATGATGTGGATGATTCTTGAGCTTCCTGTGTGATATTATTTTCATGTTAATGGAAATGTGTCCATGTCTTGGTATATCTTATTAGGCGCGATATATCAAGATTTATTTGAATGATTGAATTTTCTAATCATTTTATTAATATAAGAGATTCTTAAAATCAAATTTCATGATCGTCTAGATTTCAAATTAAGATGGAAGCATGTAGGTGTGTCCCACTTTTTATTTTAAGTGAGACACTCAAATCAACATTTTTAGCTAAATTTTAATTTATTATCGCTTATAACAAGCAAACCATTAAATATTTGAAGATGATGTGAACTAGTCATTTTTGAGATTTCATGTATAGATTCTAAATATATATATTTTAAAATAAAAATAACACTTTATCTCATTTTTAAACAATTTTTATTAGTTTGTTTCTTATACTTAATAGTATTTTTTTATAAGTGATATTTTCTCATCCACATAACTCTTTTAGAAAAAATCATCTCATAATTTCTTAAATATGAATCACTAACATTGGCCAAGCATATTTTTTGCAATTTTTTGTTACATATTTATTTATTATTTATTATTAATTTTTTAATTCAAATTAATTATAATTTAGAATAATATTTTCCCATCAAAATAAGTTTTTTGACATATATCCAAATTATTTTTATTTTGTTAATACAAGGACATTAATATATAAGGTGGTCATGTTTTTTGTTTTTGTTTTTTTTTTCTATTTTTTCTATTTGTTCACCCTTGGTTTGATAAAAAACATATAATCACTTAAAAATTAAAAAAATATATATAATAAATATAAAAAAAAAAATTATAAACTACACTTTACATTACTCCAATAACTACAATCATACAAATTTTTAAATCATGATGACTTGATTTAATTTTTCAAGATTTACTCTAAATCAACATTTTCTATCAAAATGTGAATGAATCAATGAATGAAAGATTTTAATAATGTCCACGAGGCCACAACAGCTTATGGGACCCAGAATCACACACAACCCCACCCCAAAAACAGGGCCGTTAAACAATTTGCATCCCTTTCTCAAGTTCAGATCTTCTGCCGTGAATTTTGATAAAAAAGTTTACGATTCTACCCAATCTAACCTCCTCAAACAAGGACTTTAAAAAATCACATAAAATCCTTTTGCTCAGACTTTTTCCAAATAAAATATCCGTACTCCACATGTTCATCCCCTGCGCTTGTTAATAATTCTCTCCACTTGTTTTAAGCACTCCGCATAAATAAATAGAAAGCTCCTTATTAAAAAAGATTTTGAAGCTCTTTCAAAACATCGAAGCAGAGAAAATAAATATGGCTTGGATTTTGTCTCGACACCCATCATGCACTAAATTTTATTGTGAATAAAATAATAAAAAATAAGTGATGCTGAGCTCGCCACGTCCTTACTCCTTTCTTCCAACTTCACTGCCATCATCCTACCTGTATCAAGTTCTGCAGAATGGTTAGTTTCAGTTAAAAGATGTTTAATCTTATTTTATCCTCCATAAAATGGTGCACATGGATGAAACATGGATGTGCAGGGTCTGGTAAAGAGAAAGTGATAGTGCAGTGGAGTCTTGGATGAATGCAAGGCATGGAGAGAGTCACTGAAACAATCTACATGGTTGCAGAACAGTGATGGCCGAGTATAAGTGCATATCCAAAGTGTCAAAGCTTGAACTGGCAGAAATCCTCATCAAAAAGTGATGACACAGTCCGTCCCCAAACGCCATTGTTCTATTTGAGTGGCTGAGAAAGAAGGGTGACATTGGAAGTTGCTGCAGAGTAATAATGGACTTAGAAGAAGGTGGAGTTGAGAAAGAAGAGGGTGAAGACAGTAAAGATTCTTTCTAGGTTTTATATGCATGCAAATCAGTGATCTCATAGAAAGTAGTTCATATAGTCACTAATAGGTAGCCTTTATCCAAGCGAATGTTTGAGGTTATAAGTGATGTGATCAGACAAAAAATCTAGTTAGTAAAATTTCAAAGGTGCCAACGAAGAGTTTCTCCGAGAGGCATCATAGTCTAAAAATAATATAAAAATACCTTCGACTGGAAGGCACCTTAGGTTATGCTCCATCGAAAGCCTATTACATGTGGCATGTTGTTTACCTTCGAATGAAGGGTATTCCAGCAAAGTTAAACTTTCATTCAAAGAGGAGATTATTCTTGGAGAGAGTCTTTGTGGCTTGGTGTATCTTGGAGGAGCATTCTCATTCCCCACTCTTGGTCTATTTGGCGGATAACCATCTGAGAGGTACTGCTCATCCTATTTTTAGATGCATTTTATTTTGTGCTTTATCTTTTCATGGATATGGATCTTGAGCTATGTTGTTGGTTTTGGAGGGTTCATTTGAGGGCTGTTTGGCATGGTTATCTCCTTGTGCATATGAGTTTGATTTATAATGTCATTTATGAGGATTTGGAAGATATTATTGGGCTTATTCCTAGTTATGGAATGGTTATGAGTTTGATCTTCCTTGGTTAGAGAGGATTACATCCATGTTGGTTATATGAGATACATATGTTTCATTTGATCTATGAGATTGAATGGTTGGGTGTTGTTAAGGCTTTTCATTTGGGGTTGTAAAGGAGGTCATACTTGACACAACTTAGTACTTTGAGGCATTGGTAGGAGGACATGGTATGATATGATTTACAGGTTTCCTCTCTTTGTTCTATGGCTACTCCCTAGAGGTTCACATTCATATGGTTTCTTTTGGTAGATATGGGAGAGTTATGGTGGCATGATGTGAGGGAGTATGTAGGAGTTTGTGTTGCATGCATATATTATTGTGATTGTTCTTTGTTACTACATAGTTTTGATTATTAGCCACACCTTAGTATGAGTGTTGATTGGTAGACTTGGTATGCCTTGATCTATTTTTAGATTTGACATTACCCATGCAATGGGAGTTCTTAGATATGTGAGTTCTTCGTTGATAGGTTTTATACAGGGAGCTTTTGATTATAGTTTATGGGCTGGATATGCTATTGGCATGAATTTACTAATGTTGTTGATGCCTAGGAGGTATGAATGGTTGGATGTATTAGTATTTGATGTGGGTACTATTTCCAATCATGTGGGTTTTTACCTTGGCAGTAGCTTGGAGCCACTGTTATCACTTGGATTTGATGCTTGTGTTCTTTGGATTGGTGTATCTTCACCTTGGCTTGTTCCTTTTCTTCCATAGGTGGCATGTTGGAGGATAAGAGGAGTTCTTGCTTGAGATGGTGATCACTTTTATTTTATTGCAGGTAGCTTGATAGAGCACAAGAGCATGATGGAGATTCATGTGGTTTCATGGATGGCTATGATGATGTATTTAATTGATTGACCCTTATGCAATGTATACAAGTGGGAGAATGTTAGGAAAAGGGTGTTGTACACCTTGCACAAGTAATGGATTATTTTAATTGTGTAAAATAAATATTTATTTGTGGTGCATCTAGGAGATGTGTTTAGCCACATTAAATATTTATTACAAGTATCCACTTATAAAGTTGTATTATAACATTGGTTAAATATTTTATGTGTGGGAGACACATTAAATATTTAATATTGGAAAATCTTAGTACCAAAAAATAAATGTAGAGGTCAATGTTTTTGTGCTCTTATGGTTTTGAGACACATGGTTTTGTCAATACCACAGCTTGTATTTGTGTGAGATTGATTCTATAAAAGCAAGCACATGTCTAGTGGTTGAGGTTGGTTGGTTGGGTTAGCTATCATTTGTGTTGAGCTCTCTTGTAGAGTGCATATGTGAAGCATGACATGGGATGTGTGGTTACTTTCTTGGACACATGGAAGATGCATTGGAGGAGCTTGATGTTTCAGAAGTGTTCATGAAAACTTTATAAGTGTATTGTAATGTTTCATTGCTGAATAATACATTGAGTGTGGATGTTTTTGGAGGTTGGGTTTTTCCCTCTTGAGGGTTTTCCCAGGTATATCTTATATCACCTTATGGTATGTTTGTCAATTCTTTTGTATGGTGGATTCTTAGTATTTTGAATACTTGTTTGCATATTTATCTCTCATGGGGTTATGTGGAAATGCTCTTTATTGTTGTAATTTTTCCTTTCACCATGGTCCCATGTGACTACTAAGTGGATTTTTTGCTTAAATTTGAGCAGCATGGGTGGTCTCGTACAAAATTTAAATTATGTATAAAGGATAATTTAGAATCTTTCTTATAGTGGAGCAACAACATTTTAGGAATTGAAACTATGTTATGAAAAAAAGGGGGGGGCTGAAATTATGCTACAACTACATAATGAAAAATATGCCACATGGCTATATATATTTCTTTCCTTTTTTTTTTCATTTTCTCCAAATCTTATCTCCTAAATTTTCTATATTAATAAATAGTTCTTTATTAATATTTTAAAAAAAAATTATATAGTAAAAAAACTATAATTTAAGATAACTTCTTAAAATAAGCAGAAAAATAAAATATTCATGGCATCACTAGCTGCATGGGATCCTACCCTTAGATCCCTTATATCAAAAATACCAAAAAGTTGAGTTTTAAGCTCCATAATCATTACCTTGTTGTTATGAATAAACATGTCATCAACCTACAAAACAATGATCATAATATGATCCATCAATATAGTTAACATAAACACTAGAATAATGTTTGTTTCTAACAAAACTCAACTTCGTTGAACTTTTGATACACACTTCGAGCCCTAATTACCTTGTTCAAAAACCCATTGATAGTAGCCAAAGACCCATGGAACTTCCCCTCAAGTCCCAAGTGAAAAAACTACATGAGGCTCCACACTTTTATGGGCATGAAAAACCTCAACATGGTGATCTCCATGTCATCCTCAAACACTTAGGCAAAGCTTCTCTCTTATCCTTCTCTTCCCATCAAATAGCCCGAGTTGATTCCCAGTGCGACCATGCACATGGTATTGAAGGTGAAGTGTAGGAGCACATCTTGTATCTCAACTAGCTCACCTGATGAGGCAGTTTCTTTGAGAAGGAGCACTAGCCAGTTCTATGCCAACTTCTCCACTGACTTGGCTATTAACACCCCAAATGAGGGTGTGTTGAACTCTATGTTGGCCATCTTCGTTTATGCTTTCCAAACATCAATGTTAGGGTTGAAGATGTCGTTAACTAGAAAATCATGCCCTAAGGCCCAAAAATAGCATCGCTTTGGATAATTACTAAATTTGAGCTTTAAGATGCAGGTCAAATATCACTGTGGTTAACATGTTGGTAAAGCTTAACCAACCGACACATTATAAAATAGCTGGCTGGTCAAAATTCAACTAACATAATCGATTTTGACAAATCGATCAACAAAGAGTATGTTTGAGTAGGTTGAGAGAACATGGTCGAATAGGTCGATGATAACAGTTGGCATAGAAGGGGGTCAAAAATTCTGTAAACAATTGGCACAACAATGTGCCAGCTATTTACGATGGGTGCATGTTGCTCATGAGTGGCCCCTTGAAAAATGTTCCTCCCTACTCTATTAAGATTTGCATAGTCTAGTCTTGAATTTTATTTAGGTGAAGAACCACATATGGTAGCATACCTAGCAAAGGCCAATTTGTTAACCCTTTCATTTTTTAGTGCACAAAGTAATGGTATACTTGGATGGCTTTTAGATTTAACCCTAACCCCAGAAAATGCATTAGCTGATTGAAGCTGCTTCCCATTATCAAGATTTTCAAGCACTCTTGTTTTTCATTATTGTCCCACGTAAACAGCTAGCACATTGCCGTGCCAACTATTTACAAAAAATTAGACCCCATTGAATCTCGACTTTTCTCACCAACCTGTTCAACCGACCCTATTGTTTGTTGATAAGTTTTGGACAAAAGGACCCGTGGATAAAATTTTGACCACCGAACTATTTTACATAGTGTCTAGCAGTTTAAAATTTACCTTCCGTTATCATGTTATCAATTTTATTTTAACCAACGTCAAAATTACAACTTACTAACTGATTAAGCTCTTCCATTGAAATTATCAGTTGTCAACTGTGATAACGTGGCATCTTACAGTCCTATAATTGGTTAGCGGAGCAATGAAAATCCATACTTGTGCCTGCTAAGCTGCTAAGCCACTCAAATTATCCGAAGTGTCGCCAACATACATCAAAATGCTAATTTCATTATCAATATATCATCGCCAGCTGGCCTTACATTAAGAAGGAAAAAGACTTGGATATATATTTTTTTCGCCGTCTTTAATAATTTTCTTAGGCCTCTGGTCTCTATCAAGTTCAATAAATGTCGATTTGAGTTTGAATATAACCACCTAATATTTAATCCTGGTTAAATATTAAACAGCGACAGAAGTTGATACCCAAATCATTTTCATTAAAGCAATCGGTTGATTCCAGATTTCCTTCTTCCCGTTATCAAAACATCTGCACGCTCACAATTTGTTGGATGATTATACCCCAGAATTGTGTAATGGCATCAGCATAAGGAGGTCGATGAAAAATGTATACCTAGTTAAAGTCAAGTCATGGCATAGGTGGGCCTATTCTTAGCACATCTACAAGCGCGTGTAAAGTACAAATTAGTTTAGATCAATTGAGTTGTTGGAGTAAAGTGGGTTAGATCATGTCAGAGAGAAAGTATGATCATACCATAAATAGTGATAAATGAAGAGAGGGAGGGAGATCGATTAGCTTTGTGAATGAAGAAAGCTTGTCAACTAAGACAGTGAGATTTGTGTGTCTTAGAATCTAGAGATGTCCAAGACAATCATGTCTATGGATTAGAATCAGAATATTTCTCTCTACTTGATGTTGGGTTAACTTTGTTGTTCTGGATCTAATTTGCAACTATGAACTTGTCTATACCTATGAACTTGATCCCTGATGATTTATGGAATCTAATTCTCAGGAAATAGAAAGTTAGACAATGATATCGTCTTTCACACTCTTAAGGTTCTTTGTCAAGTTGGTAGTATTTAGAATATCTAGACTAATAGCATGCTTCAAATATGCACATGAGTTCTAGAATTGATCACTAGGTGATTCACATGTGCTAGGATGAGTGTACAATTGATTAAATGTGAATGGTTGTTCTTGAATGTCCATGTATCGAGAGATATGTGTTTCAATTATAAGTGATGATATTAAATTCTTGGATGCCTTAGAATGAATTTAATGAATCTCTTTTTATACCTAAACATAACACCAAATTGCAAAAAATTGTGCATAGTTGACTTGGGACTAAGGTGTCAAAGGGGGTCGATTGGCTAAAATGTTTGATCTTGATTTTTCATGTAGATGGATCAAGACACAAATGTGAGAATGATGTTACACCCACAAACACAACCTGGGTCAAATAGATAGGTTGGATCAATTTTTGATAGGATTGGATAATTGATTAGGGATTAGGATTGGATTAATGACTAGAATCAAATAAATAAGCCAAATGGATTGGGATTTTGTGCACATAAGCATAGGGATAGGTGCAAGAAAGGCTAGGTATGTGGGCCCAACTATGCAAAAAAATGCACCATTTTGTAGCTATATAAGTGTATTTAGACATTGCCCCAAACTATGCACAAAACTAAATTGGGAAACACATCAAGGATGTGCTTTTCACCATTACAATATTTTTAAGTTCTCATTTTTTAAAGATTTTTAAATATATTCATCTAATCAAATCATGCTATTTTTCTGTTAGTTGTGATAATATTTATTTTTATTGGAGTATATTAGGATAAACATCCTACAATGCTAGACTAATAACTTTGGGTGCGTGAACTGTCACTTCCTTTGGCTAAGAGTCAAGGTTTGAGGGGTATCACCTCCTTAAACTAAGAGTTAAAATCTAAGGGGTATTTATTCTGCTAAATTTACTTAGAACTCAATCCCAACCTCATCCTTCAAAGTTTCAAGCTTTTAGACTCAACAAGATTTGACCCTTAGTGGACTATCTAAGCCTTTTAACTTTGACACTAGTAGACCAAGGGTTATGTTGAGCAATTATGATTTGATTTATGTGGCTATTTTTGAAATTATTTCCATTATAATTTTAATAAGCATCTCAAAAGTATTAGTTGACCAACAATTTATTATCAATGAAAATTATTGTTTGATATTTTTAGGGTTTGGAGAGGGTACTAAGTATAAGGGATAAAAGTGTCTACTTGTTCTTTTACTCTTAGTTTTTAATATTCATTTTTAGTTGTTTTTTAATACTCATTTTTAGTTTTGTTGCAATATTTATAATTATATTAATCTTAATTTGGTTTGTTTTGTGGGTAAGTTGACCTTAGCCTTAATTCTATTGGTCATTAGCCTTCTCAACTTTTAGTAGTCTCGACCCATCTATTTTGTAGTCATTCTTGTACCCTAGACTAAATTGTAGGCATAGATCTACCCCTTAGACAAGATTACACATGCAACCTGGTCCTCCCAATTTAAATCTTGTTCTTTCTTTTTAAAGCCAACCTTTTCAAAGAATCTAACCATTTCCGTTTAATTTACATGCAATAACACTTTGAATTGAGCACCTAAGATATTATATTTAAGGACAACCCTAAGAAATTAGTTTATATTGTATTATTAGAGAATTGTGTTACACATTATTACAAAGTAGTGCCATAACTTGTGTTGATGTATAAAATTGCGTAGGTTCCAACACTAACATGGAAAGTTTCAAGCATGTGAGACTTGCTACTTGAAACAACCTCCATATTTTAAAGAAGCTGGCTCTTCCTATTTCAATTGGGTTTTGAGCAAAGGGAAAGAAATAAACAGCATTATAGATACAATAAGTAAATCTAATTTATGGCGATGCACCTAAGTAAAAGGTATTCCTTCAATTCAAGCACAGTGAAGCTATTCTCACGATACAGTTATATTAAAGAGCAGATACTACATGATCAACATAAATAGATATAATGAATATTATCAAAGGCTTATAACCAGACGTCTTTGCAAAGACATAGATGATATCAACTAAGGCACAGAACAAAGTTCTTCTTATTAATCTTCTAGCAACATAAAAGGCACAGAAACATGCACAAATATATTGACTTTCTTATCAAGAACAACAAAATAAAGGCAAAATGACATAAACCAGTCACAACAAAGTCTTCGACTCCTCTATTAGATTTCTAATTGAAAACTTATATCAAAGTAAAGTCCTCAATCCTTCTATTCGATTACAAATTTTGCATATTTATAATCATCAATTTAACACAAGATTGTTTGCAACAACCTGAATCATCAACTGCTAAATAGAATTGAAGATTACTGGAAATCCATGGTGGTTATGATCTTCTGAATCTATAACGGACATCCCTCTTGCACGCTCATTAGCTGGGGTGAAATATTATGTGGCACACTAACTATATTGAGACTAAGACACATGGCAACACCTGCACGCATAAGGTTGAAAAGAAAATATGACAGGTGGCAGCGTCCGCATATACTTAGAAACTCTTTTGCCTTCAAAGAAATTCATAGGAAATAGCCACTTGTCGCATTCCGCAGTCTCCAAAAATGGCACATGTCCTGCCCTGCCAAGCCTTTAAAAACTTGTGTCTTTATACCCAAGCGCCCTTCGTTGTGACATTTGTCACAAGCCGCTTCACTTAGAAACTAAGACACAATAATAATAGGACCCACTGCCTTCATAACTCATTACCCTCAAAGGGAATAAAACTGGGATAGATGGCGGCACCCGCGCTCGTACAAGCTAACACGCAGCAACCTCTGCAACACTGTTGAAACAAATGAAACTTTTGAAAGGTCCCTCGGAAGCTGACACTTGGCGCGTTTCTCTACAACTGTGAATTAAAATGTTTCATGCTAAAAAGAAGATTATGAATAAAGTAACCCTTTTTCCATTGTTGCCACGTGGCACCGTCCGCAAGCATGAAACAAAATGTATTGTGGCCCACCATATTTATGGCGATATAAATATAAATTCTGAAAAGGGACACGCATCATCATTCGCATAAAACTCAAAAAGACACACGGCAGCACCCGCAAGCATGAAACAAAATGTATTGTGGCCCACCATATTTATGGTGATATAAATATAAATTCTGAAAAGGGACACGCGACATCATTCGCATAAAACTCAAAAAGACACACGGCAGCACCCGCAAGCATATAGCAAGAAAGGAAACTTTTTGAGACTGCTTCCATTAGCGACACATGGTGCCTTCCTTAGGCTTGAAACAAAATGAACCAAAAAGATGTTACTTGATACGTGGCGCACTCCACATAAAACTCAAAAGGACACATGACGCCCTCCACATAAAACTAAGTGCTTGTTTCATTGTTGTGACTTTAACACTTGGCGCGAACCACGCACAGAAACAGGGAGACACAAATATTAAGCCACTGTACTTTAAATGCAACACTGTTGAAACTGAAACAGAATGTAGAGACACTCTACAGTTCTTGGTGACCATCAGGACTTCTGAGCCTACTCTAAAAGAACCCAAAATTGACAAAAAGATATTGTATTGAAAATAAAACTTGAATTATAGATTTTGCAATGCTATCTAATATATAGACCATTCTGAATCTGAGAGCCCCTATCTACTCTGCAAATCTTGAAAAGTAAAATCAAGATTAATTATATCTTTATGGGAAAATGTTTGCAAAATTTGTACCATAGCCTTTAATGTAAATTCTAGCTGGGCCATAGGTATCAACATAGTTTCAACTTCCTTTACTGTTGATGAATCATTTAAACCCTAGAAAATTGTCTAATCATTTTGCTTGGTCAAAAAAGGGCCTTGATGTCATCTATCATCAACATTGTGTTACTATCTGGGAAGGGTGAAGGAAGTCCCAATTGCACCAAATCTTCTATGTGTTTCCTCATATTATTTACTCCTTCCTTCACTATATCTAGGAGCTCTTGACAATTTATGGCTGTAGAATTACAACTCAAAACCTCATTGACCTTCTTAGCAGCAACCATTCTATCATTGATACCTGCTGCTGATAATGTTTCATCTATTGTGTCATACAAATTTTTCAACAAAAGTTGAGAGTCAGAAACTCTTAATGAAATAGTGGACAAAGTGGCCTGTACAGAAGTTTCTACCTTCTCACACAACTGCTGAGCATTTAACAGAAAAGTCAAAGATGGCTTTAGCTGAATAATCTCCTCAGAGATTCTCTTCCATACTAAAACATATAGCTCTTTCACCAAATTTAGAACTCCAGCATTCAGTGGCCTATTTGCCAACTCAATTGTCAATTGTTTTATTCTTTGTTGCTCAGCCATGAGTTGTGCTTGAGCTGCACTATTGGTATTTTCTTCACTCAATAATTTTTGTTGCAACTGTGTGGCCTCTTGCAATTTATCCTGATACCTCTTTTCTAAAGTGGCTTTTTCCTGTCTTAAAATAGTTACTGTAGCCTTCTCCTGTGCCAGCTCAGTCTTAAGAGAAGTAATCTGGGCCTGTACAGCCTGATGTATCTGTAAAGAAACAGTATTATGCAATTGTTTGTTCAAATTATCAATCTCATTTATCTTAGACTGAATCTCCCACACAAGATTACTGCTATTCACTTTCTCTTGAGCCAAATCATTCTCTGCCTTTTGCAACTTCTTAGACACTTTCAAATAGTTTGTAGTCATAGCAGTTGCAGTTTCATTTAGTAGCTCAACCCTGTCTTGTGGCCTAAAAAGAGACATATCCATGGCCACAACATTCATAGCATAATCTTGGGGCTACATTTGCTCATTTGGTTTTTCTACATTTGGGGAGAAATGTGTCATTGTCAATGATTGTTGAATAGGGTCATAGAGTGACCTCATGTGAGCCACAACAGGGCTTTTATTTTCCTTTTTTCATTTCTTTTCCATCCTAGCCTCTCTAGCCTTTTTTGTTGTGTCTGCTTGAGCTTGGAAGGTAGGAGGAGATGCAATATAACCTCCAGCAAAGGGGTGACCTTGAGGCAGGCCATAAGGAATAGAAGATAATTGTTGGCTAGGGGAAACTTGGGGAGGGGTCCGTTTAGGCACAGATGGAGAAAATAATGGCAAGGTAATGGCCTGTGAGGACATGGTTGGTGCACTGGAAGTTGGGGTAGGGGTTTGTGTAAGCACAACAGAAGTGGCAGGCGACATGGAAGCCTGAGTACTTGGGATTGCCACAACTGTATGAGAAGAAAGAGATACAGGAGAGAAGGGAGAAGAAGTACCTACTTGAGTCACAGAAGAGGTGACTGGCACTTGTTGTTGCTGTGGTGCTTCTTCTTCTTCTAGCAGGATCAATCTCCTTACTTTCAAAGGCCTCTCTATTGTTTCCTCTATTTCTTCATCTTCAATATTTACAACCACTGGTTGTTGTAAAGGGACCATTCTGTATGAGTTCCTAGAATTGGTGATGACACAACACATTTTTGCTTCTCTAAGTTGCTAAGGGATTGAGGCCATGAAGATCTAGGATCAGCAGATGATGCATGTCTTGTTGCTTGCATTATTGGGGCCGAATCTGTTTCTTCCTCTGGTTCCTCACCCTTCCTCTGAATTCTACTTGTGTCTGCACTTGAGACTGGGGATGGATGCCACTCATCTCAGATTGATTCCCATATCTCATCATTTTCAACATTGCCAAATGAATGTGTAATCTTAGAAGTCTCTTGTCTATATTTCCAATAGGCCTCAATCTTTTTTGTTCTCCATTCTTTTGCTTTTAATGATTTCCTTAGACCAGCAGTCATCTTCAGCTTAGGGTCATACTCTTTCTCTTTGGCATAGAAGCTTTCCCATGGCATAAGCCCCTCATAGGGCAAATTAGTTAATTCCACATAGAGATCTGGGTTATCTTCTTTTGGAGACCTCCTGTCTTCCCAGAATGGGCGTCCTTCATGTACCATCTTGGCACAAACCTTATTATTTATTATCTAGGAAGATAGGAAACTATCTGGGTCATATTTCTATTTATCTTCTATGATAAGAAAACCAAGGGTAGCTAACTTCCTTAATAAGAGGCTTTCCACACCTCTAACTTCAAGTGTCATGTTTCCCCTAGCCCATGGGACATCATACATCTTTTTATTTCTTTTCTTGTGGCCAAAATCATTATCTACAATAGATACTTGATGAGTAACCTCTAGGAATATGACCCTAGGGGTCAATACTTTAGGCAATAGCACAGGCTCTCTGGCGAAACCTTGGACTCTGATTATTGTAGTATGGGCTCCAAAGAAGTAGTCATAGGGAATTGGGTAGTTGGTTATAAAACCCCTTATACTCTGTGTCATCCTATGTTCCACAGGCTCAGGGCTTAACTGGCTAAAAGCGGGGGTGACAAAAAACTCCCAAAACTCATAGGGGTCAGAGGTTTCAGATAACACATGTGTCCATGCAGACACAAGGATGGTTCTACTATCATTAGAATCTAAGTCATACATATTTAAGGGCATATGCTATATAAAAAGACCAAAATTTTGATACAACATAAGATGGAACAGGAAAGCAGAATACCTAAATACTCTCTTTGTTTTGAAATTGGCAAGCTGGTCAATCATGGCTATAGCAATTTGCTCCAAAAAATCCAGCCGATACTCCTGAGATTTATCCATAGTTTTCATTTTGAAAATGATTGCCAATTGCTAATCATGAACTGTGGTGTCCTCCTTCATTCCAAAAATGAAATCTATCATTGAAAGGGTGTCTTGAACATCAGGGTTAAATTGTGCACGGCCAGTGGGTAGTGTGGGCATCTAAGTATTATCTTCACCCAGATACATCTCTGTATTCAAAAATTTTAGTGTGCTATGTAAATTCGCCCATGTGCCTTGCATCTTGGCAATAGTTGGAAATGTGGCCATTCTATCATACTGTAGGGCTAGCATGTCCCTTATGATCTTGGGCGTAATATGAACTATGAAAGGGCCCTGTTGGATAGAATTTGATGGTGCATGAAACAACTCCACACACAATTCAATTAGCTCAGGACAAGGGTGTACGTTTGGAACTAGGAACTATGCCAATTGAGAAGTCCATATTCTCATACCAAAAGTCTCATACTGCCCCTTGTTCTCTCGGATGAGGCACCTCTGATGTGCCCCCTCTTAGAGATTCTTGGTGTTCTTTTGAAGAGGTGTGTCATATATGCCATCTGCATAGTCTTTCACCTGATCTGAGTCAACAGATAATCCCACTTCAGGAACCCTTGTTCTTGGACAGGACTTCCTTGGTTGCGTAGGTGCTGAAGCATATGACTTGTTATTCAACAATTTATCAGTTGACTCAAAAATTCCAAGTCCCTCCCATGGTGACTATGTCTCAGACATATCTATATCTTTGTGAGAAGATTTAAGAAAGCTTTGACATAGAAAAAGGGTAAAACTATTTTAGCAGAGTGATACTTAGCTGAAAGGCACTTGTGAGAAACAAAGCTCGGATGCGATGGTGATTTAGAGCAGAAAGATAGAAGCAAATGATGCTCACAAGGACTTAAAACCTAGCTTATTGGGCCTTATGAAAATAATAAATGACACATCCCATCTTATTAATGGCATTAATGCCAGGAAACAGTTAGTTTATCTTTTCAAAATCTACATTGGACGGAGTGTCAGATATGTTATGAGAGTGGCTATCTTTCTAAAAAAGGATGTACTTCCATGAGATTTTGGGGATTGTTGAACAATCTTAATAAATGCAAGGGCTAAAAGAGAAGGGGCTTTGCATTGCTTGACATGTGTTCACTGAACACTTATTTGAAAGGGAAAGTGGGAAAACAGAAAGCGAGAAAAGGAAATAAAAAACTAACTAACTATGATACATGATGAGCCCCCTCTTAAGTGAAATGTTTTAGAAAGATCCCATTTACTAGAATCTCTTCAGGTTCTCCATTCATGGTTTTGAGCTCAAATGAATTTTGTTGCTTGCAAGAATGAACCTTATAAGGGCTTGTCTATAATGATTCGAATTTGCTGTGTCGACCTAGCTTAGCAACTCTTTCATCCCATTTCAATACCAGAGAGCCAACTTCAAAAATGGGATTAGAAGTCTTCTTGTCAAACCAATTCTTAACCATTTTTTGATGTTTCATTACCGATTCATGTGCCTTTTCTCTCTTTTCTTGGACTTTCAATAGCTTAGCAAGTCTGACTTGCATTGGGCTATTTTCCTCAATTTCTATCTGTTATAACTGTTGTAAAGCAGGAATCTCTTAACTTAGTGGCATTACTGCAGGTTTACCATAAACCAACTCATAGGGAGACATTTTAGTTACTTGCTTTGGTTTGATCTTGTTAGCCCACAGTGTTGTATTAAGTAACTTATGCCACTCTCTTTGATAATTAGTCCCTATCCTTTTTATGAGTCTGATAAGGTTCTTGTTAGTGGACTCTGCCAGACCATTACCTTGTGGGTAATAATTTGAAGAAGTCTTCAAATATATCTTATTTCTTAAAGAAAATTCAAATAATTTGGTTCCCAAAAATGCTTTAGCATTTTTGATATGATGGTACTAGGAGGACCAAACCGAGAAGTTATGCCTTCTAAAAATTCTAGTATGACCTTTTCTATTGTCTCCTTGTGTGGTACTACTTCACTCCACCTGGTAAAGTAATTTGTTGTTGTGAGAATCCATTTGTGTCTCATATTTGATACTGGATTGATCATCCCAATAAAATCCAAACCCCATTGAGCAAAGGGCTCATCTACAACTATGGGACTTAGAGGCATTATTGTGTTTCTCCTTTTGTCAGTATAAAACTGGCAAGCATGGCATTCCTTAACCATCTGATGGCAATCTATAAATAGAGTAGGCCAGAAATATCTTGCTTCTGTCACTTTGATTGCAATGGTCCTTGCTGAAAAATGTCCACCTGAGGCTCCATGATGCAATTCATGTAATATTCTTTGAGATTCATCTTTCTCTATACATCTTAAGAGTATACCATCAATATTCCTTCTAAATAAGATCTGATCAATTAGTACAAAATGGATTCCTTGTTGCCTATAGTACCTTTTCTTATCATGGGAGAGTTCATTTGGGAACACCCCATACTTCATAAACTATATCCTGTTTTTGACCCAAGAATCTTGGTCAACCTCTTGGAGTTTCAACACATTTTCATTTTCTATTTCTTCAGATACTGATCTTTCTATGTCTTGGGTCATGTACTGGTACAATCCTTTGCCTCTGACTAACTTGGTGGGTCTTACTTCTACATCATATTCTAAAATATTTGTTATCCAATTGGCCCTTTTCTCAATGATCTCACCGTCCATAATATATTCTCTTACACTGGGGTGAGCCACTAATATCAAAATTTTATTTCCTGTTACCAAATGTTTGAATTTTTTAAGGGCTTTTACCATGGCGTATGCTTGCTTCTCCACGAAATTATATCTTGACTCATATTCTCTGAGCGTCCTGAAGAAGTAAGCTCTTGGATGTTCTCCTTCCTCTTGATCATCTTTCTGAGTTAGAACAGTAGCAACACTGAATTCTCCCCCATACACATACATTATAAAAGTTTTAGAGAAATCTAGGTTTCTGAGTACTGGGGCTATTGAAATGGCTCTCTTGACCTCTTCAAAAGCCTATCTTCCTTCTGTATTCCATTTGAAAACCATATCCTTTTTAAGCAACAGTGTCATTGGTCTAATTAGACCTGCAAAATCATATATGAATCGGCTGACAAAGTTAATTTTCCCTAAAAAGGATTGAATTGCTTTCTTGTTGACTGGTAGAGATAGATTCATTAGAGCTATGACCCTTTCTGGATCAATGGAGACCCCTTCCTTTGACACTATGTGTCCTAGAAGCTTACCCTAAGGCACATTAAAGATACATTTCTTGGGATTTAGAGAGATCTGGAACTCTTGACATTTCTTGAAAACAACATCTAAATGGTCAAAATGATCTATGGCATTCTTAGAAAAAATAGTTAGGTCATCTAGATTGATCAGAATGATCTTATTTATAAGCTCCCCAAATGCTACATCCATTGCACACTAAAAAGTAGCTCCAGCATTCGAAAGGCCAAAGGGCATCTTAGCATATGCAAATGTTCCCCACTTTGCAGTGAATGCAGCCTTATGATGATCTTCATCTGCTAACGAAATATGATTGTATCCTAAGAAACCATCAAGCAAGGAGAACCTTTCTAACCTAGCCACAGTCTATAAAATCTATTCCATAGAAGGCAGGGGATAATGATCTTTCAAAGATGCTTTATTCAAATCCCTAAAATCTACACAGAGCCTTATGTCACCATTCTTCTTTCTTACAGGTACTAAGTTTGACACCTAGGTTGAATGCTTAATTGGGAAAATAATCTTTGATTCTAGGAGCTTTTGCGTCTCATCCACCATTAGGGGTTCAATTCTAGGATTCATTGGCCTTTGCTTCTGTCAGACTGGTTTGGATCCTTCAGTAAGCTCTATGGTGTGTTGGATGATATCTCTATTATAGCCATGGAGGTCCTCATAGGTCCAATTAATCACCCTATCATATTTGTCACATAAAGCAATCAGCTTCTCTTTTTCCTCTTGGGTTGTAGCATTACCTATTTTCAACTTTCTTCCTTCACTAACTTGAATTTCAGAATAATCCTCCTTATTTGCCTTAAACCTCCTCTTCTCTAGGCTTGCATCTTTTGGATCAAACAAATTTTCTAGAGTAATCAGTCCTTTAGGGAGTTTATTTGATTTTAGCTAGATAATTTGATCACCATATGCTTCCTCAATTTTGGGGTGTAACTGATCAGTAAACTCACCTGATTGCTGTAAAAATGAAAGTACTTGAAGGTCATTGTTAAAAACTTGCCAATTTTGATCATTGTCTGGAATTGTTGGTCTTGTATAACCTTAACTAACTCATTGTTAACTAATAGATCACTTGCCAAGTCAAATTGTGAACCAATTTGTGCCATTATATCTGCTTCTAAATTTTGGGCTCTGGGCACTACCTCAATATTGAAAGCATCAAAGTCATTTATCAAGTCCCAAATCCTGTGCTGATAGGACCTCATTCTTACATTTTTGGCTACTACTTTCTCTCTGATTTGTTTTACCACCAATTCTAAGTCTCCTCTCACTATCAGATTCTTAATTTCCTTTTTCTTGGCCAACATGAGTCCATGCACCAAACATTCATATTCAGCGTCATTATTGGTACAGGCGAATTGAAAATGAATGGCTCTTAGAATTTTCTCACCATTTGGGGTAGTAAGGCAAATACCTGCTCCAGTACCATTCTTGCTCCTAGCCCCATCAAAATGTAAGGTCCAAATTTCTAAGTGTCCTTCAGATTCTCCACTTTTAGATACTTCTTTCCTTATAATATTCAGGATTTCTTGGTCTTCTTCAAAAATAACATAAGTGCCTAGACCAATAGAGTCATAGTTTCCATAAGGATCACTCTGCATCATGGTCAACAACTGATTGTTCTCTTCTTCTTGTTGGTCATGTTCAGTCTAGTCACCTAATTCTTCAGCAAAGACTCTCTCCTCTTTATTCCTCATGGCATGGGATGCTTCTATTTTTGGGGTTGGTTCGTTAGTAATATGGTCTTTGGATAATGGCTCAAACAATACTTTCATCTTTGTCCCATACTTGGTTCTTAGGATTAGGTGTGACCAATCTAGTGACATGTAACCTCCTATTTTGGCTATGAAATCTCTGGATAAGCATAAACCAAATACAGGGGGATATCTATGACTACCACATCCTGATTGATAGTTATATTGGGACAAGTATATAGTTGTAATGGAAGTTGTTTGATTTTTCCTATAGTTTGAACAGATTTCCCATCCAACTACATGACCCCTCTGGTAAGTGGCTCATACTTTATCTTTAAAGCATCTGCTATCTGCTTTGGCATTACTATAGTACTGGCCCCATAATCTATCATTGCATTATGCAGCAGTTTTTTCCCAACTATTAAAGTTAGATAAAAAGGATCTGGTTTAGATTTACCTACCTCAGGTGCATTGTTCAACAAAGATGTTGTTTGTAGAGGTATAATATCTTTATGTTGGAGTTTCCCTTTATCAATAGCTCCTCCTTTAGCACTAGTGTATTTAGAGGCCTCTTGACCTTGCAGAGCTTCTTGTAACAATGTCTTCTACTCGGGAATAGCCAACATATCCCAGATTGATACGTGTGCTGGAGTTCTTTTCAGCTGGTCCACCACGTTCACATGTCCTAATGCTTGTGTCTTTGAATAATAAGGGGACCTTGTCTTTTCTAGCATCTATCCCGAGGCTACTTGATTCTGCACTGGTTGGGGCACTTCTTGCCTAGAGACTGGATTGTGATGATTTTGAAATGGAGGAGTTTCGATAATCTCATTATTTGTGAGTTCAGGTTGCTCCATCATTCTCCTCTTTGACCTAGTATAATAGTCTGACTGCACCAATGGTTTCTTTGAAGTGGATGTCTCATTCAAGAACACTGAATCTTCGTCTTCAATCCATGAAAATAAGGCATGTTCAGGGGCTATTTCCTCTTCTTGTTGTATAGATATCCCTTTCATCTGGGTAACCATTACTGCATTTTGGACACTAGGGGACTAATATGGTGGAGTATCAAATGTTGAGAATTGTCCTTCTAACCCTCTCTGTTCTACTATCTTTTGTTGCAAATTACCTCTGGGATAGTCTCTGGGCATATGGGCATTGTTGTAGGGAAAGCACCAGGCATTTGTGTCATCTACTAAGTTATTTTGCCCTAGAACTATTTCTCTGTTGGGATTATGAGTGACAGTTTGTAGAGGTGTAGGTACTGAAACCAACTGGTTTAAAGGCTGAGGATTATTTTACCTTTGAGGGCCTTGATATTGATTTAGCTGAAAAGGGGGTCTATTTCCTTGGAAACCTTGATAAGGAGGCTTTGAATAGGGACTTTGTTGTTTCTTTAGGTTAATTATCTCATTTGAAAAGGTCCTTAGAATATTCTTGACATCATCCATTTCAGATGGTTGAGCAGAGGTGGTTGCCATAGCAGGTTGTTGAGATACTGGGAATGAATACATGGACACAGGTGGAACTGTAAGATTAGAAGCTTCTTGTGGCAAAGGTAGGGAAATTTCTAGGAACATGAGCATAAGAGGCCTTGAGGGCAATTTTCCAGCATCTATCAAGTAATTTTTAGCCTTAACAGTTAACTCATATGCTTCTGGCAGCGTTTGACCTCCTAGGGACTAAATGATTACTAATATATCAGAATTAAAAGCTTTGAGGTAGAACACAATAGTCATACCTGATAATGGTCTTGCTGTAGCAGGAATCCTATCCCAGGTCTTTTGAAATCTTGAGTTAAAATCAGTCATGGCTTCTTGTGGTGCCCTTTTGATAGTGATTAATTGTTACAGCAAGGAAGATTTATCACCTTTCTCTCCAAATCGTGCAAAGAAGGCATCATCAAGCTGATCCCATGTAGATATTGTCTTTGGAGTGAGAGATGTATACCAGTCTAGAGCCTTTCCCTTGAAAGAAGCTACTAGCAGTCTTATTGCCACATTTTGTTCAGTAATAACATGCACTGCACACACATCAGATACATCTTGTAGATGTTCCCCAGGTGTCTTGAAATCTTCTCCACTTAACTTAGGTAGAGCCTTCAAAGCATTGGCTGGAATAGGATCCCAAGTGGCTGGTGGTACTAGAAGAATGAGAGGACTATCAGTGTTCCAATTTGCATAGTTCCTTAGAGGTATAGGTGCTCCCATATTTGTTCCTTGTGTTACTGCAGCCTGATTCACTCTTCTCCTTGGAGTAGTCACTAATGGTGGTAAAAGAATGCCCAGATTAGCAGCAGACTGAGCTCTTGTTGTAGGTCCACAGCTCTAGCTCCTTGTCACTCTCTAGATCATAGGATCTTGATAGGAACTTCAAGAAAGGTCCCACCGGGCATGCCAAAAACTGTTGATGTATAAAATTGCGCAGGTTCCAACACCAACATGGCAAGTTTCAAGAATGAGAGACTTGCTACTTGAAATAGCCTCCATATTTTAAAGAAGCTGGCTCTTCCTATTTCAATTAGGTTTTGAGCAAAGGGAAAGAAATAAATAGGATTACAGATACAATAAGTGAATCTAATTTATGGCGATGCACCTAAGTAAAAAGTATTCCTTCAATTCAAGCATGGTGAAACTATTCTCACAATACAATTATATTAAAGAGTAGATACTGCATGATCAACATAAACAGATATAATGAATATTATCAAAGGCTTATAACCAAATAACTTTGCAAAGACACAGATGATATCAACCAAGGCATAGAATAGAGTTCTTAGTAATCTTCCAGCAACATAAAAGGCATAGAAACATGCATAGATATATTGAATTTCTTATCAAGAACAACAAAATAAAGGCAAAATGACATAAACTGATCACAACAAAGTCTCTGACTCCTCTATTAGATTTCTAATTGAAAACTTATATCAAAGTAAAGTCCTCAATCCTTCTATTCGATTACAAATTCTACATATTTATAATCATTGATTTAACACAAGATTGCTTGCAACAACCTGAATCATCAACGGCCAAACAAAACTGAAGATTACTGGAAATCCATTGCGGTTACAATCTTCTGAATCTATAATGGCCATCCCTCCTGTGCACTTATTGGCTGGGGCAAAATATTATGTGGCACACTAACTATATTGAGACTAAGACACATGGCAACACCCATGCACATAAGGCTGAAAAGAAAATATCACAGGTGGCAGCATCCGCATATACTTAGAAACTCTTTTGCCTTCAAAGAAATTCATAGGAAATAGCCACTTGTTGCATTCCGTAGTCTCAAAAAATGATATGTGTCCTACCCCGCCAAGCCTTTAAGAACCTGTCTTTATACCTAGGTGCCCTTCGTTATGACATCTGTCGCAACCTGCTTCACTTAGAAACTGAGACACAATAATAATAGGACCCACTGCCTTCATAACTCATTACCCTCAAAGGGAATAAAACTGGGACAGATGGCGGCACCCGCGCTCATACAAGATAACACATGGCAACCTTCGCAACATTGTTGAAACAAATGAAACTTTTGAAAGGTCCCTCGGAAGCTGACACTTGGCGCGTTCCACTACAACTGTGAATTAAAATGTTTCATGCTAAAAAGAAGATTATGAATAAAGTAACCCTTTCTCCGTTGTCGCCATGTGGCACCCTCCGCAAGCATGAAACAAAATGTATTGTGGCCCACCATATTTATGCCAATATAAATATAAATTTTGAAAAGGGACATGCGGCATCATCTGCATAAAACTCAAAAAGACACACGGCAGCACTTGCAAGCATATAGCAAGAAAGGAAACTTTTTGAGACTGCTTCTGCTAGCGACACATGGCGCCTTCCGTGGGCTTGAAACAAAATGAACCAAAAGATGTTACTTGATACGTGGCACACTCCGCAGCAAACTCAAAAGGACACACGATGCCCTCCACATAAAACTAGGTGCTTGTTGCATTGTTGTGACTTTGACACTTGGCGCGACCCACTCACAGAAACACAGAGACACAAATATTAAGCCACTGTACTTTAAATGCAACACTGCCAAAACTGAAACAAAATGTAGAGACACTCTACAACTTGCATTGGTGTTGCATAAAAAAGTATTACACATCAATTTATCATTTATGCACTTTGCATTTATACTTGGTATATCTTTCAACTTCCTTCATTAACAAATATTACACATCAATTTATCATTTATGCACTTTGCATTTATACTTGGAATATCTTTCAACTTCCTTCATTAACAATCAGAGTTGACTAGTGGTGCAGGAGCACCAAGAGGATCATGAAGATCCATGATTATTTTTGTTTGTTCATGTTGTAATAAGGCCTTGGAAGATGATTCTCATGTTTGTAATAAGGACCATGTCCAAAAACATCTCTTGTTGATGTCATGTTATAATGGAGCAGTCATAAGGTGTAATAGGCAGTCATATTTGTAAGCCTTCTAAGGCATGTAAGAGGCAGTCATAGAATCATAGGGATAGTCATACATTATCATGCATTATAAGCCTTTTGGCATGTGTCAAGGAGTGATAGACCTTGTCAAAAGCTTATTTACATTGTAGAGGTGTTTGAAGGCATTGTCAAGTCTAAACCACAGCTGATGCCTATGTTAAACTTTGTAATTAGTTGCTGAAGTTAACAAATAGGGCAATTCAGTGGTTTACTAGTCCTCCCATCGACCCAAACTACCCTCCAACTATTCCAAGACCCTAAGGTAGGCTTTATAAAACACTGCAGATGCCCATTGTGAGCGGACAAGCATTTTGGTGAAGGAATAAACAAGTTATAACAGTTTTCTGCCTGTGTGTCCTATTTTTTTTACTGTTGTTGCACGTACTCTACCTTTGTATGGACGAGTGGTGACTGGATGATAACACTATGAGTAACCTTTCAAATGCATATAGATTGAATTCTTGAAACATCTTTAGAACATATAAATTCACATTTTTCTGTAAAGTGGTCTAAAAAACCCTCATCTAGGGTTCTGACAGAAAATTAGGATGTCTTCACCATTCCACTGACTCCAAATCTCTTTGATCAGTGGGATGGATTTCGTAATGTTTGTTTTGATGTTTTTCAAAAGCATTTTGGGCAGGAGTTTATTTTTGGTGGAGTTTTCTTGATGAGACCTAGCAAGATCATGTGCTAGGCTAATGTGAAGAAGAACAGTCTAAGTCAAATCTGTTATAGTTGGTGGTGGGGTCTCAAAACCTAAAGAAGTCTTGGTTTGGGCATGAGATTGAGATGTCCAAATGATTGGTTGAGTTCTGTGAGTCTCTGAAAGGGTGGTTACTTCACAAAATAGGCCTAATTGGGGCTCTAGGCTACTAGGAGGGGTTATAGGTTGGACTATACTGTCCAAAACAACCCATACCCATTTTCAAATATGTCATGGGGAGTCCAAATAGGTATCTCTAGATTGTCTTAGATCTAAGTTTACAGGCCTATGTTGAAAGTTATGACTGATTGTTCATATTTCAAGGGCTACAAGGGTTTAGAGGCCTAAAGAAGGAAGTACCAAAACCAAGTTTGCCTAGCCTTTGCCAATGGTCTAGATGGGTTCCATGGAATGCCAAATCAACCTTTCCATGATGGTTTCAATGATGTTAACTGATGTTCCCACTTTTGCAAGGTGATCCTTGAATTTGGGTTTTGGGTGTGCACAGAACACCTTGTCAATTTGTGAAATCCTCTATCTATCCTAGTGCCTCTACATCATAGTGGTATTAGAGCCATAAAAGGTTTTGTTTTTGGTTGTGTAAGACCTGGTATATGTCAACAGAGGAGAGTGAAGGAGAGGCTAGAAACATGCCTCCAAAAGGGATGATCACTGAGGTGGTTAAGAAGTTCAAGGAGATGGAAGAAAAGATCAAAAGTGGAGTCAAGGAAGCACTCCAAGAAGAGTTGAAGGAATTGAGGATAGGGAAGAGGATAGATGAAGGTTCTGATGAAGAAGAAGAAAAAGAGGAGGAAGAAGAAGATCAAGAAGAGGTAGAGGTACCTACAGATCAAAAACATTTCCTTGAAGCTATCAAGGCAATTGGCAAAGATTCTTCAGAGGCTCGGATGGAGATTCCAATGTTTAGTGGCAAGATGAATGCTGATGAAGTTATGGAGTGGATTGAAGCCCTAAATAACTACTTTGAATATAAAGAAGTTTCTGAGAACAAGAAGGTGAAGTTTGCAAAAATTAAACTCAAAGGTACTTCCCTTACATGGTGGAATTACACCCAAGGTGAGAGGGTAAAGAATGGGAAGAGCATGATCTCTTCATGGAGCAGAATGTTGGAGAGGATCAAGTCCCAATTCCTTCCATTAGACTATGAGGTGCAGATCTACAAGAAGATGCAAAATCTCAAGCAAAGAGATTTTGATGTGGCCACTTACACCGAGGAGTTTCACAAGTTCTCTCTTCGTTGTGGATACATGGAGGATGAAAAAGGTAAAGTGGTAAGGTATCTAAATTGTTTGAGGTTTAATATCCAAGATGAAATCAGTCTATTAACCCCTAAAACTGTGGATAAATGCTTTCAAGTGGCATTGAGGACTGAAGAGAAGTTGAAGAGGAAAGGTGAGCAGCAAAATAGAGGAAGAGGTGGCAGAAATTTCAGAGGTAGGGGCAGTTTTGGAGGCAGAAATTAGTCCCAAAGGAGTCAAGGGTAATCTAGATCCCAAGAGCAAAGTGGAGAATTAGGTTCTAGAGGAGGCTTTAGAGGAAGGAGACCCAATGGAAGGGGTAGATTTGGTGGATCAGGGAGAGGTCCTAATGTCTTCACAGGAAGGTGCTACAATTGCCACCAAGTGCGACATTCAGCCTTCAAATGTCCTGAAAAGCAAGCCTCAATCTCTCATGGAGGAGAAAGAAGGAACTATTTGATCCAAGAGGAAGATTTCCAAAGTGTTAACTCTCCAATTAGAAGGGAAGCCCCAGTCCATGAAGGAGAAAGTTTGATGATGAGGAGAACCATGCTGAAGGTGGCTCAAACACAAGAACCCCCTCAAAGGAAGACATTGTTCAAGATAACATGCAAGGCCTATGGTAAGATTTGCAAGGTAATTGTTGATTCAAGCTCAACTGAAAATTTGGTTTCCATTGAAATGGTAGACAAGTTGAAATTGAAAAGACTACCTCATGTTAGTCCTTATAAAGTATCATGGTTGAATAAGGGGAAACAAGTTTTGGTAGATGAACAATCATGGGTAGAGTTTGAGATAGGAGAATATAAGGATAAGATTTTGTGTGATATAATCCCCATGGATGCTTGTCATTTTCTGTTAGGACATCCATGGCAATATGATGTTCAATCCCAGCATGATGGTAAAACTAATTCTTTCATCATAACCAAGAATGGTAGGAAGTATAGAATGGATCCATTGCTGGATGAGAATGTAGAGAAGAATGTTGGGTCAAGTGTCATGCTTGTGAGTGGTAAAGAGTTTCTAGACACCCTTAAGGAGGAAGGAACCCAAGGGTATGCTCTAATTTTGAAGCCTAAAAACAGTCCTAATTTGCATGATCCTAGTAAGGAAGAGGTTCCTAAGGAGGTGCAATAATTGTTAGAGAAGTATAAGGGGATTATGGTAGAAGAAATACCTAATGAGTTGCCACCTATTAGTGACATAAGCCATCAAATTGACTTCATACCAGGATCTACCTTGCCAAACAAAGCAGCCTACAAGATGACACCTTCTCAAAAGGAAGAGATTGCCAAGCAAGTGCAAGAATTGTTGGATAAGGGATTGGTAAGAAAGAGCCTTAGCCCATGTGTTGTCCCAACAGTCCTAGCCCCTAAAAAGGATGGTAAATGGAGGTTGTGTATGGATTTTGGAGCCATTAACAAGATTACTATAAGATATAGGTTCCCTATGCCAAGGATTGAGGACCTAATGGATTGTTTGGGAGGGGCTAGATATTTTTCTAAGATTGATCTTAAGAGCGGGTATCATCAAATTAGGATAAAGCAAGGGGATGAATGGAAGACAACATTCAAAACAAATGAGGGTCTTTATGAGTGGTTGGTGATGCCATTTGGTCTATCTAATGCCCCAACTACTTTTATGCGTCTCATGAATGAAGTGTTGAAGGATTTCATTGGCAAATTTGTTGTGGTATACTTGGATGACATTCTTGTTTTCAGTAGGACTAAGGAAGAGTATTTGCAACATTTGGATCAGGTTTTGAAGAAGTTACATGATGAAAAATTGATAATCAACATGGAAAAGAGTGTCTTCATGAAGGAAGAACTCACCTATCTTGGTTTTGTCATTTCCCAAGGTAGTTTGAAGATGGATCCGACAAAGGTAGAGGCTATTTTGTCATGGCCAACTCCAAAAATAGCAAGTGATGTAAAAAATTTTCATGGTTTGGCAACATTTTATAGGAAGTTCATAAGGGGTTTTAGTCATATTTGTGCACCAATTTTGGATACCATCAAAGGGGGACAGAAATGTAAGTTTTTTTGGACAAAGGCAGCCAATGATTCTTTTGAAATCCTGAAATAGAAAGTAACACAACAACCCATTCTTGTTTTGCCTGACTTTAACAAGTTGTTTGTGGTGGAATGTG
This sequence comes from Cunninghamia lanceolata, assembly GCA_027924645.1. Lineage (NCBI taxonomy): Eukaryota > Viridiplantae > Streptophyta > Pinopsida > Cupressales > Cupressaceae > Cunninghamia > Cunninghamia lanceolata. The sequence goes on from BSBN01001313.1 coordinate 1,122,164, forward strand.
ATGCTAGTAACCTTGCTATAGGGGCTGTCCTAAGTCAAGAAGATAGGCCAGTTGCTTTCTTTAGTGAGAAATTGAATGATGCTAAGAGAAAGTACTCTACTTATGACTTGGAATTGTATGCAATGGTGCAAGCTTTGAAAAAATGGAGGCACTATCTTTTGCCTAAAGAGTTTATTGTTTATACTGACAACCATGCACTTAGTTTTCTGAATTCACAAGAGAAACTCAATCACAGGCATATGAAATGGATTGAACAACTCCAAGCATATACTTTTTCAATCAAACACAAGAAGGGGCAGGCCAACAAAGTGGTAGATGCATTGAGTAGAAGGGTGTGTATGGTTCAAGAAATTCAGTTACAAAGTGTAGGGGTTGATGCTCTCAAACATATGTATCAGGATGATGAAGATTTCAAGGAGGTATATGAAGTTTGTTCACAGTTTTTAGACTCTTATCATTCTAATTTTTCTGAGTTTTTGTTGTAGCGAGGGCTGTTGTTCAAAGGAAGCCAATTATGTGTTCCTAGGTGTTCCATGAGGGAGAACATCATAAAGGAAAAACATTGTGGTGGACTAGGAGGTCACTTTGGGCTGGATAAAACATTGGATCAGGTGAAGAGGTTTTTTTTTTGGCCTAAAATGCAATCAGATATCAGAAAATTTGTTGAATGTTGTATTATTTGTCAAAGGGCAAAGGGTACTTCATCTAATGCTGGTCTATATCAGCCACTTCCTGTTCCTCATAGGCCATGGGAAAGTATTAGCATGGATTTTGTCTTGGGTCTTCCTAGGACTCAAAGAGGTTTTGATAGCATATTTGTTGTGGTGGATAGATTTAGTAAGATGGCTCATTTCTTGCCATGTAAATGCACTAATGATGCTTCACACATTGCTGGTTTGTTCTTCAAAGAAATTGTTATAATCCATGGTTTGCCTCTTAACATTGTGACTGACAGGGATCCAACATTTGTAGGCCACTTTTGGCGTACTTTGTGGAAAAAATTGGGCACTCAATTGTCATTCACTTCAGCCTATCACCCTCAGACTGATGGCCAAACTGAGGTAGTGAATAGGTCTTTGGGAAATCTCCTTAGATGTCTCACAAAGTAGCATGGAGAGGCATGGGATATGATCATCCCTCAAGCTAAATTTGCTTACAATGACTCCACCAATAGAAGCACGGGAAGGAGTCTATTTGAGGTTGTCTATGGTGTTCACCCAAGAGGTATTCTTGAATTGAGAGATCTCCATGGATTGGAGAGGAAGAGTGCTCAAGGTGAAGACTTTGCATTGGCCATGAAGGACATCCATGATAATGTAAGAGAAACTCTTCAAAGGAACAATGAAAAGTACAAGGAGAAAGCCAATGAGAGAAGGAGAGATGTACAATACAAGGTTGGGGATTTGGTCATGGCACATTTGAAGAAGGAGAGACTTCCAAAGGGGCAGCCAACCAAACTCCTCATGAAGAAGATAGTTCCATGCCGGATTATGCACAAGTTTGGTTCCAATGCCTATGAGATTGAGCTTCCTCAAGGCTTGGCAATTTCTCCCATCTTTAATGTTGTTGACTTGTTTCCATACAAGGGTGATAATGTTGTAGGTCTTGATGTAGCCCAAGAAGATGAAGATTGGATAAAAGATCTACCTCCCAGCCAACCATTGAAGTTGGATAGCACTATGAGTAACCTTTCAAATGCATATAGATTGAATTCTTGAAACATCTTTAGAGCATATAAATTCACATTTTTCTGTAAAGTGGTCTGAAAAACCCTCATCTAGGGTTCTGACAGAAAACTAGGATGTCCTCGCCATTCTATTGACTCTAAATCTCTTTGATCAGTGGGATGGATTCCTTAATGTTGTTTTGATGTTTTTCAAAAGCATTTTGGACATGAGTCTATTTTTGGTGGAGTTTTCTTGATGAGACCTAGCAAGATCATGTGATAGGCTAATGTGAAGAAGAACAGTCTAAGTCAAATCTTCTACAGTTGGTGGTGGGGTCTCAAAACCTAAAGAAGTCTTGGTTTGGGCATGAGATTGAGATGTCCAATTGATTGGTTGAGTTCTGTGAGTCTCTGAAAGGGTGGTTACTTCACAAAATAGGCCTAATTGGGGCTCTCGGCCACTGGGAGGGGTTATAGGTTGGACTATACTGTCCAAAACAACCCATACCCATTTTCAAATATGTCATGGGGAGTCCAAATGGGTATCTCTAGATTGTCTCAGATCTAAGTTTACAGGCATATGTTGAAAGTTATGACTGATTGTTCATATTTCAAGGGCTACAAGGGTTTAGAGGCCTAAAGAAGGAAGTACCAAAACCAAGTTTGCCTAACCTTTGCCAATGGTTTGGATGGGTTCCATGGCATGTCAAATCAACCTTTCCATGATGGTTTCAATGATGTTAACCGTTATTCCCACTTTTGCAAGTTGATCCTTAAATTTGGGTTTTGAGTGTGCACAAAACACCTTATCAATTTGTGAAATCCTCTATCTATCCTAGTGCCTCTACATCAACTAGTTATCAAGGAATTTCTCATGCTTCCCATTACACACCATCTCCCTAAGATGCTTCTTAGACATACAAATTCATAAGAGCATAGGATATTTTTATGTCACTGTGACTAACCTATGCCAAGAGGACTAGACCACGGGCAATGCCTAGTCCAAGAGTAGAATAGGCCGAGAAACCTTCTAGGCAAGTCTATATTAAAAAAAATTAATGTTGATCCAACAGTTTAAAATCATATTCTTTTTTTCTTTAGTAATAGTAAAACTTATTCTTATTATTGACTACATTTTACAATTAATCATCCTTTGTCAACTATGAAAAATTAATAAAACTAAAGCTAAACTATTCAAACCCTCTCAATTTCATTTACATTTACAATCTCAACTCATTATATAAATCTTATTAGTTTTATTGTTTTTATCAAGTTTTAAAACTTAAATATTCATAGGGTGTACCTTTTATTTCCCTATAACAAGTGATCTTGCAATCACTTTATGTATACAATTTGATAAGGTATTTTTAAATTTTAAATTTGTTTCAATATCAAATTGGGTTCATTTTCCTTCACTTACATAGTTGTATAGATTTTCTTTGTAATTGTACAAATTTGAAGGTTGGTAAACTTACAATTATTTTTAGCTTTTAGCTTTGGATGGTAAACTTACAACAAAATAATCATTCAGGTGAAGAACTAGAGATGATATCATGCCCAGGAGAGGCCACATTGGGGGCCCTTTCATTTTTCTATGCACAAAGTAATGGAAAACCATGTATCCCAATAACGCTAATGATATGTTGATGACTTTCAGATTTAATTCTAATTCTAAAAAATGCATGAATTGATTGAAGCCTCCCATTAGAAGGATTTATAATCACTCTTTCTTTCTAATGGCAATTGCAGTGACAAGCTATTTTGGTGTAGAAGTAGGTATTTAAATACACCACTAATGTGAATACTTGATTTCAATCCATCTACCCTAGCTTAATGTACTTTAATAGACATCATCTATCTCAAGTAGCCTCTTTGATTTTGGTCATTTTTCAAGTGTCAAATCCATTTAGAGAAGAGGGACCAGTAGTTGAGCAAGTTACTTCATGATCATGTAGCAATTACATGGAGTCATGTAGGACCTCTATAATTTTTTTATATATTACATGATATGGACTTTTATCTATCTACAACTAAGGTTTGGAGGTGTGACTCATCACACAACTCACCACATCAACATAAATAGTAAGAGGTGTCTCTAAAATAAACTTTTAAATATTTGACCAAAACTTTATCATGAAACACCTAATACTCAAACAGAAGAATGCCAATGTTTATTTAAAAAGAAATTATGCATTCAACAAACCACTAGGTGATATATAAATAAAACCAAGTCAGATTTGATTGGGTTGTTAGTAATTGGTTAGCCCAAAATTTTAGCAATTCATTACTTAGTTATATTTCTTCTATATCTACCTTAAATGCATGTATGGATACTGATATGTGACATTATAAGCTAGGATGATATCAATTTCTTCTAACAAATCAATCAAATAGACATTTGCATTAGTTTTTTAATTTCTTGTTTCCTCTAAAAATTATTTGGATTGAAAAATTTATAATAGATCATGTATCATTCTTACTTTCCAGTATTCAAAGAAATATATAGTATTTCATATTCTTTCAAATGTGCAATCAAGATATTTGGGACAAAGGGTGGTGATTGCTCTAAGAGGAACAAGGGTTTTAGTGAAACCTTCCATGTTCCTTCTTAGAGCCAAAGAGATTCATCCCAGATCTGATACACACATTCTTTTCTTGTCTTGATTGTTAGTTTTTAAGCCAGCCTGGTTTAATCATAGGTCTTTGTTTTTTTTTTTAGGATTGTGTTGTGCCCAATCAAAATTTTTGCTTCATTAAGGCATTTTGAGAAAGTCAAGAAAGTTTTTTGTCAAAAAATCAAAATTTCTATTTTTAGAAAGTTCCTAAAAATAGACGTCAAATTAGGTTTTCTGGGTTTCTTGAGATATGGATACTGGCAAAATTTTTTAAAAATAGAATCTCTGATTCAGGTGTCATGCCTGATTCTCATTGGCTGATTTTGCTTCACGATCAAGGTGGTCTAGATGGAATCTACGAAAGATCAAGTTTTCTCTTTTGGGTCAATTCTACTTATTTTTAGAAGGCGAAGCATGAGCTCCGGAGTCATCAATGGAGGAAGTTCATCTGCTAGAGCTCATTTTTCAAGTTTTAATGTTGTTCAGATGACGCAAAACTGACAAACAATCGTCGATTTGACAAAGAATAGGAAATGGAGCATGATGGATCCGAAATGAGGAGAAAAGTTGGAAATCATGAAATTTGAAATGAGGAGAAAAGTTGGAAATCATGAAATTTGACTAAAAGCAGTTATTTTGGTCAACAAGTCCTAAAAAGCTAGAATTCACATCAGATATGCTCAGGCTATCTAGTCTACCCTCATCCTGATGCCTATCCCTGGTATCCTAAAATTGACTAAGTCTAATGTCCTAAAGCCCTGAAAAATTGACTAAGTTTGAAATCTGGTGGATCCTCAAAAATCTAGAATCTACATTTTAAATCCCATGGATCTGAGACCTATCTCAAACATCCTGAAAGTATATTTCAAAATATTTATATACTTAAATATATTTTGAAATATACGTTAGGCAGGGACCTTCAAAATTTGGCAGAATTCAAGATTTGCAGAAGAAGTTGAAAAATTCCAAAAATTTTCTAAGGCACAAAATTCCTGGCGCCCATCGTTTCATGCCTTAGAATTTTTTCCATGTTTTTCAAGAAACGTCAAAAAGTCTCCGTCGGTCTATTTCTAGGAGGTCAAATTTAGACAAAAGTTAGTTGAAATGCTGATAAAAGCTAGAAATTCATCTTAGGCAGGTTCAGGCTACTCAGATCACCTCTCATCCTGCTTCAATAGTCATCCGGACGACTGAAAATGAAGATCAAACGGGACTTGCGGCACACAAAATGGAGAAATGGAAAGAAAATTTGAAAATCTCAAAAAATTTCTAAGGCACAGATTTTTAGGAGACCCTGGAGGCTGGGGGCTCCCATCTTTTCATGCCTTAGAATATTTTCCATGTTTTTCTAAAAAAGGACAAATCTTCTTCCGTCAGCCCGGTCAGATTCATAGAAAATCAGTTTGGCTCAATTTTTGAGGCATGCGCAAGGTACAATCAAATCAGTTTTCATCAGACTCGCCTATTTGCCAGATCATCAGTCTCAATTTTGCTCCGGTAGGTAAATTTTGACATCCAAACAGGGGTCCATAGTCACCAGAACGCACACGGAAGACAAGAAATTGAAAAAGTTGAAATCTTTCGAAAAATGGCTAAGGCACAAAAAACCAGGAGCCCCTGGAGGCTAGGGGCTCCCAAGTTTTCATGCCTTAGAATTTTTCATGTTTGACAGTGTTTTTTCGACAGTCACTTCCAAAACTCAGTCTGGCGACAGGTTTCTGAGGTCAGATTTGAGTCAGATCGTCAATTTGAGGCTGGGGATGAAATCACAGTTGATAAATTTTCAAGATGCCATGATCAGTTAGCTTTTTCAGTTAACGGTGATAGTTTTCCGTCTTGTTGAAGTCAAGGACAGGCCATACTGGTGTCAAAACGAGTGCAAAAGTGGTGAAATAAAGGAAAAATTAGCTAACACTTTTGCGACCTTGCGTGTTTGATGACATCATCAAAGAAGATATTTTTCATCATCTCACACATGAAGCCATAGACAGCTATAAAATAGTGATTCTTCCTATTTGAAGATATCTACTTAGATTTGTGCTTTAAAAGATGCTTTCTTCATGGATAAGACTCAAGCTTTATTTTTTTTCACAAAGGAAGTTGCTTTTTTGCCCTAAAGTTCTATATAGACAAGTTTTTGGCTTCTTTATTCATTATTTTTGTAGGTTGCATCCAGAAGAGGGAAGATTTTTATTTTATTTTTTTCTTTCCACAAAGATTCGAAGACCCAAACGAAGTACTTTTTCAGCGTTCTTCATAGTTTCGGGATGAGGAAACAAGGAGGCATGCTTTTTCAAGGTCCTTTTTTCTAGGGGATCATTTTTCAGAAACAGGGCTGAAGCTTTTTCAATTTTTATTGAGATGGGTCCATCCAGAATTTCATCCTCTTAAAGATTGGGAAATTTTATTTTTTCAAGAATCTATTTTTTTGCTGCTTTTTCGAGAAACCCTCCACTTTTTCAAAATCTGACGATATGGGTTGCTTCAAAATGGGATTGCCTACAAAACCCATGTGCCAACTTTTTTGCTCAGAATCTGCTTTTTAGAAGAAATCAGCAAGTAAATTTTAGCCTTTTGTCCAAGATTTTTCCGACATAGGCATGTTCACAGTCATTCTTCAAGTCTTTCAGTATGCAGTACTCTCCAACAGAGATTAGGCCTAAAATAACATTGGTTCACGATTACCTGGGAACTTTCAAAATAGACTTGCATAAGTACTTCCAGTGTTCAATTTGCATCATTTGGAAAATGCAAGAAACAACGCTATCAGGAATCTGAATCACTCTGGGCTACTTGCAGCAGCTTCATTCCCCATCACAGTGCAAAGTATCGAATTCATAATTGCTTGTATGAAGCATTACAATTTAGTCACAAGAGAGATACAATCAGCAGATGGATGGGTGCTCTGCAGTCTCAGGCCAAATGATATTGAAAAGTATTTTTCAATACCAATCTGGAGAGAAAACTTAGTTGTTTCAATTGAAGAGTGTAAGAGGGTGTGGCACAATGATAAAGAAAAGTATCAGAAAAAGATTGCTTAGAGGTGGTTGAAAGAAAAGTAGAATGTTTTGCCAAAGTAGAAGATAAAGTAGCCCTCAAGGCTAAGAATAGGCAACCATGGTAATATATTTATATCAATGGATGACATCACCAATAAAGCAAGAATGCAGATGAGGATGTGACTCCAAAGAAAGCAATTTTAACTCAAATACTTTTTGTTTTAAAGCATTTTCTTTCATCCAAAGTTCATCCATTCTTTATTTAGAAAGAAATTACTTTGTATTAGTTGGAGTTTTCTTTGCTTTAAAGCGTTTGTTAGTTGAAATCTTTGTCTTAGAATAGAAATAAAGCTTGCAAGTTGGCAAGTTAGTTAGGATAAATCAAGGAGATTTTAGGGTTCCCTACTCCTTTGATTTAGTATAAATAAGGGCAGCCTTGCCCATTGTAAGGGATGATAATTGTGATAGCAAATTTGCTGTGTTTGCAGAACTTGTTATTCCAAGTGCTCGTTCACTCTTCTGTAATCTGTTTCCAGTGTTTGATCGCATAATGTATGCCTACCTTTTGCTACAATATTATTGTCCTAGAGTTGTATTGACTTTGTGATATTGGAATAGAAATCTCATGCCTGCCTTTGCTCTGATATAGGGTTCCCTACTCCTTTGATTTAGTATAAATAAGGGCAGCCTTACCCATTGTAAGGGATGGTAATTGTGATAGAAAATTTGTTGTGCCTGCAGAACTTGTTATTCCAAGTGCTCGTTCACTCTTCTGTAATCTATTTTCAGTGTTTGATTGCATACTGTATGCCTGCCTTTTGCTACAATATTGTTGTCCTGGAGTTGTATTGGCTTTGTGATATTGGAATACAAATCTCATGCCTACCTTTACTCTGATATTCTATCTCAGATCATCAAGTTTTGTCGTCAGATGTGTGGCTTGTGTAACTTTTATTTTAGCTTTCATCATTAAAGTATAATGAGTCTTGTGATGTAAACTTGGGAGAAATTTACTTAAGTTTTTTGTGTTGAAACAAATCATTCCTTGCCCACTTTTAATCCCTTTGCTCTGAATATACTTAGGAGATTAAAAGTGTCATTAGTTTAGGCCTAGCTGTAGTTAGAAGTTTATTAAAAGGAAAAAACCTCTTCTACAGTGAAATAGAGTTTAATAACCTTGTGCTCGTAGCTGAGAATCAAAAAGAAGATAGGCAGATTTTATTTATTTATCGTTTCAGTGAACATCAGCAAAAAGGGAACTCCCCCTCACAATAGGAGAGCAGTTTATCTATGCATAGCTGTCCGTTTCCAACTCGCATTCCAGAAGTACGAATTGAAACACTAACAAATTGCACCACACAGTGTTCTGATTTTATTTTAAGTTTGAGTTTGAATTTAAATCTTGGGGGGTTATTTTCCTACTTGGGTGTCTTTCTGATGTCAGGCGTCTTAATGTGTGCATACCCCAAGAATTGGAGTGGTGAGGTCGAAATGAGCATTAATGGCTCATCTAGCGGCATTTAAGGAAGGGAGTAACTTCAGGGCATACGAGAGGAATAGTATAGTTAATGAAGGTCAGAAAAAGACATTAAGTAAAGTTGCAGGCGCTAAAAATGTCATGCCTGCGCCCAAAGAGGTGGGCTTCCATATTCTCCAGAGAGATGCAGACAATGGAATCATCGGTGGACTCTTCGATGAAAGAAGTGGTGAAGAAAAGGCCAGAGACGAGGAAGTGGGTAAGCATTCTCCCCCGTCCCTGGGCATTACTTTGATTCCTAATAATGAAATGGTATCTATTGTTAGTAAAGAGGAAAGCAAATTGGGAAATATTGTTGTCTTTCTTATTTGTTTAAATTTGGAGAAAATCTCATCTAGGGATTTCTTTGATGGGTGATTAGTCTTTGTCTGGGGAAGAAAAATGGGTATACAAGTTAATTTCTTTAGGATGATTCAAAAAGGACTCTTTGTTATTTTCTTCCAAATGCATGCAATACAGCAACAAGTGATAGAAAGGGGGTATTGGAACATAGGTCAGGTGGTGTTTAAGGCACACCCATGGTCCACTAATAGTTCAAGGGAAGAAATAATGTTTTGTGCCACTCCCAGATGGTTTGAGATTAAAAAAATGTCCCAGAATAGCTTTGAACTTCATCCCTCAAATTTTGAGCCATCTAGGGGAAATTTTGCAGGTTGAAGATGCTAAAGTTATTCTATCCCACATGGACGCCAGAGTCCTAGTCTCATTAAAACTGGGTGCAGTTATAACAGATTGGCTTGAGATTGAAGGTCTAGGGGAAAAAGTCCAGTGTAATCTAGTTGCATTGGGTGGCCTTAATGTGTGCATCCTCTGTAAGTCTGACAGACACCAAAAAAATCTGCCCTATTCTTAATAGAGCCTGATAATTCTCAGGTCATCCCTGAGAAAAAGGAAAATGGGGAGTCAGTTGCTGTTAAACAAATCTCAGTAGAAGCACCAATGTTGGTCCTTCTAAAAATATGGGAGACCTTCTCTGTATATGCCTAAAAATGACACGATTCATTCTAAATAAATATTCTTAATATTTATTTCCCTTCTAAATTTCTCCCACCATTCTAAATAAATATTCTAAATATTTATTTCCTTCTTCTATCAATTAAATAAATATTCTAAATTTATTTAATCAGTTCACTATTTTGAAATTAAATAAAACCAATTTATTTAATTATTTTCCCTAAATTCTTCTAATGTCTCACATAATTAAATAATCCTACATTATTTAATTAATCCTAAATTCCTCTATTGTAAGTTCCAATTTCAAAAAAATCCACCTCACATTCCACCTCATCTTTCCACCTCACCTCTTCCACCTCACCATGTTGCACATGTAATTAAATATATTAAATATTTAATTACCTAATATTCCCTCACCCACATGTCCTATTTCTTCTCTCAATCAAAACTGTTAACTAACCAATCAATTCAGTCATTCCCTCAATCCATTCTTCCAACTGACTAATCAAGTTTGTTAACTGATCAGTCAATGGAGTTAACTCTCCAATCAATTTTGTCAAATCCCCTCTTTCATGATGGAGGTGGGACACTTGTCATATTCCTACTGGTTGCACATTTCTCAACCATTCTCAGCCATTGATCCTCATACTTCTTCTCAGCTGTTGATCCTCATTCTTCTGAGTCTGTAAATGAAACCTCATCCCTCCTTTCTAATCATCCAGGTTATTTGTATTGCTACTCTGCAGAAATTCACCAGCGCGCCTTTGGCACCCCCAATACAATCTACTTGAGATCACCATTTGCTTTGAAGCTCCTCTTCATAGCAATATCTATCAACACAACCATTTACTACCGACATCCTACAACACAGCAAAAGGAGTGCACTCACTGAGGGCCCAACTTCATTACAACAAGGACGGTTTTAATAGGCAAACAATAGAAGCTTTGATTCAAGGAAGGTTTGCACTGTATTATTCATTGCTTCATTTCATTCAATCTTTCTTAGTTTCATTATTCTATTGATGTTTGGGTTTATTATTGTTAAATTGATTAATCCACATTTTACCCTAACATTGGAGAAAGATTGAAGAGTCTTTATTAATGTTAGTCGACTATGAGAAAACGTTGGAAGAAAATTGTTAATGTTAAATTAAAGATTTAACAATATATACCTACGCTGGCTGACTCTATGAAGTATGAACGCCATTGTTTTGAAAGGACTTGAATTAAATTAAATATGTTATAAAGTCCAACTCATAAGAACAAATGGAGTTTGAGAATATTTATTAAAAGAGGTCGATTCTAGTATGGAGGCCGACCAAGTTAATATGGAGCACCCTTCACAATAGACAAATGTCCTCATATATAAGACAAGTTTGTTAAAGAGGAACGATTAAATAAGAAGGTTGCAATTTACAAGAGAAGGAAGTAATTTAAATGATGGCCAACTTAGAGCACTAAAAGGTGAAAGTTAAATTTAAATTAAGAATTCCAAAGTGGCTGACCTCCCTATACATGGAGTGCCATGTTCTTATAAGACAAAAGAGCTAATTAAAGAAAATAAAAAGTGCGTGATCTACTTTATGAAGTAAGGAGATTAATATGTGTAAAAGGCAGTGATTTAATTAGTGAGCGGCAGAGGTCAATATTTAATAGAAGGCAATGATTATGTTTTGAACAAAAAGGTCATGTGTCTTTGAAGGAAGATCTTTATTCAAAGAGGTGTATCACTTCACTTGGATATGGAAATATAAAAAGGAGAAAGAATTGTAAAAAAAGTAAAAAAAAGGTGCGTGAAGAATAAAAGTAATATCTAAAATACACATTCTAATCTACATATGAGAATATAAGAAGAAGATCATTATGGGAAGCATAAATGCAGATTTGAGAGAAGAGTTTGGGTAGAAATAAGAGAAGTCTATGTAGAGATAGAGGACAAGTTTGGGCAAATCTCAAGGCAGAAATGTATGAGAAGGTGATGCTATGATTATGACCAGTTTTGTGTGAAGAAGTGGCACATGTTTTGGATTGGATTTGAAGGAAGAAAGTAATCATATTTTGGGTCAATTTTATGAGAAGAGATTGTGTATCTTTTGGATCAGAGTTGAAAGGAAGAACATTGCATGATTTGGATTAGATTTGAAAGGAAGAACATTGTGTGAGTTAGGATCAGATTTGTAGAAGATAGTGATTCAAATCCATAGAAGGTTGGTGCCTTAACAAGAGATTGGTCTCTCTTACTAGGTTAGTGCTCAGTTGCAGATTGGTGTTCACAAAATCTACAAACAGGGATTGGTGTCTCTAGTGGGTTGGTGCTCACAAATCATATAAGAGGGGATTGGTGTCTCTTGTAGGTTGGATCCTACAAAGATTGTAAAAGAGATTTATATATAAGCAATATTTTTCCATGGTTTTCTCCCGTAAGGGTTTCCACGTAAATATTATGTTCCTCTTGTGGTGCATCATCGATAGATCTTGTGTGATTGATATTGTTGTGGTTGTTAAGTTGTGAAAAGTAAAAGTTTGTATATACTGATTCACCCCCCTCTCAGTATAATTGTGTGTTCTTCAATTGGTATTAGAGTAGGTTCCTTTGGAGAGAGCTTAACCACTTGAAGGTTGATCTTAAAAGAACACATGGCCGGACATGATGGATATGGTTTTTCTTCAAACAAGGCACCATTATTTGATGGATTTGAACTATGTTTTTTGGAGCTTAAGGATGGAGACTTATCTAAATGCCCCAGGTTTGACATATAACAATTTGTTTTAAATGGATATACTGCTCCAGACACTCCACCAAAGGATAAGGATGGTAAGAAGGCTAGCAAAAATAATGCCAAAGCCAAGAATGCTATTTTATGTGGGTTGTCGAAATCAGAGTTAGTAAAAGCAATGAGATGTAAATCTGCTAAGGAAATATGGGATAAGTTGAATAATATCTATGAAGGAGATGATAAAGTAAAACATGCAAAGCTCCAAACTCACAGGAGTAAATTTGAAAGTCTTAAGATGAAGGAAGAAGAAGACATAGCTACCTATTTCCTTCATATTGACGAGATTGTCAATACTATCCAAGGTCTTGGAGAAGAAGTTAAGGAATCAAGTGTAGTGCAAAATATATTATGATCTTTATCACTAAGATTTGATGCAAAAGTATCGGCAATTGAAGAAATGAGGGATTTGGAGAAATTAACAAAAGATGAGTTGCATGGGATACTTACCGCTTATGAAATGAGGACTGAATAGAAATCTTCCAAAAGGGAAGTAGCCTTCAAAGGATCCAAAAAGGGAAAGGGTAAAGAATCGAGTGACAATTCTAAAAATGATACGAAAAAAGAGGAAGCTAACTTTGTAAGGAGGCTAAAGAAAGGAATTGAAAAATACAAAGGTAAATTACCTCTTAAATGCTTTAATTGTGGAAATGTAGGTCATTTTGCATCTCAATGTTCATATAGTGATGAGGAAGAGGAGCATGATTCAAAGAAAGGTAACAAGACTTTTAAAAGAGATCACAATCAAAGGAAGAGTCATTATAAAAATAAGAAAAAATTCTACTCTAACGAAGAAAGTTTCTCATCTAAAGAAGGTTACTCTAACAACGATCAATATGAGTTTTTATTCATGGTGATAGAAACTAAATATGAGGAGAAAGAATAAATGGAGTCACAAGAGTCTGATGAGAATGTTGATGTAAACTTAGAAGAAGAGGAATATGATGAAATGGATGCAAAAGTTAATTTGGAAGGAGAACTCATCTGTGCCCTAGATGAGATCAAGAATCTTAGAAAGAAGAATCAGATACTGTAGCTACACTTTCAAGAGAGCAATGAATCTTATGTAGTGCTAGTACAAAGCATTGAAGAATTTGAGAAGATAATTTTTGAGCTAACAAATCAATTTGAAGAAGGAAAAAGGATTGAGAAGGAGATAAGAATTCAGCTAAAGGAAAAGGAAGAGATTTGTGAAGTGTTAGAATCTGAAATTGCTTCTTTGAGAAAGGAATTGGAGAAGACAAGTACCCAATTAAACCAAAGATTGAAAAATGAGAAGAGTGTTGCAAGTATGTGTAGTCAATGGTGTAATTGATGTCAACAAGCTTGTGTTGTCATTGGTGTCAACTGTGTCATTTGTGTGAGTAGTTGTTGGTGCAAGAGTATGAGTAGTTAGTGTTGAGTGGATACTATCTCTGATGATGATGTTGGTTGAGTAGAGATAAGGTTGTTGCAATGGTATGAGCTGTTTGGTTGAGTAACTTTGCTGAAGATGATTTGGTTGCTTTGAAGAGGTGCTAAAGATGTTAAGAATATGTTTCTGTTGGTTGGTTTCCAAGTGCTTTTGAGAAAATTTGATTAATAAAGGAAACATTGTGTTGAAGTGGCATTTTGGTTTGCAGAGTAGTATTCTGGTTTTGCTCCACATTTCCTCTATGTTGAGGATTTGTCTTTGTAGTTTGGATATGTTGTTCTGAGATGTTTAGAGATGTTATATTCTAAATTTGGTGTTCTAGTTTGTTATGTAGAGGAAGTTGTGTTCACTAGCATGAAGACTGTGTTTTTGAAGGTTTGCAGAGGTGTCTGGGAGAAATGTCTTTTCTCTGCATTTCTCCACAAAGTAGTTTTAGGTCTTGCGATTCTAGAAATATGGTTATAAGGTTCATATCTTTCTTCTATTGAAGTTGTTCATGGTTTGGTGCTCCAAAAGTTGATTTCTAGAGATACAGTGCATGACAGATAGTTAAGCATACTAGATAAACATGATAAGGTTGTGCGGTAGCTGAAAGTGGTTGCGGGGGAATTTGTTGGAATTCAAGATGTTTCAAGATGTTCATGGGATACTCTAAATTGTGTTAAATCTTGGTTTGTGGTCCATAAAGTTGTATTTTGTCTTGAGGAAGTGTGTACTAAAAAGTTCATTGTGTTAACATGGGTTTGGCTGACCTTGGGTGCTTACACTAATTGCAGAGTTGCTTTGGTGACTATGAAAGCGTGAAGTGGTATGCTTGGACAAATTTAGGTCTGAGATAAGATGTGTTGTGGTCTGCCTTCATTCCTTTCCACCACAGGAATGTTTACGTCCAGACCTAATTTTAACTTTCTAGGTTAAGGTGACTTGCCGACCTTGGAGAATGTTCTCAAGGTTGAAGATAGTATAAATAGGTATCAAGAGGTCTGATTGAGAGGGTGTGCATGATGAAAGTGATGTGAATAATAGTGTGGTTGAATGTGTGGTGTAGTACAAGATTTCATGTGTTAGACTACTAGATGCAGTGAGTAGAAGGTGTCTATGTTAGATTCAGGACACACAACTGAGAGGGGGGTGAATCATTTGTCCAAAACTTTCTTCCAATTTACACACTTAAATTCACTTTGTAATTTAGTAGCATAATAACAATTCAATCATGGAAACATAATGCACTAAACCAAGAGCAACAACACATTAGACACCAAGATTTTGACATGGAAAACCCGGTTAAGGGAAAAACCACGGGGTGATTAACCCAAGATTGTATTCTTTGTTAGAAGAATAGAAAGAACAAAATGGCACATGCCAATTAGGGCTCACTGCCCGAGCACACTACTCAAAAGAGGTTCACTAGAGTATAGCATCTTCACCATGCTTGAATCAGTTCCATTTAAGCCCAAAACTGCTACTCTGCCTTTCACTCTCCTCCTTGTTACCACACACTCATCTCCACCCGGACACCTTTGAAATGACCTCGCAATCCCTTATTTATATAATACATCAACTTAGGAATAATCATCTAAGTCGGCAAATATCTACAAGAACATCCGCAAGATGTGTAACTCATCCGGTCGGCCAGTCTCAGGAAGAACATCATCATCCAGAAGTTTTCTTCAATTGTGAGCTCCAACTCCAATGCGGACCACCAACATGAACTGGACATGATTCAAAGACCTCCACAAGATTTCCTGAATCACCAAGAACATCCACACTTCATCTTCTTACTCAAATCCTTCTCTCCTTCATCCAGAAACTCAAGAACACAGTCTGTCATTACTATTACAAAGGAATAGATGCTTGCAGACCTTCAAACCATGAACCAATCAAGTTGACACTTCAAAAAGACTTCCTTAACACTCCCTCAAATCCATACAATAGGATAATGCATTTCTGGATCTCACCGGACCTGTCTGTATCACTCTATCACCTCTGAACACTTACCGGAACTAGTTTTACTTGAGCGGCCACAACTTCTTCAGATCTTCATGCGGACCTCTGAAATCTTTACTGGATCACCTTAAGACACATATTTACAAACCCTTTGAACCGTATCCTCTGATCCTCATCCTATCTTGGACTTTTACCTTAATGTCTTCACTATTCTTCTCTGTTCCTGATTAAGACTAATTTTCTCAATATCCTCAGCACACAGCTCTTCCAATCCTTATCATTAATGCAACAGGAGTATGTTGACATCAATGACAACACCGATTAGGCCCATACTTGCAACAATCTCCCCCTTTGTCATTGATGGCAACATATGATGTGAAAAACTATTTGGGCCATCAAGACAAGAACTTTTTCTTACTGACACAACTCCCCCTATCAACAAAAACCATTCACATGTCTTCTCTTCTTTTACTGCTCCCCCTTTGATCAGCCACCACTTGTTTTTCACATGTCTTCTTTCCCCCTTTGACATCAATGGCAAAGGGCACATACTTGCAATTTCAACACTTTAGAATCATACCAGCTGCTCCCCCTGAGTAGCAGCTCTCCATCATCAATCCGGATTCACAAGATATGAATGTGATATCCACCGGACTGATGCACATCAGTGCACCTTAGTTCATCACCGGAGGGGGAATAACCCCTAACTTCTCCCTGAGATACTCAAAAGAGTCCTTAGGTAGAGGTTTAGTAAAGATGTCTGCAATTTGATCCTTGGAAGGCACAAACTCCAATCTGACTTCATTCTTGTTCACTTGCTCTCTCAAAAAGTGAAACTTGATGGATATATGTTTAGTCTTTGAATGCAACACCGGATTCTTAGATATATTTATTGCACTTGAATTATCACAGAAGATTGTGATAGGCTCCTCATACTCCACTTTGATGTCTCTTAGCATTTGCTTCATCCACAAAACTTGAGTGCAACTACCTGCTACTGTAATATATTCTACTTCTGCAGTGGACAAAGATATTGTCTCTTGTTTCTTGCTCAACCAAGAAACCAATCTCTTCACCAAAAAGAATGCTCCACCACTGGTACTCTTTCGGTCATCCACATCTCTTGCCCAATCAACATCTGTATATGCATGAAGAGAGAAATCATGATCTCTAGGATACTACAGACCATACTCAACTATCCCTTTTAGATATCTAAAAATCCTCTTGATTGCCATGACAATAGATTCTCTAGGATTAGCCTGGAATCTAGCAACAAGACCAACAACCTGCATAATGTCAGGTCTAGTTTGAGTAAGATACAATAGTCCTCTAATCATTGACCTATACTTTTTCTGATCAACCTTGGGAGAGTCATCATCCTTGCTCAAATTACATCCGGTTGCCATGGGAGTACTCATTGGCTTTGAGTCTTCCATCCCAAATTTCTTCAACAGTTCTTTCACATATTTGGTCTGAGAAATGAAGATTCCTTTCTTTGTTTGGGTGATTTGTAGACCCAAGAAGAAATTCATTTCCCCAAGCATGGACATCTCAAATTCACTTTTCATTTGATTTACAAAGGTTTTACACATACCATCTCTTCCTTCAAATATGATATCATCAACAAACACTTCAAGAATCAAGATATTTTCATGATCAATTTTGAAATACAAATTACTGTCAGCAGTACCTTTGTTGAAACCAATCTTCAAGAGATGTTTATCCAATCTTTCATACTAGGCTTTTGGGGCTTGCTTCAGTCCATACAATGCTTTCTTCAACTTGCAGACCATATCACCATGATCAGACAATTGAAATCCATCCGGTTGCTCAATGTACACTTCTTCTTCAAAGTCACCATTCAGGAAGGCAGACTTGACATCCATTTGATACACTTTAAAATATTTGAAGGCAACAAATGTAAGAAATAATCTGACTGCTTCAATTCTTGCCACCGGAGCAAAAGTTTCTTCAAAATCAACTCCTATTTGAGAATAGCCCTTGCAGACCAATCTGGCTTTATTTCTGATTACTTCACCAACTTCACGTAGTTTGTTCTAGAAGACCCATTTGGTTCCGATCACATTCTTGTTTCTAGGTCTGGGAACAAGATCCCAAGTGTGATTTTTCTCAATTTGTATCAGCTCTTCCTCCATTGCTTTAGTCTAGTTTTCATCATTGCAGGCTTCATCTACTGTCTTAGGTTCAATCTTTGAAATCAGACAATACTCATCTAAATTTTGAGCAATTCTCCTTCTAGTTTGCACACCTTTGCTTTTGTCGCCTATGATCTGATCTTCAGAGTGGTTCAGTCTTACATACCTTGGAACTTTGGGAGTTTCTTGCACTTTTGATTCTTGATCAGGCTCATTAAAACTCATCTCTTCTTCCTGATTTACCGGATCAATTTGAATCTATTTTTCAGAAGAGGCTTGGGCTCTTTGAATCAGAACACCGTTCTAATAATCTTCATCATATTCATAAAACCTTGAGGGTTTTTCAATTCCTTCATCAACCTTCACATTTGTACTTTCTATAATCTTTCTTAGTCTCTTGTTATAGCACCAATATGCTTTGCTTTGAGTAGAGTAACCCAAGAATATTCCTTCATCACTTCTAGCATCAAACTTGCCTAAATCTTCATCTCTTTTAATGTAACACTTGCTACCAAAGACTCTAAAATACCTCATAGTAGGAGTGATGCCAAACCAAAATTCATAAGGAGTCTTACCGGTATTGCTTCTGATTTGAACTCGATTGAGAGTATAGACTACAATGCTGACATCTTCTCTTGAATAGATCTAAGGAACATTTGCTTCCATCATCATGGTCCTAGATGCTTCCTGAATGGTCCAGTTCTTTCTCTCCACTACTCCATTATGCTGTGGAGTCCTAGGAGTAGACAACTGTCTCTTTATTCCATGTTTCTCACAGAATTCTATGAACTCACCGGATGTGAATTCTCTACCTCTATCAGACCTTAGGCATTTTAATTTTAATCCGGTTTCATTCTCTACGATAGCCTTGAATATTTTGAATTTCTCAAGAGCCTCTGATTTCTCTTTTAGAAAAGTTACCAACATCATCCGAGAATAGTCATCAATTAGTAACATGAAGTATCTATCACCTTGCACACTCCTGATTCTTGCCAGACCACATAAATCAATATGAATTAAGTCTAATAATCTGGTAGAAGATTGTTCCTTTCTTTTGAATGAGACTTTGCTTTGTTTACCCAACTGACATTCCTTGCACAAACTATTTGTAGGCTTCACCAATTTTGGAAGATCTCTTACAGCCTGAGTATTGCTCATCTTGATGATATTATCAAAATTCACATGACACATCCTCCTATGCCATAACCAACTCTAATCAATTTGCACAAATAGACAATTTTTACCAGTACCAACTAAAAGGAAGATGTTACCTTTTGTTTGGGTACCAGATGCAATCTCTGTTCTGAAACTCTCAAAGATCTTGCATTTTCCATTCTTGAATTTGAGATCATAGCCTTTGTCTACCAACTGTCCAACACTGAGAAGATTGTGCTTCAATCCTTCAACATACAGTACATTACCAGTTTTGTTCTTTCCATCAAAAGAAATAGTTCCTCTACCTTTGATTCTACTAGCAGAATTATCACCAAATTTTACCACTCCTCCTTCATACCTTTCCAAATCAATGAACTTATTTTTGTCACCTATCATATGGTGAGAGCATCCACTATCAATGACCCAATCATCCTTTTCTTCAACTTGAGCATCCAGAGCTCTTTCTACAACTTTATGATTGACAGATTCAGAGGGCATTGGATCTTCTTCCTTGATGGCAATGAACACCCAGTCACTTCCATATTTGTCTCCTGTCTCGGATTCATCATCTATTACTCCTTCATCATCTCCTTCATGAACATAGTAACAATTCTTTTGGAACCTTGATCTATTAGGATTTGGCCTTGAAAATATTTTTGGACATCTTGAGGCAAAATAACCAATCTTATTGCAGTTAAAACACTTAAAAGGCAATTTTCCTTCATACTTACCAGATCCTCTTGGCAATTTTTTGCAATAAGGGCTTCAAGTTGAGCAATTTTTGCTTCTTCTTCTAGGTCTTTTCTTGCTTTTTCATACCATGATAGTTTCCTTGAAGAGTTCTCTCTCGGATCAAACCTTTGTTTACCTTTTATAGAGGCATTGGCTTTGAATGTTGATTCAGTCTTTGGGGGGGAATCTCCAAACTTAGTCATTTCAAATGCAGCCAGTTTACCAACCAATCGATCTCTTGTGACAGTTGTATGAACTCTGAATTCTTCAATGGCTGTAGCTTTGATTTTATAAGAAGTAGGAAGGGATTTGAGAACTTTTCCAGCAATCTCGTCTTCATCCAAGACTCCACCAGGAATTCTAATGCCACAGACAATCTCATTTACTCTTAACATAAAAGTAGTGATATTTTCATCATCTCTCATCTTCAGATTTTCAAATTTCCCTTTCAGATTCTGTAACCTCGCACATTTAACATACTTGTCTCCTTCATGTAGAAGTTCCAGTTTTTGCCAAATCTCAAAAGCATTTGGTAGGTCAACAATATTTGAAAGCTCTGAGTCAGATAATGCGCTTAGAAGAGCTTCTATAGTCCGTAGATTATTTTCAGCATCTATGATTTCATTTGGGGCTTTCAGACCACCCTAAGGAGGAGTATACTTTGTTGAAGCCATATTCTAGTACTGCATTCCCATACATTGCAAATGACATTTCATGTGAATTTTCCAAAGATTGAAATTGGTTCCATCAAACTTTGGACTATCCTTCTTGTAGGACAACATCTTGGATCTCCTCAAGCGATTAAGCTCCTTTTAGAGGAACTTGGCTCTGATACCAATTGTTAGATTTAGAACAGACAACTGAGAGGGGGGGTGAATCAGTTGTCCAAAACTTTCTTCTAATTTACACACTTAAATTCACTTTGTAATTCAGTAGCATAATAACAATCCAATCATGGAAACATAATGCACTAAACCAATAGCAACAACACATTAGACACCAAGATTTTGATGTGGAAAACCCAGTTAAGGGAAAAAGCATGGGTGATTAACCCAAGATTGTGTTCTCTGTTAGAAGAATAGAAAGAACAAAATGGCACATGCCAATTAGGGCTCACTGCTTGAGCACACTCTTCAAAAGAGGCTCACTGCTTACAAGAGACACATTATCTACAAAATAGTAAGTATCACATACATGAACTGGAGTATAGCATCTTCACCATGCTTGAATCAGTTCCATTTAAGCCCAAAACTGTTGCTCTACCTTTCACTCTCCTCCTTGCTACCACACACTCATCTCCACCCGGACACCTTTGAAATGACTTCGCAATCCCTTATTTATACAAGACATCAACTTAGGAATAATAATCTAAGTCGGCAAACATCTACAAGAACATCTGCAAGGTGTGTAACTCATCCGGTCGGCCAGTCTCAGGAAGAACATCATCATCTAGAAGTTATTCTTCAATTATGAGATCCAAATCTAATGCGGACCACCAACACGAACTAGACATGATTCAAAGACCTCCACAAGCTTGCCTAAATCACCAAGAACATCCACACTTCATCTACTTACTGAAATCCTTCTCCCCTTCATCCAGAAACTTAAGAACACAGTCTGTCATTACTGTTACAAAGGAATAGATGCTTGCAGACCTTCAAACCATGAACCAATCAAGTTGACACTTCAAAAAGACTTCCTTAACACTCCCTCAAATCTACAAAATAGGATAATGCATTTCTGGATCTCACCGGACCTGTCTGTATCACTCTATCACCTCTAAACACTTATCGGAACCGGTTTTACTTGAGCGGCCACAACTTCTTCAGATCTTCATGCAGACCTCTGAAATCTTTATTGGATCACCTTAAGAGACATATCTACAAACCCTTTGAACCGCATCCTCTGATCCTCATCCTATCTTGTACTTTTACCTTAATGTCTTCACTATTCTTCTCTGTTCCTGATTAAGACTAATTTTCTCAATATCCTCAACACACAACTCTTCCAATCCTTATCATTAATGCAACATGGGTATGTTGACATCAATGACAACACCGGCTAGGCCAATACTTGCAACAGTCTACAATTCTACAGTGTGACTACGAAGGTGTTGATGGTGTTGCGGTGGAATTCTCTGTTACATTGAGATGGTCTTCTCCTTGTAACAATCTTCTCTATCTTCTCTATTCTGGCAGTGAGCCTTTGTTTTGGGCAGTGAGTCTTTTGGTAGCAAGCCTATTATTTTTCAGTGTTGTTACTACTTTATATTGTGAGCTAATCCTCACCATGGTTTTTCCCTTCTTGGGTTTTCCACGTAAATCTGGGGTTCTCTTGTGTTTGATGTTGAGTTGATTCAGTTTCTATTATTTTGCTTTCATGCCTAATCATCATAATAGTTTAAGGGTTGATTGAATTGATGTGGATCTAAATGTGTTTGAGGGTTTTGGAATTTTAAGTTACAACCAATTCACCCCCCCTCTCAGTTGTCTCGTGCATTCAACAAAGAGTACCAAAATGTTGGATGACATTATCAACTCTCAAAGGAGAGTTTTTAATAAAAGTGGTCTTGGCTATGAAAAGGGTCAAAATTCCAAAACATCACAATCATCAAATGAAGATAAATCAGAGGGTTATGTCGATGTTCTTCAAAGTCCAATAAAAAATGAAATTAGCAAGAAGTAGAACTAGAAGCAGAGCAGACATCCAAAAGAAAAGAATAACATATTCAAGAAGCCCTTCCGCTAAGGCAAGCACACATGGAAAGGTCCTATCATTATTTTTATGGTTATTTCTATTCTTGTAATAACTTTGGACATAAAGATATATATTGTTGGACACATGCAAGAAAATTTGGTTGGAATAATAGGAGTTCTTATGGGTTCTCAAGAAGGAACTATGACTACTTTGCACCTTTGATAGATTATAATATCATATGCTACAATTGCAGCTATGGGCATAAAGCAAGATTTTGTAGAAGTGATTTTTTGAAATCATTTAGACAACACAAGATGGAGGATACCATAACCAAACAAGAGGGAAAGTCTATAAAAGTATGGAGAAGGAAGCAAAACCAAGATAGCCAAAAGGACGCATCTATGCTTGTGCAAAATGCACTTCATGCACAAGTAATATCACCAAGTTTATAAGGAGAAGTACAAGTTCAGGGGGAGCTAACCATTGCATTATCTTTTAGTTCTATGGAGAAGACAATTCAAGATAGATGAGCTAAGGCATATTCTATATGAGCATTCCATTGTCATTGATCAAAGGGCAAGAATTATTAGAGAAAGAGAAGATATGATTAAAGAAAAGAAGTGATACTAAAGAATGACTAGGTATACAACAAGACTATTAAGTTATGTTCTTGAGATGATGGAGGTTAAAAACATGAAAAGTAAAAACCCTAAACAATTCAACAAAGTATAGTTCAAAACATGTATGACATGATGGTTAGCAAAAGATGCATGGCAAAAATTTGAAGGACAAAGTACAGTGGGAATGCTGACAATGTAGTCATCAAAGGTATAAGAAGTATGACACATTGAGAATGGTGATAGTCTTCAAGTCAGAAATAGAAACCTTCAATGATAAAGAGATAATGGACTTCTCATAGAACATTGAAGAGGAAGGTTATAACATGACAATGTTTCAATGTGCAAGAGTGACAATCAAATAAGAGAGGTCATGCATGAATGATTGAATATTACATAGTATTTGATGACAAAGTGAAAAGTGGCAGAGGTCATAGTAAAAAAGATGATACAGAGCCTAGAAGGTTTGAGACAATGAAAGAAGAAAGAAATCATGATAAAGACTCTAGTAAGACTAAACCTAATGAGAGTCATTCACAAGAAACTGATAGGGAGATGAAAACAATCCAAAGAAGTCCTTGCCTGAAGAGTATGCACGTATACTTGAATTTGACAATTTACTAGAACATTTGTTGGCAAAAGCAAAATAAATTGATAGTGGAAAGATTGATGGTTGTACATATGTTTGACTTCACATTAAAGGAGTTTCTATTGATGTAATGATGAAAATATGATGAACATCCCTTTACCATTAATGAGAAAGGGGGAAAGTTATAGAAAGAGGGAGAGTTACAACAAGAAAGAGGTATAGGAAAAAGAAAAAATAATGCCATTAATGCCAAGGAGTATTACAGATAGAGGAAGATTATTTGTGAAGAGTTGAAGCCATCTTGTAAGATGCATAGTGAATGATGAGATAACAAAGCAAGTTCCTGATTTTTCAAACTAAAGAAGATCATCCAAATTATTGTTGGATAATTATAGAGGAAGCATATCACCCAAGTGACATAGAGACAAAAGGAGGAACCTTACAGAAAGGGGGAGCATCACAAAAAATAAGAGAAGCATGCTAACTTCCCTTTCCATCGATGTCAAAGGGGGAGAGATAAAGTAAGGGAGAGCAATGCAAAAGAAGAGATTATGTTTGTGTTAACATCAATGACAATGGGGGAGATTGTTGGACATGTTATCATTGATGTCAAGAAGGTAGTCATGATTCTTATCATTAATGAACAAACGAGAGTATAAGAAATGGTTGTCATTGATGTCAACATAGCAATATGATTGAATGCAAGATACAAAACTATTAATGATGTCAAAGGTTGAATACATTGTCAATGGTTGTCATTGATGCCAAGAATGCAAGGAATCAAAAGACATTGGAGAAATATTGAAGAGTCTTGATTAATACTAGCCGACTATGAGAAAGATGTTGGAAGAAGATTGTTAATGTTAAATTAAAGATTTAACATTACATACCTATGCTTGCCGACTCTATGAAGTATGAGTGTCATTCTTTTGAAAGGATTTGAAGTAAATTAAATATGTTATAAAGGTCGACTCATAAGAACAAAATGGAGTTTGAGAATATTTATTAAAAGAGGCCGATTCTAGTATATGGAGGCCAATCAAGTTATTATGGAGCACTCTTTACAATAGACAAAGACTGATATATAAGACAAGTTTGTTAAAGAGGAATGATTAAATAAGAAGGTTGCGATTTACAAGAGAAGGAAGTAATTAAAATGATGGCCGAATTAGAGCGCCAAAAGGTGAAAGTTAAATTTAAATTAAGACTTCCAAAGTGGTTGACCTCCCTATACATGGAGCACCATGTTCATATAAGACAAAAGAGTTAATTAAAGAAAATAAAAAGTGTGTGATTTTCTTTATGAAGTAAGGATATTAATATGTGTAAAAGGCAGCGATTTAATTAGCAAGGGGCATCGATCAATATTTAATAGAAGGCAACAATTAGCTTTTGAACAAAAAGGTAATGTCTCTTTGAAGGGAGATCTCTATTCAAAGAGGCATATCACTTCACTTGGATATGGAATTATAAAAAGGAGAAATAATTGTGGAAAGAGTTAAAAAAAAGGTGTTTGAAGAATAAAATAAATATATGAAATACACATTCTGATCTACATATGAGAATATAAGAAGAAGATCATTGTGGGAAGCATAAATGTAGATTTGAGAGAAGAGTTTGGGAAGAAATAAGAGGAGAAGTTTGTTGCAAGTATGGGCCTAACCGGTGTTGTCATTGATGTCAACATACTCCTGTTGCATTGATGACAAGGATTGGATGAGTTGTCTGCTGAGGATATTGAGAAAATTAGTCCTATCAGAAATAGAGAAGAACAGTAAAGATAGTGAAGTAAAGATCCCAACTAAGATGAAGATTAGAGGATGCGTATCAAGGGGTTTGTAGATATGTGTCTTAAGATGATCCAATAAAGATTTGAGAGGTCCGCATGAAGATTTGAAGAAGTTATGGCCACTTGAGTAAAACTAGTTCTGGCAGATGTTCAGAGGTGACAGAGTGACATAGATAGGTCTAGTGAGTTCCAGAAATGGAATATCTTGTTCTACGGATTTGGTGGAGTATTTAGGAAGTCAATGTGAATTGACAACTCAATTGGTTCGTGGTTTGGAGGTCCGCAAGCATCTATTCCAATATGATAGTGATGACAGACTGTGTTCTTGAGGTTCTGGATGAAGGAGAGAAAGATTTCAGTAAGCAGAAGTAGTGTGTGTTGATAACTAAGAGGGGGGCTGAATTAGTTATCTTAATTATTTTAACTTTTTGTTCTTCTTTAACAACTAGTGCAACATCAAATCATATAAGCATGCATAACCATGAAAGCAGAAATAAAATCATTACACATAACACAATGATTTTGACATGGAAAACCCCGTTAAGGGAAAAACCACGGGGTGAGTAACCCAAGATTGTATTCTCTATTAAAAGAATAGAAGTACAAAATGGCACTTGCCAATTAGGGCTCACTGCTCGAGCACACTACTCACAAGAGGCTCATTGCCTACAAGAGACTCACTATCTACAAGGTATAAAGAAAGTAACCAGGTGATTGAACTGATGAGAAGCATCCACATATGCTGAGGTTCATTTCTGGTTAGGCTCAATACATTGATCTACTGCACTTCATTCTTCCTCTTCCTTTTCACTGATGTCCTGTCACATACCGGACCTGTATTGCTGCTTCCACACTATTCTCTACTTTTCTTTGCACAACACAACACACTACACACACCTTCACATCTAAATCCATCTGCTATATATATCCACACCAAGGATTTCAACATCTTTCTAGTCGGCATTCGGAATACTTAATATTTTCCCCAACTCTGATCTGTCTGCTGAATCCTTGCATACTAAGTGATGCGTATCAAAGAGATACTTATAGAAGTCATCAATCATGTCAGCTAACCATGAATGATCCCTCAAGAAACTTGATCACCATCAATTTCTCATCCGAATTAAAGTCTGATGCTCTGCCGATCAGTTCTTCCTTAGTCTATTCTGCCAAACAGGAACCCAACACTTAGGTGCTCATATCTCTTCACTCTTTTATCACCAGAGGCTCAATCTATAGAATGTATCAGTCATGGTACTCCTCTTGACTTCCCCAAGTCTGCACTTTTTTAAGATACTTCCTCTGAGAGATCCGGACCTACTTGTCGGACCTTGCTGCATGCTCTGTTCTTGGTCACTGGACCAAAATACTCTTCAATCTGACTTCTGGTATAGACATACCATGTCCTGTAGATGTGTGGGATGGACTTTGTTGCTGTCAATGACAAAATTCATAAGCCACATAGTGTCTCTTGCCAACAATCTCCCCCTTTGGCATTGATGGCAACACTTAGTGAAAAATGACTAAGTGTCACACTACACTCCCCCTGGGCTGATGCTCTGTTCTAATGTACACTTTTCTAGAGCTCCCCCTTAGCTAGATTCCATATTTTTCACTGCTCCTCACTCCCCCTTTGACATCAATGGCAAAGGGTAGAATCTGCACACCAAATTTTCTAAAAATCCAACTATACTTAGCTGCATAAGTATATATACATGTTATACTTACATATACTGAAGTATATCTGCAAAAGTTGTCTTCAACTGGACAAATTCTGTTGCCCAACTCTGCTTCATCCTGTCCAAAGTTGAGATGTGACTACTCAACAGGAATGCAAAAGCTTCTGCCCTCTTGAGATTTGTCAGATCATTGGTCCAGGCTGTGGTCTGAGCATCAGTTAGGGCCTCATGCATGGCCTCTAATTTAGGGATAATTATCCCTCTAAGTTCACCCATCCTACTTATTATATTCTTCCTTTCCTTTTCAAGTTTCTTTAGTTCATTTAGAATAGCAATAGTCTGACATTCCTGGTTTATTATGGATGTGGTGAGAGGATCAAAATTCTGAGATACACTTGACGATTTATCCTCTTTCTCTTTCACTTTCTTCTCAATATCCTTTGTCACTTTAGACCAAGATAAACAAAATTTATATATTTCTCTACCATCTTTAAGAGCATTTTCTAAGCTCTTTATCCCAATATCCATAGTTCTCCAATCATTTGTTATTAGCCCTTGTACTTCAGAGAATCTCTTACCCAAAAACTCCTTCTGAACTTTCTCTTCTGCTGCTTTCTCTAAAGAGTTAAAATGCATATTAACAAAATTAACAAGAGATTTCAGATTACCGGATGAGGAGGCTGAAAGATCCTTCTGGAAGGATGGCATGATTTTCTCCAACACATCGAATGCAATCTCTATCAGCTCACAGTCTTCCATGTGAGACTTCAAAAGTTTTTCTTTTGCCTTTGCTTGGGCAAAGGATGCTATCTTCATAGTCTGAACCGGGGAGAGGGAATCAAAATTGAATGGCCCTTGAAGTAGCTCCGATTCATCCAATTCCATCATTTCTTTTGTCAGGAAGTCCTTAATAGCTTTTGCAGTGTCTCTTGCTGGAGACAAAGTTTCTTTTCCTTCTGTGGCCTCAGAGGTGTCAACAGAGACCTTCTCTGTTTGATCTTTTTCTCTTCCCTTTTTCTCCTCTTCTTGACTTGCTTTCTCTTCTTTTCTTAGTTCTTCTTTAGTTCTAGAGTCAGCAGGGGGATCTAGAAGAGAGATGTTCACTTCTTTGGGGACTTCCTCTTCTGGAGCAGAGGAATCCAAGTCCTTAATCTTTTCCTTATCCATCTCTTTGGGCTCTTCTACATCTTTCTCAGTACTTAGCCCTTTGTCATCCATGGCAGAATGTTCATCACCTAAGTCCTCTATGATAGGAAGATTGAATCTTTTAAATGCATTACGGAGAATGTCCTCTATTTCTTTAGCAACTCGATCTGTCTCTCCAAGCATAAGGTGGTTCAATCTTTCTTTTCTCTAGAACTCATCCTTGCAGTCCTTGAAGATCATGTTCATTTGTTGAGAGGTAATGGAAGGATAGAGTTGGATAGCAATTTGTTCTCTGATCTCTAAGTCCTTTTCCTTGGCATTCTCGTTTCTCATTTCAAGTTCCTTCTCTAAACTTTTGGGAATTAGAGAGATGATTTCAATAACTACCTTATTATATATGTTTAAGTACTTAACTATGGCTTCTTCCAAGATCCTTTTATCTACGTCATTATACTCATCATAGAATTCTGTCATTGGTTGCAGATTCCCATCCACAGTAACTGCCTTGAGTACATCATCAATGGACAGAGTAGGCCTTTCAACAAACTCTTCTACTTCTTCTTCCTTGCTATGACCGGTAGAGGGTTCACCGGATATTTTCTTCTTCTTCTTCATTTTCTTGACTTCTTCATCGGTCTCAATTTCTTCATCATCCTTTTGACTCGTATAGGACCTTGTGGCCTTTTTCTTTATTCTCTTCTCTCCCTTTCTAGATGTTTGGGCTTCTAGTTTTGATTCTTTTTGGCTCTTAGAGGTGGTAGGTGTAGAGCTTCTGGAGGATTTGGTCCAGGAGGGGGCTTGCACCAGAGCACTTTCTTTTTATGTTTCTTTCCTTTCTTTCTCTACCCTTTCCATCTTCTCTCTGTTGGCATCAACTGCCTCCTTTGATATTCCATGCCTCTTGGCGAATTCTTCTACTTCCCTTCTAACTTTTCTCTTGATCTCAGGCTATCTTAGTTCAACATGAACTTTTACACTTAGTTCTTGGAAGGTTCCAAACCTCTCTGCCTTATGGTCCTTGGGCTGACTCAACAGGGGTCAGATGTGTAGCTCTAGGATTTTCTCATCAACCTCATACCCCATTAGCATGATCCACACTATTCTCAGTTCCACTGCCTCCATCAGGCATTGATCAGTGTCTACCATAAAGCACACTGTATCCTTGATCTTCTCAACCAATGATTGGGGGATTCTTTCTCTAGCTTGCATCATACTGTGAAAGTTCTTGAAGTAGCCCCAGATTGTTGTATTCTGTACCTTGGCATCACCAAGCCCATGCATATAATATCTGACTTGTATGGCTACTAGTCTGTCATTTTGCCATATCCAACCACTAGATCTGGGTAGCTCATTCATGAAGTAAAAGAACAAACATAGTATTAGCCCACCATACTTGAATGAGTTCTTGTCCTTCTTGATCTTTTTTAGGTTTTCCAACAGTTGGCTCAGAAGAAGCTCACAAAGATCATAATCTGCATTCTCCCTTAACATCTGATAAGCAGCATAGATTGTAGTTCTAGATACAGAATTCTCCCTACTAGAGTGATATATCTTATAGCCAATTATCATAGATGCAAACTTGATATCCAGATTAGTGATATCTTCAATTGTCATTGCTCTCTTGTCAAATTTTGATCTAGTTGCCTCGCTCACTGTTTGATTCTTGATGGATTTGAGAGTAGGTAACCCACCGAATGAATGCAATCTGGTAACTGCCCTAATGGCATCTTTTGTAATTTTAAATAGCCTCATCAACCACATGAAGTTGTCATGCATTCTGCTCAGAACATACCAGACCCATTCATCTTCTACAAAATAGGGGAAATAGATGCAATGTCTGAAATGCTTATCCCGGATGGCTTTGTACTGAGGTTTGAGTTCAAATGATTCATCTATTAACTATTTGTGGTAGATATCCATCAGCTTGGATTCCCCAAATTCTTCAATGTTCGCATGAATGTATGCCCTAACATCTTCTACATGCAAAATCCCATGCAGAATGCTAGAAAATGCGCCTAGGGGATCAACTTCTAGGGATTTGTAGGGATGTTTCTTGAATTTAGGTCACAGCCTATCAGTGATCTTCACAACATTTAGAGTAGCCATCTTTCAAAAGATTTAGAGAGAGGTTTTCAAGAGCGGAAAATACCTTTTACGCTTCTAGGGTTCACGAAATGAGCTGAATCAAATTGCTAGAAGAATCAACTTCTACGATTGATCTTTGAGAGGCTTGAGACAATTTTGTTGCAGAGCTCCTTTTCTCTTCTTCTCAAATGCAAATGTACAAATGATGAACAAAAGAACCCTTTTATTTCTGCGCAAACCCTAATTCCTTTTTGCAATAAATGCACAACTTAGGTTATTCCGGTTGCCTTGTTTTCCTTGTTTCTGAGAGAGATCTTTCTGGATCACTAAGATGCACCTAAAATGATAACTTACATAGTATCTCCCTTTCTCCAATCATTCCATCTAACCGCAAATCCAAATATTTCAATTTTGAATTATACCAAATCTAATTGTGAAAGTCCTGCTTTTGCCGGATGATTGTCAAACTGGATTAATCTTGGATGCTTAACCTTTTCAAACTCCTTGCGGATCTTTCATATCTTTACCAAGGGTTATTTAGATGTTTCTCTGAGAGCCCTTTTAATCTGCAACTTTCCATGTGCCAATTTCAGGCACCAATTGACTGGCTAGGGGAAATTGTTTTCTTTTGTGACTCCCCCTGAGCCAGAGCTCATCTATTTAGTTTCTGGAAGGAATATCAGCACTAGATTCTGGTGCGGATCCATCCCCAACATTTTCTGTACTTCTCTTTACCCAAATCTTGTTCATCTCCCTTTGAATTTCATCCGCATTCACTTTTCCTTTTCCTTTGTCTTGGTTTTGATTATGATGCACCAGACCCTTTTTGTCCTGATTCTTACTTCTGCAGAATTTGGCAATATGACCAGATCTATTGCAATTGTAGCAAACAACATTTCTTTGCATATTTGATTGGTATCCTCTTGATCTACATTGATTAGCCATATGTCCCATTCTATTGCATGCAAAGCATCTACCATTGAATGAGTTGTTTATTTGCAAATTTCTACATTTATGAGATTTGTGACCATACCTTTTGCAGTTAAAACATTGTCCAGAGAAGGATGGGTTAGTCTGATTCATTCTTCTTCTGCACTGATTTGCTTTATGACCAAAGTTATTGCAATTGTGGCAGTATCCATTGAAGGATGGATATCTTTGAGCATTTTGTTGCCTTACCAGAGGTCTTCTAGGCCTTTTCCTTGGAATTCCTGATCTAGACTTCTTCTAACCGGATCTGGAGCTTTCACCTTTCTCATACCCCAAGCCTTGCTTGTCATCTACCCTCTTTTAGCTTTCAAGAAGAACTTCAAGTTGAGCAGAGCTTATCTTGAATTTCTCTTTGTATTCATTTGTTGTTTGAAGATCCCTTTTAAGAGTGTCAATCTGATTCTCAAATTGTTCTTCATTATCTCTAGCTTCTTCAAGATTAGATTCTAGATGCCTGATTATTCTATCCATTTTGTGGCAGTCTTCTGACTTCTCCTTGAGAGATTATCTTAGATCATATTCAATTTTTCTTTTCTCTTCAATTTCTTGGGTGAATTTCATAACCCCTGACTCCATTTCATGTCTTACCATAATGACCTCTTTTGATAGCTTCTCACATAACTTGTTCTTCTCATTCAGATCTTCTTCAGTATTATTGACTTCACTTTGACTTGCTAGTTGTTGAAGTAGTTCCTTTCTCTTTTTCATAGAGATACTCAGTTTCTCTTTTAGTTCATTTATGAAATCATCAGCTTGTTTTAGTCTTTCCTTTAATTCATTGACTTCAGAGTGAGACTGCTCAAGATCATCTAAGGCAGACTAAAGTTGTTCCCTCAAACCATACATATTCATTGAGATTCCTAGATCTTCCTCAAGCTGTTAGGCTCTATTTGGAGGAACTTGGCTCTGATACCAATTGTTGATAACTGAGAGGGGGGCTGAATCAATTATCTTAATTATTTTAACTTTATGTTCTTCTTTAACAACTAGTGCAACATCAAATCATATAAGCATGCATAACCATGAAAGCATAAATAAAATCATTACACATAACACAATGATTTTGACATGGAAAACCCTGTTAAGGGAAAAACCACGAGGTGACTAACCCAAGATTGTATTCTCTGTTAAAAGAATAGAAGTACAAAATGGCACTTGCTAATTAGGGCTCATTGCCCGAGCACACTGCTCACAAGAGGCTTACTGCCTACAAGAGACTCACTATCTACAAGGTATAAAGAAAGTAACTAGGTGATTGAACTGATGAGAAGCATCCACATATGTTGAGGTTTAGTTCTGGTTAGGCTCAATACACTGATCTACTGCACTTCATTCTTCCTCTTCCTTTTTGTTGCTGTCCTGTCACATACCGGACCTGTATTGTTGCTTCCACACTATTCTCTACTTTTCTTCACACAACACAACACACCACACACACCTTCACATCTAAATCCATTTGGTATATATATCCACACCAAGGATTTCAACATCTTTCTAGTCGGCATCCAGAATACTTAATATTTTCCCCAACTCTGATCTGTCGGCTGAATCCTTGCATACTAAGTGATGTGTATCAAACAGATACTTATAGAAGTCATCAATCATGTTGAATAACCATGAATGATCCCTCAAGAAACTTGATCACCATCAATTTCTCATTCGGATTAAAGTCTGATGCTCTGCCGGTCAGTTCTTCCTCAGTCTATTTTGCCAAACAGGAACCCAACACTTAGGTGCTCATATCTCTTCACTCTTTCGTCACTGGAGGCTCAATCTCTAGAATGTAGCAGTCATGGTACTCCTCTTAATTTCCCCAAGTCTGTACTTTGCTGAGATACTTCATCTGAGAGATCCAGACTTGCTTGTCAGACCTTGCTGCATGCTCTGTTCTTGGTCACCGGACCAAAATACTCTTCAATCTAACTTCTGGTATAGACATACCATGTCCTACGGATGTGTGGGATGGACTTTGTTGCCATCAATGACAACATTCATGAAGCCACACAGTGTCTCTTGCCAACAGTGTGGATGTTCTTGGTGATTCAAGCAAGCTTACGAAGGTCTTTGGATTGTGTCCAGTTCGTGTTGGTGGTTTGCATTAAAGATTGAGCTCATAATTGAAGAATTACTTCCAGATGATGATGTTCTTCCTAAGTCTGGCTGACCAGATGAGTTACACATCCTACGGGTGATCTTGAAGATGTTCTGTGAAGCATGGCATGTTCCTAAAAGAAGATTGAAGTCCCAGATCTGTGTGGCCGACAGTGTGATGATCCGCATGAAGTCTTTTGTAATTAGTCAAGTTGTATTTGCTCTGTAAAGTGTGCCGACTTGGATGATTAACCCTAAGTCGATGTCTTGTATAAATAAGAAGTTGTGAAGTCATTTCAAATGTATGTTGGTGGAGATGAGAGTGTGGTAGAGAGCATAGAAGCGAAAGGCAGAGCAGAGGTATTGGGCTTAAATGGAACTGACTCAAGCATGGTGAAGATGCTATTCTTCAGTTCAATTATGTAATATTTATGATTCTGTAGACAATGTGTCTCCTGTAGGCAGTGGGTCTCTTGTGAATAGTGTGCTCGGACAGTGAGTTCTAATTGGCATGTGCCATTTTGTTCTTCTTATTCTTTTAACAGAGAATACAATATTGGGTTAGTCACCCCGTGGTTTTTCCCTTAACCAGGTTTTCCATGTTAAAATCTTGGTGTCATATGTGTTAATGTGTTTCTACTCTTGAATTGTTGCATTATGTTTCCATGATTGACTTATTATTATGCTGTTGAATTACAAAGAGGATTTAAGTTATTAATAGGAAGAAAGTTTTGGGACAACTGATTCACCCCCCTTTCAGTTGTCTGTCTTGAATCTAACAATTAGTATCAGAGCTAAGTTCCTCTAAACGGAGCTTAACCACTTGAGGAGATCCAGGATGTCTTCCTACAAGAAGGATAGTTTGAGGTTTGATGGAACCAATTTCACTCTTTGGAAAAGCTGCATGGAATGTCACTTGCAATGTATGGGAATGCAATATTGGATCATAACTTCAAAGAAGTGTGTTCCTCCATAGAATGGTCTGAGAACTATAGATGAAATTAGATATGCTGAAAATAATCTTCGGGCGAAAGAAGCTCTATTAAGTGCCTTATCTGATTCAGAGCTGACAAATGTTATAGATCTAAAAACTGCATATGAGATTTGGGAAAAACTGGAACTTCTACATGAAGGAGACAAGTATGTTAAATGTGCCAAGCTACAGAGTCTGAAAGAAAAATTTAAAAACCTAAAGATGAGAGAAGATGAAAATATCACTACATTTATACCAAGAGTAAATGAGCTTGTTTGTGGCATTAGATGTGCTAGAGGAATCTTGGATGAAGATGAGATTGTTGCCAAAGTTCTCAGATCCCTTCCTGATTCTTACAAATACAAGGTTACTGCTATTGAAGAATTTGGATCTTTTTCAAATATCACAAGATATCAATTAGTTGGAAAATTAGCCGCATTTGAATTGGCCGAGTTTGGAGATGCACCCCAAGACTAAATCTGCATTCAAAGCTAGTGCCTCTATAAAAGGCAAACAAAAGTTTGATCCGGGAGAGAACTCTTCAAAGAAACCATCATGGTATGAAAAAGAAAGAAAAGATCTGGAAGAAAATGAAGCAGAAGCTGCTTAATTGAAAGCCCTTATTGTAAAAAGACTGCCAAGAGGATTCGGTAAGTATGAAGGAAAATTGCCCTTCAAATGTTTCAACTGCAATAAGATTGGTCATTTTGCCTCAAGGTGTCTGGAAAGATTTTCAAGAGTAAATCCAAATAGATCAAGATTCCAAAAGAAATTTTCAACTATGTTCATGAAGATGATGATGATGAAGGTGTAACAGATGATGAATCAGAGACAGGAAACAAATCTAGAAGTGACTGGGTGTTTATTGCCGTCAAGGAAGAAGATCCAATGCCCTCTGAATCTGTCAATCATAAAATGGTAGAAAGAGCTTTGGCTGCCCAAATTGAAGAAAATGATGATTGGGTCATTGACAGTGGATGCTCCCACCATATGACAGGTGACAAAAATAAGTTCATAGATTTGGAAAGATATGAAGGAGTGGTAAAATTTGGTGATAATTCTGCTAGCAAGATTAGAGGTAGAGGAACTATTTCTTTTGATGGAAAGAACAAAACTAGTAATGTACTGTATGTTAAAGGTCAGAAGCACAATCTTCTCAGTGTTGGACAATTGGTGGGAAAAGGGTATGGTCTCCAATTCAAAAATAGAAAATGTAATATCTTTGAAAGTTTTGAAATAGAGATTGCATCTAGTACTCAAACGAAAGGTAATATCTTCCACTCGGTTGGTACTAGTAAAAGTTGTTTATTTGTTCAAATTGATCAGAGTTGGTTGTGGCATAGGAGAATGTGTCATGTAAATTTTGATAATATCATCAAGATAAGCAACACTCAGGCTATAAGAGATCTTCCAAGACTAGTGAAACCTACTAATAGTTTGTGCAAAGAATGTTAGTTGGGTAAGCAGAGTAGAGTCACATTCAAAAGTAAGGAACAATCTTCTACCAGATTGTTGGACTTAGTACATACTAATCTATGTGGTCTGACAAGAATCAGGTGTGTGCAAGGTGATAGATACTTCATGTTATTAATTGATGACCACTCTCGGATGATGTGGGTGACTTTTCTAAAAGAAAAATTTGAGGCTCTTGAGAAATTCAAAATATTCAAAGCTATGGTAGAGAATGAAACCGGATTGAACATAATATGTCTTAGGTTTGACAGAGGTGTAGAATTCACATCTGGTGAGTTCATAGAATTTTGTGAGAAACATGGGATAAAAAGATAGTTGTCTGCTCCAAGGACTCCACAACAGAATGGAGTAGTGGAGAGAAAGAACCGAACCATCCAAGAAGATTCTAGAACCATGATGATGGAAGCAAATGTTCCTCAGATCTACTGGAGAGAAGCTGTAAGCACTGCAGTCTATACTCTTAATCAAGTACAAATCAGAAGCAATACTGGTAAGAGCCCTTATGAACTTTGATTTGGCATCACTCCCACTGTGAAATATTTCAGAGTCTTTGGTAGCAAATGTTACATCAAAAGAGATTAAGATCTTGAAAAATTTGATGCTAGAAGTGATGAAGGAATATTCTTGGGTTATTCTACTCAAAGCAAAGCACACCAGTGTTATAACAAGAGATTGAGAAAGATTATAGAAAGTAGAAATGTGAAGGTTGATGAAGGTATTGAAAAACCCTCAAGGTTTTATGAATATGATGAAGATGATCAAAATGATGTTTTGGTCCAAGAAGTCCAAGCCCCTTCTGAAATTCAGATCCAAACTGATCCGGAGAATCAGGAAGAAGAGATAAGTTTGAATGAACATGTTCAAGAAATAGAAGTGCAAGAAAGTCCCAAAATTCCCAGGTATGTAAGACTGAATCACTCTAAAGATCAGATCATAGGTGATAAAAGAAAAGGTGTTTAAATAGGAAGAAAGATTGCTCAAGACTTAGAAAAGTATTGTCTGATTCCAAAGTTTGAACCAAAAACTGTGAGTGAAGCATGTAATGATGAAAGTTGGACTAAAGAAATGGAGGAAGAGCTGATGCAAATTGAGAAAAATCACACTTGGCATCTTGTTCCCAGACCTAGAAACAAGAATGTGATTGGAACCAAATGGGTCTTCCAGAATAAACTAAATGAAGATGGTGAAGTAGTTAGAAACAAAGCCAGATTGGTCTGCAAGGGTTACTCTCAAGTAGAAGGAGTTGATTTTGAAGAAACTTTTGCTCTGGTGGTAAGAATTGAAGTAGTCAGATTATTTCTTGCCTTTGCTGCTTTCAAGGACTTCAAAGTATATCAGATGGATGTCAAGTCTGCCTTCCTGAATGGTGACTTGGAATAAGAAGTATACATTGAGCAATTAGATGGATTTCAATTGTCTAATCATGGTGATATGGTTTACAAGTTGAAGAAAGCACTGTATGGACTCAAACAAGCCCCAAGAGCCTGGTATGAAAGACTGGATAAGCATCTTTTGAAGATTAGTTTCAACAAAGGTACTACTGACAGTAATTTGTACTTCAAAATTGATTATGAAAATATCTTGATTGTTGAAGTGTTTGTTGATGATATCATTTTTGGAAGAAGAGGTAGTATGTACAAAACTTTTGCAAATCAAATGAAAAGTGAATTTGAGATGTCCATGTTTGGGGAAATGAATTTCTTCTTAGGTCTGCAAATCATTCAAACAAAGAAAGGAATCTTCATTTCACAGACCAAATATGTGAAATAATTGTTGAAGAAATTTGGGATGGAAGACTCAAAACCAATGAGTACTCCCATGGCAACTGGATGTAAATTGGGCAAAGATAATGAATCTCCTAAGGATGATCAGAAAAAGTACAGGTCAATGATTGGAGGACTACTGTATCTTACTCAAACTAGACCTGACATTATGAATGTTGTTGGTCTTATTGCTAGATTCCAAGCTGATCCTAGAGAATCTCATGTCATGGCAATCAAAAAGATGCTTAGATATATAAAAGGGACAGTTGAGTATGGTTTATGGTATCCTAGAGATCATGATTTCTCTCTTCATGCATATACAGATGCAGATTGGGTAAGAGATGTGGATGACCAGAAGAGTACCAGTGGTGGAGCATTCTTTTTGGGGAAAAGATTGGTTTCTTGGCCGAGCAAGAAACAAGAGGCAATATCTCTGTCCACTGTAGAAGTAGAATATATTGCAGCAGTAGGTAGTTGCACTCAAGTATTGTGGATGAAGCAAATGCTAACAGATATCATAGTGGAGTATGAGGAACCTATCACAATCTTCTATGATAATTCAAGTGCAATAAATATATCAAAAATTTGGTGTTGCATTCAAAGACAAAACATATATCCATCAAGTTTCACTTTTTGAGAGAGCAAGTGAACAAGAATGAAGTCAAATTGGAGTCTGTGCCCTCCAAGGATTAGATTGCAGATATTTTTACTAAACCTCTACCTAAGGACTCTTTTGAGTATCTCAAGGAGAAGTTAGGGGTTATTACCCCTTGGGTTCTACATTAAGGTGCACTGATGTGCATCAGTCTGGTGGATCTCACAGTCATATCTTGTGGTCCAGATTGATGATGGGAAGCTGCTACTTACAGGGAGCAGTTGGTATGATTCTGAGTGATGCAAGTATGTGCCCTTTGCCATTGATGTCAAAGGGGGAGAGAAGACATGTGAAAAACAAAAAGTGGTTGTTGATCAAAGGAGGAGCAGTAAAGGAAGAGAAGACATGTGAATAGTTGTTGTTGATAGGGGGAGTTATGTTAGTCATTGAGGAGAAGTTCTTGTTTTGATCGTTAAAACAGTTTTTCACATCATATATTGCCATCAATGACAAAGGGGGAGATTGTTGCAAGTATGGGCCTAACCGATGTTGTCATTAATGTCAACATACTCTTGTTGCATTGATGACAAGGATTGGATGAGTTGTATGATGAGGATATTGAGAAAATTAGACCTATCAGAAATAGAGAAGAGCAGTGAAGACAATGAAGTAAAGATCCCAGCTAAGATGAAGATCAAAGGATGTGCATCAAAGGGTTTGTAAATATGTGTCTTAAGATGATCCAGTAAAGATTTGAGAGGTCCGCATGAAGATTTGAAGAAGTTATGGCCACTTGAGTAAAACTGGTTCTGGCAGATGTTTAGAGGTGACAGAGTGACATAGATAGGTCTGGTGAGATCGAAAAATGCAATATCTTGTTCTACAGATTTGGTGGAGTGTTTAGGAAGTCAATGTGAACTGACAACTCAATTGGTTCGTGGTCTGGAGGTTCGCAAGCATCTATTCCAATATGACAGTGATGACAGATTGTGTTCTTGAGGCTCCGGATGAAGGAGAGAAAGATTTCAGTAAGCAAAAGTAGTGTGGATGTTCTTGGTGATTCAGGCAAGCTTGTGGAGCTCTTTGGATTGTGTCCATTCGTGTTGGTGGTCCGTATTAAAGATTGAGCTTGTAATTGAAGAATTACTTCCAGATGATGATGTTCTTCCTAAGTCTGGTCGATCGGATGAGTTACATATCCTGCGGATGATCTTGAAGATGTTTTGTGAAGCATGGCGTGTTCCTAAAAGAAGATTGAAGTCCCAGATCTATGTGGCTGACAGTGTGATGATCTGCATGAAATCTTTTGTAATTAGTCAAGTTGTATTTTCTCTGTAAAGTGTGTCGACTTGGATGATTAACCCTAAGTCGATGTCTTGTATAAATAAGAAGTTGTGAAGTCATTTCAAATGTATCTTGGTAGAGATGAGAGTGTGGTAGAGAGCAAAGAAGCAAAAGACAAAGTAGAAGTATTGGGCTTAAATGGAACTAACTCAAGCATGGTGAAGATGCTATTCTTCAGTTCAAGTATGTAATATTTATCATTCTGTAGACAGTGTGTCTCTTGTAGGCAGTGGACCTCTTGTGAGCAGTGCGCTCGGGCTATGAGCCCTAATTGGCATGTGCCATTTTGTTCTTCTTATTCTTTTAACAGAGAATACAATCTTGGGTTAGTCACCCCGTGGTTTTTCCCTTAACCGAGTTTTCCACGTTAAAATCTTAGTGTCATATGTGTTAATGTGTTTCTGCTCTTGAATTGTTGCATTATGTTTCCATGATTGACTTATTATTATGTTGCTGAATTACAAAGAGGATTTAAGTGATTAATAGGAAGAAAGTTTTGGGACAACTGATTTGGCCCCCCCCCTCTCAGTTGTCTGTTTTGAATCTAACAAAGCCTATGCAGAGATAGAGGACAAGTTTGGGTAGATCTCAAGGCAAAAAGATATGAGAAGGTGATGCTATGATTATGACCAATTTTGTGTGAAGAAGTGGAACATGTTTTGGATTAGATTTGAAGAAGAAAGTAATCATATTTTAGATCAATTTTGTGAGAAGAGATTGTGTATCTTTTGGATTAGATTTGAAAGGAAAAACATTGTATGATTTGGATCAAATTTGAAAGGAAGAATGTTGTGTGAGTTACGATCAGATTTTTAGAAGATAGAGATTTAGATCCTTAGAAGGTTGGTGCCTTAAAATGAGAGATTGGTGTCTCTTAATGGGTTGGTGCTCAGTTGCGGATTCATGTTCACAAAATCTACAAACGAGGATTGGTGTCTCTAGTGGGTTGGTGCTCACAAATCATATAAGAGGGGATTGATGTCTCCTATAGGTTGGAGCCTACAAAGATTGTAAAAGAGATTTATATATAAGAAGTATTTTTCCATGGTTTTCTCTCATAAGGGTTTCCACGTAAATCTTGTGTTCGTCTTGTGGTGCATCATTGATAGATATTGTGTGATTGATATTGTTGTGGTTGTTAAGTTCTAAAAAGTAAAAGTTTGTATTATACTGATTCACCCCCCTCCAGTATAATTATGTGTTCTTTAGGCAGGAATCACCAACCCCACCTCTGTAACATCAACATTAAATTTCACCCACTTCCCCACCTACCAATAACGGATCTTCAATATTTCATTCATGGCATGCTAGATGTAAGTGGGAAATTCAAATTAGAGAACCTATGAAAAATGTGTTTAAAAACACGTCATAGGCACTTAAAAAACCTTTTTGACAAAATTAGAGGTTCACGAACCATTTTTGGTGTTTCGGTGAGTTCATGAACCTATGAACTCTCTGAAAGCCACATATTTTCTCATCATTACTTTGTCTTTCTTTTTTAGCACTTTGGCATTTTTGGAAACTTGACAACCCTTGCAACTTTCATCTTTTCTATCATTTGTTCTTTCCTTTCCATTTTTGGTGTTTCAACGAGTTTGCGAACTTGCGAACTTCCTGAAAGCCTACTTCTCTTTAACTCTTCTTCCTTTGCCTTACTTCTTCAGTGGTTCGGAGAGAACACAAACCTGCGAAACATTTTCAACGAGTTCGCAGGTTTGCAAACCTATAGAACTGTCAAAACTCTATCTTCACCTCTTTCTTTCTTTCCTCTAACACTTTCTTGCCTCCATTCTCATTTTTGATGATTCAGTCAAAACTCAAACCTACGAACCACCCACTTTTGTCCTTGTTTTTCATTTGTCATTTCGGCGAAAAATCTGAACCGCTAAAACACTTTGTGTGCTTCTTTTCCTTCACATTTAACTTAGACATTCAGTGTTTCGACGAAAAGTCAAACCGTTGAACTAGTTTGATAGTTCAAATTTTTACCAAACTACCAAAAAAAGGCCAAAGCTAAGCCTCTTAAGGCTCGTTTCAGCCTTTCGACAGGTTTGTGAACCTACTGAAAGACAATCATAAAGGATTCATATACTTAGGCCAAATACATGTAGGGAGTTTTAACTTAGAATATTTTGAGGACTTGGAGGATTTTCAGGATAACTCCCTTAGGATGGGGGACCATTTAGAATATCTTAGATTGTTTTAATTGATGGGAAAAAATAGGCAAAGGC
This sequence comes from Cunninghamia lanceolata, assembly GCA_027924645.1. NCBI lineage: Eukaryota > Viridiplantae > Streptophyta > Pinopsida > Cupressales > Cupressaceae > Cunninghamia > Cunninghamia lanceolata. The sequence goes on from BSBN01001313.1 coordinate 1,164,175, forward strand.
AACAAAGGGACAACGAATAGGGATTTTTGATGGATTTTAGACAAAAACAAGGGCAAAAAAATTAGGTGTTAACAAGGTGTTCTCCCCCTAAAATGTTAACTTTTTTTAAGTATTTCACAAATTCCTTTGGTGGAAAGTTAGTTAACATCACGTAGTTTACGCTTGATTTTTCTACTATTTTTTTAATGCATATATGATTTTTTACTAATTTTCAAAGTGGACACATCTCGAAAAATAAAAAATTGAGCATGCTCCCCCTTGATTTTGAGAAAATTAATTCAAAATAAATTTTTTAATGTGTACAAAATGGAGTCTAGAATTGAAAAATATAATTTATTTCAAATTTGGATGAACAAATAAAAATTAGAACCTAAAAAGCTATATATAGGTTTTCGAAGAAAAACAAAGACATTAGTAAAAGAAATTTAAGATGAAAATCTTAATGTATTCAAAAGGTAGAAAAAAATTATATGGCTAGAAAGGTAAGAGAGAGCTTGACATTATTATGACATTTTTTAGAAAAATATTTTAACATGTGCAAACCTAATGGAGAACGTGCTTGACATTTACTTGATTTTTTATTTTTTATGCAAAACACATCTTTGGGCACCTTATGTGTAGACCCAACCCTTTGGCTTGGATATCCAAGCCAAATTCAAGCCTAAGGGTGGGCTTCCAAAGAAAATTTATATGAAACACCTGCACACATTATAAATTCAAAATATATATATATATGAAACACGTGCACACATTATAAATTCAAAAAAAAAATTATATGAAACACCTGCACACATTATAAATTAAAAAACAAATTAATGTGTTCTAAGGCAACTATAATGTGAACACATTATAATGTGAGTGTGTTATATTCTATTTTTCTTCAAAATAGGTTTTAGTCACTTTTTGGTCCCCCATCTTGGTGCACATACCCTTTAAGCAAGTGGAAAACTTACCAAAATGTTTTGCAAAGCTACCCATTTAGTGTTATCCTAAAATTTTCCACAACTTCATCCTTGAAGATGACATATTTTTTGGTAACTCAAATAATAAAATAAAAAGGGTTTGTGGAGGAAACTATTAAGATTTTAAAAATATAATATATGCCTCATTATAATTTTAATAGGTTATTATTATTAATTTTGTACCTACACTATTTATGATTTCCTAATAGATATACATATTGTAAAACATTTATAACTTTCAAACTACTTACCATTTTTAAATCCAAAAGATGAGTCACATTCTAGGCTTTATTGGCCATAGGTTAAAAAAAGTTTTGAATTTCATATTTTTTGACCAAGTTAATTAGTTGGAAATTTACTTGTTAATATTTTTTAAAAGTCATAGTAAAAAATTCATAAATAATTATTTATTTATTAAATTTTTTGAAAAAATATGCATCACATCTACTCATATATCATTTACTTAAATCCAACGCTTGGAGGAAAAATACTTCTTTTTTTATACTTAGGTTGGTTGGAATGACACCTACTTTTTACATTTTTCTAAAAGTTTTAGTAGTGTTTCATTGAACTATCCAATTTTCATCAAACTAATTTTAAACATATGCTTGCAATTTCACACTAAGTTTTGGACTCACTTAGGTGTCCATCTCCTCTAGCATATTCTTAGGCTCATTTAGCCCTTGCTTTAGCCTTTTTCTACCCATGGTGCCAAGGTTAGTCTTGTGTTTTATTTTCCAGCATCCTCTTTGAGCAATTTTATTTTTATGCTCTGTCATTCTTACTATTCCTTAGGAACTAGACCTTTCAAGAGCCATAGCTACCTAGATGCTAGTGCAACACATGGATGTTCACGTGACACAATAGCATCCACTGACGTCTTATCATACATTAGTCATTTTTGAAGTGTTCCACCACTTTGCTCCATGTTCAGTCTTTTATAATGCCTCTAACATGAGTCCAAACTACTCCTTAAGACTTAGACCTCCTATTTCCTTCTCATTCTCCATTTTTGAATCTCTAAATGAATATATCTAAAATCTATTACAATCTCTCAATCTCTCTAACAATCTACATCATTCTTTCAATGTTTGATTTTAATTTCTTGCTCTCAAATCTTCTACGTGATTCAACACAACAATAAATTCTAGCACTCTTCATGAGGTGTTGAGTAAACTACATTTGGTTGGGGTTTTATTGACACCTTTGCTCTTTGGTTTTGTAAGCTTCATCTCTTCTCATTTGAGGTGAAAGTATTCTTACCTTCTTTTTGCATTTTTATTTTGTTTGTAGAATCCATTTAGCATCATTGGCATATGTGAGTTTTCACATCCTACTATCTATTCACTCACATACACCCTAGTTTGTTACTTTTTGCAGACCTAAGCTCGCAATAGTCTTAGTTCTTGTCATTGCTTTTAATTCTAGTCACATTTAGGCAAAGAGAACATACTTTTAGATAATTTTCTTAGTTGCTTGTGGAGGTTGGAAGACTAAAATAGGGGCTTGACCATTTGTGGCAAGCTCCTTTGTAGCCCCAACCTTTTCTCTTTTGTTTTGGATACATGTTTTGTTGGGAGATATTCAATCACATGAAGGTTTGAAATTGTCTTCCTCCTCTTGTCACTTTAATCTCTTTTCTCAAAATTCTTAGACTAAATCATTTCCTTTTCAATTTTTTTATTTCTTGGAGTGTTGCTCTTTTGTCCTTGTTTCTTTGTTGTGTAGATTTGACACAATTTTTGAGGAAAGGATATTTTTACCAATTTTCTTGTTGTAAAAACCATACAAATGATAGTGCATTATGCAAACATCCCCATGTCATGTAAACATCCTCAACAGAGACCTCCCAACTTTAGTGTCAAGTTCATCACTACTTGTTATTTATTGTTATATATTTATCTTTGTCAACTTTGCATTCCAAAATCTATAAATCAACATATTTTTAGTTAGCATTTGTGTTTTGGATTGGTAAAGAACATTGTCTTGCAAGATTAAAACATGTTAGGATTTGCTAGCTTAATTTGTTCTTTTTTATTAGAATATCAACAAATTGTTTTGTTCAAAAGAACTAGCTTTTCTAGTTTAGTGCCATAAGGGATCATTTATCTTAGAAAACAAGACTTTTCTTAGTTAGATTATTTTTCCTACACTACAATATCTAATCACAATTTTCCTATGTAAGGCCAGTTGACAATGATATATTAATAATTGAAATTAGCATTTTGATGTATGTTGGGGACACTTTGGATAATTTGATTGACTTAGAAGCTTAGCAAGCACAAGCTTGCATTTTCATAGCTCCACTATCTTATTATGGGATTGTAAGATGCCACATTATTAAAGTACATTAACCTGGGGGAGATAGATTGGAATGACTTGTTCACAGTAGTGGTGTAATTAAATACACACTTTTGTGCCAAAATAGCTTGTCATCGTAACTTCCTTTCGAAAAAAGAGTGCTTAGAAAAATTTGATAATGGGAAGCAACTTCAATCAACTTCTATATTTTCTAGCCTGTTAGAATCAAATCTAAAAGCCATGGACATAAAATGATTGTATATAAAAAGGAAAATTTAGTACTACATTCCTACTAGTAAGGCCATATAAAAGTGATATGATAGTTATGTAAAATTGATAACAAGATGTAACAATAATGACATAATATAAACACAAATTATAGATTTTTAAATTCAAGAAAGTCGTGTTTAACACGGATGAAAGTTGATCAACATTCAATTTATTTTAAGTTGAATTGAGTTTCATAAAATATTGATACCACAACAAATAGTGCAACTTAAGAAGATAAAGCAATCTAAAAATTTAAGAAGATAAAGATGGTTTTAATCAATGGATATTCTTGAATTATATAAATATCATTATAATTGTAAATTCGGTATAATTAAAGAATCTATATCATTCTCATTAATTTAACAACAATTTTTTCATAAAATCAAAATTTTAAATATTATTGTAATCCATTTATAAATATCTTGTGTATAAAAAGTAATAACTTTAGAATTCTAAATTAAAAATCCCTTTTAGAATTAGAATTTGATTTAAAACCCAATACTTTAACCAATTAAATTCAACTCCTTAAAATAATTTTTTAAAGAATACAATATTAAATTAAATGACTTTATTTATACTTTACAAATCCTAATCTCACAGTCCTAATCTCCCTCCTCCATCTCTTCTTAAAGGGTAAGTTTGCAGTCCAAATCACAAGTATCCTCTTATGATGATGGATCACTAAGTCTGATTGGAAAGTTGAAGCAAAGAAATACACTCAGTTAAATCCAAAAGCACTTCCCTTTAAATTCTATAGACTGTGGAAAGCTCATGCCTACTACTCTACAAACGGTTAAGACATATTTATGTTTATGAATATGCATGGGATTGGGGCCATGAAGTCAACTAAAACTATCTTGCTTTACCTGGAATTTTACAGTCGAAGGGGATGATCCCTTTCCTGCAATGTGACCAGCAGCCCATTTTTCATGTAGAGAGTAAGAGCCAATTTGGGCTCCACAACATGTCCCTCCACCATCTTCATCTTGAACCCCCAAATTATAGTTGCTGCGATCCATTTCATTTGATAGTAAGCAAAGTCCTTTCCCAAACAAAGCCTCGGTCCGCCATTAAAGACTGGGTATTTATAGGCTGATTCGCTCACAAAGCTCCCGCCTTTGTCTAACCACCGCTCCGGCCTAAATTCCATGCAGTCCTTCCCCCATATGTTCTCCATTCTTCCCATGGAATATATGGAATATATCAGCTTGGTCCCCTTCTTTATAAACGTGCCGTCGGGGAGCCAGTCGTCGGAGTAGGCGTTCTTGAAGTCGAACGGAACGGAAGGGAACAATCGCAGGGATTCCGACAGCGCCGCCTGCAAATAATGCATCTGCTTCAGCTCCTCTACTGTAAAATTCAGGTTCCCTGTATTAAGTGGACTGTTTGATCCTTGAATGGTTTGATTTAGAGTAGTCGAGGACCTTTTCGACAAGACGGACTGAATCTCCGCCAGGATGTGCTCTTCCACCCGCGGGTAGCGGAGCAGCAGCCAGAAAAACCAGGAGAGCGCCACAGACGAGGTGTCCCGTCCGGCCAGAATGAAATTAACCACGATTTCCCGAAGCTTTTCGTCTGTGTAAAGGCGGTCACCGCGCTCCGTCTTGACCTCCATGAAGGCCGACAGAAGGTCGGCCCCGGCCCGCTCAGAGCAAGAGGAGTTGTTCCCAATTCGAGATCTGATTGCCTTGTCTAGAAACTTGTTGACGGTTGTCAAAGACCTGATCCAGAAGCACTCAATACAACATCATGGACTGTGGAAAATTAATGGTTTCCAAAATATATTTCACTTTTTGTTGTGAATGATGTTGGAAATAAGCCACATCTGGATTGACGATGGGTTGGCCACAGGGCAAGTAGCTCAGTCGGTAGAGCACTCCAGTAGCAAATGGAAATTCCTAGGTTTGAGTTCATAGTTCAGTTGGTAAAGCACTCTAGTAACAAATGGAAGGTCCTAGGTTCGAGTCTTAGTTGGTCCATATGAATTGTAACTCAACAACATGGTATCAGAGTTAGGCTAGGAGCCCCAAGTACCTGAAGTGTGGCTTAATTGGCCACAAAGAGCTAGTAACTTAGTTAGTAGAGCACTCCAACAACAAATGGAAGGTATACAATGTTAAACTTTTCATGGACCAGCTAGGAGTTGAACCTAGGACCTTCCATTTGTTGGTAGAGAAAGCCCCAAATACCTAAAATGTGGCTTAACTGGCCACAAAGGGCCAGTAGCTCAGTTGGTAGAGCACTCCAACAACAAATGGAAAGTATACCATGTTAAACTTTTCATGGACCAGCTAGAAGTTCATAGGACCTTCCATTTGCTACTAGAGAAAACCCCATGTCTCTGAAGTGTGGCCTAACTGGCCACAAAGGGCCAATAGTTCAGTTGGTGGGGAAGGTATACCATGATACCTTCCATTATGGTATACCTTCCATTTGCTGGTAGAGAAAGCCCCATGTACCTAAGTGTGGCCTAACTGGCCACAAAGGGCCAGTAGTTCAGTTGGTAGAGCACTCTAACAACAAATGGAAGGTATACCATGGGACCTTCCATTTGTTGGTAGAGAAAGCCCCATGTACCTAAGTGTGGCCTAACTGGCCACAAAGGGCCAGTAGTTCAGTTGGTAGAGCACTCCAACAACAAATGGAAGGTATACCATGTAAAACTTTTCATGGTAGAGAAAGCCCCAAGTACCCGAAGTGTGGCTTAACTGCCCACAAAAGGCCAATAGCTCAGTTGGTAGAGCACTTCAACAACAAATGGAAAGTATACCATGTTAAACTTTTCATGGACCAATTAGGAATTAAACCTAGGACCTTCCATTTGTAGTTGGATTTCTCTACTAGCTAAACTATTGGCCCTTTGTGGCCAATCCATCATTGGTCCAAGTGTGGATTATTTCCACCACCCCCTAAGCCACACTTCAGGTGCTTGTGGCTCCTAGCTTAGATCTGATACCATGTTAAACTTTTCATGAACCAATTAGAAGTTGAACCTAGGACCTTCCATTTGCTGCTAAAGTGCTCTACCAACTAAACTACTGACCCTTTGTGGCTAGTCCATCGTCGGTCCGGGTGTGACGTATTTCCAACAAATGAAATGTAAAATTACTATTGATTCTCTAACCATTAAAATAGATGATATTTAAGTAGAGTGAAAGACCTGCGGAGCTTCCGCTCCGGTCCCAAGTCGAGAAACCGCATGAGCCTCCACACTGCAGGGGGCATGAGAAATCTCAACATGATGATCTCCGTGGCGTCCTCAAACGCCCGGGCAAAATCTCTGGCTTCCTCTCCTCCGCCCACCAAACATCCCGGGTTCACTCCTAGCGTGACCATGCACACATTATCGAAGGTGAAGCGCAGCAGCACATCTTGCAGCTCAACCGGTTCGCCCGACTCGGCCCTTTCTCGGAGAAGGGGCACTAACCGGGTCTGAACGAGCTCTTCTACTGACCCGGCCATTAACGCCCTAAACGAGGGCGTGTTGAACTGTATGTTGGCCGTCTTCCTCTGCATTTTCCACACGTTGGCGTCGGCGTTGAAGATGCCGTCGCCTAGAAAATCGTGCCCCACGAAACGGAAATAGCGCCCTTTTCGATAAGCATTAAATTTGAGCTTCAGGACGTGCTCCAGATTGGCCGGATTCGCTGTTACTGCAGTGATCATATGGCTCATGATTGGCCCCTTGAAAACAAATGTTCCTCCGCAGTCTTTTAAGATTTGAGTAACCCAATCGTGGATTTCATTTAGGTGAAGAACTAGAGATGGTAGCATGCCCAGAAGAGGCCACATTGGTAGCCCTTTCCGTTTTCTCTGCACAAAGAAAAGGAAAAGCATGTATCCCAATAACGCCAGAGCTATGTCCATGGCTTTCAGATTTGATTCTAACCCTAGAAAATACAGAAGTTGATTGAAGCTGCTGCTTCCCATTATCAGAATCTTCTAAGCACTCTAGTTATGGGGATGATCTGTTGTGGCACAGAATTGGGTATTTAAGATACACCACTGATGTGAACAGTTCATTCCAGTCTATCTCCCCCAGCTTACATCATCTGTCAAAAGCAGCCTCATTAAATTTGGTCCTATTCCAAATGTTATATCCATTTACTCTACCGACATTTATCAATTTTCGCCACCGTCACTCAAATGGATGCTTCGCCGAAGCGCCTGTGCACAGAATCCATTAGTTGTTCTATTTCAACATCACCCAGTTGATTTTCTTCTCTATTTCATTTAAATATGAGTAGTTTGGCATTAAACATTCTTCAGTGTGGTAAGAGTTCTACTTTCTATTTAAACGTCACCCAGTTGATTTTCCCGTGATTTTATTTAAATATGAGTAGTTTGGCAGTCAACATTAATTCTACGGTCTACCAATCTCTTTTACATCTTGATGCCCACATAAAACCTACTGATTAAGCTCTTCCATTGAAATTAGCACTTGTATTTAAGTTTAAGAACATGGCATCTTACAGTCCTATACTTAATAGGCTGTGGTCTTCCATCGTTCAATAAATGTCGATTTAACATATCTGCTCATAGAAAAAAATTGTACCTACAGTATGTTACAAACAATAAGCCTCGACACAGAAACATCGAGCACCTTCTTGTGTCGGCTATTTAAAGATTTGATCAATAAGTTGAACCTTCCACTTACAAGTTGAAAAGCTTATAATTTTATTTTAACTAAAATAAAAAATTACAAACTCCTCAATGTAGCATGTCGAAAATATGAAAAAATAGTCGGCACACAATGTGTCAGCAATTGTGTTTATGCTTAGCCTGTTGGCATGTTGTAAAACAGCCGGCTGGTTGAAATGCAATTGACTCACTGATTTTTGACAATTTCATCAATGTGCAGAGCAGTCGACTGATTTGGTCGGTGAGATTTGTTGAAAATTAACAGGTCGAAAATATGAAAAAACAGTTGGCACACAACGTGGCTGTTTACGAGTACTTAACCAGCCGGCACATTGTAAAACAGCCGGCTGGTCGAAATGCAATCGACTCACAGATTTTCGAGAATTTCATTGACAAAGAACAAGGTCGACAATGTGCAGAACAGTCGACTGATTTGGTCAATAAAATTTGTCGAAAAATTAACAGGTCAAAAATATGAAAAAACAGTCATAAACAACGTGCCAACTGTTTACTAGGTGAGTGTTTATACACTTCTTTACTTAAAACTTGAATAAGAATTATTTTTAAATTTCGACCTACATATAACTACCTGGTTAAATATAAAGCAATGAGAGCTCGACAGAACATGATACACAAACCATTTTCATTAAAGCAATCTGTTGATTCCAGGTTTCCTTCTTTACGATAAAACAGTCTCATTTTCATAAGATACGATTGAAAATTTCTTAGTTAAGCAAACATATATGTGTGAAATTTCTGATAGCACCCCAGAATTATGAAACTGCATCAGCAAAACGAATTAAAACCTATGGGGAATATATCAGCATTTGGGGCCTGTCAATTAGATTATGTTCATATTTGCAAAGTCTATGTCTTGTTCGACTAGACCTAAGCTTCTTCTAGATCATGCTCTAATCTATCTCGTGTCCACTCTATTAAGCTGGTGACATCCATTTTACTTTCCAAACCCATTGGTCCCTACAATTCTACCTTAGCGAGGACTTCAAGTCTGCATTATCTAACTTCAAAGCCAAGTTCTATGTTGCATTCTTGTCTTTGGTGCCTTTCCCAGACCTTGTCCACATATATCTTCAGTAATCTATGTTTCAACACCAATGTACCATGTTTGAAGTCTTGCAAACATCAATGTCCTTCTCAATCATGTTTAACCTGCTTGCTCACATCTAAATATGTAAACTTTTAAAGTCCTGAGAGTTTTCTAGACCCTAAAGACCAACTAGAATATGCTTGAGCGAGCATGTGGAATTTGCCATGCACTTGTAAAATTAATTAAATCCTAGGCCTGGTTGTTTGTTAAACTTGATTTAACTAAAGTATTGCTTTCAATTTTTGAAATATGTTGTTTGGACTATTTGTGAACCTCTCCAAGTGACTCAAATCTAATATAATGTTAGTTTCGGTCCATCCATCCATAATGTCTTACATCTATGTCTTGACCTCCTATCTATCTATCTTGTATCTCCATGCTTACATCTAATATAACATGTATGTCTTGACCTCCTATCTATGTGACTTGTATCTCCAATGTGGCATCGCTCAAGTGATGCCATGATGTCAAGCCTGATTTAAATTTGACAGTGATATCCAAGCTCGAAGTTCTTTGATGATACAATTGTTAAATGTTTTCTTGCCCATTTTAGCTTGTGATAGGCATAGAGATGATGTGGATGATTCTTGAGCTTTCTGTGTGATATTATTTTCATGTTAATGGAAATGTGTCCATGTCTTGGTATATCTTATTAGGCGCGATATATGAAGATTTATTTGAATGATTGAATTTTCTAATCATTTTATTAATATAAGAGATTCTTAAAATCAAATTTCATGATCGTCTAGATTTCAAATTAAGATGGAAGCATGTAGGTGTGTCCCACTTCTTATTTTAAGTGAGACACTCAAATCAACATTTTTAGCTAAATTTTAATTTATTATCGCTTATAACAAGAAAACCATTAAATATTTGAAGATGATGTGAACTAGTTATTTTTGAGATTTCATGTATAGATTCTAAATATATATATTTTAAAATAAAAATAACACTTTATCTCATTTTTAAACAATTTTTATTAGTTTGTTTCTTATACTTAATAGTATTTTTTATAAGTGATATTTTCTCATCCACATAACTCTTTTAGAAAAAATCATCTCATAATTTCTTAAATATGAATCACTAACATTGGCCAAGCATATTTTTTGCAATTTTTTGTTACATATTTATTTATTATTTATTATTAATTTTTTAATTCAAATTAATTATAATTTAGAATAATATTTTCCCATCAAAATAAGTTTTTTGACATATATTCAAATTACTTTTATTTTGTTAAAACAAGGACATTAATATATAAGGTGGTCATGTTTTTTGTTTTTGTTTTTTTTTTCTATTTTTTCTATTTGTTCACCCTTGGTTTGATAAAAAACATATAATCACTTAAAAATTAAAAATATATATATATAATAAATATTAAAAAAAAAATTATAAACTACACTTTACATTACTCCAATAACTACAATCATACAAATTTTTAAATCATGATGACTTGATTTAATTTTTCAAGATTTACTCTAAATCAACATTTTCTATCAAAATGTGAATGAATCAATGAATGAAAGATTTTAATAATGTCCACGAGGCCACAGCAGCTTATGGGACCCAGAATCACACACAACCCCACCCCAAAAACAGGGCCGTTAAACAATTTGCATCCCTTTCTCAAGTTCAGATCTTCTGCCGTGAATTTTGATCAAAAAGTTTACGATTCTACCCAATCTAACCTCCTCAAACAAGGACTTTAAAAAATCACATAAAATCCTTTTGCTCAGACTTTTTGCAAATAAAATATCCGTACTCCACATGTTCATCCCCTGCGCTTGTTAATAATTCTCTCCACTTGTTTTAAGCATTCCCAATAAATAAATAGAAAGCTCCTTATTAGAAAAGATTTTGAAGCTCTTTCAAAACACCGAAGCAGAGAAAATAAATATGGCTTGGATTTTGTCTCCACACCCATCATGCACTAAATTTTTTGTGAATAAAATAATAAAAAATAAGTGATGCTGAGCTCGCCACGTCCTTACTCCTTTCTTCCAACTTCACTGCCATCATCCTACCTGTATCAAGTTCTGCAGAATGGTTAGTTTCAGTTAAAAATGTTTAATCTTATTTTATCCTCCATAAAATGGTGCACATGGATGAAACATGGATGTGCAGGGTCTGGTAAAGAGAAAGTGATAGTGCAGTGGAGTCTTGGATGAATGCAAGGCATGGAGAGAGTCACTGAAACAATCTACATGGTTGCAGAACAGTGATGGCCGAGTATAAGTGCATATCCAAAGTGTCAAAGCTTGAACTGGCAGAAATCCTCATCAAAAAGTGATGACACAGTCCGTCCCCAAACGCCATTGTTCTATTTGAGTGGCTGAGAAAGAAGGGTGACATTGGAAGTTGCTGCAGAGTAATAATGGACTTAGAAGAAGGTGGAGTTGAGAAAGAAGAGGGTGAAGACAGTAAAGATTCTTTCTAGGTTTTATATGCATGCAAATCAGTGATCTCATAGAAAGTAGTTCATATAGTCACTAATAGGTAGCCTTTATCCAAGCGAATGTTTGAGGTTATAAGTGATGTGATCAGACAAAAAATCTAGTTAGTAAAATTTCAAAGGTGCCAACGAAGAGTTTCTCTGAGAGGCATCATAGTCTAAAAATAATATAAAAATACCTTCGACTGGAAGGCACCTTAGGTTATGCTTTCCATCGAAAGCCTATTACATGTGGCATGTTGTTTACCTTCGAATGAAGGGTATTCCAGCAAAGTTAAACTTTCATTCAAAGAGGAGATTATTCTTGGAGAGAGTCTTTGTGGCTTGGTGTATCTTGGAGGAGCATTCTCATTCCCCACTCTTGGTCTATTTGGCGGATAACCATCTGAGAGGTACTGCTCATCCTATTTTTAGATGCATTTTATTTTGTGCTTTATCTTTTCATGGATATGGATCTTGAGCTATGTTGTTGGTTTTGGAGGGTTCATTTGAGGGGTGTTTGGCATGGTTATCTCCTTGTGCATATGAGTTTCATTTATGATGTCCTTTATGAGGATTTGGAAGATATTATTGGGCTTATTCCTAGTTATGGAATGGTTAAGAGTTTGATCTTCCTTGGTTAGAGAGGATTACATCCATGTTGGTTATATGAGATACATATGTTTCATTTGATCTATGAGATTGAATGGTTGGGTGTTGTTAAGGCTTTTCATTTGGGGTTGTAAAGGAGGTCATACTTGACACAACTTAGTACTTTGAGGCATTGGTAGGAGGACATGGTATGATATGATTTACAGGTTTTCTCTCTTTGTTCTATGGCTACTCCCTAGAGGTTCACATTCATATGGTTTCTTGTGGTAGATTTGGGAGAGTTATGGTGGCATGATGTGAGGGAGTATGTAGGAGTTTGTGTTGCATGCATATATCATTGTGATTGTTCTTTGTTACTACATAGTTTTGATTATTAGCCACACCTTAGTATGAGTGTTGATTGGTAGACTTGGTATGCCTTCATCTATTTGTAGATTTGACATTACCCATGCAGTGGGAGTTCTTAGATATGTGAATTCTTCGTTGATAGGTTTTATACAGGGAGCTTTTGATTACAATTTATGGGCTAGATATGCTATTGGCATGAATTTACTAATGTTGTTGATACCTAGGAGGTATGAATGGTTGGATGTATTAGTATTTGATGTGGGTACTATTTCCAATCATGTGGGTTTTTACCTTGGCAGTAGCTTGGAGCCACTGTTATCACTTGGATTTGATGCTTGTGTTCTTAGGATTGGTATATCTTCACCTTGGCTTGTTCCTTTTCTTCCATAGGTGGCATGTTGGAGGATAAGAGGAGTTCTTGCTTGAGATGGTGATCACTTTTATTTTATTATAGGTAGCTTGATAGAGCACAAGAGCATGATGGAGATTCATGTGGTTTCATGGATGGCTATGATGATGTATTTAATTGATTGACCCTTATGCAATGTATACAAGTGGGAGAATGTTAGGAAAAGGGTGTTGTACGCCTTGCACAAGTAATGGATTATTTTAATTGTGTAAAATAAATATTTATTTGTGGTGCATCTAGGAGATGTGTTTAGCCACATTAAATATTTATTACAAGTATCCACTTATAAAGTTGTATTATAACATTGGTTAAATATTTTATGTGTGGGAGACACATTAAATATTTAATATTGGAAAATCTTAGTACCAAAAAATAAATGTAGAGGTCAATGTTTTTGTGCTCTTATGGTTTTGAGACACATGGTTTTGTCAATACCACAGCTTGTATTTGTGTGAGATTGATTCTATAAAAGCAAGCACATGTCTAGTGGTTGAGGTTGGTTGGTTGGGTTAGCTATCATTTGTGTTGAGCTCTCTTGTAGAGTGCATATGTGAAGCATGACGTGGGATGTGTGGTTACTTTCTTGGACACATGGAGGATGCATTGGAGGAGCTTGATGTTTCAGAAGTGTTCATGAAAACTTTGTAAGTGTATTGTAATGTTTCATTGTTGAATAATACATTGAGTGTGGATGTTTTTGGAGGTTGGGTTTTTCCCTCTTGAGGGTTTTCCCAGGTATATCTTATATCACCTTATGGTATGTTTGTCAATTCTTTTGTATGGTGGATTCTTGGTATTTTGAATACTTGTTTGCATATTTATCTCTCATGGGGTTATGTGGAAATGCTCTTAATTGTTGTAATTTTTCCTTTCACCATGGTCCCATGTGACTACTAAGTGGATTTTTTGCTTAAATTTGAGCAGCATGGGTGGTCCCGTACAAAATTTAAATTATGTATAAAGGATAATTTAGAATCTTTCTTATAGTGGAGAAACAACATTTTAGGAATTGAAACTATGTTATGAAAAAAGGGGGGGGCTGAAATTATGCTACAACTACATAATGAAAAATATGCCACATGGCTATATATATTTCTTTCCTTTTTTTTTCATTTTCTCCAAATCTTATCTCCTAAATTTTCTATATTAATAAATAGTTCTTTATTAATATTTTTTTAAAAAAATTATATAGCAAAAAAACTATAATTTAAGATAACTTCTTAAAATAAGCAGAAAAATAAAATATTCATGGCATCACTAGCTGCATGGGATCCTACCCTTAGATCCTTTATATCAAAAATACCAAAAAGTTGAGTTTTAAGCTCCATAATCATTACCTTGTTGTTACCAATCAACATGTCATCAACCTACAAAATAATGATCATAATATGATCCATCAATATAGTTAACATAAACACGAGAATAATGTTTGTTTCTAACAAAACTCAACTTCGTTGAACTTTTGATACACACTTTGAGCCCTGATTACCTTGTTCAAAAACCCATTGATAGTAGCCAAAGACCCATGGAACTTCCCCTCAAGTCCCAAGTGAAAAAACTACATGAGGCTCCACACTTTTATGGGAATGAAAAACCTCAACATGGTGATCTCCATGTCATCCTCAAACACTTAGGCAAAGCTTCTCTCTTATCCTTCTCTTCCCATCAAATAGCCCGAGTTGATTCCCAGTGCGACCATGCACATGGTATTGAAGGTGAAGTGTAGGAGCACATCTTGTATCTCAACTAGCTCACCTGATGAGGCAGTTTCTTTGAGAAGAAGCACTAGCCAGTTCTATGCCAACTTCTCCACTGACTTGGCTATTAACACCCCAAATGAGGGTGTGTTGAACTCTATGTTGGCCATCTTCCTTTATGCTTTCCAAACATCAATGTTAGGGTTGAAGATGTCGTTAACTAGAAAATCATGCCCTAAGGCCCAAAAATAGCATCGCTTTGGATAATTACTAAATTTGAGCTTTAGGATGCAGGTCAAATATCACTGTGGTTAACATGTTGGTAAAGCTTAACCAACCGACACATTATAAAATAGCTGGCTGGTCAAAATTCAACTAACATAATCGATTTCAACAAATCAATCAACAAAGAGTATGTTTGAGTAGGTTGAGAGAACATGGTCGAATAGGTCAATGATAATAGTCGGCATAGAAGGGGGTCAAAAATTCTGTAAACAATTGGCACGACAATGTGCCAGCTATTTATGATGGGTGCATGTTGCTCATGAGTGGCCCCTTGAAAAATGTTCCTCCCTACTCTATTAAGATTTGCATAGTCTAGTCTTGAATTTTATTTAGGTGAAGAACCACATATGGTAGCATACCTAGCAAAGGCCAATTTGTTAACCCTTTCATTTTTTAGTGCACAAAGTAATGGTATACTTGGATGGCTTTTAGATTTAACCCTAACCCCAGAAAATACATTAGCTGATTGAAGCTGCTTCCCATTATCAAGATTTTCAAGCACTCTTGTTTTTCATTATTGTCCCACGTAAACAGCTAGCACATTGCCGTGCCAACTATTTACAAAAAATTCGACCCCATTGAATCTTGACTTTTCTCACCAATCTGTTCAACCGACCCTATTGTTTGTTGATAAGTTTTGGACAAAAAGACCCGTGGATAAAATTTTGACCACCGAACTGTTTTACATAGTGTCTAGCAGTTTAAAATTTACCTTCCGTTATCATGTTATCAATTTTATTTTAACCAACGTCAAAATTACAACTTACTAACTGATTAAGCTCTTCCATTGAAATTATCAGTTGTCAACTGTGATAACGTGGCATCTTACAGTCCTATAATTGGTTAGCGGAGCAATGAAAATCCATACTTGTGCCTGCTAAGCTGCTAAGCCACTCAAATTATCCGAAGTGTCGCCAACATACATCAAAATGCTAATTTCATTATCAATATATCATCGCCAGCTGGCCTTACATTAAGAAGGAAAAAGACTTGGATATATATTTTTTTCGCCGTCTTTTATAATTTTCTTAGGCCTCTGGTCTCTATCAAGTTCAATAAATGTCGATTTGAGTTTGAATATAACCACCTAATATTTAATCCTGGTTAAATATTAAACAGCGACAGAAGTTGATACCCAAATCATTTTCATTAAAGCAATCGGTTGATTCCAGATTTCCTTCTTCCCGTTATCAAAACATCTGCACCCTCACAATTTGTTGGATGATTATACCCCAGAATTGTGTAATGGCATCAGCATAAGAAGGTCGATGAAAAATGTATACCTAGTTAAAGTCAAGTCATGGCATAGGTGGGCCTATTCTTAGCACATCTACAAGCGCGTGTAAAGTACAAATTAGTTTAGATCAATTGAGTTGTTGGAGTAAAGTGGGTTAGATCATGTCAGAGAGAAAGTATGATCATACCATAAATAGTGATAAATGAAGAGAGGGAGGGGGATCGATTAGCTTTGTGAATGAAGAAAGCTTGTCAACTAAGACAGTGAGATTTGTGTGCCTTGGAATCTAGAGATGTCCAAGACAATCATGTCTATGGATTAGAATCAGAATATTTCTCTCTACTTGATGTTGGGTTAACTTTGTTGTTCTGGATCTAATTTGAAACTATGAACTTGTCTATACCTATGAACTTGATCTCTGATGATTTATGGAATTTAATTCTCAGGGAATAGAAAGTTAGACAATGATATCGTCTTTCACACTCTTAAGGTTCTTTGTCAAGTTGGTAGTATTTAGAATATCTAGACTAATAGCATGCTTCAAATATGCACATGAATTCTAGAATTGATCACTAGGTGATTCACATGTGCTAGGATGAGTGTACAATTGATTAAATGTGAATGGTTGTTCTTGAATGTCCATGTATCGAGAGATATGTGTTTCAATTATAAGTGATGATATTAAATTCTTGGATGCCTTAGAATGAATTTAATGAATCTCTTTTTATACCTAAACATAACACCAAATTGCAAAAAATTGTGCATAGTTGACTTGGGACTAAGGTGTCAAAGGGGGTCGATTGGCTAAAATGTTTGATCTTGATTTTTCATTTAGATGGATCAAGACACAAATGTGAGAATGATGTTACACCCACAAACACAACCTGGGTCAAATAGATAGGTTGGATCAATTTTTGATAGGATTGGATAATTGATTAGGGATTAGGATTGGATTAATGACTAGAATCAAATAAATAAGCCAAATGGATTGGGATTTTTGCACATAAGCATAGGGATAGGTGCAAGAAAGGCTAGGTATGTGGGCCCAACTATGCAAAAAAATGCACCATTTTGTAGCTATATAAGTGTATTTAGACATTGCCCCAAACTATGCACAAAACTAAATTGGGAAACACATCAAGGATGTGCTTTTCACCATTACAATATTTTTAAGTTCTCATTTTTAAAAGATTTTTAAATATATTCATCTAATCAAATTATGCTATTTTTCTGTTGGTTGTGATAATATTTATTTTTATTGGAGTATATTAGGATAAACATCCTACAATGCTAGACTAATAACTTTGGGTGCATGAACTGTCACTTCCTTTGGCTAAGAGTCAAGGTTTGAGGGGTATCACCTCCTTAAACTAAGAGTTAAAATCTAAGGGGTATTTATTCTACTAAATTTACTTAGAACTCAATCCCAACCTCATCCTTCAGAGTTTCAAGCTTTTAGACTCAACAAGATTTGACCCTTAGTGGACTATCTAAGCCTTTTAACTTTGACACTAGTAGACCAAGGGTTATGTTGAGCAATTATGATTTGATTTATGTGGCTATTTTTGAAATTATTTCCATTATAATTTTAATAAGCATCTCAAAAGTATTAGTTGACCAACAATTTATTATCAATGAAAATTATTGTTTGATATTTTTAGGGTTTGGAGAGGGTACTAAGTATAAGGGATAAAAGTGTCTACTTGTTCTTTTACTCTTAGTTTTTAATATTCATTTTTAGTTGTTTTTTAATACTCATTTTTAGTTTTGTTGCAATATTTATAATTATATTAATCTTAATTTGGTTTGTTTTGTGGGTAAGTTGACCTTAGCCTTAATTCTATTGGTCATTAGCCTTCTCAACTTTTAGTAGTCTCGACCCATCTATTTTGTAGTCATTCTTGTACCCTAGACTAAATTGTAGGCATAGATCTACCCCTTAGACAAGATTACACATGCAACATGGTCCTCCCAATTTAAATCTTGTTCTTTCTTTTTAAAGCCAACCTTTTCAAAGAATCTAACCATTTCCGTTTAATTTACATGCAATAACACTTTGAATTGAGCACCTAAGATATTATATTTAAGGACAACCCTAAGAAATTAGTTTATATTGTATTATTAGAGAATTGTGTTACACATTATTACAAAGTAGTGCCATAACTTGTGTTGATGTATAAAATTGCACAGGTTCCAACACTAACATGGAAAGTTTCAAGCATGTGAGACTTGCTACTTGAAACAACCTTCATATTTTAAAGAAGCTGGCTCTTCCTATTTCAATTGGGTTTTGAGCAAAGGGAAAGAAATAAACAGCATTATAGATACAATAAGTAAATCTAATTTATGGCGATGCACCTAAGTAAAAAGTATTCCTTCAATTCAAGCACAGTGAAGCTATTCTCACGATACAGTTATATTAAAGAGCAGATACTACATGATCAACATAAATAGATATAATGAATATTATCAAAGGCTTATAACCAGATGTCTTTGCAAAGACATAGATGATATCAACTAAGGCACAGAATAGAGTTCTTCTTATTAATCTTCTAGCAACATAAAAGGCACAGAAACATGCACAAATATATTGACTTTCTTATCAAGAACAACAAAATAAAGGCAAAATGACATAAACCAATCACAACAAAGTCTTCGACTCCTCTATTAGATTTCTAATTGAAAACTTATATCAAAGTAAAGTCCTCAATCCTTCCATTCGATTACAAATTCTGCATATTTTTAATCATCAATTTAACACAAGATTGTTTGCAACAACCCGAATCATCAACTGCTAAATAGAACTAAAGATTACTGGAAATCCATGGTGGTTACGATCTTCTGAATCTATAACGGACATCCCTCCTGCGCGCTCATTAGCTGGGGTGAAATATTATGTGGCACACTAACTATATTGAGACTAAGACACATGGCAACACCTGCACGCATAAGGTTGAAAAGAAAATATGACAGGTGGCAGCATCCGCATATACTTAGAAACTCTTTTGCCTTCAAAGAAATTCATAGGAAATAGCCACTTGTCGCATTCCGCAGTCTCCAAAAATGGCACATGTCCTGCCCTGCCAAGCCTTTAAAAACTTGTGTCTTTATACCCAAGCACCCTTCGTTGTGACATTTGTCACAAGCCGCTTCACTTAGAAACTAAGATACAATAATAATACGACCCACTGCCTTCATAACTCATTACCCTCAAAGGGAATAAAACTGGGATAGATGGCGGCACCCGCGCTCATACAAACTAACACGCAGCAACCTCTGCAACACTGTTGAAACAAATGAAACTTTTGAAAGGTCCCTCGGAAGCTAACACTTGGCGCGTTTCTCTACAACTGTGAATTAAAATGTTTCATGCTAAAAAGAAGATTATGAATAAAGTAACCCTTTTTCCATTGTTGCCACGTGGCACCCTCCGCAAGCATGAAACAAAATGTATTGTGGCCCACCATATTTATGGTGATATAAATATAAATTCTGAAAAGGGACACGCATCATCATTCGCATAAAACTCAAAAAGACACACGGCAGCACCCGCAAGCATGAAACAAAATGTATTGTGGCCCACCATATTTATGGCGATATAAATATAAATTCTGAAAAGGGACACGCGACATCATTCGTATAAAACTCAAAAAGACACACGACAGCACCCGCAAGCATATAGCAAGAAAGGAAACTTTTTGAGACTGCTTCCATTAGCGACACATGGTGCCTTCCTTAGGCTTGAAACAAAATGAACCAAAAGATGTTACTTGATACGTGGCGCACTCCGCAGAAAACTCAAAAGGACACATGACGCCCTCCACATAAAACTAAGTGCTTGTTTCATTGTTGTGACTTTAACACTTGGCGCGAACCACGCACAGAAACAGGGAGACACAAATATTAAGCCACTGTACTTTAAATGCAACACTATCGAAACTGAAACAAAATGTAGAGACACTCTACAGTTCTTGGCGACCATCAGGACTTCTGAGCCTACTCTAAAAGAACCCAAAATTGACAAAAAGATATTATATTGAAAATAAAACTTGAATTATAGATTTTGCAACGCTATCTAATATATAGACCATTCTGAATCTGAGAGCCCCTATCTACTCTGCAAATCTTGAAAAGTAAAATCAAGATTAATTATATCTTTATGGGAAAATGTTTGCAAAATTTGTACCGTAGCCTTTAATGTAAATTCTAGCTGGGCAATAGGTATCAACATAGTTTCAACTTCCTTTACTGTTGATGAATCATTTAAACCCTAGAAAATTGTCTAATCATTTTGCTTGGTCAAAAAAGGGCCTTGATGTCATCTATCATCAACATTGTGTTACTATCTGGGAAGGGTGAAGGAAGTCCCAGTTGCACCAAATATTCTATGTGTTTCTTCATATTCTTTACTCCTTCCTTCACTATATCTAGGAGCTCTTGACAAATTATGGCTGTAGAATTACAACTCAAAACCTCATTGACCTTCTTAGCAGCAACCATTCTATCATTGATACCTGCTGCTGATAATGTTTCATCTATTGTGTCATACAAATTTTTCAACAAAAGCTGAGAGTTAGAAACTCTTAATGAAACAGTGGACAAAGTGGCCTGTACAGAAGTTTCTACCTTCTCACACAACTGCTGAGCATTTAACAGAAAAGTCAAAGATGGCTTTAGCTGAATAATCTCCTCAGAGATTCTCTTCCATACTAAAACATATAGCTCTTTCACCAAATTTAGAACTCCAGCATTCTGTGGCCTATTTGCCAACTCAATTGTCAATTGTTTTATTCTTTGTTGCTCAGCCATGAGTTGTGCTTGAGCTGCACTATTGGTATTTTCTTCACTCAATAATTTTTGTTGCAACTGTGTGGCCTCTTGCAATTTATCCTGATACCTCTTTTCTAAAGTGGCTTTTTCCTGTCTTAAAATAGTTACTGTAGCCTTCTCCTGTGCCAACTCAGTCTTAAGAGAAGCAATCGGGGCCTGTACAGCCTGATGTATCTGTAAAGAAACAGTATTATGCAATTGTTTGTTTAAATTATCAATCTCATTTATTTTAGACTGAATCTCCCACGCAAGATTACTGCTATTCACTTTCTCTTGAGCCAAATCATTCTCTGCCTTTTGCAACTTCTTAGACACTTTCAAATAGTTTGTAGTCATAGCAGGTGCAGTTTCATTTAGTAGCTCAACCCTGTCTTGTGGCCTAAAGAGAGACATATCCATGGCCACAACATTCATAGCATAATCTTGGGGCTACATTTGCTCATTTGGTTTTTCTACATTTGGGGAGAAATGTGTCATTGTCAATGATTGTTGAATAGGGTCATAGAGTGACCTCATGTGAGCCACAACAGGGCTTTTATTTTCCTTTTTTCCTTTCTTTTCCATCCTAGCCTCTCTAGCCTTTTTTGTTCTGTCTGCTTGAGCTTGGAAGGTAGGAGGAGATGCAATATAACCTCCAGCAAAGGGGTGACCTTGAGGCAGGCCATAAGGAATAGAAGATAATTGTTGGCTAGGGGAAACTTGGGGAGGGGTCCGTTTAGGCACAGATGGAGAAAATAATGGCAAGGTAATGGCCTGTGAGGACATGGTTGGTGCACTGGCAGTTGGGGTAGGGGTTTGTGTAAGCACAACAGAAGTGGCAGGGGATATGGAAGCCTGGGTACTTGGGATTGCCACAACTGTATGAGAAGAAAGAGATACAAGAGAGAAGGGAGAAGAAGTACCTACTTGAGTCACAGAAGAGGTAACTAGCACTTGTTGTTGCTGTGGTGCTTCTTCTTCTTCTAGCAGGATCAATCTCCTTACTTTCAAAGGCCTCTCTATTGTTTCCTCTATTTCTTCATCTTCAATATTTACAACCACTGGTTGTTGTAAAGGGACCATTCTGTATGAGTTCCTAGAATTGGTGATGACACAACACATTTTTGCTTCTCTAAGTTGCTAAGGGATTGAGGCCATGAAGATCTAGGATCAGCAGATGATGCATTTCTTGTTGCTTGCATTATTGGGGCCGAATTTGTTTCTTCCTCTGGTTCCTCACCCTTCCTCTGAATTCTACTTGTGTCTGGACTTGAGACTGGGGATGGATGCCACTCATCCCAGATTGATTCCCATATCTCATCATTTTCAACATTCCCAAATGAATGTGTAATCTTAGAAGTCTCTTGTCTATATTTCCAATAGGCCTCAATCTTTTTTGTTCTCCATTCTTTTGCTTTTAATGATTTCCTTAGACCAGCAGTCATCTTCAGCTTAGGGTCATACTCTTTCTCTTTGGCATAGAAGCTTTCCCATGGCATAAGCCCCTCATAGGGCAAATTAGTTAATTCCACATAGAGATCTGGGTTATCTTCTTTTGGAGACCTCTTGTCTTCCCAGAATGGGCGTCCTTCATTTACCATCTTGGCACAAACCTTATTATTTATTATCTAGGAAGATAGGAAACTATCTGGGTCATATTTCTATTTATCCTCTATGATAAGAAAACCAAGGGTAGCTAACTTCCTTAATAAGAGGCTCTCTGCACCTCTAACTTCAAGTGTCATGTTTCCCCTAGCCCATGGGACATCATACATCTTTTTCTTTCTTTTCTTGTGGCCAAAATCATTATCTACAACAGATACTTGATGAGTAGCCTCTAGGAATATGACCCTAGGGTTCAATACTTTAGGCAATAGCACAGGCTCTCTGGCGAAACCTTGGACTCTGATTATTGTAGTATGGGCTCCAAAGAAGTAGTCATAGGGAATTGGGCAGTTGGTTATAAAACCCCTTATACTCTGTGTCATCCTATGTTCCACAGGCTCAGGGCTTAACTGGCTAAAAGCGGGGGTGACAAAAAACTCCCAAAACTCATAGGGGTTAGAGGTTTCAGATAACACATGTGTCCATGCAGACACAGGGATGGTTCTACTATGATCAGAATCTAAGTCATACATATTTAAGGGCATATGCTATATAAAAAGACCAAAATTTTGATACAACATAAGATGCAACAGGAAAGTAGAATACCTAAATACTCTCTTTGTTTTGAAATTGGCACGCTGACCTCAATCATGGCTATAGTAATTTGCTCCAAAAAATCCAGCCGATACTCCTGAGATTTATCCATAGTTTTCATTCTGAAAATGATTGCCAATTGCCAATCATGAACTGTGGTGTCCTCCTTCATTCCAAAAATGAAATCTATCATTGAAAGGGTGTCTTGAACATCAGGGTTAAATTGTGCACGGCCAGTGGGTAGTGTGGGCATCTAAGTATTATCTTCACCCAGATACATCTCTGCATTCAAAAATTTTAGTGTGCTATGTAAATTCGCCCATGTGCCTTGCATATTGGCAATAGTTGGAAACGTGGCCATTCTATCATACTGTAGGGCCAGCATGTCCCTTATGATCTTGGGCATAATATGAACTATGAAAGGGCCCTATTGGATAGAATTTGATGGTGCATGAAACAACTCCACACACAATTCAATTAGCTCAGGACAAGGGTGTACGTTTGGAACTACGAACTGTGCCAATTGAGAAGTCCATATTCTCATACCAAAAGTCTCATACTGCCCCTTGTTCTCTCGGATGAGGCACCTTTGATGTGCCCCCTCTTGGAGATTCTTGGTGTTCTTTTGAAGAGGTGTGTCATATATGCCATCTGCATAGTCTTTCACCTAATCTGTGTCAACAAATAATCCCACTTCAGGAACCCTTGTTCTTGGACAGGACTTCCTTGGTTGCGTAGGTGCTGAAGCATATGACTTGTTATTCAACAATTTATCAGTTGACTCAAAAATTCCAAGTCCCTCCCATGGTGACTATGTCTCAGACATATCTATATCTTTGTGAGAAGATTTAAGAAAGCTTTGACATAGAAAAAGGGTAAAACTATTTTAGCAGAGTGATACTTAGCTGAAAGGCACTTGTGAGAAACAGAGCTCAGATGCAATGGTGATTTAGAGCAGAAAGATAGAAGCAAATGATGCTCACAAGGACTTAAAACCTAGCTTATTGGGCCTTATGAAAAAAATAAATGACACATCCCATCTTATTAATGGCATTAATGCCAGGAAACAGTTAGTTTATCTTTTCAAAATCTACATTGGACGGAGTGTCAGATATGTTATGAGAGTGGCTATCTTTCTAAAAAAGGATGTACTTCCATGAGATTTTGGGGATTGTTGAACAATCTTAATAAATGCAAGGGCTAAAAGAGAAGGGGCTTTGCGTTGCTTGACATGTGTTCACTGAACACTTATTTGAAAGGGAAAGTGGGAAAACAGAAAGCGAGAAAAGGAAATAAAAAACTAACTAACTATGATACATGATGAGCCCCCTCTTAAGTGAAATGTTTTAGAAAGATCCCATTTACTAGAATCTCTTCAGGTTCTCCATTCATGGTTTTGAGCTCAAATGAATTTTGTTGCTTGCAAGAATGAACCTTATAAGGGATTGTCTATAATGATTTGAATTTGCTGTGTCGACCTAGCTTAGCAACTCTTTCATCCCATTTCAATACCAGAGAGCCAACTTCAAAAATGGGATTAGAAGTCTTCTTGTCAAACCAATTATTAACCATTTTTTGATGTTTCATTACTGATTCATGTGCCTTTTCTCTCTTTTCTTGGACTTTCAATAGCTTAGCAAGTCTGACTTGCATTGGGCTATTTTCCTCAATTTCTATCTGTTATAACTGTTGTAAAGCAGGAATCTCTTAACTTAGTGGCATTACTGCAGGTTTACCATAAACCAACTCATAGGGAGACATTTTAGTTACTTGCTTTGGTGTGATCTTGTTAGCCCACAGTGTTGTATTAAGTAACTTATGCCACTCTCTTTGATAATTAGTCCCTATCCTTTTTATGAGTCTGATAAGGTTCTTGTTAGTGGACTCTGCCAGACCATTACCTTGTGGGTAATAATTTGAAGAAGTCTTCAAATATATCTTATTTCTTAAAGAAAATTCAAATAATTTGGTTCCCAAAAATGCTTTAGTATTTTTGATATGATGGTACTAGGAGGACCAAACCGAGAAGTTATGCCTTCTAAAAATTCTAGTATGACCTTTTCTATTGTCTCCTTGTGTGGTACTACTTCACTCCACCTGGTAAAGTAATTTGTTGTTGTGAGAATCCATTTGTGTCTCATATTTGATACTGGATTGATCATCCCAATAAAATCCAAACCCCATTGAGCAAAGGGTTCATCTACAACTATGGGACTTAGAGGCATTATTGTGTTTCTCCTTTTGTCAGTATAAAACTGGCAAGCATGGCATTTCTTAACCATCTGATGGCAATCTATAAATAGAGTAGGCCAGAAATATCTTGCTTCTGTCACTTTGATTGCAATGGTCCTTGCTGAAAAATGTCCACCTAAGGCTCCATAATGCAATTCATGTAATATTCTTTGAGATTCATCTTTCTCTATACATCTTAAGAGTATACCATCAATATTCCTTCTAAATAAGATCTGATCAATTAGTACAAAATGGATTCCTTGTTGCCTATAGTACCTTTTCTTATCATGGGAGAGTTCATTTGGGAACACCCCATACTTCATAAACTATATCCTATTTCTGACCCAAGAATCTTGGTCAACCTCTTGGAGTTTCAACACATTTTCATTTTCTATTTCTTCAGATACTGATCTTTCTATGTCTTGGGTCATGTACTGGTACAATCCTTTGCCTCTGACTAACTTGGTGGGTCTTACTTCTACATCATATTATAAAATATTTGTTATCCAATTGGCCCTTTTCTCAATGATCTCACCCTCCATAATATATTCTCTTACACTGGGATGAGCCACTCATATCAAAATTTTATTTCCTGTTACCAAATGTTTGAATTTTTTAAGGGCTTTTACCATGGCGTATGCTTGCTTCTCCACGAAATTATATCTTGACTCATATTCTCTGAGCGTCCTGAAGAAGTAAGCTATTGGATGTTCTCCTTCCTCTTGATCATCTTTCTGAGTTAGAACAGTAGCAACACTGAATTCTCCCCCATACACATACATTATAAAAGTTTTAGAGAAATCTAGGTTTCTGAGTACTGGGGCTGTTGAAATGGCTCTCTTGACCTCTTCAAAAGCCTATCTTCCTTCTGTATTCCATTTGAAAACCATATCTTTATTAAGCAACAGTGTCATTGGTCTAATTAGACCTGCAAAATCATATATGAATCAGCTGACAAAGTTAATTTTCCCTAAAAAGGATTGAATTGCTTTCTTGTTGACTGGTAGAGATAGATTCATTAGAGCTGTGACCCTTTCTGGATCAATGGAGACCCCTTCCTTTGACACTATGTGTCCTAGAAGCTTACCCTGAGGCACATTAAAGATACATTTCTTGGGATTTAGAGAGATCTGGAACTCTTGACATTTCTTGAAAACAACATCTAAATCGTCAAAATGATCTATGGCATTCTTAGAAAAAATAGTTAGGTCATCTAGATTGATCAGAATGATCTTATTTATAAGCTCCCCAAATGCTACATCCATTGCACACTGAAAAGTAGCTCTAGCATTCAAAAGGCTAAAGGGCATCTTAGCATATGCAAATGTTCCCCACTTTGTAGTGAACGCAGCCTTATGATGATCTTCATCTGCTAACAAAATATGATTGTATCCTAAGAAACCATCAAGCAAGGAGAACCTTTCTGACCTAGCCATAGTCTGTAAAATCTGTTCCATAGAAGGCAGGGGACAATGATCTTTCAAAGATGCTTTATTCAAATCCCTAAAATCTACATAGAGCCTTATGTCACCATTCTTCTTTCTTACAGGTACTAAGTTTGACACCTAGGTTGAATGCTTAATTGGGAAAATAATCTTTGATTCTAGGAGCTTTTGCGTCTCATCCACCATTAGGGGTTCAATTCTAGGATTCATTGGCCTTTGCTTCTGTCAGACTGGTTTGGATCCTTCAGTAAGCTCTATGGTCTGTTGGATGATATCTCTATTATAGCCATGGAGGTCCTCATAGGTCCAATTAATCACCCTATCATATTTGTCACATAAAGCAATCAGCTTCTCTTTTTCCTCTTGGGTTGTAGCATTACCTATTTTCAACTTTCTTCCTTCACTAACTTGAATTTCAGTATAATCCTCCTTATTTGCCTTAAACCTCCTCTTCTCTAGGCTTGCATCTTTTGGATCAAACAAATTTTCTGGAGTAATCAGTCCTTTAGGGAGTTTATTTGATTTTAGCTAGATAATTTGATCACCATATGCTTCCTCAATTTTGGGGTGTAACTGATCAGTAAACTCACCTGATTGCTGTAAAAATGAAAGTACTTGAAGGTCATTGTTAAAAACTTGCCAATTTTGATCATTGTCTGGAATTGTTGGTCTTGTATAACCTTAACTAACTCATTGTTAACTAATAGATCACTTGCCGAGTCAAATTGTGAACCAATTTGTGCCATTCTATCTGCTTCTAAATTTTGGGCTCTGGGCACTACCTCAATATTGAAGGCATCAAAGTCATTTATCAAGTCCCAAATCCTGTGCCGATAGGACCTCATTCTTACATTTTTGGCTACTACTTTCTCTCTGATTTGTTTTACCACCAGTTCTAAGTCTCCTCTCACTATCAGATTCTTAATTTCCTTTTTCTTGGCCAACATGAGTCCATGCACCAAAGATTCATATTTAGCGTCATTATTGGTACAGGCAAATTGAAAACGAATGGCTCGTAGAATTTTCTCACCATTTGGGGTAGTAAGGCAAATACCTGCTCCAGTACCATTCTTGCTCCTAGCCCCATCAAAATGTAAGGTCCAAATTTCTGAGTGTCCTTCAGATTCTCCACTTTCAGATACTTCTTTCCTTATAATATTCAGGACTTCTTGGTCTTCTTCAAAAATAACATAAGTGCCTAGACCAATAGAGTCATAGTTTCCATAAGGATCACTCTGCATCATGGTCAACAACTGATTGTTCTCTTCTTCTTGTTGGTCATGTTCAGTCTAGTCACCTAATTCTTCAGCAAAAGACTCTCTCCTCTTTATTCCTCATGGCATGGGATGCTTCTATTTTTGGGGTTGGTTCGTTAGTAATATGGTCTTTGGATAATGGCTCAGACAATACTTTCATCTTTGTCCCATACTTGGTTCTTAGGATTAGGTGTGACCAATCTAGTGACATGTAACCTCCTATTTTGGCTATGAAATCTCTGGATAAGCATAAACCAAATACAGGGGGACATCTATGACTACCACATCCTGATTGATAGTTATATTGGGACAAGTATATAGTTGTAATGGAAGTTGTTTGATTTTTCCTATAGTTTGAACAGATTTCCCATCCAACTGCATGACCCCTCTGGTAAGTGGCTCATACTTTATCTTTAAAGCATCTGCTATCTGCTTTGGCATTACTGTAGTACTGGCCCCATAATCTATCATTGCATTATGCAGCAGTTTTTTCCCAACTATTAAAGTTAGATAAAAAGGATCTGGTTTAGATTTACCTACCTCAGGTGCATTGTTCAACAGAGATGTTTTTTGTAGAGGTATAATATCTTTATGTTGGAGTTTCCCTTTATCAATAGCTCCTCCTTTAGCACTAGTGTATTTAGAGGCCTCTTGACCTTGCAGAGCTTCTTGTAACAATGTCTTCTACTCGGGAATAGCCAACATATCCCAGATTGATACGTGTGCTGGAGTTCTTTTCAGCTGGTCCACCACGTTCACATGTCCTAATGCTTGTGTCTTTGAATAATAAGGGTACCTTGTCTTTTCTAGCATCTATCCCGAGGCTACTTGATTCTGCACTGGCTAGGGCACTTCTTGCCTAGAGACTGGATTGTGATGATTTTGAAATGGAGGAGTTTCGATAATCTCATTATTTGTGAGTTCAGGTTGCTCCATCATTCTCCTCTTTGATCTAGTATAATAGTCTGATTGCACCAATGGTTTCTTTGAAGTGGATGTCTCATTCAAGAACACTGAATCTTCGTCTTCAATCCATGAAAATAAGGCATGTTCAGGGGCTATTTCCTCTTCTTGTTGTATAGATATCCCTTGCATCTGGGTAACCATTACTGCATTTTGGACACCAAGGGACTAATATGGTGGAGTATCAGATGTTGAGAATTGTCCTTCTAACCCTCTCTGTTCTACTATCTTTTGTTGCAAATTACCTCTGGGATAGTCTCTGGGCATATGGGCATTGTTGTAGGGAAAGCACCAGGCATTTGTGTCATCTATTAAGTTATTTTGCCCTAGAACTATTTCTCTATTGGGATTATGAGGGACAGTTTGTAGAGGTGTAGGTACTGAAACCAACTGGTTTGAAGGCTGAGGATTATTTTACCTTTGAGGGCCTTGATATTGATTTAGCTGAAAAGGGGGTCTATTTCCTTGGAAACCTTGATAAGGAGGCTTTGAATAGGGACTTTGTTGTTTCTTTAGGTTAATTATCTCATTTGAAAAGGTCCTTAGAATATTCTTGACATCATCCATTTCAGATGGTTGAGCAGAGGTGGTTGCCATAGCAGGTTGTTGAGATACTGGGAATGAATACATGGACACAGGTGGAACTGTAAGATTAGAAGCTTCTTGTGGCAAAGGTAGGGAAATTTCTAGGAACATGGGCATAAGAGGCCTTGAGGGCAATTTTCCAGTATCTATCAAGTTATTTTTAGCCTTAACAGTTAACTCATATGCTTCTGGCGGCGTTTGACCTCCTAGGGACTAAATCATTACTAATATATCAGAATTAAAAGCTTTGAGGTAGAACACAATAGTCATACCTGATAATGGTCTTGCTGTAGCAGGAATTCTATCCCAGGTCTTTTGAAATCTTGAGTTAAAATCAGTCATGGCTTCTTGTGGTGCCCTTTTGATAGTGATTAATTGTTACAGCAAGGAAGATTTATCACCTTTCTCTCCAAATTGTGTAAAGAAGGCATCACCAAGCTGATCCCATGTAGATATTGTATTTGGAGTGAGAGATGTATACCAGTCCAGAGCCTTTCCCTTGAAAGAAGCTACTAGCAGTCTTATTGCCACATTTTGTTCAGTAATAACATGCACTGCACACACATCAGATACATCTTGTAGATGTTCCCCAGGTGTCTTGAAATCTTCTCCACTGAACTTAGGTAGAGCCTTCAAAGCATTGGCTGGAATAGGATCCCAAGTGGCTGGTGGTACTAGAAGAATGAGAGGACTGTCGGTGTTCCAATTTGCATAGTTCCTTAGAGGTATAGGTGCTCCCATATTTGTTCCTTGTGTTACTGCAGCCTGATTCACTCTTCTCCTTGGAGTAGTCACTAATGGTGGTAAAAGAATGCCCAGATTAGCAGCAGACTGAGCTCTTGTTGTAGGTCCACAGCTCTAGCTCCTTGTCACTCTCTAGATCATACGATCTTGATAGGAACTTCAAGAAAGGTCCCACCGGGCATGCCAAAAACTGTTGATGTATAAAATTGTGCAGTTCCAACACCAACATGGGAAGTTTCAAGAATGAGAGACTTGCTACTTGAAATAGCCTCCATATTTTAAAGAAGCACAGTCTTCCTATTTCAATTAGATTTTGAGCAAAGGGAAAGAAATAAATAGGATTACAGATACAATAAGTGAATCTAATTTATGGTGATGCACCTAAGTAAAAAGTATTCCTTCAATTCAAGCATGGTGAAACTATTCTCACAATACAATTATATTAAAGAGCAGATACTGCATGATCAACATAAACAGATATAATGAATATTATCAAAGGCTTATAACCAGATAACTTTGCAAAGACACAGATGATATCAACCAAGGCATAGAACAGAGTTCTTATTAATCTTCCAGCAACATAAAAGGCACAGAAACATGCATAGATATATTGAATTTCTTATCAAGAACAACAAAATAAAGGCAAAATGACATAAACTGATCACAACAAAGTCTATGACTCCTCTATTAGATTTCTAATTGAAAACTTATATCAAAGTAAAGTCCTCAATCCTTCTATTCGATTACAAATTCTACATATTTATAATCATTGATTTAACACAAGATTGCTTGCAACAACCTGAATCATCAACGGCCAAACAAAACTGAAGATTACTGGAAATCCATGGCGGTTACGATCTTCTGAATCTATAATGGCCATCCCTCCTGTGCACTCATTGGCTGGGGCAAAATATTATGTAGCACACTAATTGTATTAAGACTAAGACACATGGCAACACCCGTGCACATAAGGCTGAAAAGAAAATATGACAGGTGGCAGCATCCGCATATACTTAGAAACTCTTTTGCCTTCAAAGAAATTCATAGGAAATAGCCACTTGTCGCATTCCGTAGTCTCCAAAAATGATATGTGTCCTACCCCGCCAAGCCTTTAAGAACCTGTCTTTATACCTAGGTGCCCTTCGTTATGACATCTATCGCAACCTGCTTCACTTAGAAACTGAGACACAATAATAATAGGACCCACTACCTTCATAACTCATTACCCTCAAAGGGAATAAAACTGGGACAGATGGCGGCACCCGCGCTCATACAAGATAACACATGGCAACCTTCGCAACATTGTTGAAACAAATGAAACTTTTGAAAGGTCCCTCGGAAGTCGACACTTGGCGCATTCCACTACAACTGTGAATTAAAATGTTTCAAGAAGATTATGAATAAAGTAACCCTTTCTCCATTGTCGCCATCTGGCACCCTCCGCAAGCATGAAACAAAATGTATTGTGGCCCACCATATTTATGCCAATATAAATATAAATTCTAACAAGGGACATGCGGCATCATCTGCATAAAACTCAAAAAGACACACGGCAGCACTTGCAAGCATATAGCAAGAAAGGAAACTTTTTGAGACTACTTTTGCTAGCGACACATGGTGCCTTCCGCGGGCTTGAAACAAAATGAACCAAAAGATGTTACTTGATACGTGGCACACTCCGCAGCAAACTCAAAAGGACACATGATGCCCTCCACATAAAACTAGGTGCTTGTTTCATTGTTGTGACTTTGACACTTGGCGCGACCCACGCACAGAGACACAGAGACACAAATATTAAGCCACTGTACTTTAAATGCAACACTGCCAAAACTAAAACAAAATGTAGAGACACTCTACAACTTGCATT
This sequence comes from Cunninghamia lanceolata, assembly GCA_027924645.1. NCBI lineage: Eukaryota > Viridiplantae > Streptophyta > Pinopsida > Cupressales > Cupressaceae > Cunninghamia > Cunninghamia lanceolata. Next base: position 1,196,576 of record BSBN01001313.1, read on the forward strand.
GGTGTTGCATCAAAAAATATTACACATCAATTTATCATTTATGCACTTTGCATTTAAACTTGGTATATCTTTCAACTTCCTTCATTAACAAATATTACACATCAATTTATCATTTATGCACTTTGCATTTATACTTGGAATATCTTTCAACTTCCTTCATTAACAATCAGAGTTGACTAGTGGTGCAGGAGCACCAAGAGGATCATGAAGATCCATGATTGTTTTTGTTTGTTCATGTTGTAATAAGGTCTTGGAAGATGATTCTCATGTTTGTAATAAGGACCATGTCCAAAAACATCTCTTGTTGATGTCATGTTATAATGGAGCAGTCATAAGGTGTAATAGGCAGTCATATTTGTAAGCCTTCTAAGGCATGTAAGAGGCAGTCATAGAATCATAGGGATAGTCATACATTATCATGCATTATAAGCCTTTTGGCATGTGTCAAGGAGTGATAGACCTTGTCAAAAGCTTATTTACATTGTAGAGGTGTTTGAAGGCATTGTCAAGTCTAAACCACAACTGATGCCTATGTTAAACTTTGTAATTAGTTGTTGAAGTTAACAAACAGGGTAATTCAGTGGTTGGGGATAGTTTACTAGTCCTCCCATCGACCCAAACTACCCTCCAACTATTCCAAGACCCTGAGGTAGGCTTCATAAAACACTGCAGATGCCCATTGTGAGCGGACAAGCATTTTGGTGAAGGAATAAACAAGTTATAACAGTTTTCTGCCTGTGTGTCCTATTTTTTTTACTGTTGCTGCACATACTCTGCCTTTGTATGGACGAGTGGTGACTGGATGATAACACTGTGAGTAACCTTTCAAATGCATATAGATTGAATTCTTGAAACATCTTTAGAACATATAAATTCACATTTTTCTGTAAAGTGGTCTAAAAAACCCTCATCTAGGGTTCTGACAGAAAATTAGGATGTCTTCACCATTCCACTGACTCCAAATCTCTTTGATCAGTGGGATGGATTCCGTAATGTTTGTTTTGATGTTTTTCAAAAGCATTTTGGGCAGGAGTTTATTTTTGGTGGAGTTTTCTTGATGAGACCTAGCAAGATCATGTGCTAGGCTAATGTGAAGAAGAACAGTCTAAGTCAAATCTATTATAGTTGGTGGTGGGGTCTCAAAACCTAAAGAAGTCTTGGTTTGGGCATGAGATTGAGATGTCCAAATGATTGGCTGAGTTCTGTGAGTCTCTGAAAGGGTGGTTGCTTCACAAAATAGGCCTAATTGGGGCTCTAGGCTACTAGGAGGGGTTATAGGTTGGACTATACTGTCCAAAACAACCCATACCAATTTTCAAATATGTCATGGGGAGTCCAAATAGGTATCTCTAGATTATCTTAGATCTAAGTTTACAGGCCTATGTTGAAAGTTATGACTGACTGTTCATATTTCAAGGGCTACAAGGGTTTAGAGGCCTAAAGAAGGAAGTACCAAAACCAAGTTTGCCTAGCCTTTGCCAATGGTCTAGATGGGTTCCATGGCATGTCAAATCAACCTTTCCATGATGGTTTCAATGATGTTAACTGATGTTCCCACTTTTGCAAGTTGATCCTTGAATTTGGGTTTTGGGTGTGCACAGAACACCTTGTCAATTTGTGAAATCCTCTATCTATCTTAGTACCTCTACATCATAGTGGTATCAGAGCCATAAAAAGTTTTGTTGTTGGTTGTGTAAGACCTAGTATATGTCAGCAAAGGAGAGTGAAGGAGAGGCTAGCAACATGCCTCCAAAAGGGATGATCACTGAGGTGGTTAAGAAGTTCAAGGAGATGGAAGAAAAGATCAAAAGTGGAGTCAAGGAAGCACTCCAAGCAAAGTTGAAGGAATTGAGGATAGGGAAGAGGATAGATGAAGGTTTTGATGAAGAAGAAGAAAAAGAGGAGGAAGAAGAAGATCAAGAAGAGGTAGAGGTACCTACAGATCAAAAACATTTCCTTGAAGCTATCAAGGCAATTGGCAAAGATTCTTCAGAGGCTCGGATGGAGATTCCAATGTTTAGTGGCAAGATGAATGCTGATGAAGTTATGGAGTGGATTGAAGCCCTAAATAACTACTTTGAATATAAAGAAGTTCCCGAGAACAAGAGGGTGAAGTTTGCAAAAACTAAACTCAAAGGTACTTCCCTTACATGGTGGAATTACACCCAAGGTGAGAGGGTAAAGAATGGGAAGAGCATGATCTCTTCATGGAGCAGAATGTTGGAGAGGATCAAGTCCCAATTCCTTCCATTAGACTATGAGGTGCAGATCTACAAGAAGATGCAAAATCTCAAGCAAAGAGATTTTGATGTGGCCACTTACACTGAGGAGTTTCACAAGTTCTCTCTTCATTGTGGATACATGGAGGATGAAAAAGGTAAAGTAGTAAATTATCTAAATTGTTTGAGGTTTAATATCCAAGATGAAATCAGTCTATTAACCCCTAAAACTATGGATAAATGCTTTCAAGTGGCATTGAGGACTGAAGAGAAGTTGAAGAGGAAAGGTGAGCAGCAAAATAGAGGAAGAGGTGGCAGAAATTTCAGAGGTAGGGGCAGTTTTGGAGGCAGAAATCAGTCCCAAAGGAGTCAAGGGTAATCTAGTTCCCAAGAGCAAAGTGGAGAATTAGGTTCTAGAGGAGGCTTTAGAGGAAGGAGACCCAATGGAAGGGGTAGATTTGGTGGATCAGGGAGAGGTCCTAATGTCTTCACAGGAAGGTGCTACAATTGCCACCAAGTGGGACATCCAGCCTTCAAATGTCCTGAAAAGAAAGCCTCAATCTCTCATGGAGGAGAAAGAAGGAACTATTTGATCCAAGAGGAAGATTGCCAAAGTGTTAACTCTCCAATTAGAAGGGAAGCCCCAGTCCGTGAAGGAGAAAGTTTGATGATGAGGAGAACCATGCTGAAGGTGGCTCAAACACAAGAACCCCCTCAAAGGAAGACATTATTCAAGACAACATGCAAGGCCTATGGTAAGATTTGCAAGATAATTGTTGATTCAGGCTCAACTAAAAATTTGGTTTCCATTGAAATGATAGACAAGTTGAAATTGAAAAGACTTCCTCATGTTAGTCCTTATAAAGTATCATGGTTGAATAAGGGGAAACAAGTTTTGGTAGATGAACAATCATGGGTAGAGTTTGAGATAGGAGAATATAAGGATAAGATTTTGTGTGATATAATCCCCATGGATGCTTGTCATTTTCTGTTAGGACATCCATGGCAATATGATGTTCAATCCCAGCATGATGGTAAAACTAATTCTTTCATCATAACCAAGAATTGTAGGAAGTATAAAATGGATCCATTACTGGATGAGAATGTAGAGAAGAATGTTGGGTCAAGTGTCATGCTTGTGAGTGGTAAAGAGTTTCTAGACACCCTTAAGGAGGAAGGAACCCAAGGGTATGCTCTAATTTTGAA